>CM050649.1:59300149-60032244 GCA_027574665.1 Rhynochetos jubatus
TCTTTCCAATACAAACTGAAAAATAGCAAGTTTTACTATGTGTATTTCTTTTTATTGTTTGGCTAGACATCTCATGCAAGAGAGAGATTCTAGCTCTCACATCTCTGATTAATTTCCATGATGAGAACATGTTCTTTTTTTTTTGTATTCTGCTCTTGTTCCATGGAGAGTATTTATTACAGGATGTCTTGTTAATTATCCAGTCATAAATGTTTGAATAGTCACATGAATGGAAGTAAACAATCACCTAAGAGTATGATTTTGTGATCTTACTGTGAATGTTACCGAGCTGTGGCATGTAGGTGACACTAGTGATGAACATTATCCTTTGTCATGGAGAAAACTTACATGAGGGACTCCAGGTCTCCTGCTTTGAAGTTCCTTCTTTTTTTGTCAGATGAAAATCCATGGATTTCTGCTAACTTCGATGTTAGTTTCTCCCTTCTTGTGAGTATGTGCTGGAATTAATTGATTTTTTAGGTCTCTGTAAGCTTTGATAGGCTTTTTCGAAGCTAAGAAATAGTGAAACAGAGTGATGAAGAATGCATTTGGCAGTCAGATCTTGGATCACTATTCGCAGAATAATTCACAATTCAAATCACTGTGGGGTTTTCACTTTTAAAGCTTCATCCACTTTTTCCTTCCAGGGTCCCAAACACATTGCTTGGAACTTTCATTTTGGCTTCCTGTACAGCCTATTTCTGTGGCAGCTTTGGATTTTTTTTTTTTTTTTATCCTTTTGGAAATATTTATTGAGATGGGAGTTTAAAAAGACAACTGCAAAGTGCAGGGGGGTCTTCAGAGCTGATGTGTAAGCAGAAAATCAAGGTACACTAAAAGAAAGAATTCTGTTTTGAAATTGTGTCTTAGGCCATTATTGGTACAAAAAAGGGAGGGTCAGAAATTCCTCAGAGGCAATGGGAAAAAAAAAAATCAACATCATAAACTTTGGGTAAGAACCATTGTATATTTCTAACCAATATTAAAAATATACCAGGAATATACTAGTTATTTTACAGTCCTAGTTAACTACTACTGTTATTTAATGGATATATGAACAACACAGTTATTTATCCTCTGTTGCCTGGCAAATAGTCAACAAAATCAGTACTCAGCTGAAACTTTCAGAAACCTACTCAGTGGTATATTTCCCTCCTTCCTGTCCCTGTAAAATTCTCCTGCTGGGCTGATGTGATAGACTGACATGTTTTTGCCAGCTATCTTTAAGATCTGTTCTGGATGCTTGGTGCCCTCAGGCCTGGCTGTCTTTTCCTCGTTTCCTTGCTGTCACTTGGCCAGCTGAAAGTAATGTCTTCTCTGCTCTTCTTCTCTTGGATCTCTATTAGGCTCTGAAGGGTCACAAGTGGAGAAAGACCACAAGTAAATATTAAGAATGATCTCAGTGAAAAACACTGTTATGTCTTTTAAGGGATAGCCAATTTTCAACATACACATAACAAAGATTTGTACTGGCAGATATAAAACTACTGTCAGCCTGGAACAACTCTCTATCTCAAACTGTGTAATCAGTATGAGGCAAAATATTACCATGAAATATCCACACGATAATAATATCCATAGATATCCAGGATGTACTGGAGAGGAAGAAATCGATATTGTTGCATACAGTAACTGAAAAGAAGCAGATAATTACATATGAAGTGAAATTAATGGGGTTTATTTGCATTTCAAGATTTTGGGTCTTAAGTGCAAAAAGGAAACATGAGTTGTCAGTGAGCAAATACAGAAATGTTTGCTTGTTTAAACTTACAACTTTCACTTGCAAGATCTTCTGAGTTGTCATTTATTATCACAAAAAAGTACGTACAAATTTAGGTCACAAAACAAATATGTCTAGTCTCAATATAATCTCTCAGATAACATTTTAAACACCTAATTAACCACCATAGAAGTTAGCTTCTAGAAAATGTGTCTTCCTGACAGAGAGAGGCTGAATGTCAGATGAAAATAAAGTACTTGACTCTAATCAACAGCTTCAACCTCAGTTGGATTTTTGGGTTTTTTTTTTCTGGTTTTGGTTTTGTTTGGTTTTTTGGTTTTTTTTTTTTTTTTTGAGGGGTGTATCTCTTTAATTTTCATCGAACATTAAAATTTACCTAGACTGTTTTTAGAGTTTACTCTCTAAGAGTTATAGCCCATTCTGATTTAAAATAAATAATTTTTTTCTTAAAAACCATCTAATATGCTTAAAAAACTTTGGACCTTATATGAAGTATAATGTTCTGGTTTATCTCAAGACTAAACTCTAGGAATGTCTTTTGTTCCAAGGAGAAGTGAATTTTACAAGTATTTAATGAATTCTGGGACTCATCACCAGGCCCTGACCATAAATAAGTTTATGAACAGACTACCTGATCTAAGATTTTAAACACCTGCCAGTCAATGTCTTACTTGTTAGTATAAATGTCAGAAACTTATAAGTTCTCTCTGACGCTGTTGGTATTTCCTGGAAATCTCTGTGTTTGCAATAGTAACCTGAGAGCTTTTAAAGAAAACATGTAGTCTTTAATAGGCACAGGATTCCAGGTCATTAAATCCCACATTCTGAAGTCATTGCTGTTTAATTATCAGCTAATACTCAGACTTGTCTGCCTATTTTAATGGATGGAGTGGATTGAAACAGATTAGGAGTAAAGTACAGTTTTTCTTATATAAATCCAGTCTTTTTTTTTTTTTAACAAACTTGGAACTGGCACTAAAAGCAATTTAAATAGAACAAAGATGAGGATTTGTAGCAATTTGTTATCAGAATTGCAAATAAAACAAAAGATCCTTTTTTTAACTAAATAAAACAACAAATACTCAAAGTTAAAATATTGTTACAATGTTCTAAGATTCCTATATTTTGTCAGAAAATGATGAGAAATTTGGCCTATGTGAAGCATCTGGTTTTGTTTTGTTTTGTTTGACAAGTTGCAATTAGATGTCGTTTCAGATATGCACTGAAGTATGGAAATGTCAAAACTTGTTGATGAAGCTTTGTGGCCTTCTGCACCACAGTATACCTAAACTTACGTAATGTAATTACGTATCATCATATCTAACGTCCTTCGGGTAGAAAACAAAGCAAGATGGTTGACATCTGTTGTGTTCTTGTCCTTCTTTTCTCTCCTGGTTTGCGCAGAGCAAAGCACTGTGTTTTTCTGACAGCTGTTTGCTACAGAGAAAGCGCAGAGTGGACGTGGTCAAGTTTAAGATGTTACTTTTATGTTCCACGTCATTGCTTTGAGACAAATAACAAGTAATTTTTTTATGTTCAGGTAAGCATTGCTTTTAGAATAGAAAGTTTCAGTATGTTATAGAAGTGGAGTTGTTCCAGCACAGCGAACATAGCTTCTGGATATATGTTCAGATAAGTGTTGTCAAAATCATAGGCATGTTGAAATAGTATGTAGCTGAAACAAAAAATGTACTTGAATTTGTAGGTGCCATTTAAGCACCTCTTCTACACTGTTTTTGAAGTAAATTAAGCAAAGATATTTGCAGACCTGTGCTGTAGGCCCTGAATTTGAATTTGAATCTCTGTAAATCCACAGGAAGAGCAAAGGTGGTCACAATATCCCACGCTCCCAAGCAACTATATTACTGCAAACTTGGACTCTCCAAATCCTGGTAGATTCATTCCCAAAATTTTACAAAATTAGAATAGAGATTGGACAACACCTAAGTGCATAGAACAGAGCCACACTAACAATGTGAAAGTAAAGATCCTGGACAAATTCTCCCGGCTTCCTTAGGGTCAAGGAACATCACTCGAGGCAGCATGTAAAAAATGTTGTGGACAGAATTCTTTTGGAAAAAATAATATTATGTACATATGTGTCAAAATGTAAAAAGAAAAAAGAAAAAAAAAACAAAACAAAACCCAAAGCAATGATTATTTTTGAAATTTCTACCTCATATTATGTAAACTGTGAGCTTGCATCTCCACTTCTTTCTAGAAGTAAAAAGTGGAACAAGTATAGTCTAAAAGTACATGAGTAGTGGACTGATAACTCACAGACTAGTAGAGCTATGTGGGTTTCCATTTCCATTGATTTCAAGACTTGATAATTTATACAAAATTGCATACACTGATATGGTGGGATTTGATTGTATCAGCAGAAAATTGTAAGATTAAATTTGTTTATTTGTTTTCCAAAATTATTGTCTAAAATCCACAAGACAATTATAGAAGTTCAATTTATTCCTCAGTAGATACTGAGAATAAGCAGTTCTTCATAAGAGAAAATTTAGCTAATAATTAGAATCAATAATTAATACAACAAACAAAACTGAGTCAAGCTTTTTATAGGTTTGATAAAATATACTTATCAACAATATTTTTACTCAATTACAGTGTATATCCTAAATCCCAAAATATTTCCCCAACAGCAGGATAAAATTGAGTTGACAAAATCGATGCAGTAGTGTGCAGTAAGGGGGTAAGGTATCTTTTACTTCATGTTAGCCGAATCTATTCGTGCATACCTGTAACAAGCAGTGAGTAAAAGTTATCTTTTTGTCACCTAACAGCTATAAACATGTGAGAAAGAAGTTCTAGGTGCTTATTCAACACATTTTTTCATGTCATACACACACCCAATTGGTGTTACAAAAACACCATTCTGGAGGGCTGTAGTAAAACCCTGAAATTATTTGGGGCACTCCGAAATAAAAAATCACAAAACCCAGCAATTTAGGTTTAGAGTCACAGAGCCAACAGATTCAGTCAGAGGCCAATTGGTATGGATTGAGCTAGTTTGCTCCAGAGTAAGCTACTTCGCAGCACTGTGGTCACAAATTGTCATTTGATTCTTGGACTAGTAGCTGGGCCTTTGTCCTTCTTTCTGTTAGAAGTATAACCTTAACAGCCAACATGTACTTGCCCTTCACCTGTGACTTCCTGAAGAGTGCTGAATTTTGAACCACTTCCCAACACTTGTGCTACACCCCATGTGTCCTGGTGTCCTCTACTTGGCAGTTACAGGGCTCTGTGTGAACAACATGATGAGTTGGGGCTTCCAGGTGCAAATGAGACAGTGGCAAACTGGAGACGGTCCAGTGAAGATCAGCTAAAATAGCTGGGGGTTGGAGCAAATAATGTGTTAAGACAGGTTAAGGGAACTGGGTTTGTTGGAAAAGTAATTATTTCTCAATAGCTGAAATACAAGAGAGTATTAAAATAAGCTAGTCAAAATACATAAAATTAAGTAATTTTTCACACAACGTGTCATTATGGCATAAAGTTTCTTGCCTCACAGTGTTATCGATATTAAGTCTATATAATTTCAAAAACTGTTTGTAAGAAAATAAGAACGAAATCTTTAACAAGGCCATTAAACGGAAAGACGTACTTTATGTCTCAGAAAGAAATCCCAATATTCAAACTGTGGTAGACTGAAAGAGTCCTGAGAAAGCATTCGTATACACTTACTGAATCCTTTCACTCTTCCCCCAGGCATCTGATATCAGGAAGTAAGCTAGATGGACCTTTAACCTGATGTGGCACGGTTGCTTTTCCGTGTACATCTTTGTTAACCACAATGCCAGGGGAAGGAGAAGGGCTCCAGATCATTCCCAGTGTCCAGATAAACAACTCATGCATATACACTCTGCTCCATCATAGAAGAGTGAAAACCCTGATCAGTTTGAACAAAAACAAAAAGAAGAAGGATCCTCCTTGAATCAATCAGGCAGCTGAAGAGCCAAATATGTGGGCGAGTTCTGACAACTGGAGTTGTTTATTGAAGCACATCATTACAATACACATAGTGCTGGCTGCTGAAGTACCCCTGCTGGGTTGGGGCAGGAAATTTGGTTTTCCATTCTCCCTCTGCAGAGAGATGTCACTGCTCTGCATCAGTATTCCCATGTTTGAACCATCTAGGATGGGGGCTAAAAAAACCCCAAAGGCTGATAATCAGTGTTCTTAAAATACAATGAATTAAAGAATGACAAATTGGACAGAAACCATTGGAGGTTCTCTGTATCATTCTTGGCTAAGAATTTGATAATCCAGCCAAGTTATGAAAGGAAAATAAAATATTTTCCTACCAATATTAAACTGTTTAAGAGTATCTAGAGACTAAATACTAGACAAAGTTAAGGAAATAACTGTAAAAGGTCAGGTGGGCTATTCAGAAGCTCAGAACCAGAACCAGCATATTCCATTGGAAATTTTAATTTGTATATAAATCTTATTTTGACAGTTTGATTTACATTTAAGAATAGTTTAGAAAAAGCATTCAAAAATGTTGTGGATTGTAATACTTCCCAGATACCATAATGTCTTCATGCTCAGCAGGAGACAAGGAATTTGCAGAAGAAATACTGGCATTAATGCAACATAATTGGGAGATAATAAATCCTCATGTTTTGGGAAAAGGAATAATATATGTTGCATGGGCATCTGCAAAAGTGTCTCCCATCGTTTTTCCAAATCCATATCAACCCAGTTTATAATGGCATTGCTTTCTCATGCATAATAAAAAGAGTAACTAGGGAGTTACTTATGTTGAAGGATATTGTTCATTTGCTGTTATTTTACTATTATTATAATATACTGATACCAATACAAACAGTGTGCTATGTAATGATAAGAATAAAATTAAGCTGACCATAATTTTCTGAGTTCACTTTTTAGTATTATTATAACTATTATTATTATTACAAACTGTATACTGACATTTATCTAAAAAGCAAATGCTATTTGCTGTTAGAGATTAAAATAATACTTTTAGAAAATAAACCTTTGTTAAAGATAGATCAAATACCTTGCTGCTGGCTGATGAATTTGATTATTCTTTCTCTAATCAATCAAATTTGAATGCTGGTTTTGGTTATGCTATATAGAACACAGATAATTAACAGAATTCTGCCATTTCACGTTTAATGACTTGCATGCTTTTTCTCCTCCATACCCCGTCTCTTCTTTCCAGCTTAAGGAGCTACTTTATCTATTTCTGTGTATTCAAAATAAGGGCAATTGCATGAACTTGTCCATCACTAGCTGAATGTGGTCTTATAAAGTGTTTCTCTACTGGTGACTTGCTGATGACCTTACTGAATTTTCCCCAATGAGTCAAATAATGTGAAAACTTCTGTCTCTAGCCTTGGAAATTTTTAATGCCATTTCCTCTTCTAATTCTTCTCTGCATGAAGTCAAGGGTAAAAAAGTCCCTTCCAGGAGACAGTGCAAACCCACTTGCATAACTGTGCATACCACATCTCCACCTCATTCCTTTCTCCTTACCCTTTTCAACAATTGACTGGCTTATCGCTGAAGCTGCCTTTCCCCAACATTTCCGGTCAACACAGCCAACAAGAATGAGAAGAAGAAGAATGGGCAAAACCAGTCTGAAAGTACAGAGTTGCTTAAATAGCCCATACCATGTTCACTGTAACTACCTCCTGCCCAGTAGCACTTCTCCACTCTTCTTTCTTCAACACTGTACTCCATCCTTCAATTAACAGTGCTCTTCACTTGCATGTTATTTTCATTATGTGAGATGCCAACCAGGAGACAACAGGAAGCTTCACAAAATCATAAAAAAACCAAAAAAAACCCCCAAACCCTCCCTCCCCCCCCCCCCCCCCCCCCCGCAAATTTATTTTATTGTTTTGTTTGGATCTTAATTGGTAGAATCTGAAGCCTAGCGGTTATTTGATGAGATTGGAACATAAAAGATAAAGAGAATAATGAAAAACCAGTTACACTCTAAAGCCAAAATTCTTAGACTGCATAATGACAGTCAGTACTGATTTAGGCTTTTTACTTCTTTATTAAGCCCCCTGCATATGGACTTCAGACACAAAATTTTAGGCACCTTTTTTTAAAAATCTTGGCCCGAAGCAACTCCATGCTTGTGACATGAAGTTAACACTGATTTGTTGACTTAGTTTGAAATTTTCAGTTGAGGTGTGTTTGATGTCCTGTCCAATTAGAATGTAGCCCACTTGAAAAGCTAAGTACTTGACTAATTGAAAGATTATATGGAACAGTATACCAAAGCAGGGATTTTGGAACTGTCTGACCTGATCCAGACAAAAAACAAATATATTTTAAAACAGGATATAACTTTTAAAAAACCCAACTTATTCGAACACATTCATTTTCAAATATAACTTCACTTATTTTAGTTTTGGTTTTGGTTTTTATTTTAATTTTTTTTTTAACCTGTGTTTAAATCAGAAATGAGCACATTTTATTCCACTGTGAATGGAAAAGATGTTAGACCTACTGATTTGTGTATTAAACTTCTAGACCTATAATCTTATCATGACAGGTGGGAGTCTACTGGGTTTTAAGTAAATGGCAGGTAGGACTGCTTATTGTTCAGAAACCCTAGAACAATTGCACTAGATATTCACAGAAAACCTAAATTGTATATCACTGTGATTATACTTATTTAGTAGCCTGTGCAATGTTAAGTCAATCTGTATGTCTGTATGTGTTGGGACTTATCTTCATCTCAGCAGTCAACATGCTGTATTGGACATGGCTTTCCAAAAATTATCAGTTTCATATATTTAGAGGTAAAGAAAAGGCATGGCAAAAAACCCCACCTACTGCTTCTAGAGCTGTTAAGTAAACATGACATTTAATAAAGGTGAGAGAGAACTCCAAGCAGTGACATTCAAACCTGGACATAAGCCTCTCTGAAGGACACGTTTTGGTCCAGCTCATCTGTCACAGTTGTTCCTGCTTTGATTTTGAATCCTGTGACAAGATGGGCTTACTTTAAATTCCCAGCTCTTGCACAGAGGTGATGTCAGTCACAGTGGTCCTACGCAGTGTTCACAAAATGACTTGTCAGCTTAATAACAACGTAAGTTTCAAATCTCACCAATGACCATGTACTCTTCCAGTTATGATCTTTTTGAAAAGTCACTGATTTCCCTGCTTAGGAAGTTGAGTGTTCTTAAGACAGGTATGCCTAAAAATGCCGGTTACTGATTGCTAGAAAAACACAGCTCAGACATCCAGAAAAAAGGGAGAGGGATGAAAATCAAGAGAAAGTAAAGAAATTTTACAATACCAATGAAAAAGGAGGCTCAAAATACTAAAATTTATTTTAGAAGTTCTGTGAAGTGCAATGTCTCATCTAGAGTGAATATTGAGGAAAATATAGCATATAAAAGAGGAAATTAAACTACTGTAAGAATTACAGATGTTATTTTCTGAATGGGCTTCCAGTAAAATTATTTCTTTCATACAGTAATTGTTAGCTACAGTGGGTTTTGTTATACTTTTATGGACTGTATTATTTTTACAGATTTCAGAATTACATGGCAAGATTAAAAAAAAAAAGAAAAAGAAGAAAGAGATCATTTCTCATTCTTTTTGACAGAAAAAGAGATAAAATGGAAAACATAGCCTGGTAAATGTAAGGAGGAAGCAGTAATTCAGGATTTCTGCTGAGTCTTTAGGGTTTTTTTTCAGTTAAGTATTTATCTGCTGTTTACATTTAACACAAAGTATACAATTTTTCCACAGTCTAATGTGAAATGTATATTTATGATAGCACTTTCTTTCTACCTAAGCAGATATCAGTTAATTTATTACGTGTATAGCATAAGGACATCCATTAAGTCAGATTTGCACAAGGTTGTACCACAGTGTTTTGCTGGTCGTCCCTGTCAAGACTAAATGTTCCAGGCATTTCTGTTTTGTTCCATTCTTGGTCTCTCTAGAAAATAAATTGGCAGTCATGGCAAATTTTGCCAAAATTTAATCTTCTGTTTTCTCATCTCAAATAAAGAACACGTAAGAAGGCAAGGAAGATTTTAAGCCATTATAACATACACATATATTTTTCAACATTCTATTCTATAATTCTTATTTATTTATTATTACAGTAGTACCTAAGTGTCACAATTGAGGGTGTCTGTAAAAGGCTGAATATTTAGTATTGGAAAATAGATCGGCTGCCTGACCTGCACCCTGTATAATAACCAGCACAACTAAGAAAAAGTGATAGTAGTTGGCAACTCTCTTCTGAGGGATATGGAGGTACCCGTTTGCCAACCTGAAGCACCTCTAGAGAGGTGTGCTGCTTACCAGGGGCTCACGTCAGGAATGTCACCAAGAGACTACCAAGGCTCTTACAGTCCACTGAATAATATTCGCTGCTGTTGTGCCATCTGGGCAGCAGTGGTGCACGCAGAAGCAGTCTGAGGACAATCAAAAAGGACTACAGGTCCCTGGGTGCTGCAGTAGGGGGCTGGTGCCCAGGTAGCTTTTTCCTTAGTCCTCCCAGTCAAAATGAAGGGGTTCAAAAGGGCCAGTTGAATCTGGTGAATTAACAGATGGCTGTCAGACTGGTGCCACAGCATGGGACTTGTTTTGAGAAACCCGATCTACCGGCAGCTGATGGGGTACATCTGAAAGAAAAGGGAAAGAACATCTTCGGACAAAGGTTTGTCAAGCTGGTAAAGAGACACAAAAAGGAAGCCTACAGTGGATGGAAGCAGGGACAGGTAGCATGGGAGGGTTACAGAGAAATTGTCTGGGAAGTCAAGGATCAGGTTAGGAAAGCTAAAGCCCTGATAGAATTAAACCTGGCCAGGGACATCAAGGTCAACAAGAAGAGCTTCTATAGGTACATAGGTGATAAAAAGAAGACCAGGAAAAATGTGGGCCCTCTGCCGAAGGAAACCGAAGAGCTGGTTTCACAGGATATGTAGAAGGCTGAGATGCTTGATGATTTTTTTGCCTCAGTCTTCACTGGCAAGGGAGCAAGCCGTACCCCCCGAGTCACAGAAGGCAAGGGCAGGGATAGGAGAATGGAGAAACACCCAGTTAGAGAGGATCAGGTTCAGTAGCATCTGTGGCACCTGAAGGTGCACAAGTCTATGGGATCTGATGAAATACATCCATGGGTACTGAGGGAACTGGCAGATGAGGTTGTCATTCCTCAGGGGTCAGTACTGGAACCAGCACTGTTAAACGTCTTTGTCAATGACAAGGACAGTAGAATTGAGTGCACCGTTAGCAAGTTTGCTAACACCACCAAGCTGTGTGGTGCGGTCAACACGCTGAAGAGAAGGGATGCCACCCAGAGGGACCTGGACAGGCTGGAGAAGCGGGTCTGTGCCAACCTCATGATGTTCAACAAGGCCAAGCGCAAGGTCCTGCACCTGGTTCGGGGCAATCCCAAGCACAAGTACTGGGTGGGTGGGGAACGGATTGAGAGCAGCCCTGAGGAGAAGGACTTGGGGGTAACTGTGGATGAGTAGCTGGACATGAGCCGGCAGTGTGCACTGGCAGCCCAGAAAGCCAATTGTATCCTGGGCTGTATCCAGAGAATCGTGGCCAGCAGGTCCATGTAGGTGATTCTCCCTCCCTGTGCTGCTCTCATGAGACCCCACCTGGAGTGCTGCACCCAGCTGTGGGGTCCTCAACATAAGAAGGATATTGACTGGTTGGAGAGAGTCCAGAGGAAGACACAAAGATAGTCAGAGGGCTGGAACACCTCTCCTACAAAGAGTGACTGGTTTTTGAGCCTTGAGAAGTGAAGACTCCGGGGATATCTTAGAGGATCCTTCTGGCACCTGAAGAGGCCAGCAAAAAAGCTGGAAGGGGACTTTTTACAAGGGCCTGTAATGACAGAATAAGGGGTAATGGGTTTAAAGGGGAAGAGAGTAGATTTAGATTGGACATCAGGAAGAAATTCCCCACAGAGAGGGTGGTGAGACAGGGGAACAGGGTGCCCAGAGAAGCTGTGGATGCCCACTCCCTGGCTGTCTTCAAGGCCAGGCTGGATGAGGCTTTGAGCAACCTGGTCTAGTGGAGGGTGTCCCTGTCAATGGCAAGGGGGATGGAACTAGATGATCTTTAAGGTCCCTTCCAACCCAAACCATTCTATGATTCTATGATTTTACAGCTATAAAACTTAGCAGAGCTTCTGCCTACATTCAGCTCCAGCTGACATAAAGGGGATCCATGCATTTGCACTTGCAGTCTGGATTTTATCACTCCAGTCATGCTTCTATAGTCAGACCCATGTTTTTGAAACATGGTGCCAGAATCAGCCTATGCACATCTAATTGCAGAATCTGGTTACCGTTACATTTTTTTGCATTTTATCAATATAGTATTGTTGTGTCAGGAATTGGTTTTGCTACTAGAAATGCTTCTTTCTTTTTCATTTTTTAAAAGAATCTAAAAGTATCAGTATCCTTGAAACCTACAGTAGGCATAGACTGGTGGTGCCCAGTACTTAGATGAAAAGAGGATTTAAATCTTTCAGTCCATTAGTCATGGATTGTTCAAGACCTGAAAAAAAGAAAAGAGAAAATGAATGACAGTGTAAGTCCCACTAAATTTCACCATTAAGAGGTAGATTGAAAGCACTGGTACTTTAAGAAGAACTTACAATCTGCAATGGTATTAAAAGTAAAGTACAGTTGTGCACCAAATTATCCTGGTCAGAGTGATTGACCTTGGGACTGTAATGACAATTTTAGTGAGAGGTTGGACACAGTAATCTGGGTCTCACCCTAAACCTGAAACACTTTCAGAAGTCCTCTGTGCTCCTTTAGTACAGGGCTGTTTAATTCCTCCTGCTGATATGTTCAAAACCTTCGCTGTGGCTTGAAGGTAAATACAGCTTTGGGGGGCCTGTAATAAGATTGGGAACAAACTAAAAGCTTAAATTGCCGTCCTGTTGAGAAGTTTAAACACATGCTTGCAATCTGCGAGTTGCAACCCTCCATCTAAGCCTTGCAGCAGGGACTAATTCAATCTATTGATTTTTACAAGGAGTCAATAATCCTAAAAATGTGATTTTACTTCTGGATGCTGATAGGATACAGACAAAACTTAAACTCAGAAGAATGAAGAATTACTGAAATTAAATTGCTACTTAATTTCAGTACAGTTGTACCCCTGTGCACTATTCTCTGACATCCAAAAAGCTAGAGGATTTCTGTGTGTTAGAGTGCAATAGTCAAAACAGAGGTACCAGAGACAAAGTTAAGGTACAGTAGTGGCACAGAACTGCCTTAAAAATCAAGTAACCAATACCGGTGGAAAAAGTTAGACCACACCTTCAATTCCTATTCATGGCTGCTAAGTGCCACATGTAGTTACATAAATCACCTCTTCTGCCATTCTTCTCCCCCTCTACTCTGCTCTTGTGATATCCCACCTGGAGTACTCTGTCCAGCTGTGGAGCCCTCAGCATAAGAAGGATATTGACCAGTTTGAACGAGTCCAGAGGAGGCCACGAAGATGCTCAGAGGGCTGGAGCACCTCTGCTATGGGGACAGGCTGAGACAGTTGAGCTTGTTCAGCCTAGAGAAGAGAAGGTTCTGGGGAGACCTTATAGCACCTTCTAGTACCTGAAGGGGCCTACAAGGAAGCTGGGGGGAATTTTTACAAGGGTCTGTAGTGACAGGACAAGGGGTAATGGGTTTAAATTGAAAGTGGGGAGATTTAGATTAGATATCAGGAAGAAGGTCTTCACGGAGAGGTGGTGAGGCACTGGAACAGGTTGCCCAGAGAAATTGTGGATGTCCCATCCCTGGATGTCTTCAAGGCAAGAATGAGGCTTTGAGCAACCTGGTCTAGTGGAGGGTGTCCCTGCCCATGGCAGGGGGGTTGGAACTAGATGGTCTTTCAGGTCCCTTCCAACCCAAACCATTCTATGATTCTAAGACCAGTCATGGACAGCTAGGCTGGACTGGATAAGACAGAGCTGATGTCTAAGGGAGTATCCTCAGTGCAAGACAGAATTGACACAGCATTTAAACTTACTGCCCCGAAAGAAAAATGTTAAATCAGCATACTCCAAATAAATTGAAGAATTCACACCTATTGACTGCCACTTAGGTTTTTTTCTGTGTACCACACAGCTAAGAAAATGGGCAGTCAGATATATCAATGTTCTTTCTACCCTTGTTTCATGTATTTATGTAGAAACAAACAACACTTTATAATTTTTTTAATAATTTATTATTTGATTCATTAGTATATCCCTGTCATGTGTTGGTAGAGTTTAACTGAAGTTGGTGAAGCTTTTTTGACGTGAATATTGATCAACACAGTGATGAACAAAGTCTTTTACACATTGTTTTCAAAAACCACTCAGATGAGTGCTCAGATGATTCACACTAACTTTTTTTTTATTTATTCTTGAAATACTTTTCTTCTTATCTTCTAAAGTGGAAGGAGAGAGAAAACTCAAGAGAATAATTCAAAATACCTAATCTTAGGCTTCTGCTCTGAAGTATTCCTTTGGTGCAGTCTATTTTCCATCTCTGGCCACAGATCTAATTTCTTTTCCTTAAAATCAGTCTTTCAAAATACACCACCCTAGTATTGCTGCTAATAAAATCAATGGAAGCTTTCCAACAATGCTGAATACTTTTGAAAATCATGCTTTTTTTTAATCCAAGTTACATCTTTTGCATACATTTACAGAATCTCTTGAAATTACATCATCTCATGTTAATTTTCCTTAATGCTTCTGCTTCTGTAGCTATACTGCAAGCTTTTCATCCACTTGCACTTCTTGCGGGGAGTGGCACAAGACCACAACTAATCCACCATGTCAGAGTGCAAATACCTCATACAGATCAGTCAGATCATGCTCATGTAACGGTTTGTTGACTCTGGGTGTAAAAGGTGGGCAATATTCATGAGTTTTAGTCATGCAAAAACCCTATTGCAAACACTGTAACCATCAAC
Organism: Rhynochetos jubatus; assembly: GCA_027574665.1. Lineage (NCBI taxonomy): Eukaryota > Metazoa > Chordata > Aves > Eurypygiformes > Rhynochetidae > Rhynochetos > Rhynochetos jubatus. The sequence goes on from CM050649.1 coordinate 59,314,845, forward strand.
CAAGTCAGCTAACTCGCTCATTACATTTAAATTTTATAGAAAAACATCCATTTCAAGAGCCTTGGTGAAGTTCTGTGGATCTGTTTTGTATCATCATCATCGTTATTCTCCTCATCATCATTATTTTCAGCTTTGCACAATACCATCAGTAAAACATGAAAGAGTTTCCCACCATATCCCATAAATATCCAGAAGGATGTTTCCAAGTCCCTTGTGAAAAGTACTATTCCATGGAAAGTGTCTATGTCAAGCAAGCTCAAGACCAATAAAGTAGATGCCTCCAAGGATAAGGCAGTGTGTGCATGCATCAGCTGGAAAGGCTACTTGTCACTGAAGTAGTCCCTGAAGCAAATGCTTAGGATACTAGGAAATGTGAAGACTGAGGTAGATAGATCCTGAATGGATTTCCTAGTAGCCCTTAACTACTGATGAATGTTAGTTCAATGAGCATTCAATAATCACCTGATTAATATGAAGTTCCATCAAAATATATGAATCTACTAATGCTAATAATGTTGAATACATGCACAAATGTTTACAGGGTCAGGGCTATATCACACCACATAGCCTCTATTTGAAAGCAGAAATACATTTTGCAGAAATGAATTAAACTGTGATTTCAGTTGGTCTCACGTCAATTCAGTCCCTTCTGTTGAAATCCCAGTGTTGTCTGAAACTGCACATGAAATATGTAGCTACAGTACAATGTGCTGCACTGAAAATGCCTGAACTACAACCACCTCAAGCCCCAAATCTGCCTCGCTGCAAACTGCCTCTCATTTTATTATGGAAAAAGTAAATTACATCGTAACGTTCTGCAAAATGGAAAATATGAACGGAAGTACAGAAAATCAGTGTAATAGATTTCTGCTGCTATACTGCAAGATCATTCACCTATGCACTGAAGCTAGTTTCTCTAAATACTGTGAGATGAAACAAGAAGGCTCCAGCACCAGTAGCTTCAGTTCAAATTCCACATCTGGAACTGCTTAGTAATGTATATGTAAAAATTATCTTGATAGACAACACAATATAATCCCACTCAGACAGCATTATACTCCTAAGTAATGTTGTTGGCTCAACTCAATAATTCTAACACTAGATATAGATTTTCTACTGTTACATTTGCCATGTCTTTCAGTTAAGCTTTTAGTCAAAGACTGGAGGCATTGATCACATAGGACACATGTAATGTAGGAAGTGCATCTTTCCGCAGATTAATTCCTCCTGCTGGTTTATGAATAGCTGATGGCCCAGAATAACAGAGAAATCCAAGAAGCTGTTGCAATTAGACATGACAAGACATTTTCCACATACTGTTTTGTCTAATGAACTGTCAGAGAGTGCAGTTTCCCTGACTTTTAATTACTGCACCACCCACAGTTAAGACAAGTTCACCTACCTTTTTTGTTTGAGACTTAATTCATCTTCTTAAATGCATCCTTATTAAATGTGATGGGTCCCAGTTTGGACTTTTGCTAAACAGTGTAATGTAACAAAAAAAGCAAAGTTATGGTAAACAGTATCTTTTGGAGAGGACATTCTTTTTCACTTAGAAAGAACATTCATATTCCTTCCTAATAGATCTAATCTTCTGCCTTCTCAAATAAATGAAAATTTTCTCATCAAAAGTAAGTTCAGGTTTTATTTATAAATGTCAACTATTTCCCTTAGAATATCTTAGATAAACTAGTAGACTGAAAAGCAAAAAAAATCCTTGGTACTTTCATTTATCTAAGATCCTAAGGAAATTATCCTTAATAATTTTGTTACATTTTATAAAGCTTAATTTTAACTACTAAAAAATAGGTATTTCATTGTGGCTATGGCTCAATGTGCATTAAGGCTGAAATCTGGCAACTGTGGGAAATATAACTTTTTAGGTAAAATGTTATTCCATGAATCTGACCTACAAAGCTGTTTGCATTATATTTTTTCACAAATATTCTCCTTATTATCTTTTTCTGTATTTGCTATTTTATTAATAGGATTCCCCTCAAGATGAAAACCACAGGATTTTGTTCTTTTTGCTATCTATAAAAGTCTTACACGATATGAAGGATGTTTTTATAACAACGTTATAAAACATACAATAGGAACATAAATTAATGTACAAATAAGGCATGTGTACACATAAGCTATAAACATAAACTGTATATTTTCTGGTAACTACAGTGCTCCAAAAGACATGAGTACAAAGAAAATTGATTAAAAAAAATCTTCTTAGTATAAAACAAAAGAGTTCTCTGCTGGTCTCCCTCAGCTTATACTTCAGTTTTAATACTAAACCAAAAGCAAGGTCAGTGCAAACCTTAACACTTAAATGATTTGCAGACACCTCCTTACTCATAGTCACAGGTTAAAGAGAGTTTGGGGAAACCCTAGCAACCTCAGCTTCCCACATGCACAGACAAGACCGATTTTTCTCCAAGATGGAAAGGTCCATGATTCTGAGACAAACTAAAGGGCAATTATAATTACAAACAGGAAGATTAACAGAGCATGAGGTGCTCTCTACAAAAGTATTTCAGGCCCCTCCAGAAATTCTTAATAAAAAACCACCTGCATCGTCTCAGACAAAAATGCCAAATGATGACAGCTGCAAATATGTGTGTGTTTTTGGATGAGTGGGAGGCCTGCATAGAGATGGTATGCTCATTTGTGGTTGGTCACAGAGAGGAGGATGGTAAACAAAACCATGGTACAGGGAGTCAAGAGGAATTCCAACAGATAATGCTGAAGGAAATCAGGCTTCAGCCTGCGGACTTCTTGCAGCTGCTGGAACCAACCCCTTAAGCCATACGAAACAGTGGAAACAATTATTTTCGTACGACTATACCAAGAAATGCTTGCTGAGGAAATCTGGCATAACGAAAGGAAAACAATACTTGGTGGCAAGAAGGCTAATCAAGAAAGTTTATGCCTCTTCAATTTTCAAGTTTAAAAATTATTCATCCAGGAGGAAAATACCACCTTTGAAAAACAGTGCTTAAAGATGCATAGTTTTGCATCTTCTCTGAGGTGACAATTTTATGTATATAATATAAGCTTTAGAAAGAAGATCACATCTGATATAAATTAAAAGAGGTACTCGTACCCTACCTTGCTTTCAGAGTGTAAGGTAGGATATTTCTGTGGACAAGGACCTTCCAATGTTCCAGCAAATCAAACACTAGCCCATCTCATCTTGAAAAAGAAGGAGGAGTTTACTGCATTACTTTCCTATTATTTGAGATCATCAGCATGATTATCTACTGAGGAGGAAAAACTAATGTAATCATATTTTTAAAAGAGCCACTAATCCTATGACATCATATTTTATGAATCCAGAGAGGTTTTAAACAATAATATAAACCCTTACTGTTCCTTATTTCTGTTTGGAAAAATATCCTTTAAATTCTCAGTAAAATTAAAATCAGAATACTTGAGTGCCAAAATATCTTTCTTGCTCAAGAGAGACACTACTAAAAGATGTAATGGGATTAAGAGATCTAAAATTATGTACACTGGTTGAGTGATCTTGGGTCTTTACTACATATCATCTACTGAAACATGGAAACATTTGTTATACGTTGTTCATTATAAACCACACAGTCTTGATCAGCAAAATTCTTTATAGCTGACAAAGAAAATTAATTCTGAAAACTATGTGGCAAACTGGGCTGTCAGCTACACTAAATCTAGGCTAATTCCTCTGTGAAAACTCTTGAGACTACATTACTTCTTTAGTGTTTCTCTGTACAGGTACTGTAATGAGGTTCCATTGTGAATACAAAGAAAACTGTCCCAAAAATAAAGATAAAATATCTGTTATTAATGCAATTTTTAGAGTAACAGCCATATAAACACAAAAATTCATATTTCATTAATACTGGTGAAAGAGGAGAGGATATAATTTACAGTATGCGTGTGTGGTGTTATTAGCACGAAATTCTTTAAGGTACAAAGTTTCACATTTTTCTATTCCAAAGAACGGAGCAAAGTTTTACTTTTCACTGCTAGTAAGAATATCCCCCAAAAATCTGGCATGACTTTAGGCAGAAAGCAGCTGTTATGTCCTTACTTGCTTTTTACCCCTCTGACGGTGCGGTTCTTTCAGAAATTAAGTCTACAGCTTCATGATAAAACAAACCAACAAATCATCTAACTGGTTGCTTGGTTGTTTAACAGGAATGAAGACAAGTTAAAAAAATCAGACTTATGTCTTTTACAGGACTATATTTAAACAGGACTAGGAATCATTTTACAAAGACAAAAGAATGTTGGTTTAGATTGATGGAACAGTTCAACAGTTATTCTTCATTAAAATCCTAAGGGCTTTTTTCTTCATTATGAGGTGAACACATTTTTTTTCTTGAACAGAAAGAACCTTAGATTTGTGCCAAAGTGGTTTTAAGAGATGGTATTTTATCTTTTTACTTAATTATGTCATTATTCACATCTTCGTAATTATATTTTAAAGGCAGAATGCAGAATTAATGTACAGCACTGTTGCTAGTAAAAAAACAAACCCTGAAAATACAAGTGACTAAATAACTCACAAATCTTGAAGGATCTTGTGATTTATTTTACTGACTCTTTATTTTCCATGTATTTGGTGTTACGTACAGATCTCACAATTTATCTCCCAATATTAAGTGGACTGCAGGGGGGAAGAAGGGGGGGAACTGCAAGAGAACCACTATCTTTCTATTTTAGAAATATAATTCACTAATCTTGTGTTAGATATCACACATTAATAGTATTTTGGCTTATATTTTTTCTGTTATAGCTCATTACTCACCTGTATCTCTTTATGGGTGCTTACCACAATAAAAACATGGTTTCCATACCTAATATTATGCTTACTAACAATATTTTGCATATCTAATTATGCTATACAGATGAGGACTACTGTACAAATAATATTACACATCCCTAAGTGTTTGTTGCAAGAACATAAAGCTACTTTTCATAGGATGTAACTGTGAATACAGTAAAAAAAATCTTCACAAAAAATGCCTGGTTTTTTAGAATAGAATAGATTTCAGTTGGAAGGGACCTATAATGATCATCTAGTCGAACTGTCTATCCACGTCAGGGTTGTCCAAAAGCTGGAGCATGGTTTTAAGGGCATTGTTCAAATGTCTTAAACACTGACAGGCTTGGGACATCGACCACCTCTCCAGGAAATCTGTTCCAGTGTTTGACCACCTTCTTGTTAAAGAACTGCTTCCTAATGCCCAAGTTGAACCTCTCCTGTTGCAGTTTTGAACCACTCCCCCATGTCCTGTCACTGGATACCAGGGAGAAGAGATCAGCATTTCCCTCTCCACTTCCCTCCTCATTAAACTGTAGAGAGCAATTAGGTTGCGCCTTTGCCTCTTTTTCTCCAAAGTAGACAAACTTTTTTTAATAAAGCAAGGCACTGACGCAGACTTCAGTGAAAACAATGGGCTGTCCTTTCCTCCTTATCCCACTCCAGGAACAATTAAGTTGTCTAATCATATGAACTTTCAGTAAGATTTCAGATCTCCAGGGTGTCATACATTCACATAGGACTAACATGCAATTAAGAGGTACCCTTACTCTTCTGCAAGTGGAGGCCAATTGAGAGACTTGAAGTATCTAACATGACTTTGATACCTATGGCAAGAATATAGAATTCCAGTCACCTTGGAGAGAAGTCTGTGAGGCATAATTTGCTGTCTTGATATCTGAGGATGGATGGAGAAGACAAGACATTCTGATATTCAAGTCTTGGGTTTAAAAAAACCCCAAACAAACAAAAAAAGAAAAAAAAAAAAAAAAACAAAAAAAAACCCAACAAAACACAACAAACCCCCCAAAACCCCAACCAACCAAACAAAAAACCCAAAGCCAACAACTTTGGAGTTCTGTAGAAATTGTTTAACTGTCTTTGATGGTTTTCATATTAAATTCTTTCACAGAAATACATTTTCAAAGCCATTTTGTGCAGTACTTTGTAAGAACAGCTCACACAGTATTTGGTAGATTTAATGATTTATGGTACACAGAGAGTACAAAACATATAATCACATAACATGCAAGTACTGTATTTTGTTTTATGGATAAATCAGTCTAAAAGTAATTTATATTATAGAGACTTTAAAGGCTAAGATTTCTGAAGAAGTCTGGTAGAAAGTTCCCTGTTCAGAAAATGCAGTGATTTCAAAGGATATTTGATCAACAGAAGCAGCATTCAAAATCAGATTTAAGTAAGCCTCAGGAGAGGGTTGTTCAAAGTATTAGAGTGGAAAGGAATCAGAGCTGCAGTTAGAGGATGGGGCCACCATGAATTCTTCTCATAGCATGAACTTAGGTCTGGATTGCTGCCATCTCCCTCTCTGATTGATGTTTTTCATGTGATCCCAGACTTGGGTGAAACAAGGAAAACAATAAAACCCCCAAATCCTCCAGGAGTAGGTTAAAATCGGGAATTTTGTTTGACAGACTAAAAGTTAAGGCTACTGAAAAGAGAATCTTCAGATTAGTAGGGAATATCCAAGTTCCTTTTGTTCTAACTACATGAAGGAACTACTTTCCTGATGGTTGGATTCTTGAGAATACTGTCCTCTGATGTTCGACTCCCGGCTTGAGAAACCAAATATATTGCTCAATACCATGTGTGATGCCTAGTAGCTGAAAAAAGCTCATTCAGTTTCAAATTACTCAGAATGGATGGTTGTTTTTCATTTATTTATTTTAAACACATTTAAATTATATTATTTGAAATGATGTTTTTATATAAGGCAAAAGGAACATGAAGATAACATCTACAATAATCTTGTTCCTATACAGGTATTCCTTAAAAGAATGCATGAAGTAATAAACATATAGATGAAATTGAATATATTTTTATAATCTTTGCATGGAAAGTCAAGGTCACATTGAGGTGGAAAACAACATAGGAATTGAGATGGAAACATTTTAAGAGTTTAAATTAACGTTATAGCCAAGAACAAAAACAGATTTAGACTCCTTCATCTAGAGTATCTGTATTTCAATCTTATGTAGTGGTTTTCATCCACAAGTGCCCTGGAGAAATTATGTGGAAACATCAAGAAGCAGGTAAAATTTCCATGGCCCTTTAGTAATGAAGGAAAACCTTTGTCTTTCTGGCCTTTCTCTAGATGATCATTTCTCAAATGTTTGGGGTGTCACGCTGCCCTTTAAATTTACACTTAAGTCCATGGACACATGGTTCTAATGAATTTTAATGAAACCTTAGGAGTTTTTTAACATTAGTCAGTAGTTTGTAGTGGTAGCACAAATTGTGCATTAATAATAGGCATTTTTCCATTTCCAAGCCAGCTATTGAATAGCATATGTTCCTCTTAAAAGAATAGATTGGGAAAAATGTTATACTAATTGCTGAGAAAATAATAATGAAAAAGGTACATATCAATGGCAGTGAAGTTGAGTAAAAGGCAGTTATTTACTGAAGCAGGGCCCCAGTTCAACAGTCCTTTTGTAGAGAATTTCGAAGTAATTTTTATATGTGGGAGTATATGGTGAGTCAGACTTTGTTTAGGTTACAGTCTAAAGAGAAGGGATGAAGGAAAATGACCTGTTGCTATAGAAATGTTGAGACATTCTTGTTTATTAGAGCATCAATCCTACTCAGATTAAAAGCAGAGACAACCCACCGATGTTTTAGGGAATGCAACTGGCCATGATCACTCTGACTGGATTTTGGCACTCCGTGAAGCAATCAGAAGTCATCTGGAGGAAGTCAGGCCCCATATCCAGTCACAGGTACTGTTAAATGAGATGGCAAGCCAGCTTTGAGGGAGCTGAATGTCCTTCAAGGCAGGACATTCTCTCTCCTTTGGTCACAGAGGACAATTTTAATTAGGACAGCTGCAAACAGACCAGCCCATTGTAGACAGGCATCCTTTGTGAGAAAGAAGGATACCAGTCTCTCTTTAGAGCCACAGCTGGGTGGCCCACTTGTTTTTCTATAAGCAGATCTAACTCTATTATCTGACATGAATTAGGGAAGACCTCTTTCAACCTTTGTTCTGTTGCTTTTATAAGAAAGAGGAGAGAGTTTTAGGCACTATCTGGTTTTTTGGGTTTTTTTACCAGGAATGAACTAGAGATAACTCGATATAATATTTCAAAGCTAGACCATTGTCATTGACATCCATTTTTTTCTGTATTCAGTAGACTGGTCTGCAAAAGACCTCTTGCTGACATTCAATGACCATGATGCACTGGGCCACTAACGAGAGCTCTGTCAGCTGTCGGGGAGCCACCTCCCATGTCCTCTGGATCCCTGAGAGACTCCGGGAGCAGGATTGGCCAATGAGGGGTATAAGCCAGAAGCCACAGTGACCTAACTAACAGCAGGGCAGAGCTCTTGCCAGGCAAGACTCAGTCTGGTGGCAACTGAGCATGGCAAACAGTGCAGGGCTGCTGACAATAACAGGTTGTCAGCAGCCCAGTGGCCTTCAGACAAATCCAGAGTGGCAAGTCAGGTCCAATGTCCATCCAAGCCTACAAATCAGGAATACCAGAAGGCAAACATGGATCTGGAGGCAGCAGCAGCACAGCCCAAGCAGGGAATGGGGCCCCATCCTGAGCTGAAGTAGGTCTCCTAGGCTGCAGGCAAGGAATGTGGGAGGTCCCTGGTGAAGTCAGTCAGGGCCATTAGGGTTTTCTTAATGCAGGGACAAGCAGGTCATCTTAGGGTATCTGGGCCCAGCATCTCATGCCTTTTACCTCAGAAATTTCTCAGAGTGAAAGGAGAGATGCAGCAGGTATAAATCAGTTGGTCTGTAGTGTAGAGAGCCAAGGGACATTATCATGATCTATTATTTCTACCACAGGAGCAGTTATCGGCCAAGGCTCCATTGTTCTTGGCACTGCAAACTAGAGCTCTTTGACACAGGGGTCACAGCTCAGCTTCATAAGGAAAGTGAGGAAACAAGGGAATAAAGGGAGAGAAAGTTGGATGAAACATATAATTCTGTGCAATGATCAGCACTCTCACACCAGCTCTTGTTTAAATGGTTAATGAGAATTGCTCAATGTTTCTTTGCTCCATCCCCTGCCTGAAGTTCATAAAGCCAACTGTGGGAGCTCTGAACTGTGGAAGAGAATCCAATTAACTCTCATTCTTCTCATTTAACTTGCAATTTAAGTGGTTTCACTGTTTATAATATGTATATTTATATATATATTTATATGTTCTTATCTCTATGTACTGGTGATGTCTTTAAACAACTGTGCTGGATTGTTTCTTTTAGTTTGTTTGTTTAGGTTTTTTTATATCGTCTTTTTGATTTCTGGTATGACAAATCTTTTGGATCATACAATATAATAGCTCTTCCAGAATAGTCCTTCTGTCCTTGATTGCTGTTAAGATTCTCAGTATAAAATATTTCCAAGTTAGTCAGGAAGTGGGAGAGAGAACTGATAATCAATTACCAAGACAAAGTAAATGTTGCCTTCTGACCTCTTATTATGATAACATAACTTATATCACCTACCTAATTTTTATGACTGACCCTTTCCTGTCTATACGCTGTTCAATTAATTGGATTCACTATCTCAGAAGACTTCTGTATGTCTTACTGTTTTCTTTTGACAAGCTCTAGGTTCAATCAAATTAAAATGACTGTGTTTGTCTTGTTTCATTTAGTTTGCAATACTTAATTAGGTTGATAAAGCAATAATGTCAGTATACATGAAAGGTATCTGCATGAAAGATATTGATACTTATCTATATTCTGTCCCTGTGAAGATATGATTTTTGAGTGGAAGCCTGCTATTAATTCTCAACTTTCAATAAGGTACAGATTGAAATGCATCTACAATCAAAAAATTTTAGCCTATTCAAGCATTGGCAGCCAGAGACATTCTGAGATGAATTACTGGTGACACAATATTACTTTTTAGAATACACAATATCGTTTCTGAAACAAACAGGGAACAATGATATCATTAAATTGTTCAGCTTTGTATATTATTAAACATGGTTATAGGCCATATGCCTGGGAAATAACCAGAAATAACTTTTTTTTCATCAAAGAAATGTCAGTATCATTTATCTATATGCAAAAGGGGGGGAAAGGCATAGAGCAGGCTAGGGACAAAGTAGAGGTGCAGTCTGTGATACGCACACATAGTCATAAATCTGATTGCTTCATATGTAGGTATGAGGTTTGAGTGTCATACTGATCATCCTTTCGCCTTAATGTGGGGGCTTACAGAGCTAGCAGCACGAGACGGTATAATTCTAGCTAAGGACAAATCCATCTTAGTGGGAGCTGCAGCAGTAATACGCATCATAGATAAAGAACATGAAAACATATGAGATGTATTGCTAAAATGAGCATTCATGTGACTTTTACAGATATCAAGTACTGTAGAATTAAAAAAAAAATGTGTTCATATGAATGTTCATGGCTAATTAATAACAAAGATTGAAGGTATCATGTAGTGAGCTAAAAGTTACTAGCCAAATCAAAGTTGGCAGATATGTTTTTTTCTAGAGGCTAAAATTCCCATTGCTGGCAAATAATATTAGTTAAAGTACTGCTAGTAAAATACATTACTAATTAATAGCACAGACTGAAACTTCAGACATTTAAAATTATAGCATAACTCATTTTGACTTCAGCATAGTTAGGATTAATGAATACTTCTTCATGTAAGTAGCAATTAAATAAATACATTAAAAAAAAATCCTATTATGTTGCCAAATCTTTGTTAACATTCAGCTACACTAAGCAATAATTTATTATCAACTACTCTGTGTATCAAAGAAGGCTTCTGTGTTCAAAAATGGGCCTTATTGAAGTCAATGACAGCAACCACTCATACATCTTCACATTTCCTCATCAGTGAGTGTGGAAATTTATTTCACTTCTCAGTGGTCTGGCATTGAAGCAAAAGTTTAGGTTGTAAACTTTTTACAGTCCTTTAAATGCATTGCTTTCACCAGACAGAAGGTTCTGCTATATGCCTCACAAAAAAAAAAGGGGGGGGGGGAGGGAGTGGGTGGGAATCACCCTTTGCCCCTTCCTTTGTGTTTTTTTCTCCTAACACATATGTGGTTCTATGTTGCAGCCAACAAATTTTGTAATTGACATTCATATAGATTTAACAGGCAAGAGGGACTAGCTCATTGGTAAACACTGTTTCATTTATACATCCATTTATTGATCTGAGAGGTCACGTGGCATATAAATTTAAACGTGCTGCAGTATTAATTTCTCTAACCTCCCCCCTTGTGCTTAAGTGGCCATCTGAGGGCACACAGGAATGGCCATGGTGTGGTTAAGCCTCCACTTATTCCAGCCTTGCAGAGGCCCTCTTGTGCTAAATAGTTAACGCGTTTGTCTCACTGTGATGGTTTCAGCAGACAACATGGAGCTGGGAGCCTGCAGAGAGTACTTCATTAGGCTAAACCCCTCACATTCTCACCCGTGCCATAGGTAGCCCTGATGAAAGGTTAGAAGCACAAAGATTTAGGTGCTCCTTCAGGATGTGAACTTATTACCCGTCTCAGGAGAGAAATGCAGCAAGAATATAATACTTCCTAGCACAGCACCAGGTCAGCTAGCATGGCCTTGAGTGTTATGGTGAAATCTTAACCTCAGTGAGTGCAGAAAGAATGCTTTCAATAATAAACTCAGATACTGGGTTCCGTAGAGGAGCTGATGCTGGTTTCCTCATCTCCTGAGATCTTTTCTCCTTGCATGTAATCGCATCCAGCAGGTTGCACTGTCAATTTGCAGCTCCCTTCCTTCCTCTAATACTGATCTCTGGTACTAAGAAAGGAGAAAGGTAAATATTGATTTTCAAGAGGGCGACTTGCCTCTCTCATACAGCCCATCACTGTCCTTACCAACATCTTTCATCATATGATCTGACACCTGTCTACTCCCCTGTGTCAGACAGGGCATCAACACAGACAGAGACTTTTAAGAGGGGAAAAGAAAAAAACACTGAGGAAAAGGAATGATGAATACCACAGACATAGAAGAATCCATTCAGTCAGTCCATTAATTTCTTGTAAAAACTCATCAAGGAAGAGATTAACCACTTCAAAAATCACAGACGAAGAGTCTGAGTTACTACTTCTTTCTTTAGAGATTCAAAGCATGATGTTAGTGTTTGTATGTGGGAGAGGATTTTAAGAATTGCACTCCCAGATCCAACTAATGACTGACCTAGTCCTGAATTGTATCTCTCCTAGTTTCCAGATATTCAGAGGCAAAACCCCTCTAATGCTGGCAATTTTAAATATAATGTCCATAAGATCTTTTTTTCACTTAAAAATTGATTTATTTCCCAAAACAGAATCTTCCAAAAGCAGTTCAGCGGGAGCGTCGTTACCATCACTCCCTCCCAGCAGCTCTGCACAAGTCTGGTACAGAAATAACAAGGTACACTAGGTATTAAGGAAAAGTTACTTGTTCATGATAAGAGAAGGTTTGGACTTTTAAAATTTTCTTCCTGAACAACAATGTGGGGGTAGTCAGCTGTTACTATTTACTTTTTTATGCCTTACTTTCAGCTTCCGTGAGTTTAAGAACTATTATAGCCAGACCTACTGAACACCACAAATCATTCAGTTTCACCCAGAAAACTTGCATTATGTCCAAACGAGTTCACAAAGTCATTTTATTACTTGATGGACTCAATTTCACATCAACCCACAAATGAGACCAATCTTAAGAGGCAGGCAATGGACATTTACAGGTGAAGTTCACCCAGCTGTCCTCACCAAGACCTATGTTATAGGCAAAGCCAATCAAAAATCTTTTTAGCCTTCGTAACCCTAAATCAGATCAGTCATCATTTAACACTAGCCAGCCATCTGAAAATTAAAATTCTCTGTATCCTCTCAATGCATGGGGCTATGCTGTTATGTTTTTCATCTTTGACAACAGCTAAAATGTTATTATCCAGCGGGGAAAAAACACCAGTTTTTCAATGGATTTATGTAGGTGTCTCTGCATCTAAAGACTGAAAAAAGAATAATTGGTAAACTTTAGAGAATTAAATTTAACTTCAAGTGTTAACTTTAAGCAAAATGTTATTTGGCATGTCCAGCGATATATGAGTGTCCCTGTCTTCATTAATGCCCGTGACATCAGGAGATGAAATTCACAGGTTTTAAAAGGGACTATCCCAACAACCCTCCCTTTCTCTCTCCCCTCTGCCCTAGATATACTCATTCAAACACAGCCACACAGAACATAAACATTTGCTTTTAAATAAATTCTCTTCAAATGATATCAAATCTGATTCTAAAGTTCCTAATGGTAAGTGCCCCTTCTCGGTCGATGTTTGGTGTTTGGTTGCATTGCTACTCCTATGCTGCTAGGAGATGTCATCTTATTTCAGGTTTATTTTTTTGTTATTTGACTTCCAAAAACTGTATTTTGTCATGCTTTTATCATCAGATGTGACAAATCCTCCATATGCAAATATATCATCTTTCAGGCTCCTTTTCTATGACTGGGAAAACTAAGCTAATCCGAATTCAAATAATGTTGTGAGCATCCTTTGAATTATCGTCATATTTTAATGTTCTTCAAGACTGATCATTAAACCTGGATACAATGTTGCATAGAAAGGCAAAATCATTTCCCTTCTTATGCTCAAAATTACACTTTCTTTGAATACCAAATTGGAATAAGTCTTTTTGTTGCAACCATACAAAAATATTTTCTCAAAATCCTTCATTTTACTTTCATTCTAAAATACAGATAAAATACATCTTTGTTTCCTAAGCACTTCTGAAAATTCAAAAATTCCCAGAAACTCAGTCATTGACTAACATCTCTTTTTTTGTTGTTTGAAACAACTTCTTATTGTGATAGATATTTCCCTACTAGGCACAATGGTGAATGTGCAACCATTAACAGTCTTTTAATAGTACTTTACATATCAAATTTTTTTTGTTCCTTTATTCCAAAAATTACAATATATGATCCAACCACAGGGAATTTATGTACACACACTGAAATATAGACATTAATATAGGAGTGACATACTGTAAAATTCTTCATTTATATTTTAAAATGTCATGGCAGAATATAGAGATTAAAAACCAGAAAATGGGATGTGACCATTTTAAAGACCCTCTCAGGAACAAACACTTGAATTTTAAAGGCTCCAAGAAATTATGTCTATTGTCTGTTCAGGTCAGAGTATAATGAGAGCCTACCTTTAACCAATACCTCCTTAATTCTTGCTGGAAAGGCTGAGAGATTATATAAATGCAGCCTTTCTTTCTTATATCTTTGGGACATTTTGACTTCTAAAGTCCTTCAGAGAAAACATCTTCCATTATTATATATCTATATGTATTTTCACATTCACAGATAGTGTTGGTTTTGGCTGGGATAGAGCTAATTTCCTTCATAGTAGCTATGATGCACATGGGGCTGTGGTTTGGATTTGTGCTGGAAACAGTGTTGATATCACAGGGATGTTTTTGTTGTTGCTGAGCAGTGCTTACACAGAGTCAAGTACATTTCTGCTTCTCTCACTCCCCCATCAGAGACCAGGCTGGGGGTGCACAAGAATGTGGGAAGAGACATAGCCGGGACAGCTGACCCCAGCTGACCAAAGGGATATTCCATACCACATGATGTCATGCTCAGCATATAAAACCGGGGGAAGAAGAAGGAAGGGGGGACATTTGGAGTAATGGCATTTGTCTTCCCAAAGTCACCGTTATGCATGATGGAGCCCAGCTTTCCTGGAGATGGCTGAACAACTGTCTGCCAATGGGAAGTGGAGAATGAATTCCTTGTTTTGCTTTGCTTGTGTGCCTGGCTTGTGCTTTACCTGTTAAACTGTCTTTATCTCAACCAAACTTTTAACCTTCTGATTCCCTCACCCATCCCACCAGAAGAGGGGAGCAAGCAAGAAGCTGTGTGGGGCTTAGTTGCTGGCTGGGATTAAATCACTATGCAGATACAAGTGACAATTAATACATCTGAAGAGTGAGATTTATCTTCTCTAATTTAGTATTCTCTAGGTTAGCTACCTCATCTAAATTGACTGGTTAATGCATGTCACCCAAAAGACAAGCATACACCTAGTTCATTCATTCACACTTCAATTAGTTAATTAATTCACACCATCTGCCTCTATTACCATTACTTCCTGGAAGTTTCACCTTTCAGGGTGCCCAAATGAGATGACTAGTTGTTTAGTTCAGCATACACATCCCTTTATCACTTTCCTAGAATGTAAGGGTAAGTGAAACAGGGGTGCAGACAGGTGTGTTCCGCAAATTGCTGTTTCTGCTGAGGGGGTCACCACTTTCCAGCTGTTCTCCGACTGCTGGACACACTCTCCTGCCGGTTTGCTGACAGTGCTCCTTCGCACACTTCAGGAGAAACAAGTTGGATTGCTTGGATGAGCTATTTAAAATGTCTGATCTTATTTTGAATGAAATATGTTAGGGATCCCCAGGGTTGGGGAAAATGAGCTAGTTTAATTCAGGCATCTTAAAAAGTAAATCCTGGATAACTCAGCACATTTTGATTGAAAAGGAGAGCATGAGCAGCATAGCTATGTGATCAGTCACTGTTACATTCACACTTTAGCTGCAAATGAGACAGAATAAAGACCAGGGTAACTTACTATTGGCACTAAAGCAACACTGGTAATTCACCTCACACCTGTGAGCTCCTCATCTCCCTAGCCTTACAGAGGTCAAATATTTATCACAGCATTCAGGTGCAGAGCTGACACTCACAGCAGTTCAGTGTTTATGTACTACTGTTCAGGGTAAAAATTTAGTCCTTCTTTTATTACCTCATTTTCTGTAAGTCCCTGGCCTTTGTAAACCTCATCAGAATTAAGAAAAACTGCATTTGTAGCACTCACCTGGATTCTCTGATGTCTCATATGTTTTAAATGCCAATCAAGCTATTCTCAACCCCTCCCCTCACACAGGCATCCTCAGGTGTCAGATTAGACGCTGCCCTCCACAGGTGGCAGTGGTAGGGTTTCCTTTCCTCTTCCAGCGAACTTTTCCATGGTGACTATCTCCAAGGCATCTGAGGCTGTCACATCCTGTTGCTGATTTGTTCAAAGAGCTTTGGGGTGTTACAGGTCTGGCTACACTTACGTATGTAAATACAACCCAAAAGAATTATGATATATGTTTTGTTCTCTTATGAATGTCCTGATGCTTCACCACAAAAGTATTAAATTCTTGCTCTCTGTGAATTGAAAGTTGTCTACAGGAAAATGTTAACAAAAGTATGTGATCCTTTGAGCTGGCTACAAACATGATATAAGCTTCTGCCTTTGTAATGGCTCCTATCTTACTGGAAAACAAACAAAAAACCCCACCATTCATCTTCAATCCAAGCAGGTTTTTTTCAGAGGATTTTTTTTTAGTCTTAGTGTATGTAGCACTCCTTGCTAAAGATTAGTGTGTACTTTGCATTTAAATATTCTACGCAGATCAGCAACATTATCAGCAATATCTCTGGGGAACAAATACAATTATAGGAGGACTTAAAGCTTTTTTTTATTTTTACATAAACATTGAATTAAACTATAATTGTTTAATGATGTTATACTATAAAATCTGGTTCACTTCATAGAATTCAGGCAAGACCAAAAGTTTCATTATAAACAAATGTTTGATTCCATTCTTTGCAGCAATATGCAGTATATCTCCATCAGGTCTCAGCTAGAAATGAACAGGATTCTTAAAATGACTATTTTTCCCTTTTGATTATGTATAAAATCAAGAAGTTAAATATATACATATACAATTAGATGAGTAGAGACCTCAGCCAAAGTCCCGAAAAACAATCACTTTTGCACATAGGTAAAGCGTTAACAGAAAGGTGATCCCTAAAGAACTTGTTATTTTAGTCTCAGCTGTGAAGCTGATGGTCAACTCCCAAAATGTTTGCATAATGTTATGTTTATGTGTGCTCACTATGCAAGTTAACAAGCACAATGGATATGTCTATTCTGCCAAAACAGGTAGTGAGCCTGGAGTATGGTTCTGGGAGTAATTCACTCTGGGGACTGATCCCAAAAGCCAGTATGGAAGAAACAAGAGACAGAAGCAGAGTTCAACTCTGTATAAACCTCAGCAGGGTTGCCCCTACTCATATCACACTGGACCTCATGCAATACCACCCCTCAATTTCATGCTATAGAAATATCACCACTTCATATCCTTTCATTACTTCAGAAACTTTGAATAACAACTAAAACCCCCACGTAAAATCCTATTCTGTCCCAAGAGAAATCCCAGAAGGAAACTCAGGATTAATTGCAATGCAATTTAGTATAAAAGAGGTTAGCTGTCAGCAAAGCATGCACAAGCTACTCTGTACCTCTTGATTTCTGGGCTAAGGATCTTTTACTGACACATCCTTGGTTCTCAGTGTTGATAGAGGAATTGAGAATATGCCTGGCAAGACTGGTAAGGATGAAGATCTCCACAAACTCTACCCCAGTGCACAGGAAGCATGGAGGAGCCAAGCCTGGATATCTTCTCTGCCTCCCTCTGCTCCAATGGCTGCTAAAGTCTCCTCCAGCAACACCTGTTCTAGGTTTCCTTCCAACAGGATGGCAATTAAAACCCTTGGGAGGAGACACACCTTTCCTCACTGATCTTATATGATGTAATCAAATTATCCCCATCTTGATCTCCACTTATGCTCATATGAACAAAGATGTCTCTCAAGAACTGGGTATCCTCTTATTTACCCTCTATTTTCTGTGCGATAATGGAAGATCTTGTCTACAGTGCCACTCAGGCCCATAGAAGATTTTCAGTTTGCTATTGATCCTTTTCAGGGTGCTATTATTAATTTAGATATTCAATGTTCTTTACCAGTAACAAAGGGGAAGTAGCTTGTGCCTAAATAAGATAAATGAAAGTTATTATTCCATTCATGCTCTGATTCCATTCATCGGAAAAATTTGAATCTGTGCAGTAGATCTCAGAGCCTTTCAATTAAGTTTGCTAAAAACTAAGTTTTTTTCTTTAAATATTTAGGGTGGGGTTCTAAGTCTCAAAGCTTGGCCTAGCTTATAACTATGTACTATAATCAAACTGTCAAATATTTTCCAACAAACTGTGATAATTTGGGAAATGTCTATGCACCATTTATGGTCTCCAGCTGATATCATACTATTAAGTTGACATATTATGAAATTACAGTATATGGATGTGACTTTTGATGCAATACATGCTTTTCCTTTCTACAGCAGGGCAGCCTACATGTATTTCTGTGCCTAGGCACTGAGGTACAGGGTCCTGATTTCACAGAAGGGTGTCAGATGTGAGCTTGCAGGAAAAGTGCCTCATCGCCCAGACCCAGAAGCCGTGCTAGCACTGTGCTCAGGCTTGAGATTTACAGCATATGAGATGCCATAAAATGTACTGTTAACACAACCGTCTGGAGAGCATCCAGTCAGGGAGAGAGCTCTCCTGGAGCTGTGTGCCTGATGCAAGCCAGAATCAAACTGTACATACTGATTTTGATAGAATTTGGGTGAGATTTTGTGCTGCGTTTTTTGTTGTGGGTTTTTTGTTTTTTCTTTATCATATATTATTAACACACTGCCTAAAGAATTCCTTTAATTATACTTAAGACATTGAAAAAATGAAAGGTCCTTCAGCAAATGGAATACAGAACAACTTGACAGAGGTATAAACAGTAGGGGCAGAACATGAGCTATTTAAACTAAACTTTAACATGGATACAACAAACTGAAAGGCAGTGGAGACTGAGTTTTGCATAGAAATTACATGGACAAAAGGTATGCCAATTTTCAGATGACAACAATGAATTTACAAAAGAAGTCTATAGGACCTAGGGACCTGTAATGACTCAGGTTCCTAGTCATGTTTCTACATAAACTCACTGGGCAGTTGAACTGTTTAGTTATGTTTCTGCATAGGTAATTATGCTTTTGACTCCTTTGAAGAACAAAAGTAGATAATGTCGGGTTTTCTTTTGTGGGAACTTACAAACTAATCTTCACTAGTAACAGTTTCTCCTCTCTGGTATAGCACGTAACCCTCCCATTTTCTGGAACAATAAGTTGGTTGGTGAAGACAAAACTGATTTATTTTTCTGAAGGACACTATTCCTTTTTACATTTTGAAATATCTGAAAACTTTCAGTTGTTCTATAAAGTAGCTGGAAAGTAAGGCAGAACTCATAAATCTTTTCTTCCCCCCAAAAAAATTCTGAAACACATGTGTTTCCACCAGGTCTAGCGAACCCACTGGAGGCTAGTAAGAAAAGATTCTCATGAGTGTGCCTGGCCCCACTCCACAGTGCACAGGCAGCAGGAGAGCAAGAGTGCTTTCAACCATTCAAGGAGCACTTGAGTAAAAGTGTGCAGGGTAAAGAATTTGCTCTGTATAGATGCTAGAGAGAGGAGAAAGAGACCATACAAGCATAGCTAAATAATGTGTCCTTGAAAGAAAGATTTCCATATGCACCTTAGCCAAGTCTTCAAATATTCCACGTGGGAAACGTGGATGTTGTGAAACTTTCTAACACACAAACTGGCAGAATCTGTCCTGCAACTGGGGACTTAAGTGTATTCAAAGTATCCTATATCAAAATAAATTTTTGGGACAACTTTCATTCATATAATACTTGTGAACTGTAATGTAATTTTAGCTACATGTTCACAGGTTTTTGGTCTCTAAATCCTTTAACTCCTGTATATCACCATATTTACAGAGCACAATACTCATTTCTAAGCAGTATTTGCTTATTTAAGACCAGCTGCTTCCTGACCCAAAATGCTATTTAAACAAGTAATCCTAGCTCTCTGACAAGCCTTACTATTTGCCCTTTCAGTAAACTTTTTTTTCTTTCTGGTATGTGAGCACTTGCACTCTCACCTGCAGTTCAGATCAGCTCCCGGTACCTCAGAAGGCTACTGCTTTGCTCTGAGGGGTGTGATTGTAAAACACACTAGTTTTTATTAGCAGTAGTGGTCTTATTCACACCCCCAATCAACCTCGAAATTGATATTCTTCATCTGATCTGCATAGGTCATCTGGCAGGTCACTGCCTGTGTTACATTACACCAGTGTTTTTCCACTAACCCAGTTAACAAGGTTAACTAGAAACGTGACAGGCAGAAGAGAAAAGCTGGACACATGGCACATATTATTTGGTTTAGAAATTAGTTGAGGTTTCTCTGTGGTAAGAACACAGGAATAAATTATTTCTGTCAAAATAATTTTAGTTTCTTGGGGTTTTTTTTCTGAAAGTCAAAACTCTTGAAAAAGTCCCTCTTTAGCCTCTCTACCCTCTCGACTACAGCAAACTCATCTTCCAATAAACCGTTTGACTGAAAGCTAAAGAAAAAAAAAAAAGCCAAAAGACTATTTCATTTGATGGCAAGATTTGAGAGAAGAGTTTTATAAATTTAATTGCCAATATACCATCTGCCTCAGCTGCTCCTTTGAGCCTAGTTCTTCTAATTGTGTCTTTAACAGATGACAAAAAGTCTACATGCCTCTTGGGCACTGTAAAATAATAACAATTAAAACATGAATAATAATAATTAATGAAGCACACATGGTGCAGTAAGTCTGCAGTCTGAATAGGCTGCTTATTCTGCAGGAAGTCTATGCTTATTTCATTTTGTGAGATAACTTTAACAGGCATTTAACTGGATATCGGGAGCTGTGGCCACCAGTCTTGGGAGGGCAACTTTGCTCACGAAGTGACACACTGCAGCAAAATCTATGTTCTACATCACTTTATGAATTTTGGTTTCTACTGACAACAAGCAATTTTAGTGGGTGGACCACTGTGGGCTGAGAAGGCTGTGTTCTGGAGGATAGCTACCCTTTTACACCTGTTAATCGGCACCTCAAAAGTGAAAGTGAAAAATCATTTTGTTGCAGCCGTTATCTGTGTTCCAGTTGGGTTTTTGCAGCTCTGCTAGTTTAAACACCAGGCCACTTCACTTGGCAATGGAAGTATCAGTCTTATCTAACAGATCTGGGAAAAATCTGCTGGGAAAATTTTGATGTCACTCTTCCCAGCTTGACCATATGCTGAGGGAACCAGAGTTATGATCGTTTAGTCTTTAGGATAATTGGTACACCATATAAATAAGAATAAGCCCCAGACTGTAACATATACTGGCAGGCTGGTCCAACTCAGTTAGCCATGGGCTGTAGCTTAGAGTTATGGACCATCTCCTCCAATCCATTCAGGATGGCCTGTTTGGGCTGTGCGTGCTGCCAAGGACTGAGCTGTGTCTAGTGTTCAGGTCTGCAGTAGCAGACCATGAGGATTAAACTCCACCTTTGTCCTAACACTAGGTCACAGGACACTCATATGGAGTTTTTCTTAAGACTTTTCTAAACCTTTAGAGGCTTTTGTTTCTTAAGTTTCATTTTTCAGTTTTTAGTGACACCCTTTCAGAGTGTCAAAGAACTTTTTTTATGGAAGGTTAAAACTTGCATGCAAGCTGCTGGAATTCTGAGTAAGAATACCCATAACTTGTGAGTAACTTCATGGAATAATACATGTGTTCATAGATTCAGTCCATTATTAATGTTTTCCATTTTGGCCACAGCTGCTCAGTGAAGATCCTGGCTGTTTTAATTCTCCCTGGAAACGTGGCTGTGTCCCAAAAGGCATTTTGACATTTCAGCACCGAACACGGCTTTTCAGAAAAATCACTCTCCCACAATATGGAATCTTCTTCTCTCTTTTATGTGAAATTTGAAGCATGACTGTGAAATGCTTAGTTTTCTGCAAAACTGAAGATACTA
This sequence comes from Rhynochetos jubatus, assembly GCA_027574665.1. Taxonomy (NCBI): domain Eukaryota; kingdom Metazoa; phylum Chordata; class Aves; order Eurypygiformes; family Rhynochetidae; genus Rhynochetos; species Rhynochetos jubatus. Next base: position 59,336,623 of record CM050649.1, read on the forward strand.
ATTTTCCTAATACCTGGTTCCTGTTCAATCCTGGGAAAAATTCACAGAGGAAAAGATTTAATAATATTTGTGTATGTAGCTGCATGTCTATTTGATGTCTTCTGTCCGAGATGTAAGCAGTCATGAAGTAAGAAACAACTATTTTAAATCCTATACTGATGGATGAAATCAGACTAAATATAACCCTAAAATTGCCTCCAGATTACTGACACTCAGAACTTCCTTGACTGGCATTAAAACAATGAACACTCAGGTCTCATGGCCAAATGCCTTTTCTTTGTGCTTTTTATTTTTCATGCTGACTATAATCTAATAGTAGAGTGAAGCCCAGATAGATGATAATTATCTGCGTTCCAAGCCTACTCAGCAACTTTGTGTGTTGTCTGAAGCTAATAACTTCTGTGTGAGTTCAAAAGACTGGAAAGTGCTTTTTCTGTAAGAAGATAATTTGGTTTTTATATTTACTAGAGCTTATCAAATATATTGCAACAAAATACAATTGTTATTGTAAGTTGTTTCATTGAATCATAGAAGAGTTTGGGTTGAAAAGGACCTTAAAGTCCATCTAGTTCCAACCCCCCTGCCTTGGGCAGGGACACCCTCCACTAGACCAGGTTGCTCAAAGCCTCATCCAGCCTGGCCTTGGAGACAGTCAGGGATGGGGCATCCACAGCTTCTCTGGGCAACATGTTCCAGTGTCTCACCACTGTCTCAGTGAAAAATTTATTCCTTATGTCGAATCTAAATCTACACTCTTTCATCTTAAAGCCATTACCCCTTGTCCTGTCACTACAGGCCATTGTAATAAGTCTCCCCCAACTTCCTTGTAGGCCACCTTCAGGTACTGGAAGGTGTTATAAGGTCTCCCCAGAGCCTTCTCTTCCCCAGGCTGCAGAACCCCAATTCTCTCAGCCTGTCCCCATAGGAGAGGTGCTCCAGCCCTCTGAGCATCTTCGTGGCCTCCTCTGGACTCGCTCTAACAGGTCCATGTCCTTCTTATGCTGGGGGCTCCAGAGCTGGCTGCAGTACTCCAGGTGGAGTCTCCAGCCTGTCAGGGTCCCTCTAGATGGCATCCCTTCCCTCCAGCATGTTGACCACACCACACAGCTTAGTGTCATCGGCAAGCTTGCCAAAGGTGCACTCAATCCCACAGTCCATGTCACTGACAATGATGCTGAAGAGCAATGGTCCCAGTACCAACCGCCACCTGTTACTGGTCTCCACTTGGACATCAAGCTGTTGACTGCAACTCTTGGAGTGTGACCATCCAGCTGATTCCTTATCCACTGAGTGGTCCACCCATTTGACAGCTTGTTATCAATAGTCGATCTATTAAGCCTCATGAATTTTATTGCAGATTTCCTGGTTTGATATTCAAGTGAAACTTAGAGTATGAGTAAAGATAAATGAAGAAACATATAATTTGCTTACAGATTTCTTCATGATGCAAATTCCTGTTGCCACATTCATGAAGCACTGAGAGCTACATACTAAAATGCATTTCATTTAGTTCCAGGATTTGCCATGGATTTCTAATCTTCCACAGTTTTAATCTTAATGATTTCCCTTAGTTACATAAAATGAATTGGTCTGTGTCCACAATTTTCTTTATTATGTGAAGCAAGTTTGCATTTAGCAGAATTATTTAACACGCTTCTTTGTTAAATAAACATAATGTAATAACTACTTATTTAATCAATTTTTCCTAAGCTTTACTAACATGGAGATTTTGGCATGAGCTGTATGCAGGTTTCTGCCAAATACTGTAGTAGAGCATTTTTTCAAGTTAACTTTGTATTTGCAGTTTTCAATGTGTCTATTTTATTTGGTGCAGAAAGAATATGCCTGTTTGCAGCCATTTTAAGAACTAAATTTCCCATAAAAGCCTATGTAGAAATTGACTTAGAATATCTTTGAAGATCATGAAAACACTGCTAGCATGGTACCTTTATTAGATTGTCTAAGAGCTCACTTCCTTCACTGTGATGGAGTTACAGTAAAATACAGTATATCTGACACATGAATATTCATGTTCCTCTCTTCAGATAAGTGGTTTACTTCACTTAGATAAATGGTTTATCTGGTAATATTTCCCGTCTTACCCAGGGCATGACAGAAGTGGCTCCCACATGGCAGCAGTAAAGAACAATGGTCTGATAAAAACCAAATGTAAGGAGCTTATATGACTTCCTCCTGGAGACTTCACTGGTGGGTGGCCTAGTCAGGTAATAAGAATTCATAGTAACAGGCCAGGCATTCAATGGACCAGTCAGGACAATAAATTTTATCATGTGCTCCAAGCCTGCGTGTTGACTGCAGGAAACAAGTCTTACTGAAGAGAATCAGCTTATAGAAACAAAAGGAAATATAGATCCCCAGGTAAGCAAAGAAAGCATGGTAAGAGCACAGGGCCCATTAATTTTAAGGTAAGTCACAGAGTCACTGTAATGGGGAAAATAAGAGGTTGTCTCTAGTCTTGGGAATGAAATTGACTGGAAGGAGGCAATGTGAATATCATATAAACAAAACGTGCTAGAAGTCAGACCTGGAACAGAACTGTAAAACCTTGGCCATACAAACAGTGTAGCCAAATTAGGGGACTATCTGTGGCAGGATGGCCTCCAAGGGCTCACACGAGCGGAGAACTGTCCAGCATATACCACGTACATCTTGTTCTACCCAGGCAGGGAGACAACCACCTTAGGGCTAAATTGATCTTGACCATTTAAAGACTGCTTCAGCTAAAGTTATGCTGTTAAATAACTAATGCTATCAAAAGAAAGAAATCTTTAAATTTCATTTGCTTCTGGAGGAGGTTTTTTTCTTTGTTTTGTGGGATTTGTTTCCCCTATGTCTACTACTTTGAATTTTTGTTCCTTGTGTTATATCTACCCAGTCTGTAACTTAACCTATGTGCTGTAATAATGAAAAAAACATTTCAAATGGCTGTATTTTATTGTATCTTTCTTAGAGTCATCTAGTGTAGATTATATTTTTTCCTGAAATAGATCTAATGTCTCAAGCTGGTAAGAAACAATCTGAACCTTCACCTTCATCCTTTTTCGAACTGTTTCATTAACCAAAGCAGAATGAATATACATATGGATTGCAGAAGTCCTCTAGGCTATTGGCCTACTGTTTTCATAATCTTATTTTTAAAGGTCAAAACATCCTGCAATGCAACAGAGGTAAATGCGTGGGGGAAATGAAAGATTCTTAATATTCCTCAAAGGCTGGAAGTGTTTTTCATCTGGGGAAAACAAATTTTGAAAGATAGTGTTGCAAACAGATTTTACACTGAACCTTTAATACCAGCCAGCCAAGGTGCTCTGGCATCTGCCTTATTTAGTAGTCCCTACCCAGTAAGAGCTGGCTGCAGAAGGATTTTGTCCTCTTTAGTAGCACTGAGGAAATTCCCCACTGTCGGGAGCCTGCCACGCTGGGGGCATCCTCTGTCGGGATGCAAGCTGTGAAGGGGCAGCACTGCACACACAACCTGGTCAGCCATCCACGACAGACTATTGCTCAATAGTCCGACATCTTTCCAGCTGACTTTTGTGGGAACAGGAAAAAAGACTCAGTGGGAGAAAACAGACAAATGGGAGAATGAGAGATCAAACCTATACAACAGAGCTGTAAGACAGAAGGTTTGAAATCCCAGAGCAAATGGTAACAGGGTGTCAGTGAGAATAAAATACGGAGTAAAGTATAAACACACAATAATTCACTGTAGAGTGCCATGCAACACGGTATCAAATGGTGTAATTTACAAGGTTAAAAATTCATGGGTGGTACAAGTTGCAGTTTCCATCACTTTAAACTTTTCTGTCCAGTTACAAAAATAGGCTTTAAAACGTTCATGAATCTAGATTCCAAGTCACCATACAGGCTCTTGCCAGGTACTTTGTATAGAATTTCAAAAGGAAATGGATCAAAGATCAAAGATTTATAAATGTTTTCTTCCAAGAGGAAAAACTACTAAGTAAGATTTATTATGTCTGGAAATATTTCTAGGTAAGAGGTGAAATTAATCTTTAGTTTTAGTTCAGAAAAATTAACAGGTAGATATATGATGCACAAGAGATGGATGCAGCCTTTGGTTTTGTTGCTATACAAAATTAACAACACATTTTTAAAAGGAATTTAAAAAGAATAAAGTTTCAAATTCTCTCTGCCAGTACAGAAGAAACAAAATCTTATTACTTCATATTTGAAAGCTAAAAGTCCTCTGCTGTTTTTGAGTCCAAAGAAGCAAAAGTAAATTCATATCCAGCAAACCAAAGATTGGACTCTGAGGAAAAGAAAAAATTAATAGGATTAAAAGTTTTGTACCCTCTGAAGATATACAAATTAAAATCTCTAGAATAAAACAGCTCTTGTTTTTACAAAGATGATTTCATCTCCTGGTATATAATCTAGGCCTACACCTAGCAATCAAACTTCATGATCATCATAGTGCAAATGAAGATGTAGGAAAAGGTACCTCCAGACTCAGAAAGTTTGTCGCAAAGTAAGATTTGACTGGATAAGGATCCCACAGAAATCCAGTGTAATGTGCACCAACTGCTGAACAACTTTGATTTTAATATTTAGGTTGTCTGGAGAAATGACTGGAATTCAGGTCAATGGCTTTTCTGAAAAAATTGTTCTGCCTGTAAATGAACTGGGGACAACAAATATTTGAGCTATCACTGGAAAACAAAACAGAAGAAAAGGTCTCTCTTTATTCAGAACGGGTTTGTGTCCTTCTCTAAAGTAGGTGGGCACTCCAGCAGGATAGAAATATTTTGGATGGATGTGTTACTCATGGCTGGTGGGACCTTCTGTCAGGCTGAGTGTGAATCTTCCTCAGACAAATGCTACCCGGGAAATTCTCTCCTCTCCTCTCCACATCAGAAGCATCAAGGTGATTTGTGTCACTTCTACAGAAGTGAAGATAAACTTTCCTTACCACTGCAGGCTGAATTGTTTCAGACTGACTGCAGAGTGTTTTTGACTCATCTGTATTCTGTCCTCATTCTTGAAGTTGAAAGAAAAACCAAAGTGCAATCGTTAGCACTTTTGCTTCATTAGTAACACTTAGAGAAATCTAAACTGACCTCTTAGACACAAAATGCTTTTCATAAAAGATAGCAACAAGCACAAAACCCCATAGTCTGATAACTGTTCTTTGATGGGTGGTACTTCCTCTGAAATTCATACTTTGGAAACAAACCCATATTTTTCAAGCAGCTGATGCAGTTGATTTAATCAAGTTAAAATCCACCCAGCTCTCTTCCCAGAAAAATATGTTCTGTAGTGCTGCCTTTTATAGCGTTTTTTAGATAGATAGTTTTCTAAAATGGAATGGAAGATTATGAAAGAACCAAGACACCACAATATGGGGTCAGGATATGGATTATTTAGAAGTAATCACGCGTAGCATTTGCAAGTTTTTATAGTGCTTGGCTGAAAATACCTGCTACATACTAACAGCCCATTGTTACAGATAAAACATACAACACTCAGCACTCGCAGAGTAAAAATGTGGTTTGTTATTTAAAGAGATAAGTGGTGAAACAGACATACACAATTTCCCCAGCCAAACGCACCACTGCAGTTTGCCTCCTTCCGATTCCATCATCAAGGTCTGTTTTTCACTGACTGCAATTATTGTTTTGCAGAATTCATTATTTTATAAGTTATTTTTAAAGTCAATATTATGTTTTGTCTTTGCAGTACTGTGGCTATTTCTGTACTAGCAAATTAACTAATTCAAGAGGTCAGATTTGCATCTTCTGACTTGATCATCTATTGATAGAAGAGTCCTGGCAGGCTCTTAAACTAAACAAATATTACCTTCCCAAACAACTGTGCAACGTTCACGAATGAGCACATGTAAGGGACCATTCCCAATAATTATTTTGCCTACTACATCTCTGTTTTGGAGGCTAACAGAGTTTAATTGTCTGGACACAGACCATTTCATGCCAGCTGGCCTTGCTGCCAGAGGCTGGATTTCAGCCCATTTATTGGTTAAGCCAGCAAACTTTTTAGATTACATTGGTGAAAAGATTAATACTGCCGTCTGACTAAGTTACAACTTTCCTGGCTGAAGACACAAAGGACACATAAGAAAGCCTTTCTTCAAAATCCACTTTCTTTTCAGCATTTTGGTGACAGAATGAACCTTGTCAGACTCTTACAAAAAGTCTTGCTGAAATAAAGATATCTCTGCTGTTTGCCTTAAGAAGAAAAATCTTTCAAAAAAGCAAGGGAATCTGAAAAGCCATCAAAAAAAGCTGTCTGTGTGGTTAAAAGAAGTAACATTTTAACAAATTCTGGATTTTTAAACCCAATTGGTGAATTAACAGAAGTCTTCCCAAAGTAAATATGTTCCTGTCGCATCTGTTGTTTACAGTATTGTATCCTAACCTACATTTGCAAGAAGCTCTGGAGAAAATTCACAGTGCATGTTGGGGTAGATGCCTTGAAAGCATGTTTATCCCCATCCCTGTGTCCCACCAAAAGTGCCCAGGATCTCACTGGGAGCAGGCCAGCCAGTGTGGGTCTCTGCAGAAACATTCACTGGCCCCAGACTGTGCTCCATGCTGTGGTCCAGATGGACATACAGACCTTAACTCCTTTCTTGGAAAAGGGATTGAGGATAGCAATACATGGGCACATCTGCCTACACAGAAAGGGACATTCTACACCTGGATAAAGGCCTGCTGGACCCCTTCCATGCTTCTCAGCCCTTTCCCTCGCTTTGAATAGAAATAACTGATCAAGCAATACAAGTATTGTTTTGGTCCAGATCATTCTGATAGTAGTTGAAACAGTTCTCAGTTGAGTTTTGGGTTAACTCTCTAAATTTGAATATTTTGAAATGGATACAAACATATATGAAAGATCCAGCTTGTTAACTCAGCTAAATATCTACCATTCAATTACAAACTGGTTTGTATAAATAATATTTATGTTACTTGTCCTGTAGGTACATGTATATATACATGTACAAAGCAATAAAGTATTGGCTGCTTCTGTAACCACTGTGTCAACAATATCAGCTCCCATTCTGGTACTTATCCTTGTTTATCTACACTGAGAGAAAACAAATCATTTTCAGAAAAAGTCATGAAAAAGTTAACAACAAAGGTTGAGTTATGAATGAGACTGCTTTACATTCAGAAAATTTTGTAGCTAGAATTCTCATACACTGTTTTCTGCAATGAATTATATGGGCAGTTAAGCACTCAGCTGTGTATTTTTCTACATATATATATTTATTCACACACACATACATCTGTATAACTTCTCACGCACATACTCATATATAACATATACACAAACCATATGCATATACCATAGGGTTATTATAAAATACATATATAATGCACAACTAGTGCATGATATCAGTGCACAATTATATATGCATATATATGCACTAATTACCATGTAATTAGATGTCTGAGTAGTGATACTGATGCTCAAGAAAACATACTTATTCAGGGAAGTACTTACCTCTAAATGGATATTCTCCAGGAACAAGCTAACTGCAAGTGAAAAGATCAAACCTGCACCTGTAGTCATGCAAGCTCATTTTGAACTTATACACCAATTAAAAGGTGGGAATTGTATATTACTTGTCCACAAATCAACATCTTAGTATCTTCTATGGCATAGTCTAACTACACACTTTTAAGTTTATTTACATATTTCTCATTGCATACATATTTGAGAGAAAAATTCCGAATAAAATGATCCTGACATTTATTAAATATATGCTACCTTTATGAAGCTCACAGATTGTGTGGATAACAGCAAAATTTGGTTTTAGAAAATAAAATAATTTATTCCCACACAAATCTACATGAAAAGTATAGTTTTTGTTATGTATTTAGGTTGTAACACATTGCATGTAATTATTTTTGTATTTGTTTTAATTCGTGTGGTTTTTGTTCATTTTAGTTTCACAGAACAGTAACTTCTTAAACAAGTAATGTAGAGACACAGAAGTGAAAAGTGTTAGCTCTATAAACAAACTGAATAAGCCACGATTAGGTTTAAATTCCCTTCACACCCAAGGGATTATGAAATAACACATGGGAGACCTAAACTGAATGAGTAAAAATAAATAACCTAATAATGTCTTGGTTAACTTGCTAACAACATTTACCATTCAAAAGAATAATGTGCCATGATGGCACATTAAACTGGATGATTAATCATTGACGCCGTAACATTTTAAACCTCACTGATTGATCTACCAGTGTTTTAAACACTTTGCTGTGCTTCACCCTTCTGTTGGACTGGTGAAAAAGGAAACAAGTTTCTTAGAAAGCCAGAATGCAGCTCAGAAGAGTTTATTAAGGTTGTATTAAATATTTTTCTTCATATATATACGCACGTACCTATACGACAAGAAACATAAATATTATTTATACAAACCAGTTTGTAATTGAATGGTAGATATTTAGCTGAGTTAACAAGCTGGATCTTTTATATATGTTTTTTTGTATCCATTTCAAAATATTCTAATTTAGAGAGTTAAGCCAAAACTCAACTGAGATCTGTTTCAACTAATATTAGAATGATCTGGACCAAGCATTCATTCTTCATAGGGAAAAAAAAAAAAAAAAAAAGGTGATTATTGAAAACCTTTGTTGTTAAAAACCACAAAAAAAAAAAAAAAAAAAAATTGCATTCTTTCCAACAGCAGTTGACTTCAGAAGAAATTCACAATTCCTAAATCTTCTCTTGTACACTTTCTTTTGAAGAGAACTTCACTTCTTGAAATTTCAAATCTTTAACGGGATTCATTATTTTATCTTAAAGTCTAAACTACTAGCTTCATATTAGAGACTTCTCATATATTTTACAATGTAGCTTTTACTCTTGCGTTCAGAAATCTTGTTTAGTGAAAGCTTGAAAGGTGATGCTATTTCTATGGTAGCATTTGTTACTTTAATTTTCGAAACTGAGATAGAACTAGGAGTTTAAACATTGCAGACTTTCAAAATATCTTACTGCAAATTCTGGAAGAAATTACCTAAATTCTGGAATGAATTTTGCAGAAAGAATATGACATGACAGGCAGATATATAATTTTGTTTCATGTGTAGTCATCCTAGAACGAATGAAGAACATTTATTAGAAAGTCAAACTCAAGTGTACAAAAAACATGATGAAAACATATTTTAGTAATGTTTTCCCAATTATTATTGAATATTATTTGACCTTGAACATTTATAGCATTATTGACATTGTTATAGCATTAGTTGTGTGTGTGTAAAAAACCAAAAATTATATCGTGTATATAGCATATTTTATGAAATGAAAAGTTCAGATTAATTATATGCTATTCTCTACCTGTAGACAGTCATAAATATGCATATGTATTGATTACATATATCAGAAACTGAAATCAGATCAGTGGATTTTGTACCACTTTTTATCATTCTTGGATATATTTTAAGTAGTTGTGTATCATAAGAATACTATTTTTCATGACTGGGTGCTTTCAAAACAGTTCAGAAGAACTACATTTAACCTCTGCATGTAAAAATAATTTCTTCTTCATACAGCATGTACAAAAGTACAGCCTTGAGGAAGAACAAAACACCGCCAAAGAACACATCACCCTAAGAAATCCTGAACAATGGGCTTTATAAAGTGGGGGAAAAAACCCAAACAAACAAACCCAGAACAGTAATTTGCTATCTCTTTTACTGAAAAAGTGAAAATAGCTTTTTCATAGTACTGAATCCCAGTAATCAAATCCTGAAAAAACCCATCTGTGAAAAGGATGGATATGAAAATTATGGCCTGATTCTACTATATTTGTTGACTCTTTCACAGCTTAGTGCAGGATGATAAGGAAAAGGTACACAGTGCAGAGCTGCTGGAAGGTGTTTGGTCATTTGGTGTGTGGACAGCCACAGGAAGTTTCAGAAAAGTACCAATCAAGAAACCAGTTAAGTACAATCAAATATCTTTCTATAACATACCCATAATTTATGTCCCATCCATACTGAGTTTTATTTATAGAGTTTGAAGATCATGAGGGGTCTATAAGTTACAGAGCTAAGTATATCAAATGCTTATTATGCACAACATATTTTTTTTTTTTTAAATCATTAATGTTCCCAGCTCCACTGTACGTCTAGCTCCTCTTTTGGACGATGCTTCTTATGACCAGCATCCAGACACATCTTCAAAATAATGAGGCCACAGTTAACTTTTGTGTAATTTAGGAGTTGACTCAGAAATTGATTCTGACGTGAATAAAAAGAGGGAAAAAACAAGTGAAGGGCCAAAACAGTGGTTGAAATAGACTGATCCCTGCTCATGGCTCTGTATTTTATAGTATATATATACTAAACCTTATTCTCTTGATTGTGAGTAAGAATATTCCTGCTATCAGATTACTTAAGCAATGTGTGTGGTTAAGCTGATTACAAAATAATGAATATAAGAGATAATCATTAAGAAGGACTGAAATGGAGGCTATGATCACATGTTACAATAAATCCAGATTTACCAGACCACATCAAAACTGCTGAGGCCACATGGGAAAAGTAGCCAACTGGGTCAAGACTGTTTAAGAAAATGCGTGGTAATAACTTTGAGTAGACAGATTTTCTTAAATAGTCTACCACATTAGCATGCTAAGTCTGATAGCACATTCTGCAGCTGGTGTGTATGTTTTTCCTGTTTCTTGCTTATTCCTCTTCCATTTTCCAAGCAAGCCTAGAATCTGCTAGTAGACTCTCGCCCACTCCATGTCCCTCTTCATCAGAACCATTTCTCAGGGTCATGCCTTTCTTCACCCACCAGCACACACCCTGAGCCAGAACCACTACTCATAACAACATTTTCATACTCCATCAAACCACTCATATGACTTTTCAAAGACACTTAAGAAAGAACTCCTTTTATTTTTATTCCAGACTCTCTGTCTCTTGACCATCCTGACACCAAAGAGCTTTTTTATTCACCCACACCAAATGGCAAGCAGAATTACACCGCAGTTATGAGAGGGTCCTGACAGAGAGTTAGGAAGCTATCTGCTCCAAAACTCATTGCACTCTGCAATTTCTGTTTGACATGTCCCTCACTGAACCCCTACTGTAGCAGTGAATCTGTTAGAATGAGAGGGAGTCAGTCCAGCAATCATACACTGAAGAGAAGACTAGTCTCACCTGTTCCCTTGCCGAAGTCTCAGACACTATGCATGGTCTGAAGCCAGACAGACGTGTACAGTATACAGTAGTTAAGACAAAGCTAAAGAACAGTCTTGGAAGGAGAAATATGAACAAACACCCAATGTAATAATGTGCAATTTGCCTTCTTGTAGGAAATATTCTGCAAGTGCACTATCCACACTACAGAAAGAGCAGGAGCTGTTGTAAGCATTGCTGATGCTCACATCTGATTCTAGCAAGTACAACATCTTCAGTTAGTGCTTTGCAAAGTTGAGCTGGTTTGTTTTACATTTTACATTTTCAATAATTTTTTTTTTCTCCTCTTTCATTTGCCTGACAACTTCACCATGATATTTCAAAAGGAACAGACCTGTTCGCAGGGCTGGGAAAATGAAAGACTGACATGTCAGGAAGAGTCTGGAAAGTCAGGTAGACAGAAAAAGTGAAGATAGGAACAAGAGATTTAGCCTATGAAGAATTATTTACATCAAATTAATAAGCACACAAGTTCATAAAGAGCAAAAAGGCTTTTTTTCACAAAATTATCACCAGAGAATTAAACGTGAGTTAGCTTTCCTGAGTGACACCGGAGAAATGGGGCTGGGGGGGGGGGGGGAAGGGAGGGGAGGGGTGGGGAAGTGTAGCACATACTGCTCTTTGCATTTGTCTTTTTCTCACTCCCAAAATTCAACTACATGCTCTTCACAATCCAGAAGATACTGTGGAGGTCATTTTAGGTAATAATGCTATTTACAGACTCTACTGAGATTTATGTTCTATAAGCACCTCTTTCGCTTCAGAAACTGGCAGTGGAGAAATACACAGACTTTCTTTTACTTTCCTTTATATGAAAGAACTTGGACAGTAGGAGATAGTAGAGAGATGGAATAAGCTTAAGAAGGCAGGACTAGCCATATCATTGTAGCAACCTCACTGAGACCTGATGGAAGGCGAAGGCAATTTTATTTTATAAAACCACTGAAACAGAACTGATTTCATGCACTCAGTTACTCTGACATGCTCACATTCTCACAATCACCAAGAAGACATCTGCCCATGCTGCAGAGACCAAGAACTTTGACCCCAGGAAGTCTGCCCAGATTTCCTTGTGACAGCAGGGAGCACAAGGAATTCCAGCTACTGAGTCCTCCTGATGTTTTCTGGGTCTTGCTCAGGTATGCTACCCTGTGCTGCTTTTAGGTCTGCCTGTCGTATCCTTGTATGGGCTGACCATGTGTTTTGTATTTTTATCTGCCCCAGTCAGGGAGTCATTAGGATTCACTCACTGTCCTTTGTCTACTTACCTAGGTGTATTTTGGCTCCTACCCCATTCTCTGTCTTCCTTCCATCACTTTTTAATGGCTTGAGTCTTTTTATTATTGGCCTATTCTACTCCTTGTTTTAGGCTTTCCCTTTTCATCAGCTGTTATTTTCAGTGCTGGGTGTCCTGAGAAGAAGCACATACATGTACTGGAGTCTTGGTGACCTCCTATTCAAGAGGCCATTGGGACCTCTCCTGGTCACAGCCCTTTTCCTGCCCTCTGTTCCTTCTTGTCTTTCACTAGCTAGACATTTCCCTTCTTTCTTCATTCAGACCAGTCTTAAGGATTCTATAACAATTTTATGCATTAACTTGTATTGTTTCAAGAACACTTTTGTACTTTTTGGACATATCCCCAGGAACAGAAGTAGTGTAGAAAACAGATACTGACTCAAGCTCTAGAAATTGGTTACTAGGAGAAGACTCACTGCAGACATTTGCAGATCAGCATTGGCTATTTCAGTCTGTTTTTCCAACAATTAAAATGGTTGAAACACTGAGTGAAGGTGAATTAAAATTGATTACTTTTTTTAGACTGTCTTGAGTTATTTGCTTCTTTGGTTACAGTTAATAATGAGGGAGATATAGTCTAAAACTATCTCAGGTATGCAAAACACACCCTTTTGGCACAGTAGTGATTACTCAGTAAAGTACTCTTAAACCCAACTATGTGTGGAATGACATGGACAACGACTGAGAAAAAGTTTGAGAACTGGAAACATCATATTTCTTAACCGTCTAACCTAGAAACAGCCTCTAGATTTATTTCAAACCTTGTTTGAAGTTTCCCTTCATGCAAAATCTTCCATCAGAATTAGTTAAAGGAAGCTTTTAACTTAACAGCTTTGACATGCAACTAACCTTTACTGCAATTTCATAACTTGCCAAACTGGCAGTGAAAATGTTTACCGCCTTAGCAAGCAGTACCGATACAGTTGTACAGTTTGTGTTTCACTGACAGAGCTGTACATGAGGTATGATTTATATACATTTTTCAAAAATCTATGTAAAGAGCCAGAGGTTATCTGGCAAAGCCTCTGATAAGCTTGTTTTATGTTAAGAGCTGCCAGAGTAGCAACCATTAAATGCAGTAATTGACTTGCTACATCCTTAGAGATTGCAAAACAATGCTTTACATACAAATGTCCCTATAATCTTCTTAAAGTTTTTGGTATTGATCATCAAGTTCCATACTGCACATAAAAATTAGTCTGTAGTCCACATACTCCTGATTAAACCACATATATTTTGATCTCTCCCTCACCTAATTCTGTCTTACCCATCTTTTTTAGACCTGGCTTCCTCACAGTTCTTTTTAATAGCAAGCTCCATTAGAAATCTAATACAGAGACCGTCTGATGGCGAAGGCTGTGCACATAGCTTTAAAGTCTAAACACCTCATCACTTCAATAATGTGGTTGGCCTTTGAAGCTTTATTAGGCCCGAGACACAAAGTCTGATCACTTTCACAGTTTTCCCACTTGGCAGCCATTGACTGTTAACACATCATTGAAACTGTTACTTAAGAAACTTGTGTTTTATTGGTTTAAACACTTTTCAACATACTAGAAGTGAGAGTATGATTATAGATTAAAGGAGCTCAACTATTTTATACCGAATATTTTTCCCTCCATTTGATGAGTTCTTCCTGCAATAATAATTTGGAGCAATATCACCTGATTTTTTAAAGTATTTAAAATATAGAGCAGAAAAAATATTTTAATAACAAAGGTTGTTTTGGGTTCTTTCAGAGAGTAACAAACAGGTATTTAAAATGGAGCACCTCAGCCATGTAATGGCCACCTGTTAGCCACATACTAGGATGGTTGACAAAGATTTATGAAAACATTTATGAAAATGGTCTCTTAGAGATTCTTTGACAACTTTATTCTCCTCAACATTGAAAGAACTGTGATTTAAATGAGGAAAATAAATTTAATATAATAGAAATTCAATTTTTCAGTATCAAGAAAAGGAAACTGAAGGATAACCAAAGAAATATAGAGTAGTTGAAACTTTCAACCACTTTCACCTCCATTAATATAGTGAAGAATTGAAATAGAAAATCTCCATTGGTGTCATGTATCATAATTGCATGGGAGCTGGTAGATTTATGGCCACTGGCTTTAGGCTCTGGATCCCTACTGTATAGATCTCCTTACTCCATTTCTCTCCATCTTCACACACCACTCCTCCCAATACTTTCTCTTGCACATTCCCACTCACAATGAAAAGCAGCAGAAAACTTTCACTCTACATGATAGACCAAATTCATAGAATCATAGAATGGTTTGAGTTGGAAGGGACCTTAAAGATCATCTGGTTCCAACCCTCAGACATCAGCACTTGAATATTTTTTGCTTGTCTAAGGAACCGAAGACAGGATGAGGACAAGTAGGATATATCCCCTTCATATTCTGAGGAAACACTTTCAAGCATCTGCTTTTTCAATCCTCTTCATTTCCCTGAAATCACTGAATCTTACTCTTCTGTGGACACTGACAACCTTAAAGGGTATCTATTGCCTATCGTTAATACAGTGAATAAGCAAGATCAGAAACTAGATGAAAGACTCTATATGAAACACTACAATGGTAGGAAACCAAACCACACTAATGACACAAAAATTAATGTATGAGATGTTTTTTCTACAATGAATGTACCACACAGTTGGTTTTTTTCAGATTCAGAGCTTCAGCATTCTCTTTGCTAATGGCAAGTAGTACACTACAAAGCTATCAGTATTCTCAAAGTAGATATTTTAATTTCTAGACTTTCTCTCTGAAACAAGTATTTTTCACAAATAGACACAAGTGTTTTACCACATTGATAAGGCAGTTGTAACTGATATTGCAATATTGCAGGATATAGCACTGAAAAATGAAATATTATCTTTAATTCTCTTGCTTATTCCAACACACAGAATTTTTCGCCTTGCAAATATAAATCAAGCATCTTCTACCAAAACACTCCCTTTCTTGTGAGGTAGGCAGAGATATTCAATGTTGTTTAATAACGTTTTATATTTATATGAAACTTATCTGTTGGTTATGGCATTAGATTGGGCGAGACAGCACATGGGCCATAAAGGGCAGCTTAAATATATACATTCAGTAACCAGATTAAAGAAACATAGGGATTGTTAACATCCAAAACCTTTTCTATAGGTGGGAGTGGAGAAACAGGCCCAAGTCTACATACCGGTGTCAATAATCCAAAACAAGTCCTTTTTGCCTTACCGTAGTTTCATTGCATGGATATTGTGGTCTGTAATTAATCCTACAGGAGCGAAAATAAGCAACAAAATGGAGATGACTAACAGAACCTACAACAATATGCACATAGTATAAATACTTGGTGAAAAGTACAGATATTAAAATTACTTCACTATAGACAGTGGAAATGATATACCTCTCAAAATGTGTGTAAAAAAGATCTTATTTCTTTAAAACTCTTAAATTTAAACATTCCCAAGACAGTAATATCTCTATACAAAAGTTTATTGAAAGTGTAGCATGGCTTATTCCCCATGTCATAATATTCACCAAAATGAGTAAAAAATTGGAAAGCAAGCAAATTGTTCTCTTCTTTAATGCTTTACTCATTGTAGTATGCTGCTGAGTCTTATTTCTTCCTAATTGCAAGCTAATGTCTTCCCTTTCTTGTAAGGTAAGCATGGATATGCAATGTTGCTTAATAAAACACCAAACTTTTAGAATATGGAATACCTTAATTTCTTCTTATATCATCATGTTAAATACGATAAAATTAATCCTACCATTGTCATATTATTCTGTTTTGAAAGGCAAGTCAATACTCTGTATTGAAAGCATTGTACTGTTCAACAGTACTCAGAGAAATCTTCTAGGCCAAATGTTGTGTGAGGGTAACAGCCTATCGAGTTCCCATGGATACTCATAACGCATGAAGGCCCAAAGGTCAACGGGTCATGAGAAAAAAGAGTTACAAACTGAAGTGTACGGCTGCTGCATCTGTGAGCAAGTTCCCAAGAACAGCCGTGGTGCATGAGTGGCTGGAGGTCACAAGAGCATGAGAATTTGGGAGGTTCCTGCACAGTGAAGTCCACCACTAGAGTCCACCAACTCCACTCTAACTATGACTCATGTAACCACATTCTGCAACTAGATTAGCTCTTCAGCAGTGTTAGGTTGTCAACAAAGACTCAACATACCACCGTTGCTTAGAAATGCCACCTCTTGAAAAATAAGAAATCTAATATATGGCAATCATGTAACCACACTTCTCTGAAATGGACAACATAATTTTCACAATGTGTATAAAATTTTTTTCAGAAGAAATACATGTATTATAAATTTCAGGATGCGTAAGCCCTGAAGGCATCACAGAATAATCCAAGCATTTCTCATCTTTACAAGAGAAAATAAACATCCAGCAACAAAACTCTTTTGTAAAGCAGATGTCTTTTTTCTCTGAATAATAATGTACTTCATCATTTACTCACATAGCAAGTATATCTGAAATATCTTAAGGTATTACCAGGAGTTAAAGACTAATTCACAAAATTCAGAAAAAACTCAGGTTACAGAGTTGAAGTTGCTGTGATCAGTAGATCGACTGATGTCTATATATCTATAAATTAATATATTTATTCTTAGTTTCAGTAGAAAAAGATATCACATAGTATTTCACAGGAACCTGTAAGTAAAACAGACAATTTAGACATATGTGTAAATGAACAAGAAAAAATTATTTTTGAGAATGTGTCGAGTAAATGTGCTGTGAAATGTACAAGTGTATAACTAACTTGGACGTCATATAAAAGGGAAAAATTATAAAAATTAATTTGAAGGCAAGAGCTTTCAGGGGATTATGAAAATGCTATCAAAGACGAAAGCATTCATTTTACTAAAAATGATGCAACAGTGGTCATTTGTATATTTAAACAGAGGTCATGTGGGTGGGGTCTGTATACGTATTAAAAAAAACTAAGATCACAGTATTATTTAAATTTTGGCTTGGTGATAGGTTGTGGTCAGGAAAAAAGTGAGGAAAATAAATTTTTCCTCTGTGAATATTCTTAAACAAAACACAATCAATAACATTTTGGCTTGCTTTCCCTCAAGACTCTTTGTAAAACAGAAAAAAAAAAAAAAGGGAAGATTAAAAAATATTTTAGGTTTTTGGAAATGAAATTGGGTTGAACGATTGTTCCAAGAAATTTTTTTCAGTATTATAATTTGAAAAGGGACATTTTCTCATGCTTTGTGAAAACATAAAAATCTGTAAGTATTTAAAAGGATGAAAATTAAAAACAGTACAGAGGAAATACATAACAGTGCAAGAGGTTTTTCATTATTTGATTTTGGATCTGAATGATTGTATTTTATTATAGTAAGCATTCATATAGCTATTAAAATTCTTTACATAAAAAATATGAGGGAAAATATCCATGAAGGTGAAAAAATACTTCCCTCATGTATTTAATAGGCTGACATTTCCAAGTTCAAATATTATACTTATCCCTAGAATAAAGCCTTTTTTTTTTTTTTTTTTTTAAATTTGGATCAGTTAAAATATACGCTTACTTTTAGTGTTTTGCACAGGTTTTGGGTGCTTATCATACAACACAAAAATTAATCTGGATTTCTGGTTGCCAGACTGTAGTCTAATCAAGTCTGCAAATTAGAAGCGAACTGTTGCTACCATAGTTATTGAGAACTGGGAATAAATATCTTGTTTGATACAGTAATGAAGTGGGAAGAGAGAAAAATGCTGCAGGATTGAACTAGTCTTGCCAGAAGAAAGAAGAGATCAGGAAGGAATTATGTCAATTAAAAAGTAAAAATTAGATTGAAAAGTCAACTAAAAAATGGATTGTTATTAACTAAAAATTGAACATCCAAATCTTAAACTCTACTTCTTATTAAGAAGTACATCAAAAATACTATCTTCCCATGAGTCAGATGCAGAACACTGGCTTCTCTGTCTGCAATGACACTTATATGCCAGGGCATGCTAAAAAATTTCCTGGATCACGAGACCTGGTTCTCAGATCATATGTATGTAACAGCATGAATGCCTTGTTCTCCTTTCTAAGAAAACCAGAATTACCATGTGGTAATGAGAACCAACTGCTTATGTAGGTTTTATTCAGCTAGAGTCAGAACATAGATGGACTGCGTCTATGGATGGAGACATTTGAAGCTGGGAAATTGGCAATAACTCTGGATCATGCAATATATATTTAGTGTCTTAACACAGTTAAGGTTAATAAGCTTGGATTCACTATTTCTTGGCTCCAAGGCTGGATTATGGCCAACCAACATGCCAAAACTAACCAATAAATGACATGCAGTAATTTTCTGCCACTGAGACTGCATTGCAGTGTTTGCTTTGGGTTCCTTACAGAGAATCCTAGATGTCTCAGCTGAGCCTCCATGCTCTTGACAGTTGCATTTCTGGTTTTAGTAATAACCTCCTCAACAACGATATTCATCAGAATCAATGATACTTTCCTTAAGGACTCACAGTTTTGGCTTTTAGGGCACATTATCCATTTATCTTATAACTAAAAATATAATTAACTTTCTATGGAGAAACAAATACCTCCATTTGTTCTTGTCAGAAACTGCAGCAGAAAATGCATTCGATTCTCAAGGCAGTATCATGTGCAATGGCTTTGGTCCTTGAGAATTAAAGAAGTCATCTGGCCATTAGCTGAGGAACCCCACTGTGGTTGGATGGACTGTTCTCTCTCATCCACTTTCAGGGAACCTGAAATAGGGCACTCAAAATAGTCAAAAGACATACTCTCCCAGTTTCTTTTCCTAACAGGTTTTATGTTTAGAGTGCAACCGAGGGAGAGAACCAGGAGCTGAGTGGCCACAGAGCCAGCAGGTCTGGGTGCTCTGAAAAGAGAGCCCCATCCCACAGCACTCACTGAGGGAGCAGAGCTGGGAGGAGGATGACAATCAGGACCAGCACAGAGCCATGTGTCCTCCCAGCAAGGTCATGGGGAGAGACAGAGAAGGCTGAGGTCCCGCCAAGGACTCAGTCTGCAGGTTAGGATCAGGATCAGGTCTGGAGAATGGAACCAGTGAGCCCAAGGTGCTTAGGTCTAAGGTTAGGCCAGGCAGTCAAATCTGTGGGTGAGGGTCAAGGTCAATGGGGTACATTGCCAGGCATGGAAATAGCTGCAATGCAGCTGCAATGTGACTCAGATGCTCACTAACCTGGAGAGCCTTAGTTTAAGAGCAGCTCACAGGATAACGTGAAGGAGCCTTCTCTGAGGCTTCCTCCAGCTTTCCTCTAAGAGGTCCCCAGCTGGCTGAGTCATCCCAAACAGTGAGTTGGCTTGCCATAAGTGTCTATACTTCCCTCTCTCAGCAGCACCCAACGACAAAGTAGGGCCTTCTCCAAGAAACTTGTAATAATTATGTATCTGAGTGTCTCTTGCATGATTCACTTACTTGATTCCACACCTGGCTTAAAGACTAGGATGAAGAATGAATTTCTTTATTCCTCATGAGCTGACATGTCCTATCCCTGTCAAGCCTTTGGTAGTTCTCACCTTTCCTCATGCCAGATCCTCTGACTTTATCACATCTTGAATACCTCTTCTACTGCCAGCTTACAAAACCAACGTGAAATCTTTCAGCAGAATGTTTGTGGATGTCTTAAATGCTCTTTTTAAAGGATGTTCTTTGCCTTCATCCAAGTTACTAGACTATTTTATAATACAAAATGGAGATAGAGAATATTCCTCTGGCTTCTGCCAGCATGAAATGCAAGCCAGTGTAACAAGGAAGTAAAAGATCCAATGTGCTGACCGGCTGAAGTCAAACAGGGTCCCTTTGCCAGCGTCAAGTCTGCCTTGAATTCTCAGAAAAGATGAAGAAAAGAATCAGAAGTTGCTAAATCCATACCTTGGGAAGGAAAGCTCCCTTCTATAACATATAGAGGACTGGCAGACCTAAGGAAATGACCAGACTCTGGGATTACCACCAAGGCAGTATAGTTTTTTCAAACTGCTGTTGGTAACAAATACTACAGAAAGATAGTTTTCTCCACTGTGGCTAATTCTTGAGCACTTGGCAATAGCAATGGTATGGAAATTATAAAATACATCTGAAATATGAACTAAAGTTTGAAACTATTATGAGATTCATAACTCTACCTTATCTGAGACAGAACAAAAGACAATTTTTGAATGCAAGAGATCCTTCTGTGTGCTGGCACTAAAGCACTGACAGTATTTAAGCTTTATTATTATTGATTGCTTAAGAATGTTTACAAATTTAACCAATTTTTCCCAAAGTTGCCTTCTGACATTGCTGTTCTATGTACAGATTAGACTTGAGCAGTATCTAGGAGTAATAAACAACTTCTCAATGGAAAATTAAATCCACAGCTGCCTCTGTGCATTTAACAGGCGTGACACACGTGAGGAATGCACATAATTGGGTCTACATTAAGTGATCAAATATTTTATAGCCAACCAAGGACATTATGATTTTATAATGTGAGCTTCAGATTTCTTTTGCATTCAATAAGGGAAAAACTTTGCAATGGTATTTGAGCCAATCATCTTTCTTGATCTGTATATCTTTTAAATAAATGTCACTCTAGCGAAAGGAATTTGAATATTGAAGAACCTGTTATGTAACTTACAAGTAAACGCTGTGGATGACAAGATGCATATTTTCCATCTTCACTTTATTGTACTGTTTTTTGATACGCCTTTGTCAGCTTTGTATTGTGGAAGTAGAAAAAGATGAGCTGAAAACCTTCAAAATGATACAAAATGCAAATAAACAGATGTATATTTATAGTTGTCATTCCATCACTGTTGTCCATAAAATTCTATGTTTTGGATCTTGTAATCTTCCCATGAACAAAGAAATAATTATCTTATTCACATATCACTTGCAAAAGGCTTCAAATTGTGCTAAACGCAGAAAATATATTTGAAGCCAAAACTTCAAGTATGAATTCTTGGGATTCAACCTGAATGCCAGAGCCCTGACCTTTAACACTTTCTAGACCAAAAGAGAAACTATAACAAATACGTGTCAAGAGGTGATGACTCTTCTCCCTGTCATCTTAAGAAATTTAGCAGTATCTGTGCCCTCCTAAGCCTAAGCATTATTACATCAATAACAAGAGATGTCCAGATGAAGGTAGCAAACCTTTAACTAATTATGAATTAAGCTGTTTCATATTGTCCACTATTTGGTTAGCTTTCCCTCTGGTGAATGCTATCAAGAACTTTCTCCTTCCTCAAATATCTCATTTTGGAAATGATACCTCAAAAATAACCACAGAAACCTACTTTTGGTCATCATAACATTTACTACTGTGAACTTAACAGTTGGTCTGTTAAGGAAAAAAAAAAATATATCTGCTTTCAGTCTAGAGGGCTATTAATGCAATAGGGATGGCTAAGTGAAGAGGTACTTACATATAGAATACAGCCTTGCCTGAACAAAATGGTGGGGAAAATGTAATAAAACTCCAAAACTGGTTTAAAAATTGTGGAAGCTAAGTAAGTTAAGAAATTCATATAAATTAAATGAACATCTGAAACAGATAATGTCACTATATTAGTGTGGATAATATATTTTCTTTTTTGTGTGTGTGTAATATGAAGCTACAGCAGTTTGCCATGCTCAACAGTAATGTAACTCCAATGCTGGTTTTACTTTTTCCTAGAACAATGTCAGAGAAAGAAGAATATGGTAAAAACCATATCATGATTTTCTTTTTTACAATGTGACAGAAAGTGCAACCAAAAGTACTGAAATGCTAATGCAGGAAAAAACATAGTAAGTGAATTCTAATGCCCTTTCATTCAATTTTGACAAAGCTAGAGATAGGGATCTGCTGCAAGAGTACAATGGTTATTGCAAGGCAGAGGATTTGTCAGAAACTGCAGAATATCAGGAACACAGTATCAAATCTTTGCTGTAAGACTACAAAGAAGCAGTCAACAAACCAATGGCATTTATAAGCAGTTTACTGATAAATCCTGGAAATAAAATGGTCTCTCCCCAGCTTAGCTCTAATCTATGATTATTGTACCATCAAAATAGGTCTCCCATTTTCCCTGGGTGTAACTAGATGCAAACATATTTGCAAAGATGACTGACTCCATTTTGAAAGAATAACAGTCTGCTATCATAAATCACACTGCAACTAAATCTTATAACTCATTATAATTTGACTGCTAGTGGGAAAAGGGAAGACACACAAAAAAAGTAATTTTAGGAGTGAAAGGGAGTAAAATGAGCTGAAATTGCTTAAAACTGCTGCCAATCTTGCAGCTACCAGTACAGCCATTACACTGTACTTGCAGAGCTTGGATATTTTTTTGCTGTTCAGTGGTTAGTAAATCCATCTAATCATCTTTTTCCTCCCAGTGACAGCTTTCAAGTCTGGTCACCTTCCTTTTTTGCTGACAGTCGCAGCTTTTTGTCACCTTCTAAGGAGAAGGATTTCCATAAATGAGAAGCAGAGAATAGTTGACAATGTGTAGACAAATCAATGAAAACTGCATTGAGCCATTTTATCATCGTATTCTGCTTGTATACAGAATCATATATACATAATTTGGCTATTTTAGGAGCTTAATTCTATAATTCCTAATGTTTACATCTATGAGTCCATCTGTTATCTGTGAAGTAGAAGTTACATATCAACTGGTTTGCACTCATTGTAGCTTATAAATCTGTAAAATTCTACTACAGACAATACTTCATGAAAGGTATATTTAATGAATTCTATGAAGAATGACAAGTTATCCAACAGCACTGTCTCATAGGTGCATAAGACCTTACTAACAATTTACATTAGAACTGCTGGCCAACTGAGATGCCATTTCCTCTCTGTTGAAAACTATATAGATATA
Organism: Rhynochetos jubatus; assembly: GCA_027574665.1. Classification (NCBI taxonomy): domain Eukaryota; kingdom Metazoa; phylum Chordata; class Aves; order Eurypygiformes; family Rhynochetidae; genus Rhynochetos; species Rhynochetos jubatus. The sequence continues at coordinate 59,360,018 of CM050649.1, forward strand.
ATTATAGCTATAAAAAACTATAGTAAAAGATTCATGTTTACAGACTAATTAGAATCAACAAATTAGTAAAGATGTTTGAAATGTTATTAATGGATCATTTGCAAACTTTTTCTACACTACAGAAACTATCATTTCCATTTTCTTTCTCATTTTAATGCCATCATCCCGATGCTCCTCATCAATATCACTAAGTGCAAGAATACTGAAAAGAGTCCTTCAGAGTGTAATTTAAATCTTCTTCCTAATGAACTTCAAAACACTAGAAAAAACTTTCATTAATGTCTTCAGAATAACTTGTCAGTGTCTGAAAAAGAAGAAGAAGAAAAAAAAAAAAGAATCCAAACCTTACCATCAAATGTCATAAAAGGTTATGGGACAAATTGATTTCAACAGCTTTCATTGCTCCCTTTCTTTGTACTGCAATGCCCTCTGCAGGTATAAAAGAGCCTCTGTTTCTCCATAGCATTTTCTTTAGCTCTTTGAATGGAGCATCTCATCCAAGAAACATGTAACTTCCAGAACCCTTGCTAACTGCAAAACATTGTTTGAATCACAGAACAAACCCATAAAGCAGAAAATGGAAGGTAGAGGAAAAAAAAACCTTGGTATATACTGTACCTTAGATGAAGAAGACTGTATGTGTAAGACAGAAAAAAACATCTTGCAGAGGTTAGCGAAAACTTGTGTGCTGGCCTGTACTTTGTAGGTCTCAAGAGGTGTAAACTGGAGGTGGATATGTTGGTCCTTTTGAATCCAAAACTTCTGGCCTCAGTATTAATGAACTGCAAGTTGTTATTTTTCTTAAATGAATACGAGAAAAAGTAAGTGAAGTCTACCAGGACGGTAGATTTGGTTAACTACCGACCCCCACCAATATATGTTAAGCATGAACCCAGACCACCGACTTTATGTGATTACCATTACATTGCAGAACATACATTGACAAATAATCAACGCTCCTACCCCTTTGAGAGGTTTCAGTTGGGGAGCTATGGAGCAGACAATCGAAAAGTTTGAGGAGGCAGTGTGAACCTCTGAAACCCAGTCTTGATGCTCCTCAACAGCAGTTAGGCTGGTATGACTAGAGTCTGACTAGTGTGTCCCAACTGCATTGTTAAAACTATGTAATTTGAGGGATTTGTGGAAATTCTTTTTAGACAAGTAGCTTGATGAAGGAAGCATGTCAAAAAAAAAAAAAAAAAGAGAGAAAGCAAGGAGATTTCACAGTTTTTGTTGGGTAATATCTGATCTTATTAGTTAAATGTTATGATTCTTACTGTGTTAAACTCTGGAAGGATGTTAAGCAGAAGCTCCATTAAGTAACTACAACATACTCACACCAGATAGAGCATAGCTGAGTCAAAGAGTGGATACAGTGGTTTATCCCTTTTTTGTGGAACATACACAGTCTCAATGTAGGGACACATGAAGCTTCAACAACACTTGCAGTATATAAGGGTAACATAGAGGAGCCTGTATACATGGTCCCTTGCCTTTGTCCATCCACAATTTTGAAATATGTAACAAAAAATTAATAAATTAATGCCTTTACTCTGCAATTATTTTTCCCAAACAAGATGCTTCTATATAAATAGTACTACAGTGAATTAAGAGAACAATAATTGTGGTGGGATGACCCTGTCTAGTCACCAGGTACCCACCAAGCCGCTCTATCACTCCTCCCAATCAACTGGATAGGGGAAAGAACTCATGATGAAAGGCTCACAGCTTGAGAAAAGGACAGGGAAAGATCACTCACCAGTTAATGTCACAGGCAAAACAGACTTCAGTTAGTGAAAATCAATGTAAGTTATTACCAATCGAATCAGAGTAGAATAATGAGAAATAAAGCCAAAGCTTAAAACACTTCCCCACTCCCCTTTTTCCTGGGCTCAGCTTCATTTCTGAGTACTCTACCTCATCCCCTCAAGTGGCACATGGGGACAGGGAATGCGGATTGCCACCAGTTCATCACACATTGTCTCTGCTGCTCCTTCTGCCCCACACTCTGCCCCTGCTCTAGTGTGAGGTCCCTCCCAGAGAGGACTGTCCTCCACAAACTTCTTCCAGGCGAGTCCTTCTCAGGGGCTGCAATTCTTCACTAATTGCTCCAGTGTAGATCCCCCATGGGCTCACAAGTCCTGCCAGCAAACCTGCTCCAGCCTGGGGTCCTGTCTCCATGGGGCCACAGCTCCTCCCAGGAGCCTGCTCCAGTGTAGGCTTCCCATGAGGTCACAGACTCCATCAGGTATCCCTCTGCTTTGACGTGGGGTCCTGTGAGGGCTGCAGGGGCGTGTCTGCTCTGCTGTTACCCTCCATGGCTGCAGGGGCACAGCTTGCCCTGTCACCACAGGCTGCACCACGGGCTGCAGGGGAACCTCTGCTCCTGCGCCTGGAGCGTCTCCTGCCCCTCCTTCTCCACTGACCTTGGTGTCTGCAGGGTTGTTCCTCTCACATATTCTCACTCCCTTCTCTCAGCTGCTGTTGCGCAGCAGGTTTTTTCCCCTTCTTATACATGTTATCTCACCATCACTGATGGGCTTAGCCTTGGCCAGCAGTGGGTCCTTCTTGGAGCTGGCTGGCCTTAGCTCTATCAGGCACAGGGGAAGCTTCTAGCAGCTTTTCACTGAAGCCACCCCTGTAGCCCCCCACTATCAAAAACTTTCCATGCAAATCCAATACAGTAATTCAGTTCTAGCTGAACCTATGTAAATATATTTTAGATTATAGAAGTTAATAGATAGTGTTCAAAAATACTATGTATTTCAAGTAGTTTCCAATAATTTTAAATTCATTTGTCTTCAGCAGCACTGCATTATTATTTTGGAAGAGTAGAAGAGTGCATCCTAGCTCCAAGGCTTTGATTGTAAAGTTTTTCCTTCAATTATATAAATAGCTATTGCAGCTGGTTAATTAGTAGTGACAGATCAAGTTGGTCAAATGCTATTTTTTTACCCATTAGACATATATTCCAGACTTTGGAATTGAAAATACAGGGCATTCATAAAACTAGATGGCAGAAATCTCATTAAGGAAATGTCTGTAAACAGATTTAGTTCAACCTCCAATTTCATGATCTCACTTTATGAAATGAGGGGTTTCAGTGCAGCAACAGTAGTAAACAAAATAAATGTACCTATGGGGATATAGATATACATAAATGCATGTGCATACATATATATGGGCATGTCCTTCAGAACTATTTAATACCTGCCCTAGGCTGTTATATCTACCTTGACAATCAAAACCAAATTGTTCATGTGGAATTTTATTCTCCTTAATCATTCAAACAGTGACAGATTCACTCAGGATGTATATTTCAAAACCAGAAGAGTATGAGATCTAGGAATGGGGTGAGGAGTTTTCACAGTAGGTACTTTCCCTAACTTCTAGCTTCTTCTAGGGTCACCTGCTTCATCTGCTTTTCTACACAGCTTTCTTTTGTTTCTGTATTTATTTATTTATTTCCAGACGTCTTGCCAATCACTTCAGACACTTTTTCTTCTTGTCATTAATGAAGTGTTTATTAAAACTCAAAGACAATTGGTCTTAAGATGGTAGATGAGGACATTATTACATCAACATTTCTCTTTAGGCTCTATAAAGAGGTGGCCATTTCCTACACATACCTAGTACCCAAGGTTTTGGTGTGTCTTGGGAACAAATTACATACCTTGGTAATTAGTAAGTTTTTTGGTATGTCTTAGTCCTTGCAAACTGGATGCCAGTATATGACCTGTTTAGTCACAGTTCAGTTTCCAGTATTGGTCAATCCATCTAATTAGTTAATTAATTGTGTATCACCTATAAGGTGTTTTTTCAAGTCAAATCATAACCAGCATAATTAAAGAAAATAACATATTTGAAGCAGTGCATTATTTTCTAAGCAAATACAAAAGGTTAAATCAAAAGAAAATTTTTGTTGGCCTGGAGAGAATTGGAAATTCTGAAAAGAATCAGCTGCATACTTGGTTAACAACCATGTCTCATCTTACGGTTTATCTAAGTACTCTTACACAAGAATATAAAACCACATTAAAAAAACCCTACGAGTACAAAGATTTCAGAATTAAATGTAAAGGCTGTCCAACTACCCTTTCTCTTCAGTGCCAAAGAGACACAGGAGATTAGAAAGCAAAGCTTATTTTAATGCTTTTCATAATTCATGTCACTACTACTTCTTATTGAACTTCAGATACCTACTCAGACAAATACAATGCTGAGTATCTGAAAGGAAGGTGTTTACTCAAAACTTGTTCAAGGCTCCCTCTGCAGTCTGTGGGATGAGGCAACCCATTCTGTGTCAGACATCTAATGGGCAATGGTATGGATTGTCACCTGGAGATCTCTATCCCTTTCTCCCTGCAAAGCAATCCAGAAGAGTATATAGTAAATAACAAGCAAACAGCATTGTTTTTCAGTTCAAATTTTGAAAAATATAAGTGGCTAAGTGGAATTTAACCTCACTGTGAAATGATCCTATGAATACACTTAAACAGAGCCTTAAGTGTTAATAAAAAAAATCACTAAATAATCAGAACTAATAGATATAAAAGAGATCAATGGAAGGAGTTATACTGGATTTGTAAAAGTTCCATGAGACTAAGAGGACAATGATAATCAGTACATAAAACACAGTTAAAATTGTTGCCTAAGAATTGACAGCATACATACACTTTTGCTTAGGGAATTACTCATAGAAAAGTTGAAAGGAAGACATTATATTGAAAATTCTTAATCCATAGAAATAAACTACATCTATACTTATTTAAGTATTGTATATGATTATTTTTACAATAAACACATGTGATTAGGAATACACAGTCATTTTAAACTTCAGGAAACAGCCTTTTTGGTGGGCAGAACTGGATCATGAGTGATAGAAGAGTTAGGAAGAAGAGAAGGAGGGAACTCACTTTTCACAAGCAGCATGGATCCATGCAAGTTTTACAGAAATCTCTATGGGCTTCAGCTTCCAGGGAAGTAGATCCAGAGAGCAATAAGTTTCTCCCAGTTCTGTTTATCACTGAAAATACTCAGAAACTGAGGGCAAATAACTAACAACTTACAAGTAAAAAAAAAAAAAAAAGGTTGAAAGCAACAGCATGATGAATATCCTAGATAAATACTCTTCTATAATCAGTGAGTGAAAGTGGATTAGAGACTATGTTTGAGTTCAGCAACTACACATAATTAACCACAGCACTAATATTTTGCTGTAAACCTGGAAGTCTTTGAAAATAAATCCTTTAAATTTATGTGGTGAAACTCAAACAGTTTCCCTATGCAGTAGTGACAATATCCAGGTAAATTGCTGTCTAAGATGATAACCACTTTTGGATCATAAACATTTGTTTAATATTCTTAATGCTATAAATTAAACTCCAGACTAATCTGGTTGTGTATGATTTTTCCTAACAGTCAAAAGACTGTGGCTATGTTACTGGAAGAAGAGCTGAAGCAAACAAAAGCAGTGACTTTTACTTTCACATGCTTGACTCATGGAAACCTGTCTCTTTACTGGTGCAGAAAAAGATATAGCCCACCTTTTATACTTTTAGAGAAGTCCAAAAGCTAGGCCTATATTCATATCTTAGGTTCAACTCTTCTTTTACTCTGCTAAACATGTATGACATCAATGATGATGTTTGATGTTCAAAGATGAGAGCATAAGGCAAGTGTGCAACAAGGACACTAAACAGCTATCAAGTTCTATAAAGTTCTAATGCTTTTCTTAAAAACACTAGAAAAAATTTCATCCAGATAAGTCACATGTGCTGGTTTGTTGCTTACAAACAGCTCAAAGGCTGCGTCATTCCATTAGCTGAGAGAAGCAAGATACTTACATTTCTTATAAAAAATAGCAAAAAATGCAGCTCATTTGTTTGAAATCAATCTGAAGGCATCTATCCCCATTGTTTCTGACCGAAAGGTCTAAAAATTAATAAAACAAGATGTTTCACTCTAGCTTTGTAATTACTGAATATCAAGATTGAGCAGCTCAAAGATAATAACTATCTTAAGTAGGACTCTTGCTAAAGAATGATCAAACAGCACTGGGATTTTGGAGTTTGTTTCATCCTTAAAAATTAGAAATCTAGTTCATAATATCCTTTCCTTGGTTTAATTTAAAATTATATCAATTTTTTATTCAAAACAGGAAAGCAGAGAAAACTGAAACTTCAACAAAGTTTCTGTATAGGTATACCCTCCAGAACATCCAGTGATATAGCCCTAAGGTTGTATTTCTAAATTCAAACAGCTTTCCTTCCTACTACAGCATAAGATCCAAGTTACTATAGTCTTAAAAATGTCTCATACCCAGATCAATTTATGACATAAAAAGAGAAATAACTGCAGTCACTTTTGCTGTTAGCTGGCCACCTTATTACAGGGATTTTTATTTTTTTTTCAAATAGATATGTATTGAATGGTATAACTGGATCCTTGTTCTGTTTTCCTTCCAAGCTTGGTTTTCCTTTGTGTTACAAATGTATAGTGTCCTGAAACTTTCTCAATTCTAAAGGAAAGGTATTGAGCAGGCAGAGATAATTTGTGCAGAAAAGGGAATTACAATGGGAAATACACAAAACTGCAGTCAATTTTATCCCAAGAACATTACCACACACATTGAACTATTCCAGTAGCCAGCTAAAAGGATAGAGGGTTTTCGTGTTTGAGGATAACTTCCACCTCACAGACTGAGCCAAGTACATGCAAATTCCTTCATCTTGTACACCTCATGATTACAAGATAAGAATGATTTCCTTCTGGATTCACCTGGTTTGAAAGCATAAATATCCAGCAACTGTTAAAATATAGTTTGTCAGTCTTAATTTTAAATTTAATAAATCAGACTTTAAAGGCTGATTAAACAAAGTCGTTTTGTAGTAAAAGAGCCTGAAGCAGAAAGTACTAAAATTACTTATAGTAAAAAAAGGTAATGTACAAGAAGATTTTTACCCCAGAGATATTCAAGAAGGCCACAAATTTTTGCTGAATGAATTTAACCTTTTTTAGCACAAAGTCTGTATTGCCATACAGTAGATTTACAGCATTTTACTATCTGACAGCTTGCACTTAAAAACCTTAGGTGCATTCACATTATCTGAACCTGGACTGTCATGAATAATGTTAATCAAACCAGTAAATAGGTCAGATATATGGATCAAGACAACTATGAAACTGTGTACAAATAGCAACTGAAAACTTTAATTCCTTTTAGATGTTCGTCTAACTCTTATCAAAACATGTCATTGTATACACTGATTTAAACAGAGAGGCATCACAGCCTCTGTCAATGAAGGTCTCACTCAGATTGTAACAGTACAGGCATTGCCATCATTTCTCCAGTGACAACAGGTTTACCTTGTGGTTCAGTCTGGGTGCAAGGGCAAAGAATTATTTTTGCCCCCAGAATCCTTATGGTCAGTTATTGCATCTCAAAGCATCAAGGCAATTTAAAAGTAATTGAGGGGGGTTTTTTTGAAGTTTATGCATTTATGCCAAAGTGCAAAGAATGATTATGTTAAATAGTATAATTCTAAAGTTAGTTTTATTAATTATCAAATAAACTGAAATTCATATTGCTTACAGAAACAGAATCCTTCAATGAGCCTTCAATATGCATTTGAAGGTTGTGTACCTATTAAAACATCTTAAGCTGTACTTTTCCCTGCCTGTTACACTGACTGATCAAGAGGAAATAAAAATGCAACTCCCTCCTTCCTCAGGTTCTGTGGATTCCCACACAGTCAGAGAGAAGCAGAGACCATCCAGCTTCCAAATACAGGAGCTAGGTATTCACCTGTTCTGTACCTGCTGGAGGCATGTAAAGCAAACCTGCTCTTACATCTCTTAAAAATACATTCATTTATTCACAACCATGTAAGATGTTCATCAGGGGTTCTAACACTGAGCTGTCAGTACTTCTCCTGTGTATTTCTCATAAAGATTGTGAGCATGAAGACTGTCATGTATTTTAAAAATAGTGGGAGTTATTTATTCAAAACACAATGGTGACAGAAGATAGTTTCATGCTTATTTAAGTATCTGAACTTATGTGATGCTTTCAATAGCTCATGCTCAAATTATTTGTAAAGAAATTGTCACCCATCTCTAATGATGATTCCGCAAATAATTTGCACATTCCACTATTACTGCTGCAGGTAAACAAATACTTGAGGAAATACATTCATTAATTTGTAAATTACAAAGGATGAATTTAAAATGCAATTTTTATGAGTTAATAATTTTACTGAATATTTAAGGGTTTTTTGTCATAATCAAAAAAATAGGAAACACCCTAAAATACAGTTTTTGAAATTATGTTCAGTTCGGGAAGGTTATTTTGTTATAGTGTATTTCACCTGTGGTTTCCAAAGTTAGACATTTTTGCAATAAAAATTTAATTGCTTGGAAATTTGACTAATATCAAATATGGAAACAGATAAAAAAGGGTGGCTGCCAGTAGTTTAGAGCAAAATATCCTAATACTAAGCCATATTTGCATACCAAGCACTTAGAACACACTGATGCCAAAAGGCACCATGGACTATGGCATTTAAAAGTTGTCATAAACCAGCAAATTACACTGAAAGTACTGTAATTTTTTAAGTGTGCTTGTAAGGAAAGAAGTATTTTTAGTTTGAATTTCACTTGTAAGAATTCCTGCACTCTGAAATTATTTTATTGTTCTCCCCCAGGCTTCCCAGAAGTGACAAGTCCTGTCCCAGCGTGAGAAGGGTCTGGGCTGAGAATTGAGAATTCCTTGCTGCACTAGTTTTGGTTGTAATAGAGTTAATTTTCCTCTCAGTAGCTAGTGTGAGGCTGTGTTTTGGTTGTGCTGAGGAGAATACCGATAACGTACTAACGTTTTCAGTTGTTGCTCAGCAACGTTTATGTCAACCCAAGGACTTCTCCAGTTTCTGATACTGCCCCTGTGTTTCCAGCTTCGTCTCTACAAGAACCTGGGAGGGGACACAGCCAGGACAGCTGACCCAAACTGACCAAAGGGACATTTCATGCCATAAAATTTCATGCTCAGTATGGAAGCTGGGGGTTGGGACGGGAGTCCTGCTCTCTCTCAGGCTTGGTCTGGTTCTGGGGTTCTAGATCTTGGGCTCTGGCTCTCACTGCTTGGGGGTTGGATGGGTGTCCGGCAGGTGGTGAGCAGCTGTATCTTTTGTTTGATTTTTCATTATTTTCATTACATATTATTACCAGTAATATTAGTGTTATTAGCATTGTTAGTATTAATCTTATTATTTATTTTCAATTATTAAATTGTTCTTATCTCAACCGATGAGTTTCCTTGTCTTTTCCTTTGATTCTCCCCCCATCCCACTGGGGAAGGAAGGAGGTGAGCGAGTGGCTGTGTGGTTTGCTGGCTGGGGCTAAACCACAACACTTGCTCATGGGCAGACCTCTTTGCTCCTTCTTAGGATTCCTGATAAGCAGAGTCTGAGAATCATCATTCGATGACAATTCCTACTGATTGCTGCCAAATGTATCCTGGATTCAGAGATACTTTACCCTTTCCCTGCTCTACAGGGAAAAACACTGTGAGGTTGCTTATGCAGTGCCTTCGAGGCCTGTGAAAGGGTTCTTGAGGATACAGAGCAAGAGAGTAGAGCCAGAAAAGAAATCCATGGATACCGGAATTTTTCAACCGAATTTTTTTACCTATAGCAGCAGACCCATTCAAATGAAGACTTACTTAGAAAAAATTATGAGGCTGGCATTTCTGTTAGAGAAGGGAGGCCTGCCCCCCAGCCTGACTTCATGTTTAGACAATGGTCTTCATTATAAGCCTAACTCAGACCCATCTGGAACAGATTTCATCTCAGACAAGCTTTTCATCACTTAGCTATTTCAGGATAGGTGTAGTTCCACAGTTTCTGTTGGAGCTAAGCAATTCAAATGGGTACTGAATTTAACTCATGTAACAAGAAAAAAAAAGTTATGGAAATGGGAAACAGCATGACCAAACAGGAATTTTTATGTCTAGAATTCACACCTTTGAAATATTTATAAAAAACTGGCACTGTAAACATAAGTTAATTGATGTAAGCAGAGAGTTCTTCATCCTTTTCATACATGTCTTATTTAGATAGTTACAGCTTCATCTTCCCTATATTCCCCAGCAGCAAGATTTCCACTTGTTTCAGGATATCTTAAGTCATGCAGAGAACAGTATTACTGAATAACATTTCATCAATACCCCTGCTTTATCAGGTTAAAATCTTGATCTCCTGGTAGATAATGTTATAAAAATAATCACACTTTATTCACCTTTACCTCTCAAGAAGATTCAGCAATTGTGTCAGAAATGTTAGTACAGCAGTCAGGGTTAGCAAAGACATACCTGAGAGTGGCAGATTCAATTTTCCTTTTTGTTTTTTTTTTTTTTTTTTTTTAAGATGCCAGATAGTTTAAAGTAAACATCACTAAACGATATTTCACAATTTTTTTTCTGCCTGGCTACAGTCCTCACTAAATTCCTTTGAGTCTGGCAGCTTTTATTATTTTGTAGTCATGGTTGGAAACTAGAGAAGATGCACAAAAGATTCAGCATATGAACTTCATGTAGGATGCTTTGAAGGACTGAAATTTTACACCTACTTTTGGCTCCTTTTTGAACTATTTCTTGCATGAATATATTGTATTTATACACGTGTCTATTAGAAGATCACCAAGTCATTTAAGCAGATACCATAAAAGTGCATTCATTATATCAGACTGGTGGTAGTATTTCTTTCTAGGATATACTACATAAATGTAGTAAGAACTTAATTAGCAAGTGTTTGTCTTATGCAAATGTTGTTTAATAACTTTTAATGATACTGCCTAGTGACATTACAATAATGTCTTTTGCTCATATTACGGTGATGGACATTATTTTAGCTAGTAAAGTTTCTTCGCAGAAAATATAAAGTGAAATATGGAGCTGAAGGAGCTGTAGAGTTAAAGCAGAACTCTGAACAAACAGCTCTGATATTTAAAAAAAAAAATATACCCAAACCCATATGTTTCAAAACAGATCAAAATACAAACAGGAATTCAGGTAGTTTTGTCTTGTCTCCTTCTGTCTACAGAGTCTCTTATTCAGTCTCACCCAGCCCTTTCCTATTGCCATGCTCAGCAAATTTTCTCTTACTTTGCACTAAACTTGCCACAATTCCTCACAAACAGGTTATTTTTACATAAAGAATAAGGTTTTGTCATAGTAAATAAACTTCTCTCAGTCTAGTACTGTCTCAGCCAGAAAAGAACATACTTAAGTTAAATGTTAGTGATGCTGTAGTTAATCTTGTACTATCTACAGGTACTACTACTATGTGCTCTTGGGGCATGGCACCTGGTGAATGAGAGGACAAGTCACTTGGGTCACTAAATGCTGTTTGTGGGCACTTTGAGGCTGTCTTGACCCACCACATAGCGCCTGCATGAAAGAGGAAGATTTGTTTTCACAGGGAGAGATGATGGTCATACGGAGATCAGAAGTGGCCAAAAAAAGGTGAAGTGTTCATTCATGTCCTTATTCAGGCAGTCTGTTTTTTTCCTCATTTAGGTTTTGTTTTTTTTTTTTTTTTTAATTTTTACGAAGATCAAATTCCTGCCTAAGTATAGGATACAAAATCCTATCTGTTCTTTTTACCTTTCTATGCACAGAAACGGAAAACAAAGATGAAAATGCTTTCGTATGTTTTGAGAGCTCTATTTTAACATCAAAACATTTTTTGTCTACAAACTCAGTTATGACCCTTATAATTCTGAATCAGTAGCTACAAAGAATTAATGAGGCCTAACTAAACCATTTCATATTCACACCATTAGTTTATTTAATAAATTTTCATTACCTTTCCTACATAGATAAAAGCTTAACAAAGACTAACAAATTGATAGAAACTATATTGCAAAAACTAGAGCGCTAATTTGCTTAACTTGTCACTGAAAGACAAAGAAACACCATTTTTAGAAATATCACATGCCAAAAGTAGTAAATACATAAATACTAAAGAGATATGATGTAAGCATACTCATTACTATGCATGCTTTCAATTGGTTTAACATGTGAAATATAAAGACAAGATAAAACAATAGGTAGGTGAGATAAAGTGTCAATAGAGGACTGATAGCAAGAAGATGAAAAAACAGATGAAAAATGATAACTTCAGGTAACTACTCATACAATACATTACACAATACAGGGAAGTTATCAATACTATAAAGATTTGAAAATATTTTCAAATCCACATAAAAATGGTTTTTGCAAAGGGAGTACAGGACTGGGAAAAAAAGGATAATTTCCTATAGAATCAGGCAAAAATGTAATAACCTATCAATCTGCTAAAGCGGAAGTATTAGGGACTATGAAATATGCAAAAAACCTAATTACTTGCATATTGAATTGAAACTTGAAAAGGAATGGTAGCCTACACACCAACAGTGATGATTATGAGCTGTTGCTGTTTACAAACACATCTTTCCTCATTCTTGTACTGAATCTCAGATACTCATATTTAACAAAAGAAACAACAAACCAACTTCTACAGAAGGGTTTTCAGAGCAAGTGTTAGGGAGAAGAACACAAAATTACAGAATCATAGAATGGTTTGGGTTGGAAGGCACCTTACAGTCCCTCCAGTTCCAACCCCCCTGCCATGGGCAGGGACACCCTCCACTAGACCAGGTTGCTCAAAGCCTCATCCAGCCTGGCCTTGAACACTGCCAGGGATGGGGCATCCACAGCTTCTCTGGGCAACCTGTTTGTGGGCATGACAGCTGTGAACCTGAGCATCATCACAAGAGGAAAAAGATGCATTGCAAAAGTAGACACCCTAAACAATGTGTTAAGAAATGAAATGAGACAAGTGTGAGCTGATGGAGTGATTTAACAGCAATGTGCCTTTTCCCTTTTACAGCATCCATTTTTTTACTGAATTTTCTATATAATGGATGACTTCAGATTTTGCCTTCTGGCTTCCAGACAGTAATTTATTTCACCTCAGAATTTCGAGTGATGGTGGACTCAGCATTTGGCAGCCAAGTGAGTCTACACCATTTCCAGGACAGTGTCTCCTTCTGCCAAATTTCAATCATTTACCTCTGAGGTGGTTTTCTTAGACCTTCCTCAATGTCAATAAAGAAAAATAAGCTGTTTTAAAGAATGATTCATCGAACATATTTTAAAAGTCTATTCTGGGTTGAAATTAATTCCTTTCCAAAAATGTCTATTTCTCTTCACTGGCCAGTGAGGCAGCTTAGAATGACTAGCTCAAATATCCATGTCTAGACTGTAGCCCATTCCTGCATTCCTTTGATGAATCCCATCCCAGATGTCAAAAACTGAAAGGGAAAAGATGAAACTGTCTGGTTACATGAAAGCAAACAAGAAAAAAAAATCACGAGGCCTTATATGAACTATATGGGTATTTATGAAAGAGAACTTTTAATATCAAACAACATGCATACCTTTGGAATGCAAAAACAACCCCTTTATTTAGGGTAGATTAAAGAACCAACAGCAATCCTAGATTGCCTGACAAAAATCTTCATTGCCACTTAGGTCTTTGGTTTCAACTACAATAAATTCAAGTGAAACCAGAAAAGAACATAAAAGCAAAACCCATTGTGACTGCTCCTAATTTCGTTAAATATTCCTGTGTTTTCTTCAACAGGTCATAAGCTTACCAGGAAATGTTTAAAGACAATTTACAACATATGACAAGGATCTGCTTTACATTTGCAGATTTATAATAATTTCTCAAGGTATTTTCCCCAAATTAATCCCTTGACAATACTGAACATATATTTTTATCATTTTTATTTAGAATTGATTTGCATTTTTTGTTTTTGCTTGACTCCTTGGCCAGATCAAGCTTACTATGGAAGTGGGAAATGGAAAAGTCAAATACCATTTATGATGACAATATTGATCTATGAAGACTAGGCAAACAGCAGTGTCACCTAATGTTTAGAATTTAAATACAGAAACTCCAGAGAGCTTTGTCCCGGTATCTTAGGCATGGTGAAGTTCACTTAGAGAAGGAATTACTTTCTCTAACTGATACAGTGTAGCTTGAAAAAAAAAAGAAAGTTCAACAACAAAATTACAAAAAAAATGTGCATGGGTGAGGTCACTATCTTCATCTTCCATTTCTGTCTTTTTTTTTTCATGCAAATTATTCTAGTCAGGGAAATGAGAAATTTAAATACATTTTTAAATGAAGGAATAAACAGGGAAGGCAACTGCTTTCACAGCCACATGAATCTTTTATTTGTTAATGATTTTGGAACGTATCAGCTGCACTTGAGCTTCCTACTCTCTCTCTCTCAACACACACAAAAATTAAATGGTTTTGCAGACCGAGGCATTCCTGAAATTATTGATTTGTTCTCATACAGACAACTTACAGCAAACAACATTGTTTTAAGAATTAATAAAGGGCGCATAAAATATTAGCAGATCTTATTTGGAAGAAATGTTTGTACTGACATGTTTAATAAGGAATGCAAGAGCAGCTCTTATCATAGGGGTCATGGGGTCAATCTGCATTAGAATTTTATAATCCCTCAGTAAATTTTTGAGTCTGATTTCATTTCTGTGACAGGCCAAGGCATGGTACACACTAGAATGGAGCCTGGCACCATAGATGCCAGGATAGGAAGGGCACTGAGCCCAGCATCAAGTACTGGTGAAGATTTCCCTGCTCTCCCCCCAAGCCCCTAAACCTGCCAGCAGGCATGGGGAAAGTAGGGCTAAGCAGGGAAAGTAGCATGAAAGAAAGAGTTACTAGGTCCTTTGGGAAGTAACAGCCATTCGTGGGGGTGTTGTTCCAACTTACATTATAACTAACTATCCTCCTCTCATATTACCCAGGTAAGAAGAACCTACAGTGCTAATTTTGCACTTAAATCTCAGTTGTGTTCCACATGGGTACACACACACACACACCAGCCTATGACAAAATTTTCTGTTGAAATCATCACCACCAAAAAAAGCTTTGGAGACACCATTCTGTGAGTCTTAGATTTCCCATGCCTCATGTAAAATGATTCTTCTAGTAATATATGAGTCCCCAAATGTAGGATACATGATAATTCCAAAGCCACCTGACAGTGAGGCTTCTAATTCAGCCACCTCAGGTAGCTTCTTGAAAGAAAAGAGGCCATTCAGAGGAGGAGTCGCTTCATCTTAAGATATGATATGAGGTGATTTAACTTACTGAGGAAAAAAAAGTCAACATTTACATTAAACAAGTAAATGAATAAAAAATTGTGGCCAAAATTAATAGCACATTAAGATCTTTAATATGGATCTTGCAAAATGAAGAACTTAAACTCTCATTTCAGAACACTGTGTTTTGGGTTTTTTTTTGTTTGGTGTGTTTTTTTTTTTTTCATTTTAATTATGACATTTATTTTTAATAGGATAAAGTGTATCTTGACCTGAAATTTTTGATTTTGGGTAGAAAACAGGAAGTGTCTCTATCATTCCTTTTGAAGAAACTCCATGGCACATTTGCCATATGTGGCAAAGAAAAACACAGATTAGCTTTACAGGATGTGTCAGTGAAGACATTTTGTAGTATACAACTGACAGCTTCAGACTACAAAGGACAAGCAAACTCTTATTTTACTTCCCATATCTGTGGTACAATAATAATATTTAAAACAAGTTTTGTTATTATAACTAGATGATAATATAAATTTGTAAAGGTCTGACCTAAGCTGTCCAACACCACTGGGAGATGTAAAGCTGCTAAAGGCTGATCTATTAGAGTACATAGGTGGCAAAATCGGACCAAATGCATGATTTAGGCAATGTTACTCTGTTCAATCTAGAATGAAGATGCCTTTGGAAACTGAGAAAGGAAGAACTATCTTCTCTTTGATACTTAGAAGTAACTTGTACATGTCATCTTTGGACTCGATAGCAGCTGTGAGTCAACACAGGGGAAATCTCACCCTCAACCTTTGTTAGCTGCTGTTACTCAGTTTTAATTAAAAGAGTGCTCCAGATAAGGTGCAGACAGGTGCAAGGGAATAAAAATGAAGAGTAGCTTGTCTACTCAGCTTGATCAAAGCACACTTAAGTGACACCCAAGTGCTAAACTGGGGTTAGAAAGGAAGAGATGGAAATCAAGATAAAGACAAACTTCAGTCAATACAAACATGAAAAACTAGTGTTACGAGTTCCTCATAAACAATATTGTACCATTTTATTTAAGGAGCCAATCACACAACGTCAATTAGTCTTCACCATATTTATGTTTTGCTTATTAATTATGCCAAGCATAGCCTCGCTTGCCACACAAATCAACTACAGGCTGGTCAGCCTGCAAGTTATATCATACACAGCTAGTATGTAATGTTGGACATGACTAAACTCAAACAAATTCCCTGAGGCTTGGACTGAACCTCTGGTAAGGTTCAGCATATCTAAACAATTAATATGTACTACCTATATACTATATTGTATAGCACCTTTTTGTTCAGAAAGGTTGGGAGTGTTAGCCTTCTGCCTCGAAATATTTTCTTGCCTTAAATCAACTCAATAAGAGAACTGTCTCACACTTTATATAAATATATATATTCCACCTGAGAGGCCATATTACAGGTCTGCCTCTAAAAAGTCCATTGTTCAATGGACTTCTGGTAACATATGTCCCATCTTTCTACATTGAATCTTAAGACAGGTTCTTATTTCACAGACTATGACAAATAAAAGACTTCATGAGCATTTCTAAAGATAAATTAAGTAGTTTAGGGATTTTCACCCTTTAGTCACAATTCAGTTATAAAGGTTTATTCACCAAGTTTTGGAGTTAACAGAGATTTTTGAATACATTTTGAAAATCTAACTAATGATGCAATGTCTATCCAACAAAATAGGATTGTTTTCTTCTGCTTACATACTACTGAGAGACTTGGCTTCAAATACTGATACTGCAATTAGTTGGCTTATAATCAAAAAGAAGAGTCAGAATCCGAGTAGTAATTAATAACACAATACCATGGTAATTACTATTTTAACTAAAGTTATTTGCTTTCTTGAGCAGCAGTTAAATGTACTTTCTTCTTCATAATTTTTGGATGTTTTTCTGACACTGACATACCATTTTTCTTTCCTGTCCACACTTTTGGATCAAATATGGTATAGCTTTCTGGAACTTTTAACTTCAAGTATATGCATTTAGCTCTCCCTCCCAGTAATCAAAAAAAAATTTTTTTTTTTTTTTGCTTCCTCTGGAATTCAAATATTCTTTTATTTGCAATGACAAACCAAACAATTAATGCAAGCCATAACTATACTATAAAATTCAAGCCCACCCTTAATTGTAGACTGCTTCGTAACCGTTGGCTTTGCTTTAGTAATGTTACCATTTACTAACAAATTCACTAGCAAAGATGTAGTCTCAGTGGTTTATATTAGTTTTCCACATACTTGAAAAGAAGCAGATCAGGAACTAGAAAAAGCAATTGATGAAAAAAGTAACTGCACTCCCTGCTCTCAGAAATTATCTTCCCATATCATACCTCAAACTGCATTACACCTTCACAATTATTTATAATAAACCTAGTGGTGGTTTGGGGTTTTTTTTGGGTGGTTTCCTCCCCCCTCTAGGTAACATTCACAAGATGCATACTTCAAAAAAAGCACTTTTCCTGAAAATTCTCTTTGAAAGTACACCTTAGAAAGATTCCAGTCATGACTCAATGATGCACTGGATCTATTTTCACCTTGCTTTTTGTTGTGGGTTGCTCCCAATTTCCTCTACCTCCTCTCCCAAAGTGGCACAGGGGGATGGTGAATGGAGGTTGTGATCAATTCATCACACGTTATCTCTGCTGCTTCTTCCTCCTCAGCAGGAGGGATCCTCACACTCTGCCTATGCTCCAGCCTGGGATCCCTCCCACAGAAGAGTTCTCCACAAACCTCTCCAAGATGTGTCCTTCCCATGGGCTGCAGTTCTTCACAAACTGCTCCAGTGTGGTTACCTTCCACAGGATGCAATCCTTCAGGAGCAACCTGCTCCAGCCTAGGCTCGTCACAGAGTCACAAGTCCTGCCAGCAAACCTGCTCCAGTCTGAGGCTCCTCTCTCCACAGGTCCTTCCAGGAGCCTGCTCCAGTGCAGGCTTCCCACAGGGTCACAGCCTCCTTTGGTCATCCACCCGCTCTAGCTGAAATGCTCCTCGAGCTGCAGGTGAATCTCTTCTCCAGCACCTGGAGCACCTCCTCCCTCTTTTGGTAATTGGCCATTAGTATCACAACGGATTTCCAAGCCAGCTGTTGAACTTTGCCTTCGGAAAGCCTTCTGCTGCTGTTCTCTCTCATGAGCCTCACTCAATAGACCTCCAGCTTTGTTAACACCTCCTTTCTCCCAGTTCCTTTGTAGCTAGACATTTCCACCCTAATTCTCCACTCCCTTTGAACACTATGAAGTCACCAGTCTCCTTCTAAAACCAGTTGTATTTTATCTGGAAGCACCCTTGTTCTTCTGAGCTCACTTTCTGGGGGGACAATTCACACCTTCAGGTGTGAACGTCTATCTCTTGTAATCATTCCTCTTTAGGTTAGCGTTTGGATACCTTGGTCAAGCACAAAGTGATTCTGCAAGCAGGACATACCCAACCTAGACGTATAAGAACTATATTGGTTATCATACAGAAATGATCGCTACTAGGTTAGGCATTAGTATGCTCACCACCTTTTATCAGAGACATGCAGCGTGTTTGCTAGCCAGGCAGACAAGCACCACGAGGAGCAAGGGCAGCTCCTGCAGCTCCCTGGAGCACAGCCACAGCTGTGCCATCTTCTGACACCCTGGGTAATCTTTATGATTTTACACTTGCCCATGTCAGTGTTTTTACTTTTCCTACCCTGTCTGCATTTTCACCTTTCTCATCTCACACGGTTCTCCTCTCTTATCTCACACGGTTCTCCTCTTTAGACTTTCTGACAGCTTTTTTTTTTTTTTTTCCCCACACAACTCAGCAATTTCCTCTCAAGTCTGAGCCGTGGTTATGTAGCTGTGCAGTATCAGAAATGGGCTGGTATCCTTAAAGCACATCCGCTTGAACAGACTTCAAGGCAGAGGGAGTCACACTCCTTTTTTTAGCACTGAGATGACGGTGACACAGGAGGTAAAGCAATGGATTAGTTCTAAGTGGCTGCCAGTCAAATTCATAGGTTTGAGTATCAGTTGCTCAGAAGTAACCTATAGGCTCACGCTTACACCACAAGAAAAGCTTATACTTTTCCTGGTGATACACCATTAGACATTTCTACAGATCTTAATATACTGCAATAACTCATTACATTTCAATCCATGCATCAGCATGTGGATCTAGGCCAGTTTGAATTAATGTTGCAAAAAACTGCATTAAATCCCTTAATGACACCTATCCAAACCAAGAATCTTTCATCCTTGCCATAATCTTATGCAAAACTCACAGAAAAGAGACATTCAGTAGGAGACATAATTTCAAAAAATAAATATAATTCTGAATAATATGTGTAACATCTTTGTCAGTACTAAAATAGGACTTCCAAGTTAAGTTTTACTCTCAATGATTTTTTTAATGTCTCCTCATTTTCCACATAGGACTCAATCTGTGAATTAAGAATTCACAGTCTTACTGGCAGAGACATTATAATAGTCACACCACTAACCAATTTTATTGTGCTGACCAAAAACGTAAGAAAGGTAAAGTTGTATTATCAAAAGCTCCTTTTGCTGCTATAGCTTAGCCTGTTAAGGGAACTGATTTTGCACATACTTTCAAATAACTTGTAGCTTAACTGTATCAGTGCTCTAAAGTACCTATTCTGGCTAACACCATGTTGTAAAGCCACTGAAATGTTTATGTAACTCACATAGGTGAGTGCATTTTATTCGTAAGAAGATGGCAGAGTATTACAAGGAGCAACAACTATTAAAAGAACAAAGGGTGAAAGCTGTATGTTATGCTATAATATTGTTGACTATGGATAAATTTACCTAAACACAAACACGTAGGGGATAGAAGAAGCTTTGACACTTGAAGGATAAGGGTCTGATCAAATCTAGCTATGGAAAAGGGAAAGGACTGAGTTGAGCTAGGGAGCTAAAGAAGTCCTATTTGTACTTTCTTCTGAAAGGGCAAAAGAGACATGAGTGCCAGCTGCTACCTTTGAGAGATGCTACTTCCTTTTGCTGTCCTTGGCAACGACTTGATTTGCCTATGCTTGGAACTATCCCTGATTAAAGGTCTAATTATCACCAACTCTGAAAGGTTAATCTACATCACTTATATTCCAGTTCATGCATAGATGAGAAGCTAGCTAATGTACTTGAGTCCACATCTGGAAGGATGAGATTGAACAGGGTCCTCCTGCTGTGTTGGTGACCTTTGTACTTGCCATAGCCATCACCCAAAGTATTGATTTAGACACAAGTGTCGTCCTAATGATACTACTGACCACTGAAAATTAAAACTCTGTCTATAATTAAAGAGAGATTTGTTTTTTGCCACAACTAGGGCTCATCTGGCTTTCTCATCTACAAGCTCATCCTGAAAATAAGGGGAAAGAGTGCACAACGATGAAAAGAGAAGACAGTAACTCCATCACGAGGAGGAGGTTTGCTTGTTGTAAGACAATCCCAGAGCTCTGTTTTGCAATTATTGCTTTGTACTTTGCATTTGGGCTGCAAGTCAGTTGCTGTTATTGCTGTGTCCTCTTCCTGCCCATACAAAAAAAAAAATTGCATCATATTTCAGTTTAAGTAAATCCCGAACAACCAAAACCATTCACAACTCCCTTTGTGAAGTGTGAAAGGACTACTCCTTACGAACACTGCTTTCTGCTGAAAGGTTTCAGTATAACTTCAATCAATTCCACAGAATTCGTTCCTGGTTCATCACAAATGGAAGTTCAGTGACAACAGAGATTTGGACTTTGCTGTCTTCATGTCCCTAAAAGAGCTGGACGGAGAACTTTTTGCAGAGAGAGATGGACAGCAGTACATGCAGGCTATTCAGTGTAGTGAACTTTTTTTTGGGGATGGGCCTATTTTCTAAATGCACATCACAAAGAGGTTTAATAAAAGTTAAATACAAGATTGTAAGAAACTTAATGACATCAAGAAATTCAGTATTTGTCTATTATAACTGTATTAACACAGGGTAATAAAAAAAGAGGGTCCTTTGTTTCTGAAATATTTTCCATTTTACATTTCCCATCCTGAGCAATGACAGAAATAATGTATTTTACTAATCAGCTGAAGTGGTATCTAATATTTTGCTAATCATGCAGATAATTTAAATTTGGGTAAGATTGAGATAAAAGCAATGGGTAACAGACATGTGGAAAAGGTAGAAAGATAGGGAGAAGAAAAGGGGGAGTTAATTAGTGAGAGACATACTCAGGTGTGTATTTCCTTTTCATTTTTGTCTAGCTTTTACAGATCACCATTCATGTGAAAATGTCAGAAAAGCATTTTGTGTTCTTGTGAAAACTGAGGCTGAACCCCCAGGTATTTCTGTATTGCCCTAATGAGAAGCATATTTAGAATTATGACATTTATTAATTTAACTCTTCTGTTTTACTTAAAAGCAGTGTTTTAATTTGTGCATTGATAACTTCTACTAATACAGAAAGAATATGCACGGCAACTACTTAGACTCACAGTAAGCAATTCCAAAATGATGTTAAACAAAAACATGACTTTTTGTTCACTTAACATTTTGTAAATGGTCACATTTCACTAGCATGAGTCACTTCTGTTTTTCTTTACACTGGAAAGTAAGATGCAAATCAGTATCTTCCAATGGTCAGACCCAGGAATGTACATCTCCTGTTCTCATTTTTAACCATCTTCAAGTTGCTGATAACATACATATGTAATAGAAGCGAATTTTTGTGTGATTAGCCCTTTAAATATTGCATTTCTTTTCCTGTCAAAACTTTGCTAATTCATGCTTCATTACAGACTAGGAAGTGCCACTGTGGATGATGCTATGACAAGGTCCATAGCCTCTCTGTAAGGAAATATGTGCTTTACATGATTCTATGTGGAAACTATCTTGCAAAATTTTATTCCAGCATTTTCTATTTTAGGATACTATCATTACAAACCCATGTCTGCTAGTAAGATGTTGGGGTCAAATTACTTAGTGAGAAAAAGACCACTATTATCTGTATATACTGTTCCTCACAGGAATAAATTTGATAATTTAAGGTACAAGTTAAAAGTCAAATTTAAGGACCCTGCAAATGTTCAAACCTCTGAAGGAAACGTGGCCATTCTTTAATCCTATAAAGTCTGCAACAGACTAAAGTGAAGCACAAATGAGTAATTACTTGCATAAACTCAGAAGTTGAAAAGATGACTGAATTAAACAGTACACAATCACTTTAGACAACAGAACTGTCAAGGTTCCCCCTACAGGCAGTTGCACCCTCTTCTATCCCAAACCCATTCCAGTTCCCCCCATACACCAGTAAGAAGAGATATCAGAGGTGAGGGAGTCTAACCTGCCCGTGTAACCCTGACGAAACCATTTTTTTCCCCAGCTAGTTTACTTATAATGCCAGTCAGACCCCTCAGAGAGTTCTCACATCTACACTCCCCAGGAAGCTGGGACACACACACACGACTTTTTACAAGGGCCTGTAGTGACAGGACAAGGGGTAATGGGTTTAAATTGAAAGTGGGGAGATTTAGATTGGATATCAGGAAGAAATTCTTCATGGAGAAGGTAGTGAAGCACTGGAACAGGTTCCCCAGAGAAGTTGTGGATGCCCCATCCCTGGAAGTGTTCAAGGCCAGGCTGGATGAGGCTTTGAGCAACCTGGTCTAGTGGAGGGTGTCCCTGCCCATGGCAGGGGGGTTGGAACTAGACGGGCTTTAAGGTCCCTTCCAACCCAAACCAGTCTGTGATTCTATGACTCTTATCTCATGGGCATCTTTGCTCTTCCCAGGTTTCTTCATAGATTTTTGGCTACAGGATCCCTCTCCATCTTGAAACTGTACACTGTACTGACTCTGGTACTTGCCTGCCAGTCAGGCTGAGAGAGACACATACGCAAATCAAAGGAAAAAAGAAAGAAATCAACTTTATTGCCACTCTAATGTCACTGCAACAGGAAACCCTTACACGTCTCCCCTCTGGTGACCAGTCTGGTACAAGGCCAGTGCTGGGGGGAGTGGATCCCAGCCCACACACCGTCTCCTGGTATCGGCAATGGCAGCGATGGCGTGAGGCAGGTGGGAAGGCATGCCTCGGGCCTTCCTCCTCGGGAGGCCAGCCCAGCCCAGCCCAGGCAGGCACGCCGTCACACCCAGCACCTGCCACCCAGGTGGAGAAGTGGGTCACGGGCTCCCACAAGCAGCCCCAGGGCACAGCTTCTGCCCACGATCGGGACACTACCGTGCCCACGCCCGCCCGCCACAATCCTCCCCCGCCTGCGCGCAGGCGCAGCGCCAGGGGGAGGTGGGGCCACTCCCCGGAGGCCCCCCCCAGGCACTCCCGCTCCCCGGCCGCCGCAGCCACCGCCGGGGAAGGTACGCGGCGGGAGAGCCCCGGCCGTCTCGCGAGATTTGGCGCGAAGACAAGCCACCCGCGGGCGGGGGGCGGTTGGGCATGCGCGGGCGGGCATTTGGCGCCTCGGGGCTGGGACTGGCCTGGCCCGCTGCCCGCCGCGACACAGGCCCCCCCCCCCCCCCCCCCCCGCCCTCCCCACCACTTCCCGAACGAGAGTCCGGGCCGCCGGCGGCCTCAGCTGCTGCCTGCCGGAGAGTTGCCTCTGTGGCCGTTAACGAGGGAGGTGGGGCTGTTCTGCCGCGGCCCGGGTCCCGCCGGGGAGTCGAGAGGGACAGGGCGCCGTCGCCGCGTCGCCTCGGCCGTGCTAGGGTACCGGGAGGGTCTGAGGCAGAAGCCTGCGCGGAGGGAAAAGGGGAAAGATGGGGGGGAGGGAGTGGTTTGATCTTGAAGGGATGCGACTGCTTAAAATCCTCCCTTTGGTCACAAGTTTGGAAGATGAAGAGTAATGTTGTGTTTGCTTCAGTTGTCACCAGGCATCGTTTTCCTTATTTATATTGGTTGTTCGATGAGCAAAAGCGGAGGAAGGAAAAATCAAATTACATTGTAGGCCTTATCTCGTGGCATGCAAGGTGAAGCAGAAAACCTGAAACTCGCGTACTGGATTGGGGTTAAACTTTAGGTTGCTAGTAGACTTCTGAGACCTACATGGAGCCACACACCGAGTGTGTTTGTGCTGGTCGGCAGGGCTGTAACCTGGTTTTGTTTTCATGTGAACAAGTGCATTTATGTATGTTACTCCTTATGATTGAAGTCTTGCTAGGTGTAGACCAGACTTACGATACCCATGTGGCGTAGAAGACTGCAAGGCTTGCCTCATGCCAGCCTCCAAGCTTGAGTTTTTCTTATAAGGATCTGGTCATCAGCACTTTGTGAGCAGCTGGTTTGAGGTTGCTGGAGAAGTCCTTGGACTTTTTTCAGCTGAGGTAGAAGGAACACTGTATTCACGTTGTTAATTATAAGGGACAGTTTGCTCACTTGTTCCTTCCTTGTGTTATTAACAATTTTAGTCCTTCCTGCTTCTGAAATGAACAATTGAGTTTATGGTTAGTGGTGAACAACACAGTGGCAGACGGAGGCGGGTGAGAGAGAGTAGCTACTGAGCACAAGTTCTGCATGGAACTGTTTCATTGTCAGATGAATCAAGTGTTAACGAATCTGTGTTTTAGGTTGTGATCCCTTGAAAGCTAAAGGTGAGAGGGTTTTGAAGAGGGACTTGTTACAGTCTCAGGACCTTGGTGCTCAACTGCCTTTCAACTACTCTTTTTTTTCAGCTCATCTGTTGAGGTTTCCTTTGTGACTCCATGGTAAAACAGCTTCTGAGAGTATTGGTTTGATTACCGCATCGCTTGAATCCAGACGTCACTTACAAGAAAATGTGGACTGCTAAAAGTCTTTATAGTGCTCAAATGCTGTTCTTTCATTTGAAAGAAGGCAGATGGTGTAGTTGCGTGTTTCCAAAAACTCAGCAGTTCTGGATTGGAGTTACAAACTATTGCACCATAAGAGCACCACATAGCAGTGTTAAATTCCAGGTAAGTATTCTTTGGTGCTGTAGGTGTAAGTGATGCGTGTCAGTACAGTGATTTCTTTTAGAATCTACAGAGCTAAGATTTTGATCTTGCAGTCTTACTCGTGAATTGTTTTTGAAGATGCCTATCAAGGTAAAAGGGGAAGGCAGCAAGAAGTAGCAGGAGAACCAGTGTTTCAGAAGGAACTTTTTGTGTTAGATAGTTCTAAGTTGGGGGAGAAACATTTGTTTTTCAAATTATACTTCAGAGAATACTGCATGATAAATGGCAAGCTTATTATTTAGTTTGACAGCCATTTAGTGAAGAATAAGACCAGAGTTCTCTGTAAAACTTTTTACTAATGCATGATTGCACAAGAAAAGGGGTAAAAAAGGTCAATTGTTACTGTATCAGTGAAGGATAATAAAACCATAAGAGTTTGATTATAAAAAAATCTGTGGATATAAACAAAAATAGTGGGAAAGGAAACAAAATTAAGACTAGTGATGGACACTGGCAGTTTCAAATGGCAGTGTTTTTCTAGGTGTGTAAATTAATCTTAAAAATGCACATTGCAGCATGCACTGTATAAATAATAGAACATTGTGGTTTCAGCTGGCTTAGGGGAGGGCTAAGCAATTGAGACATTAATCTGGATGGTTTTACAACTATTTTAATCAATATTATTAATCTGTTTAAGGATTAATAATGTTGTTCTTATATTTGCCTGTTATATCTCTTTTAAGTAGTAATATTTGCACGTTTACCAGGTAAATGATAAAAAATCAATAGAAGATACAAGAATGGCTACTAATGCAGAGGGAACTAAAATAACTGCTGGAAAAAGTCCTAGTGGCGTATGTGATGGAAACCAACATTCATTGGAAGGTACTGAATGTTTTGCCATCCTCTTTTTAAGAAGTCAGTCTGTCCTGTCCTCTCCAGTCATCTTGTGTTAATAATCAAGAAGGTCTAAACTCTTAATTTGACAGTTTCGTATAATGTGATGTGTTTATTTTTAATTTTAAGTGGATTATACACAATATTTATAGTTTTCAAAGATTCATGAAATTGTCCTGTGTCTTAATGGCTGATTGGATTGTATGCTGATTATTTTGTATTATTATTGTTACTTTAATATTTTTTCTTTCAACTTCGTCAAACTCTTACAGTGCTTATTCTGTGTGACTGTGTAGATGCAAAACTTAGTTTTCCCAATCTCTTGCAACATTCTAGCAACTGTGGTGACTCTTAAGAAGAGTACAGTTTATGGATGAGTTATTGTTTCATGTGAACTTATTTTTGACTGAGGGAATCAATTTCTTGAATATTCACTGAAGGCTAAGAATGATCTCTAATGCTAGTAAACTTTTTTTTTTCTGTTATAAATGTGAAAAAACAATTAACATTCCTGTGTGAATGGTGATTTCTGATGCAGGTAAATTAGTAGTTAAAATTATGACCTTTATTTTAGCAATGTTGCATAGCTGAACAGTTCTTTCCATAACTTTGCTGTTTTGTCATTCCTAGCTAATAACTAATCCTCAAGTATGCTGTTATGCATCATACATTTTAGCTCCTGTGCCTCAGGGTGTTTGGTCATTCACACTCTATGTATATTTAATTTTTTTTTGCAAAGGTTTTTAGTCGGTTGCTTTCGGCATTTTCAGCTTTTGGTTACAAATGGGTTGACGGGGGTAGTTAAGACACTGAGATCCTGTACTGTTTATATGACTATATTACTCAGGAAACAGAAGTATGAGAAACTGTTATGCTATTTCTTGTGCATGACAATTAGGAAGACAGTACCTATCCTGGGAAAGCTATGTTGTACTATATAACAATTCTGCTGTACAGGCTTGTCTCCTTACATACATTCTACTGTATGCTGGTATTACATACGAATGACATGCTGCTGAGTAAACAGAAATGCCACCCCTTACTTCCCCCAGTATATTTTTAATCACCAGTGAATTTTTTTTCCTTTTTTTTGGCACAGGTGAGAATCTTCTAAATAGAACTCAGACGTTTATGTTTATTACTGAATGCTCCTGCATTATCTGTGAAGTAATGTGTTTGAACAGCACCAGTGTCCTAGTTTCTTCTTGTACTTACCTTATCTTTCTGTTTTCTTGAAGACAACAGAAGCATACCCTAGCCCCTTAGCCAGTTAAAATATTTATATTTTGAAATTTGCCGATCATATGAAATGGCAGTGTTTTTGAAAAGCAGTGGCACAAGCATTTGCTTTGTCTTATTTACTTCAGATCTCTACAATATCTGCACTGTCCTGCTGAAATGTACTCAAGCGTTTTTTAAGGTTCACTGAAATAGTTTCTTAACGTGTGCCGCTGTGATAACTTTGAATTAATAGATAATATTTTTAACAATCAGAACTTAGATTAAACCCTCTAAGAATATTTGTTCTGAAGAACAAATCGGAAGTCTTGTGAAACAGGTGTTTCATACCATTTCCAGCAAGATTTCTGTTGTTTGCTCAGGCAGCTGAAAAACTGATCTGTGTCCAGATGAGACTGTGTTTCTATTTCTGGTTGTCTGTAAGAAATTGGCAGGCAATAGTCATACTGTAGACTTAAGTTTCTGTGTATGTCCTCTTGGGAGTTGTTATAACCCTACTATTCCTTTTGATCAAAAGAGCAGTGATCAACCAGGTCATCAAAGCAAAAGACATTTTTGACTCGTGCTGTCTCTGAAATACACCATTCTAAATTGCAAATCAAGTGTTGCCATGACATATTTGCAAGAATCAAAAGAAATGGGAAACTTTGTTCTTATGAAAGTGAGTATTTGAGTTTCCTATTGCTTGCTTTTCTGATTTTACAGGGCATCCATCTAACGAATGCTTTCTTATCTTTTACTCTCACCTTTGCAAGGTGAAATGATATTACTTAGCTGCGTAGAACCATGATTCTTACTTGTCTGTGTCATCTTTGTAGGTTAAGTGCTTTGTTACAGATTTGTTGTAAGAGGTCTTCAATTCAACGTATAGAACCTCCTTGCAGGTAGAGCCATGGTGCTGAATCAAGATATTAATGTTCTGTGGTAATACTCTGCTGACTTTAATATTCTGAACAAATGAAAGAAGACCTGCTTGT
Source organism: Rhynochetos jubatus (assembly GCA_027574665.1). NCBI lineage: Eukaryota > Metazoa > Chordata > Aves > Eurypygiformes > Rhynochetidae > Rhynochetos > Rhynochetos jubatus. The sequence continues at coordinate 59,388,238 of CM050649.1, forward strand.
TTCACCCACCAGCAGATACTACCTCTCGTTTAGGAGCTAAACAATACACGATTTTTTCAGTTAACAACTGATAAAGCCCTGAGCAACCAGATTTGGTCTGATAGGTGACCCTGTTGTGAGCAGAAAAAGGTTATTCCATGTATCAATGGTTCTTTTTTTTCTTGTTTCATTATTTACCCATTTGTAGGGTTGTTACGTTTATGTGCAAAAATCTGTTTCTCAGTCATGCAGCTGGATGTAACCACTGGTTCTGTTATTTGAACCTAAATGTCATCTGCTAATTAACACTTACATGAAATTTAAAAATGCTTCAGTGCATGTGTCATACATAATGTAGACCTAGGAATGGTCCCTAATTAATAAAGACTTAGTGACTTCATAAAACAGCCACACTGTTGCTACTTTTGATTTGAAGTTCTCTTGGAGAATCTGTAAAACAGTGCTGTATTGCATGCTATACAAATCCAGTGGATCAAGAAATTTTTGATTAATTTTTCACTGCTTGTTGGATTGCATTAATTTCATCTTTCTGAACTTGAAATTAGTCCACTCTTAATAGAGTGTACGACTAGCAGCGGTATTTTAACAGTATTCCTTTACTAGAAATCTTAGTGTTCCTTTCTTTTTGCACGTTTGCTTTACACTGAATACTTTTGTCAGTCAAGAAAGTGATGTGAATGCTCATACGATAATCTCTCTCTCTTGGGTAGGGGAATGAAGAAGGAGGAAGAGAAGTGTGGGATCTGGGTGTTAAGAAATTAACTCTCATCAAAGAGTGAATGACATGTATCCAGACACTCCAGAGAGCAGTGGTTACTCACAGTAATGGATAATTAGATAGGACTAAAGCTCACATAAGAAAATAAAACTTCTTCATGAAGAAGTACTTACTCTTCTTGTAAGAGAAGGCATGGACGTATGACTTTAGTCAGTATATTTTCAGTAGGTTTTGATCTGAGATTCAAATAATCTATTCAGTTCACATAAACTCCTTTTCTGTTCTTTTCACTTTAGAGAAAGTGTATTTGCCAATTCCTTATACACTCAAGTGTGATTGTTCTACGTTTGTATGGATTTTTTTTCTTTTTAAAAAAAACCCTTTAATGTAAAATGTCTTGCTCTAACTATGCTTTAGATACTTTCTTTAGTTTTCTTTTTTTTTTTTTTATCTGTGAACATCTAAATATTTTCCAACAGGGAATATTAGAATGCTTTGTAGATGAGCCTTGTAGAAGGTTTAGAAGAAGTATATATACATACACATAAACATACAGATGCTTGTTCTTATTTAAATAAGCTTATTATCTTACACTTGTTTCTTAGGTACATTTCATAGGTCCCATAGAGGTAATTCTTGGGATTTATGAACTACTACTTTGCTTGGGTTTTTTTCTGACCTATCAACTGCGCAAACATGATCCTTATTTCGTATAGTGCTTCAGATTAGTGGTGTCTTGTGCCTGAAATCTCTTTTGGACAAAAATGGGAGTTAATTCTTCCATGCTTGTGTTTCTTCCTACTTAATAATGCAATTGCTTTAACCAACTTCACCTTTTTGTCAAGGTAGCCCCTGATGCAAATGCATGTTTGCTCCTGATTTGTAGAAGGCATGGAAATGGCTGTAGCAGTTGGTTAAACTACTGAGAATTTAACTACCCTGAGAGAAAGCACATTATGGCATTATGCTTCAAAGTCTATTTTTTTTTTCCCCACTTTACTAAAAAAAAAAAAAAAATCCTCAAAGTAGAATTGTGTTAGTTGTTTTCCAGTGACACCTTGAGTAAATCTTCTTTGCAGTACAGCGATTTTTTATTTAAATTATAAAAGTCCCTTTCTTTTAATAAGTATTAACACGATCTATCGTTTCCTTCATCGCAAATGCCTTTTTCTCATATTGCCACAATGAGAGCCAACCTGAGATCCTTTCTGTCAGTACAAATGTGTTAGATATAAGTTACAGGTATTCGTACTTAGAAGGGGATATGCAAGCATTTCCAGTGTAAATGCGGTAAAGTGTAACTACTAAACTACCTTATAGTGTAGTGTTTTAGCAGCATGAGTGATACACTAGGCAGTATGCCCTGGCACCGAGATGTGCATGTGCTCTCTCTTTTCTTTGATTAGTTTTTAAGGAATATAGTAAACCTAGTTAGACCCATTTGGCATCTGATTTTAATCATATTATGGGTAAAGCCGTGGGGTTTAGCATGCCTTCTTGTTTAGTGGTTTTGAAAGCTGTTTCTCATCCTCATCTTTCTTAGTTTTCTCATTTTTGAGCTGAAGAGGGAACTTAAACCAAAATCTGTTGCTGTACATGTTTGCCTCTCTCCAGAACTGGCACCACAGGGTCTGTAGATGACTTCCAAGAGAAACATCTCATCAGCTATCTTAACATGAACCAGAAAATTCAAGTATAATCCTGAGTATACTGATAGTTTTTTTTAAAGTCCCATTCATATTGCTGCATACCCAAAATAAACTCTTAGTATATTTTAATTCAACACTCAGATAATCTATGCAATATCTGATTTATCTGTACAGTACCATTCATGGAATAGCTTATTCTCATAATTGTAGTTACTTGCAGGAACAGAAGAACTAATAAAATGTACAGAGGGTTTTTTTTTGGGTGTGTTTTAATGTTTTTGGTTTTTTTTAATAAACCACCTCTAAGGATCTGAGCTTGTGCTTCCTGTTTGTGTTTTATTAGATTGAAATCCTATTCTTGACATCTTCAGTGTGTGTGTATTTTCATATATTTAGTGCTTTGTATTTTACTTTGGATTTTTTTATTCCTTCTTATTTTAATAGTAGCAGTGTTATGTTGCGTGTTTTTATTTTCTAAATAAGAAATTACTTTAAGAATTTGTGTATTAATGATTATTAATAAATACTGGTAAGCAAATGGGTTCCAAAGATGAAGGAAAAATTTGCTTTCTTACAGAATTAGACTGGGTTCAAAGCAGTGTGTGAGAGGGGAGTATGATGACACAGTAGCCAGCAGTTTTATAATTAATTTGGTTTTTATTCTAGGTGGCTAACGGTGTTATCTAACAGTATTCTTTTATCACTTCAGAGTAGCTACTTCTATTTTGTATTTCTTTGACAAATTAGATGAAAATATGCAGTTACCTTGTGTGTGTGAGATATATTTCTTTACTGAAAAGAGGATTTGTGCTAAGGAGTATTTTAGAGTTGTTTTCAATTTTGGAGATGCTAAACTAACTGCTGCTTGATTGATGTATTTGGTAATCAAAAGTTTTTACTGTTCTTAAGTAAACTGCTTTTTGTTACATAGATACAGTATATTATGTGTTCTGTGCAAAAAAAAAAAAAATATGTTACAAGATAAAATTAACTGATCCTTTTTCTGACTGTGAAACTTTATTTCCACAGCAAAAATGAAACATATCAATCTGTCCTTTGCAGCTTGTGGGTTTCTGGGTATTTACCACTTGGGGGCAGCAGCTGCTTTTTACAGGCATGGTAAGAAGTTACTGAAAGTTGTGAAAGCTTTTGCGGGAGCTTCTGCGGGATCACTGGCTGCCACTGTGTTATTAGCAGTACCAGAAAATATAGAGGTAAATTAATAAACTCGTAGGTATAGGACATGATCGTTTGCAAAGGACATTTTTTGATATAATAATCTACCATTAAGTGCTTTTTTCTGAATATTTTAGTTCTTGGTTTGCTTCTTTTAAAGGAAAAGAACTCGTGTATGTGTTTTCATTAACAAAATCCGGGACAATGGGCAGAAATGTTTATCAAATAAGTATTTCTTTATTAAAAAAGTTTGTCATATGAACTTTATATTTTAGGTTATGCAAATAGTAAGTTTAATGGATGTGAATGTTGAGTTGTATGCAACCAGATATACTTTAATATACCAAAATGTATTTGCACTTAATCCCTGTACATTACAAAGATAATCGTTGTTTTCTTGGCTAGAGGTAGGCTTTCTTAAGCGAGTTCATAGCACCATCCTTCCATCCTTTTGTGAACGGAGATGAGAATGATAGATGGACTGTATCTTCATAAAGTCGAAGAACAGCAGACTGACTCAAATTTCTTCCTTGCTGTCAGTGCTTCGTTAGACAGTGCAAGAAGTGGCTTTGTGTACCTCCTTTCGACTTGGTACAGTTCACGACTCAACAGCAGTAGCCCCACTGTATACCAGGGAGGCCTAATCCTCAGTGTTCTCTTCTGACATACTGTTTATATGTGCATGTGGGTTTTTCTCTCTAGGGATGCCACCCCATTTCTCACTGTGGATGTGATGTCCTGTACAGACATCAGTGACACTAAATATTCATCTAGGTTTGGATTCATCCAGCTCCCTGTTACTCTTAGCTCCCTGTTGCTTTATTAAAACATCTTGGATATTAAGGTAGTAGTTCTGAGGTGCTTCTGCGTAGGGTTTGTTTGTTTCTTCTCTAAAGAGAGATATGTCTGAATATGCCTCTTCCCAGCTGATTGACTGTGGAAGAAGCCCAACCACCTAATGTAGAATAGATTCAAGACTTTGTGCAGGTAACTAGTTTTACATGTTTTAATTGGCTTGGAACTGGGAATGGTAGTACCTCCTAAGGAAAAAGTGCAAATCTGACCTATGTGAAATTAATTAGGACAAATCTTTACAGTTGCTTTAAGAGGTATGTGCCTCTTAAACTTTTTTGATATATTTATTTGAAGGCTGTATAGAGAAAGTGAATGCAAGAGCTACATTGCTGTCTTTTGCTTGTGTGTGCTCTGTCATACAAGTGATGTGAGGATGTTAAACTGCTCCAACCAGCATCTGATCTCATACTAATCCTCACCCCAATTATTTCCTGTTTTTTCTTCCGTTAAATCATGTACCCTTTTCCTCAGTAGGACACATCTGCTTCTCTCTTTCTCTCTCCTTTTTTCCTTTCCGCAGTCACATCAATCCTTTCTTTTGTTACTAGCAATATATTTGTTCTTCATGCAGGAAGCTAGGAACTTCAACCTATTCATAGTTTGAATATTTTATTCTGTAAGCATGTGGTTATATAGGAGAATAGGAGTATAGTGTATTTATTGAGTACCAATTTCAGAAAGTTGCGTAAGAATGGATTTAGGTTTTTTTCCCCAAGTCCCTAAAATCATTAGAGAAATCTGCATGTAAGGGTAAAAAAGGAATAAGAATATGGAATAGTGAGTCTTAAGTGTTCAGAATCATAATTCATTGTTGCAGAAACTTTTTGCTAAAAAGTAACTGCTACCTATTCCTTTACTCTCCTTTTGGAGTTCTTATGGCTGACACCTACTTTTCTGCAGTCATTAATGCTAGGCATTTCAGTTTGCATAAAAAAGGTTCTCTGTACAGTGGAATGTGTGGCCTGGTTTTCTGCAGTTGTCTTTTCTTCCTTTGTAGTATTCCATTCAGTGAAAACTTCTGTAATTTTTTTATTCAGGAAATATGTGCATTTATTAGTAGCATGGGTTTTGCATTAGAAGGAAGAAATAGTAATTTTTGTTAATGCTTACAGGTACCTTAAGGTATTTGTGTGTGGGTTTAGTACTGAAGTAGTCTTTGAAATAAAAGGTGGCTTTACACTTGAAATATAAATTATTCTTCTTGTAATGACATGGTTCAGAGAACTGATTATTTAGATGTTGTAATACATAGAAAAATAGCCTTTAACTTTCCTTGATTGTTAAAGTGGTATTCTTGTGAAGGGTTTTTTGCGTTGGTTTTTTTTAATCGTTTTATCACAAATTAGTTCTTACAGAAGGATCAACATTTTGTTATGCATATTTTGTTACAAACTAAGCACATATGGGAAAATATTTTAGTCAGATCTTACAGCTATTTTTTGATTAAAGCTTTACTTACTAGTATGTTTTAGATACCACAGTTGAACATATTTCTCATAACTAAAGCGTCCTTAATGGTGAATATTTTAATTTGCAGAAATGTAAACAGTTTGCCTATGGATTTGCAGAGGAAGTTAGAAAATTGGACTTTGGTGCTATAACACCTGGCTATGATTTTATGAAAACGCTTAGGTATTTATCTTAATTCACCTATAAGTTAACTTTTTATGTGAAGCTCTCTAAATGAAAATGGAGAGTGTGCCAATTTTTTCTGTACTGTGGGGAGCTCAGCCCTCTTTCATCCCTGATATATTTGCAAGGTTTTTAAATAATGATGGTAAATAATGTTCAGCATTTTCTTTACTCTAGGGAAGGCATAGAGGCTATTCTTCCTTCTGATGCTCATGAGATAGCTGAGAACCGGCTCTATGTGTCAGTCACTAACACCAAAAGTGGGGAAAATCACTTGGTTTCAAGTTTTGCTTCCAGGGAGGACCTCATTAAGGTAATGAAGTTGAATATTGCTGCTTTAAATAAAGATGCTTGAGTTTCTCCAACGTTTAGAGTATGTTATTAGCTGTACAATAAATCACTGCTTTACTCAAGTAATCACTTATAGTATCAATGGTGCTACAATCGTAACGTAAACAGTGGAAGCAGAATTTGATCCTGCAGTTTCACAACTTTTGCTAAAATGTTTGGGTTTTTTTTCCTCTTTTTAAAATACTACGTTGTAGGCAAAGTCCGTTTTAAAAAGTAACGGGGTAACTAATAATGCTGCCTCTTTTTGCATTTCTTACTTCACTAATACGATTTATATTGTGTTTCATCACAAAAGAAAGTAAAGAAAAAAGGGGGAAGTTCCTGTCTTTAAAAAGATATTAATAATCCAACACTTTCTACAAGTCCTTGCGGGGAATAGAGATAATGTAATGTTAAGTACCATATATAAATTGTATTTTAACTGTCACTGGAAAGCATGTCTTTTACTGCCCGTCTCTTCTTTTGAATGCCACTTTTTAAATTTGGATGAGGATTGTATGCATAAGCTGATACGAAATGTTAGTATGAATTCAGTTGCATGTAAAGCAAATATTCTTTGTAGTTATTGATTATATCTTAGTGGAGGACATCATAAGATACAGCAGAATAAAGGAGGAAATAGAATAAGAAGGATTCCTTCTTTCCCTATCCTTGTGGATGCTTTAAGTAAATAAGAGATTCCTTATAATTAACACTTAAAGAAAAAAATAATCACTTTTTAACAAAGTCTCAAAGGCTGCATTGCAAATTTGCCTTTAAAGTATCTTTTTTTTTTTTAATCTTGACCCTGTTACATTCTACACAGTCAATCAGTTCTTAAAGTTTTTAGGTCTTAATCATGCAAAGGTAATTATACAAAAAGTTTATCTTAAATTATGCAGTGTTATTTCTAGCTATGGTAGCCAACAGTGACAAGCATGGAGATGATTATTCTGTAAACTTATGGATTTTTGCAGTGAAATCTTCTAACCTGAAAACAATAAGAAGCTTCAAGACATCCATGGAAATACATATATTTTATTAGTATTTCAGTAGTTCTTTCATTGACTTAACCATTTCTGTTCTATTCTTTTGTTCTGTGAGCTAGCAGTGGAATTGGTTGGAATAATAGTAATAAAATTCCAAGTATTTGGATGTTGGAATACTTTTACATTCTGTTCTTTCAGTGCATCTTGTAACATGTGGGTCTTACGCATTTCTTCAGCTATGTATGTATAATTTCTACAACGGTCTCAGTGTTGGCGGCAGCCCTGGTAGCAGCGAGGATAGAGCCTGTTAGATTACGTAATGGTATTAATGGTATTATGCCTTTCCTAGACATGATATGCTGTGTCCAAGGCATGGATGAAGATACTGCTGGGCGAACAGTGTTTTATAACAGCCAAATTTCTATACCCTCTGCCAGAAATCTTCCAACTTCCATATGCAGTTGGTTTCAATGCTTAACAAACCTTATGGTTTCCATGTTTTTCATAATGGCTAAACTGAATATATGTTGCTACAATTTTAAGCTTTTATTTTCTTTTACTTTTCCCAGTGGGCATGGAAAGGCAGTTGTTAATCTCCCACTTTTGCCTACACGGATGTGAAGGCTATTTCAATCATCATGTACCAGCGTTCTTAGACTTCCAGATCTTAAACTGGAGATGAGGAGGAAGAGAGGAATGTTTTGCATATTTTTGCGGGAGCAGGGCGCAGAACACTTGTATTTAGTTTGGAAAGGTGAGAGTGGTGCATAGGAGTCCACACTGGTTAGTGGGTCAGTGAAATGCTGAAAATGTTAGTTCTTCAAGCTTGTTCTTCTTCACATCACTCTTGAGATGTGACTTTATAAGGAAGGCCAACTGCTTTCTTATTCTTGAACAGAATTCACACTTTGCAGGGGTCACCTGGTTTTGACTCTTTTTTTTTATTCACTAAATCTTTTGTCCCCATTTTTCTTAGTTTAAAATGGCCAAAGTTACTGAGTTGGAGTTGGAGAGAGGAGAATAGGTGTTGGACAGGGGAAGAAGCTGATGGTAGGAACTTGGGAACCCTGCAGGCTTTCAATTCTGAAAATCTGGAGAGGAATGGTTTCAAGGGGGACTTTATCTTACGCTTTTGTGAGAGGGGAAAAGCCTGTCTGGTAGAGAAATAGGTACAAATTCACCTTTGGAAAATAAGAGGAGAGCCTCTTAATCTGAGCTTAGGCAAAGCTCTAGTGCTTTAGATCAATGGGAAGAGAAATAGTCAAGAAGAGTTCTTGAAGTGAAAGGTAAAGATTTCATATAGAGTTTTAATTAACACTCATTAGGGGAGGAGAGGTATTTAGTACCATAAATAGCTTCATTGTTGTAAAAACAAATACAATTCCATCAAAAAAAGCTCAGGCATTTTCTTCCATTAGCTCCAGGGATGGTGGGGTGATTTTGCACATGGTCATCTTTCACAGTACATACTCAGGTCTGTACCCTGCTTCTGTTTCCCAGACCTGTCTCATGCTGCTGTGCCAGCACATGCATGTACATTCTCCACATTTAGCTATATGAAAGTTTCTGACACTGCACTTCATCCCACACGTCTATTAAATGCAAACTATTCATGCTGATAAAGATATACATATGTGAATTTTCAGGCTGTTTATACAATTGTGGAAATCTTGAATTCTTAGAAAATCTGATTTATTAGAAGAGTAAACACTATATTAATGTGCCAGCAGAATAATTGGATCAGCTACTTCTTTGACAATATTCTATATGGCATTTTCTTCAGCATGTGCGTATTTAATTTCTGCAAAATCGTAGATTTACTTCACATCGTGTAAGACTTTGTTCATACTCTCTTGAGTCATATTAATCAATTAATTTGTGATATTATTTTTGAAATTTTTAAATAGTCTAATGACATTTTGATGTACCACAACAAGAAGACATTTTGAGATGACAGTGGTTTTATGAAAAACTAAATCTCTTAACTGGTTACTGCTATAATATTTAATACACATGTATGAAAATGTATATTGGATCAGAATTACTTTGCTGTCTTGTCTTCACTTTTGTTCTCTATTCTTTCTTCTTTCTTTTCTCTAGGTCCTGCTAGCAAGTAGTTTTGTACCAGTATATGCAGGAATTAAGCCAGTGGAATATAAAGGAGAGGTAATTTTTAATTAAGTTTATATGCCAACTTTTTTGTTTGTTTGTTAGAGAATTCTTTATTTACGATGTAATTATTTGATCTTAGGGGAAGGGTAGGTGGGAATTGCAGTACTGTATTTTGTTGAATAGTTATTGTTCCTTTTGATACTGTAGATTAACGCCATGAAAGATGATGTGAGTTTGTTCATGTGTTGTTTCAAAAATTGTGGGTGCTGAGACTGAAATGATCTCAGTAGCCAGAAGCTGTTTCCTAAATATAATGTCTAATGCTTACCATGAGAAAAAACTTCTCGTAGTAAAGGTGCTTCTCATGACAAGCTGTGTTACCAATTCTAAAATGACTTTTGCAGTTCAGAGGATGACCATTCTGGTTTCCTATTTAATGGAAGGAATGGTAAATCAGGTCTTGGAACCTTGGACACTCCTGGAGTACGTGTGTGTCTACGTATTTGTTGCAAATCTTTGCAGAATATAACATGCTTACCATGCACCCTCGAATCTGTTACCTCTGGATAAACATTAAAGAATAAACTTTTTTTTCCCATATAGCACAAGTCTGTGAAGTTTTCAGAGTTGTACACTACTGTAAGAAGACTTTTTCACAATTGCTTGTACTTGGTTTAGCTTCAAGAACTCTTTTTTGTCTTTCTTACATAAATATATTAACATTTTAAGAATAATTTTGACTGTTTACTCTGTCTGTAATTACTGGAAGCATGCAAATAGCCATTTTTTTCCTGAGAAACACTACATGATATTCAGTCCTTTATTTCATCACATTCATCCAAGTGAAGCCTTTAGAACATCTATAATCCTTGCAGCCAACCTGCCAGAAAAAACCCCACAAAACCACATGCATTTGTCTCTAGCAAGAGGGAGCATTACGTCAGAAAGCTTGTCAGCTTTGGAATTATATATACAACTACATACAGCTGTATATATCAATACATACCAGCTAAAATGTTTGAAGGTTTTCAATCAGTATTGCCTGACTGCTTGCAGCTTCCTAAGGTCTGGAAATTTTGTTGATTGGAGTCTTTATATGTTGCTTGTGCAGTTCAAGGGGCATACATGGTTGGTTTAGGTTCATCCAAAGAGAAGGAAGTGTCTTTGTTAAATTTCTTGTTTTGTTCTTTCAATTAAGAAATGGAAAAGTTGACTCAGTTTTCTCCAAAACTTATTTAAAACCTGTTTACTGGATGAACACTTCTATTATGAATTGCCTGGGTATTGTAGTATTTACTGAAACACCTGTAGCCTCTTCTTAGGGGACGGTTCTCATTCCTGCCCAACTTTATTTTTTTGCATTCAGAAGTGAAATCAATAAATGTTTCATGGAAACTGGTTCTTTAGGTACTTGAAAGCTTATATCATTCCCAAAGCTTCTTACTATTCTCTTTAAGTGAGATTCAGAAAAGGCAGTTTCTGAGAAGAAGGTTGCTTTCATTTATAGCTGTTTGTTGGAATTAGTTCTGCACGTCTGCACTGACTTGCAGTTGTGGCATGGGGACTTTTTTTTTTTTTTTTTAAGACGATGACTGTTGCCAGTAAATGAATATGACTTCCATTCTTTAGTCCAGAACACTCAGAGCACGATGAGAGCAAAAACCGTAGGATATCTATTGCAATAGTATTTCCATGGCTTGGAATAGTGGGTAGTGAGGATGTGTGGGTGGGTACTAGGGGCCCCAAAGCATGCAGCATAGAGCCAGATAAATGGCATGTAACCTCATAATCCGGACATAGTAAGCACTGAAGTCCAGTAAGATGGATTGGATACTGATTTGGCTCTGCAGGGCCACCTATCATATTAGCATCATATTCCAAGTTCCCTGAAAGCTTTACTGTGACAGACGAAAGTTCTGACTGTGTGCATTTACACTAATTTCTGGGAGTAAATTCCTTAGGCCATATGGTCCATGGCAGAATGGGATTGAGTTTACTCCCTGCTAGCTGCTCAAGTCTACTGGCCTTTCTGTTCTTCAGAACACAGATTCACAGTGTTAGGGGTAGGAAGGGACCTCTGGAGATCATCTAGTCCAACCCCCCTGCCAGAGCAGGATCACCTAGAGTGGATCACACAGGAACAAGCCCAGGTGGCTTTGGAAAGTCTCCAGAGAAGGAGACTCCACCACTTGGTCTGAATATCTTCTCTGGGCTACATACGTCATCTGCATACATATCACCAGGTCATCTGGGAGTGGTTTTGAAAAGTATTTCAGTGTGTTGTCTGAGATTTGTTCCATGATATGTAAGGGAGTACGGTGCACTTTAGCTGGAATAGTATCAGGAGATAGCCAGACATATTGCTAGCCTGTCCATGCTGCCTATTGAGAGTGAACCTCAGACTGAACTGTTCCCAGCATTGCACTTCAGTTTTCTGTTTAGGAAGAATGCTTTTCAGGAAGCATTTGGCTCACACTGGAATTAGCTAACATATCTGTAGTACGTGTGCTGGGAGACTAGACTTCTGGGGTGAATAAGCTAAATTGCTTGGTGCTGTAGGCATAATGTCAGTCTCTTCATAGTATGTTTTCCTCTAGTTTGAGCCTAAAACTAATCTGAAGGAAAAGGGAGAGTAAAATAACATCTGAGAATTTGTTGTCTGTTAGTGGCCTCAACTAGCTTTTTACCTGGGTTGGGTATTTAAGGTGCCCTGGTACTAATCTTCCAGTAACATCAGGGCAAACTTGCTCCAGGAGAAATTATCTTTCTTTGAGTTGGTTCGGTGTCCTCTCAGTCTTTGGCAAGGTTAATCTTTAAGACAGATAAGGGTCCACAGATGATTGTGTTGACTGTATCAGATGATGAGATTGTAGTTTGTGTCACTATAGTTCTTACAGAACAGCTTTGTAAAATCCATCTGCTGGTAAATGTGTAGATTCTCTTAGGTCCAGCCCACATCCTTAATTTCATTGTCCTGTTTGGTTTTAATTGTATATTAGAACTTTCTCTGTCTTTGCACTGTACTTGCAAAAAATAAACTAATTCAGAAGTTACCAGGAATTTGCCTCATCAGCTAAGCAGCATTTTTCAAGAATTTGTTAATGGAATTAAAAGAATCTGGGGCATTATATATCTTTACTTGCAGCATATAAATGTTTTATTTTCACTATGTAACATGAGGGACTATGGAGCCCAAATACTTACTGCAAAGCCGTTTCTCCCAAATGTTTGAAAAAAAAATAAAATGACAGAGTTCATGTCAGTCAGGAATAACAGAATCTACAGAAGATAGTGCCTAATAAAAAGTATTGTCCTTGCCTTGGTAAATCTTTTGATTTTTGAATAAATATTGCAGTTATATGAGAGGGGGAAAAACATCTAAATAATTAGATGTTTTAAAAATGGGAGAACTTCTAAGTGGTAAAAGTACTAAGCTAGACTTGTGAAAGACGTTAATAATGTTTGTTACGGTGTCTTTCACTTGGCTTAGACAGGGACTCCACTGTTTGTGTCACTGTAGGAATTGCAACAAAAAGCCACTTAGTGCTCCCAAGGAACATTGCATGTAAATCAGTAATAAGTAACTATTTACAGATACACACGAAATAAAGCCCTTGGTGTTAGAAACGCCATAACTGCGAGTAAAGCTGCAACGTACCTGTACAACAGTGGTGTAATGGAGTTTGCGAAGTCTGAAAGACACCTTTAAATGGTTTTGGAAAATTTCTTCTGCTTCCTTTTCTAAGGCAAATAATTTCAATCCTAAGCATTGAGAACTAAGTTCTTTGTGGAAGTTGAAAGAATTCAGTGATGGATTGGGGTGCTGACATCAAGAGCTAATGTCAAGAGTCAAGCTCTAAAGCATGTTATGAAAGAATAGGGTGAGAAGGTCCATGGAAACTAATGAATGTGAATATTTGTATCAGAAAAATAATATATGGGGCATTTTGTCATTAGATCAACTAACAAGCCTTATCAGTAGCTTGATAATTACGTTACACTTACACATTATGTCAAACACTTGTTGATTAAACACTTTGTGTACATTTTCAGTTCCTTGATTTTATGCCTCCTACTCAAGTATTTATGATATTCTGAGAACGAAACTTGTAAGCTTTCTTGAGGGTGGGGTGGATGAGGCAGGGACAGGAAGGGTGAAGTATTCAGTTATGAACATACTGTACTAAGGTTCCTCTGAAAATGTTTTCATTTTCCAACAGAAGTGGGTTGATGGTGGCCTCACCAATGGCCTTCCTATCTTGCCTGTTGGAAGAACTGTGACGATTTCTCCTTTCAGCGGTCGATTAGATATCTGTCCGCGAGATAAAGGACGTGTGGATCTTTATGTTAAATTTGCAAAACAAGATATAATGGTGAGTTGTTTGTTTATTTAATAATTTCAGAAGAAGAAGTAGTTGAGGAGTTAAGGTTATGCTTATTTTTAAGTGTTTATTTTCTGTGCATAGATGAGTTTAATATTACGGCATTTTCTGTTTTGCAAATAGTGTCTAAACATTATCTTAAACACAGAGGAAGTAAAATGTAGAATAAACTTTGTCTGAAAGTTGAAAAGCATTGATCTAGTACAAAATTGAGCAAGTTATCACAGTCTATTAAATCTAAATAATCTAGGCTTTTTTAAGGTATCGTCTGTCTTTGGCTAGAAAAAGTAGGGGGGGGGGGGGGGGCTGGGTAGGGGCAAGACTTGTGTAGAATATCTCAGGAGAGGGAAACTCCAGACCATCCCTTAATGCTTAGTGAAATTAGCTGCTCTAACTGAATGTCAAATACAAGTTTGTCATACATTTGAAATGGTATACAGTGACTTCTCACCTCACTGCTCAAGACAGCTCGTTTAAAATTTTGAGTATTTGTAACCACCATGTTTTTCCAGAAGTTAATTTGTTAGATGTTACAGAAACATTTCTGTATATTGAAAAGGAGGCCATAAAAGTCAGCCTGTATTTCATCGCTGACACTTCTGAGTTTGCAAGCTTTATTTCACAAACCTTAACCCAGGGTATTGCTTCCTTCGACAGGATGAAAGAAAATATTGAATAGCAGCAGACCTAGCTGTCAACAGAACTCCATTAGAAAGAAAAAAGATTAGCAATAATTGGTACTTCTTAAGAACTGTCTAAAATAAACTTTTTAATATGCTTTCTTAATTGGAGTAATGCAGTCCTAAATTGGATCAATTTCTGAGTCTTTGTAATGTTTCACAGAGATTTTAAGCACGATAGTACTTGGTAATTTATTGTAAAGCATGAGATTATTGATTTCATATATACTGAAAACATATGCAATTGCTTACTGTGTATTTCTTGGTTGTGATGTGTACCTACTATCTAGTGCATCTAGAGGAGCAAAAATGAGCTGGTGATTAGATTATTTAGAGACAGAAAATGAACTGCAGAATTACATGTCTTGTAGGGTCCTACAAGTGCAGACTTGTGCAGAATCTCATGCAGCATTTTAAACTATGCCATTTGAAGCACCCTTAGCTTTTAGAGCTGTGAAAATGTGAACTAAGAATTTTTTTTTTTCAGCGATATTTTAATCTGCATAAGGGAAGAGTTGTATATCTTCATTTATCTCTGTAGGAATGTGAACCGTTCTCTGCCTTTGAACCTCCTCCATCTATTATTGTCAAGTTGAATAATTGCTTACTTCAAGTAATGAAGATGATTTTGATACTGTTTTTCAAAATTGTGTATAGTAAAGTATGTGGCTAAAGTATTAATCATGTAAACGAAGTGTTCAAAACTTTATTAAATCTATTTATACTTCTAATTCTGTTCTAAACACTTTAATAATGTCTTTATTCAAGAACAGAGTTCTGAAATCTTTTTACACCATCAAAGTGACCACTTGAGACGCTGAGTAGTTCTTAATTTGTTGGTAATACAAGCTACACTTATACTCAAGTTAAACACTGCCTGGGAATGTTTCCAAGAATGCGGTTGTTTGCACTAGCAAGCTGTCAAAATATTTCCTTGCACAAGTTTAGCATGTGCCAGCTGCCACTCTGCCAGACCATTCTGGGAATGTTTCTGAAGTTAAAACGATTCAGAAACTTTGGGTGGTTGTACAGGCAGACAGTCTGGGAGCCTGTGAGCTTCATCGCATGAATGCAGACCACTTGTGCCAGTTTGTCTTGGCACTCAGCAGTGCACCTGGACATGGTTAATTTACTGGTGTAGGCATAACCAGGCCGGTGTTTTGGTTTTACATATGCTACATGAAATAGATGACAAAACATAGCAATGCAGTCAAGTCTAGATTAAGTTGTAATAAACTAATCTATAGCTTCTCGCTCTATTGCAGCTGTCTCTGGCCAACCTAATAAGGCTTAATCAAGCTTTGTTCCCACCAAACCAGGAGAAAATGGAATCGTTGTACCAAAATGGATTTGATGATGCTGTACATTTTTTGCTGAAAGAGAACTGGTTTGAATAGATGGTACATAGAAAATTAAGAGAATCTAATGGCTGCCAAAAACACAGCTACAGGCATCCTACAGAACCTTAAAGAATTGCTGTCCCAATTCCACTTTATGGAAGTAAAAATCCCAATGAAATTGCACCTGCTTCTGCCTAGAAAGTATCAGTTGCACTCTGAAGACATGTCAGAATGGGAGTTGTACGTGCCTGGTAGTTGTCTTGTTTTGAGGAGGTTCAAGCTTGGATCCATTTTGCTTCAGATGAAGACCTGAGTGTGGGATTTGTAAATGCTGGTGGTACCACAATTGCAGGGATTTGTAAATGCTGGTGGTACCATAATTGCAGAAATTTGGAAAAGTCCTTTTCAGTGTTATTTGAGAAACAAATTGAGGTTGTACCATGAAAAATTAGAGTCTGTATTGTTCACTTTGAGTGTACTAATTGGATGCTTGCAATATTGCTGATCTTGCCACGTTCTAAAGGACTTGAACACTTAGCACTAGCCACAAGAAATAAAATGTTTGCACTCTTTGATATGTGTATTTATTAAACATTCAAAGTTCCTGCTTTTCAGTGAATGTGGTCTTTTAAAATTTGAGATATTCTTTGAAATTTGTAACAGAAATGTGATGTTTGAACATAGAAATATCTTGTAAATAATGGTGTAAAAGTGTTTCTTCCTCTACTAAAATTGAATAAATATATTTTCTTGAAAATTTTGTCAAGAGATCATTTAGAAATTTATTGGAATATTGTAACAACCTGATTAGCTGAAAAAAAAGCCAACAAAAATCAAACAAACAAACAAAAAAAACCCCAGTCTGTTGGACAGAAGTTGAAGTCAGTCGGCAGGTAATGAAGCATCTCAGTCAATGCAAGGTGTATGGTAAAAGAACATATAAAATATAAATTCAGGATTTTTATTCTTCATGCCTGAATCCTAAAATCCACAACTGTTTGTTTAAAAGGGAACAGTGTTTGTTTTTTAAGTGTGTTTAAGTGATTTCTTAATACTTAAAAAAAAAAAAATAGAGGGAAACTACATTAACCATATAAAGCATTAGGATCTAGACAACCAGTCCTGTGGGGAGCGGCTGATGGAACTGGGGTGGTTTAGCCTGGAGGAGGCTCAGGGGAGACCTTATGGCTCTCTGCAGCTACCTGAAAGGAGGTTGCAGAGAGGTGGGGGTTGGGCTCTTCTCCCAAGTGACAAGCAATAGGACAAGAAGAAATGGCCTTAAGTTGTGCCAGGGGAGGTTTAAATTGGATGTTAGAAAAAACGTCTTCAGTGAAAGGGTTGTCAGGTATTGGAATGGGCTGCCCCAGTGTGTTGGAAGTCGGTGGTGTCGCCATCCCTGGAGAAATTTAAGAGACGTGTGGATGAGCGTTTAGGGACATGGCTTAGTGGTGGACTTTGCAGTGGTGGGTTAGTGGTTGGACTTGATGAACTTAAAGGTCTTTTCCAACCTAAATGATTCTATATATTAAATTATGGAATTCCACAGACAACAGATAATCTGGGGAGATGAGAAATAATTTTTTTTTTTTAAATCTGATATAGCTGTCTTCTGGTTCCCAAAAATTCGATGAAGTGTTTTCAGACCAGTTTTCCATACTCTAGATGTATTTATACACAATGCGTCTTAAAGTCTGTAATTACTGTTAAGCTACTAGCTGAGTTTTATTTAATAATCCTTAATACCGATGAAGTAGTTGAAAGTGACTGATTCAGTTACTATTTTCCTCTAGCTCATCTGAGTGTTTCCTGTCGGAGTGTATAGTCAAGAGGTTTTCAGGTGAACTTCAGTCCTACTACAATTAGCAGGTGTTCTGTCTCCAGTTCCTGGAGGGCTAAGACTCCATCCTTCATTTACTAGTTCATGAACTTGAGGGACTTGTTTTGGGTCATTTGGAGCTGAACATGCACATGTGGTCCAGAGGGATCTGGACAGGCTGGAGAATTGGGCTGACGAGTCTCATAGGGTTCAACAAAGGGACATGTGATGTTCTGCATCTGCTTTGCACAGAAAGGCCTGCGGGTACTGGGGGTGACAAACAGACCTTTGCCTTCGTGGCAAAGTTGGCCAAACTTGGTCAGACCAACGCGGACCAGCACCTTAGCCTGTGTTGGGCAGAGCATTGCCAGCACTGCGATGGTGGTGATCCTTCCTCCCTAGTCAGCAGGGGCCAGACCACATCTGGAGTGCTGTGTCCTGTTCAGGGTGCTTCAGTATGAGAAAGCTATGAACTTACTGGAGTAAGTCCGCTGCAGGCCCATGAAGATGATTAAGGACTGGAGTGCTTGATGTATGAGAGCCTGAGAGCTGGAACTGTGTACCTGGAGAAGAGAAGGCTCAGAGGGATCGTATCCATTTGCATAAGCACCTGATGGGAAGGAATGAAGAAGATGGAACCAGATTTTTTTCAGTGGTGCCCAGCGACAGGACGAGACAATGGACATAACCTGAAACACAGGAGGAGGGTCCATCCAAACATCAGGAGACACTACTGTAAGACTGACCGAGCACTGGGACAGGTTGCACAGAGAGGTTGTGGAGTCACTCATCCTCCTTGTAGATACTCAAAAGCCATCTGGACATGGTCCTCTGCAACCAGCTCTATCTTGACTAAGGGTTAAAATACATGATCTCCAGAGGTCCCCTCTAAACAATGGCTCTGTTACTGTGTGACTGACTGTAGAATCAGCTTTTCATATAAATATTAATGTTCTTAACGCTACAAGGTGGACTTTTTTTAAAAAGCATAAGTAGAAAAAAGTGATATTTCACATGCCTAATATTAAGAATTGTTTGTGTTCTAAACTCATTCTGAATTCGGTCCTGATGTTTCATTCTGTGCTAAGCTGCCATGAACATCCATGACCTTCCTGACAGCAACATAACAAATAATGTCTTTTTCCTATCCTTGTGCTGTTGGTGTTAGATGCTATTACCTATCACTTGCTTTCAGTCCCCGAGACTGCATATTTAACCTTTCAGGCTGGGTGTTTATGCCCAACTTCTTTGGAAACACTGTGTGGAAAATTGCTCCGCTGTTTCTGAGAACCATGTGGAAAAGTGCAGAAATCAGGCTGACCTTCATTGGAAGGGCCATCGCTCTGAAGTGGAGGCAGTGTTATAAAGTGCAAAGAGCCCCATTCAAATATATGTTATCTGAATGAGATGCTTTTTAAATGCACCTTCTAGTTATGTCTGCTAGGTTAGGTATGAGTTCCTGTCATTTTTGCCAAAATGCCAGAGCTGGAGAGTTTCACTGCGTGAATTGACCTCTTTGTGCATCTTGTACTTAAAGGCGACTTTGGTTCAGTGACTGCTGCCTTCAGTTCTTCAGAAAACTGCATCTTTGGCTCAGATGGACATCATACCTTGCATTTTAAAGGATGGAATGGCTATTTCTCTCTCCTTTAAAGCTCCATGTTAAAATGTATGAATATTCCTTCTATTTAACCCCTTAATATTTTACCCAATTTACCATTTTAACTTTATAAAAAAACCCACAAAAAACACCACCGTCAAACGAAAATATCTCTTCGTGGTTGTTCTCCCCCTCTCCAAGTGCTCAAGCATGGTCTGTCTGTCCATCTGAAAGTCCCATTTCCCTTTTTCTAAGTGTAGTAGCCAGCACTCTCACCAAAAGGATTCAAATGCTCAGATCAGTTTCTTAAATGAAGATTATGTTATCTTTACTGATAGAATAAGGAAATATTTTAGAAGAAGAGGCTAGTGATGAAGGTGAATCTAGCTAGCAGTTTGTATCCACTTCTTAATGTTGAGCCTTGAGTATCAGCTATAAGACCTGCTGTTGCCTTTTGGGAGAAGAGTTTACTCACTTTTTATAACTACTGCACAATTAATGTATAAGACTGTAACCTCTCATTTTATTCTACGAACCATTTCCTTTCATGTAATATATTTACAGTGGTAACTTGAAACACTATTCAGCTTGCAGCATTTGACTGGGGAAAAAAATAAAAACACATTTTAGCAATTTAAATACCTTGTCAAAGTATTAATTTCCTTCAAGTCAAACATACATAACTATTCCGAGACAGCACTTCCTCAAGTTCTTCATTACTATGCAAATTATTATAAGCTCTCTATGCAGCTTAGTTTTACTGTTGTTATTTACATAGATTCCTTAAGTATTCTAAATGCTTTAAAAGACACTTTTTTTAAATCCAGATAGTTTATTTTACAGTCTTAGATATGGCACATAAGCAATAAGGTTAAGCCGTACAGCAGTAAACTGTGCAGCTTATCTACATGTCAAGATTGTTTCAGTAATTAATGTTTCTTCAGAAAACATGTTAAAAGTTTGAAAAACACATCAAGTGTTTTCATTCTGTTGGGACATACATGTACCCAATATGCATTACAGGAGTGGCATAGCTGGCTATAGAGCTAAGAGTGGAAGAAGTCACAGACGATTTGTAGAAGTGTGGGATGTGTATGGACATCAGACAGTGTATTGGGAGCATGTGAGGAATTTGTCTCTGACAAACTCTTCTTCAAATCCATCATCAGTGGACTGATACCGTATTAGAGAATTGCATTTGTAAAGCAAAAAAAAGCTGGCTTAACCTGGGTAAAAACAAAATTTCAACTGTGTCCTTGTGTTTGAAGTAGAAAACACCCAGTATGTATGGTCAGATTTGTTGGCACTGAAAAGAGGTTTGAACACTCTTAGCTTTTACATATTTTGATGATAGTTATATACACTAGAGATCATTTCATTTGTAGTTGCATGGAGTGGTAACTTCTTTAGTTTGAGATAAATACATGAACAGATGAAAAAAACCTGAACAAAAATAATTTCAGGTTAATGAAGTGATATGTGTGATTTGTGTATATGTTTCTGTTTTACCTTGACAGAAGCCACACACATCACACATGCTCATATCTTACAGTTACAACTACGCACACCTTGTTTTTCATATCACTTTCCTTCCAGTGTTACCTAAAGTTCTAATGAGTGACATATCTTCATATTCTTGATTAAAGCCATGATTGACTGGTCTGGTTGGCTGGTCATAAATCCATTCACTTGGCATGGTAGCACTGCTATCTGTATTTCTTGACTCATTCTTGCACTTCTTACAGCAGTGATGAATCTGTTGCAATATTCCACAAAATAGACTGTTAAGCAGCAAAATAGTTTCTATCAGACAATCGTTTTAGAGAACATATTCCTAACTTTACTGGGATACCAACCCAGTGTTTATTCTGTATTGTTTGTAAAGTTGTTATGCCTATCATAGTCAAAACAAAACAAATGTTAGTTGTATGTTAGCTGAGATATTAATACCTAAGTAGTTATTGGTTCATAGCTTATCTATTTCTAACTAAATAAACAAGTGATATATGGTCAGATGTGGACCATTATGATACAGCAGAACAATTATTGCATGGTTTGGTTTAAAATAAGACTAAGAACTAATACTGAACAGTGTTAAATTAATTAATTTCAGTGAAATAGATTTTTATATGCTGAATTCTAAGCCTTTACAGGTCTTTTCAAGTTGTACCCAAGAAATAGTCGGAAAGCATGTCCAACTGTATATCAGTGAGCTCATTTAATACTTTTCCAGTTCCCAATGTTATCTTTGAAGATGCATGTGTGCTGTTACTTTAGAAAAAATAGAGTATGGGGAGAGATATTTTCATTCATTCTGTACTCTTACATAGCACAAACAATTTTTTTGGAGAGTGGATGAGATGGGTGTCTTCTTTTGGGTCAGTCATCAAGTGGCAGCTGTAAAGGCTTCTCCATAAAACAGACGTGGTTGTCACACAGGTGTTAATGGGATAGTGCAGTGCTGTGCCCTAGTCTGAATTTTGAAGCACAGGAAAAGCTTGGCAGAAGTAAGAAGCAAGGGAATGCTGAGAAGAATTTAGACTCTGAAAAGGCAGGTCTGACCTGTTCTTGAGGTTAACAGCTCTGTACAGAAGCTCCCTGAAGGACTTAGCCACACCGTATTTAAGCAGTGGCCTGTAAGGGCCAAAGGGCTTTTGAGTCTTCTAGTCCCTCTTTCATTAATTTACTCTCTGATCTTGACACAATGTACATTTTCATGACAGGAAACATTTGTCATGTAGTAAAAAAATTACCTTTAGGAAGTTTCTAACTTCCTAACTTTTTAAATTTCAGTGTTAGTCTTTTTAGTCTGTGTAGTGGGTCGGCCCTGGCCAGCAGCCACAGAGCAGCTCACTATTTCACTCCTCCCTCACCAGTGGGACAGGGGAGAGAATAGGAAGAACAAAAGCAACAAATGTCATGGGTCAAGATAAAGACAATTCAATAGGTGAAAAAAAGAGGGGGAAAAAAAGAAATCAAATAAACCAACAGAAACAAGTAATGCAGAGGAAATCACTCACCACTTTCATCCAGTGAACCAATTCCCTGCCAGTCTCTGAGCAATGGCCACAAAAAAACCCCCTTTGTTTTCCTTTCCAAGGCCAGCTTTCATTGCTGAGCATGACATCATATGGTATGGAATATCCCTTTGGTAGGTTGGGGTCAGCTGTCCCAGCTGTGTCCCTTCCCAGCCTTTTGCCCACCCCCAACCTCCTCACTGGGTGGCAGAGTGAGAAAAAGAGAAAACCTTGATGCCATTCAGGCACTGTTCAATCAAACACTGGTGTGTTATCAACACTGTTTTAACCACAGATCCAAAACAAGGCACCGTACGGGCTGTTATCAAGGAAGTTAAACTCTACCCCAGTCAGACCCAGTACAGTTTGCTACCGCTTGCTAATTGCATTCACAGTGACTCATTTTAGGAAAGTCTTGGTTGGCTCATATTCAGATATGAAACAGCTTTTGGGAGGCTTCTGCTGCTATTGTATTTTAGCAAAATTCGACTGTTTCCCACATCTCTCTGAGACGTTTACTGTCTCCCCAAATTTACATAACTTGTCCTCTACTGCCCGAACTGTGTGAACAGTTCTGATTTTGATGTCACTTTGAGGTAACTGTGCTTAACAACTGGTTGTTAAAGAAAACAAAACCCAAACTTTACTTGACCTAGAAGGGCAATCGGATACCGTAAATGTCTTTGTAAGACTTGGAACTTATGTCACTGGTGCTGAGTCCTATATAACTATTGAAGTTCTTGGCTGTGTGGCAGTATCAGCAGAGTGGGAGCTGTTGCCAGAATGCCGGGTTCAGTGACAGTGAAGTAGCCCACTTAAACTGCACAAGCTGAGGAAGAGAGGACAAGGTGAAGGAAATCCTGCCTTTCAATCAGGACTTGACTACCTGAAAGTAGTCTTTCTGGACTATAAATAGCCGCTGTTTTAAAACCACATAGAACCTCAAGAGGTAAGGTTTCTTCCTCTAAGCCTGTTAAGCTTGGTACCTATTCCCTCTTGGTCCAATTTAACCATGTTTGTTAACTTTTAAGGGACTCTACAATATGGGTTTTGAGGAGAGGTGTTGGTGAAACACAATGAATTTTTTAGGTCACCTATAAGTTGTTATCTTTGAATTACATTTGCAAGTAAGGACCTCTTAAATGTAAGTAAAGCATGTTGTATTGTTGAGGGTTAAGCACAAGTGTAGCACCATCCATGCCTTCAAAGACTGGGATGCTCATTTGCATCAATTTATGGTACAGCTCAGATTTCTTCAGCTCATGTTTATTTCCTTCCAAATGGTTTCATTTACAAAAAGGATATTCCCAAGTAGAATCAAAGTAGAGCTATTCCCTAATAGCTGTCTTTTTAGATCTTGGTTCCATAAAAAATAATTTATTAAAATGATTATGAAGTTTTTCCTGAAGTAGGAAACAGAGACACAACTAGGAAAGAGAGAAGGGTTTTTAAAATATCATGGGAAGCATAAGAAATCATCCTGGGCTTAGACAATTTTCTATTAAAAAAAATTCTCCTCTTGCAAAATATTTTTAAGTTTTGAAGTTGCCAAGGTGCTACACTGCTGGCCAGGTAAATGTCGGGTAGTGGCTTGTACCAACTAGTGGGTGTGAGTAGACATAAAACCCTGGCATGACAGGTTGGTTGGCGGGAACATGAGTAAGACAAAAGATGAGCAGACATTGATCTGTGTCCAGGGGAGCTCATGAAATCTGGAGCTGGAGCCCAGGAGGATGGAGGAAGCAGGATGTGTTTCACAGTGCTAATAATTTAGGTGTTCTCTTTTGTTTGCAGGTACAAGTAACAAGATCAGCCAAGAACACAGAAAATAACTTCCCGGTTGTCAGCAAGCTCAGAAAAATACCCAGATGTAATTTATCTATATGTTACAGCTTCCTTTCTTTCTTTTTTTTTCGTGGCTGTGCCCTGAAAACATTCACAGACAGGGAAATATACTTCTAATACTTCAGTTAACAGAAAAAAGTGACTTTTTACTTTGCCGCACATGCATAATCAGGCTAATCGACTGTCGTGGTTTAACATCTGCTTATTATTTCTTTCCATCAGAAGATGCCACCCATCTTTAGGTTTGTAGCATTTATTTCTGAAGGTATTACTTACGCCAAAAGCTATGATAACTGTGGTGACAAAGATGGTGTATCCAAGAAGAAGGAACCAACCCCACCAGGTCTTATCTGATCTTATACAGTCTTTGTATTTGAAATCTGAAACAAAAAGAAAGAAAATTAAGTGTTTGAAAAGAAAAGAAAAAATCTTTCTGATAGGATTTCATTTGAAGGGTTAGTGAGGATTGACCAGGCAGCAATTTTATCAGGTTTTTTTAATCACATTTTCTTTCATTGTCTTTTCAGGATAAAATGTTAAGCTTCTCGTGAGAGATCTTTTGTCTTCTTTTTACTTCAGACATGACATTTTTGAACCTGTTGTAAGCTACTTATGAGAGAGATAATAAACGAAATTCTCAGTTTACTATAAATGGCGCGTCTGAAAGCATCTTTGTTATGTAGCACATGCTTAGGTAATGATGAAAAAGACCGTCTAAATGACAGTCATCTTACTGTGTCTCAGACAACCTTTTTCTTCCTTTTTTCTAAAACCAAACCAAACATATGCTTATGGTGTGATAGGAGAAAGAATTTCATTGGCCGCTGTGTTTTTTTCAGGACTCAGAAGAATTGCATTCAACAATTGTTAAAAATAATGTGAAATCTAGAGTTACAGTGACACTTTGTGGCATTTAGCATTTACTAGATTTGTCTGGAAAGTCCACATGGAGAAAACTTGTCTCATCTAAAATAATGTATCTCAGTCACTGAGGTCACATCCCCAGCAGGATTACGGAAATTGGATTAATAATTTGAGGATAAGGCAAGAGTTATAAGGTGTTTAAAATGATTTTACAAGCAAACGGAAAGAAGTTTCACTCCCACATATCCCTACTTTGATGTGGACTCTTTCTAAAACCCTCACACTGCTGTGTGAATTTCCTGGTCATTTTTCAGTAACTGGAAGAGGAACCACAAGATACATATTTCAAAAGAGGCCATTGGTTTATAACCAGTGAAGAAGATTATTAAAAAAAGAAAAAAAAAGAAAGATTGTCAGAGATTTGTTTGGTTAGTTGGTTGGTTGGTTTTGGGTTTTTTTTTTTTTTGATATAGAATAAAGTAAATATCCAGCAAATGTTTGTGGAGAATATTAAGAAAAGCATTTTAATATAAATATATATAAATTAATTAATGCTATATATATGAATGTATAAAGTATTTAGAACATATAAAATATAGAATTAAAGTTTTACTGCACAGCGAACTGATTTAAATCCAGGGAAAAGTCTCTGCCCATGAAAAGTCTGTCTGTCCAGCTGTATAATTACTTCAAACAAAATACGTGTGTCCCCTCCCCTACCCATATGACTATAGACTGATTTTTCCCAACCTTCGTCCAGCAGAGATGAGTGTTGGGAGAGAAGGCAGTAAGGCTGAAGGAAAATAAAGTTCACTTTGCACACATCAAATCCATTTCTGTCACTCCCAAATGCCTCTTACCATGCACGGTCAGCTTGGTGCCGCTTCCACATTTGCCCTGGATTTTCTGCGTTAGTGTCACATCACAGAAATAGGAGTTACTGGCATTCTGGTCAACGTTGCTCAGTTTTAGGATGGAGTATCCCCTGAGGGTGTTCTTTGCAATGTGTACCCGTGGCCTGCCCATGTCAGGGTTCGACTGGAGGCTCTGCTGGTTGTGACAGTTGTGGCCTTTCCTCCAGTACACGACTGGCTCTTCGTTCTCCTCCCTGGGATACTCAAATACACACAGCATCCACACTGTGGAGTTACGAAGCACGGTGGCATCTTCAGGGTATTGCACAACTGAAAGCTGTGGCCCGCTGCTGGCTGTAAGGTATAAATAAAGGACATGTGAGTAAACAGTTATGGGCTCTTAGGAAAGGTTGCCTTGGCCAGCTGAATGTGTGGGTGTACCTGGTATCTGGATGTACAGAAAGCCACAGCTATGCAGCCAGCATTCAAAACAGAGTTAGGAAGACTGTCATTAACTTTGTCTGAAGATCATACATCACATAAATTGCATGTAGAGTGGGTGTAAGAGCTGCAAGCCCTAGAGACGACAAAGTAGGAGTTGCAAACAGAGCAGAGGGCTGGAATAAATTTGCCTACAGTTCCTATTATTCTTAAAATTTTGGGATACCTTCATAACAAAGCTTTGCTCTGGGAAATTTCAGACTATTTTTAATGTGCAAGAAGTTTTGCAAAATATACATTTACTTTTACAAACTTAAAATGTTGTTCTGCAAGTGTCTATGCAGGATCTAAGTATTGTATTTCTTATAGTTTCTGGCTCAAATTTTATTGTCTCTCTAGAATTTTGTCAGGTACATTATTTGCACAATTAATAATAGTAATTGAACATGTTAAATTTGTATGAAAATGAAGGATGACACCAAAACTAATTTTGGCAACAATTTACTGACAAATC
Source organism: Rhynochetos jubatus (assembly GCA_027574665.1). Classification (NCBI taxonomy): domain Eukaryota; kingdom Metazoa; phylum Chordata; class Aves; order Eurypygiformes; family Rhynochetidae; genus Rhynochetos; species Rhynochetos jubatus. Next base: position 59,415,052 of record CM050649.1, read on the forward strand.
TCTGAAAATACCTTTACTCTGACCAACATGCAAGGTTGAAATGCTCTTTTAATAACTGCTGTATATGCACATAAAGTATTTTTATGGAACGAGTTTTAACAGGAAATAGGTATTGCAAATATCACAGATACAATTTACAGTATGAGATAGATGTGATGTGAAAATCTATTTCCATGCTGTGAATTTTGATATGGGGGAGATATGGGGAAAAACAGCAGTTAAAATTTTTAGAGGTCAATAACACACAAAAAAAACCCCAAACCCAAGATTATATTAAAATGGGATTAGACTAAAGGAAATGAAACGTCTTTATTACCTTCATTAAAAGTAACATTAATGCTCATTTATCTATTATTTCAATATATCATTATGTAAGTATTTGCATGTGCTTTGTTATGAGCTGAAATACTGGAAAATAAAGAAAGAAAATTTCAAATAAACAGTGAAAATTAAAAATTAAATAAACACAACAGTAATGAATACTTTAGGATAAAAAGAAATTCTATGCTTGTATTAAACTAAATATAAACATTATTCAAGTTTACTCAGACTCACTGCTTGAAACATTTTTTATGCAACCTTAAAAATATCTCCAACTTCCATAATTTTTTAGCTTTGTTAGTTTCTGACATCACATATCAGAGTCTTCGGGGTATTTTTGATTTTTCAAGTAAAGTCTTGTATGGATACTATGTGCACATAAACAAATCTTATACAGTTAATGCAGAAGGAAGATAAATTCAGAGATGACGGAAATTTTGTGAGAAAATTCTTGCACACATGCAGGCAACAATTAGCAAGATGGGAGCATGCCTGAAGTAAATCTATTACTGTGCTTTGAACCGCTAAAATAAAAATAATAATTAAAAAAAAGCAAAAAAAAAAACCCCAAACAAACAAAAACAAAAACCACCACCCAAACCCATATGAACAACACAATACACCTCAAGAAAGAAATCTGGTATTAATTGCAAAGGATCAAGAAGGCTAAATTGATAATGCATTGAGACATTGCCTCTTCCAGTGGCAATCGCTAGCCAGTCTAAAAGTTGGCAGGCTGAAATGTCTGCATTTCCGCCCTCACCACAGGCATGATGGCATGAGCTAAATCCTGGAGGTCACTGAAGTGCACTTCACTTAGGCAATCCTCAACAGGTGAATAGCTTATGGGGGATTTTCCGGGCAGTGCAGTGACAAACTTCTACAATTTCTTCTGAGTAACAGAACAATCCTTTGCTTGACACCCATATCAGCTCACATCTCATTCCTTTTACCTTTCATGAAAACACTTTATGCGCGTTTGAGTTTTGAAATCTTAACTAATAAATCATGTGAGTTTATTCTACTTTAAACTGTTATTTACCCTTTACATATGGACATTTAAAGGCCTACACTTAACTATACTGTCCCTTTGTAGTCAATAAACAGAAATAGTAACTTAAAGGCAAGATTAATTTCATCTCATGATATAGGTTTAATTGTACAAAATGTTGGGGCTTTTTTAAAACTGTAAAAACACCTATTTCTTACACAATAATGAGTCCTGATAAAGACATTAATTCTGTTAAATGACTCTTTTCCATCTGAGGACATAAAACTAGATTTCCATCACAAATGTTCTTATATTTATGGAATTGCTTTCAAATGAAACAGAGTTTGTCCTTAAAGTTTTACACCTGCATTTTTATATGGATTGTAAAAATTTGGAAAGTCATTACTAAGAGCAGACAAAACATGCTTTTAAAAATCTAAGAACAAATCATTAAGATGTTTTAAAACAGCTGGTTACTCTTATTTTTATAGTCATTCTTTTTAGACTCTGTCGTTTGAACATATGTACTAAGAAATGTATGCTCAGAAATGACTGGACTGTATTTGATAGAGACCCCTGAAATCTAACTTGAAACACGTTTCAAAATGGAAACACTCCTGAGGAGTTGTGGGGACGCACCTTTCATTTGGGTGAAAAATAAATATATTAAAAAATCAATACATCACACTGATAGCATTATTTCAGTAGCCACAGAAAACCAGTGGCACCTCTGTCAATGAAGGAAAGGTAGCTAACTTTATGAAGGAAAATGGATGGCTCATATCTGAAATATCTTCTGTATTTTCATCAGGCTATAAAAAATTTGTCCAAAATAACTTTTATGGGTTTTTTTGTCTTTTTTTTTTTTTTTACGTAAGTGAATACAAACATTTTTAAAAGTACTTCATTACTCAGTTTTATAAAAGTCCTGAAACAAACTTAATACATTGTCCAATTGACTTAAATATAAAAATATCAGTATAAATTCCTAGAATGAAAAAAATTAACCCATATTTTCTCCTCTTTCATTCAGACATAATTTCAGTTTTGTGTCAGTCAGGTCTAATATTAATTTCTATCTACTCGTTTAAGTACTTTTGTATTTTTTTTCTGGTTTTTGCTTTCCTCCTTAAAACAGCAGCTTGAAGACTTTACAAAGTAAAATTGCACAACCGACAATTTAGTCCTTGATTAAAAATTAGCACTAACTTCTTTGATCATTTAGGGTTTGGAGAATGCTAGGGTAAACAAACAAACAAAGATGAAGACCTACTTACCTGCAAAGTGAGCAAAGTAAGATACCATAATTAATATACCAAGCTGCATTATTTTCTTGGGATTGCTAATGCAGATGTTTTAAAACCTCAGCCAATACCACAGCTTTCAGCAAGTAGCTGAAAAGTAAATTAAAGCTCTCCTAAAAACATGTTTTCAACCTTGTTTCTAAGGGGAGGTTCTTGTGGTTTCATTCACTGTAACTATCTCCTTTTCTACTATCACACATCCTGGGCATTGCAACACATTAGCACCTAGTATCATAGTTTCAAGCTGAACTCCACTGGGACTGTTTTTCCATTCTGAGAATTTTCTTCAGATGATGATGAGGAGGGTCAGTTTTGTATGGCAAATTTACCCAAAGCTGCCCATTTGGAAAAAAACCCCAAAAAACACAAACCTGAAAATCCCCCATGATAGGGAGCAGAGCTTGCAATGTAATGTGGCAAAGGTTACAACAGACACCCAACTCTGAAGCTCTTGTCCCATTTGCAACATAAATACCACATGAATGAAGATGACTTTATCTAGTATTGGTTCAATTAGACAAATCAAACATACCACAGCAATGTTTCAGAAGAAACATTATTTCACTTTGCTGAAATGATGCTGAAAGTCTAATTATCATCCTGCAGTCCAGGATACATGAACATTAGTTGGCAAAAACTATAGCATGGCAAAGAGCACAGTGTAGTTACCCTCCGAATATATACCTTCTGAATTTACAGGACCCCATTAGATTAGCTAACGGCCTTGTAGTTCTTTGGGTAGACTACTAAATCTCATGCAGCAAAGTTGCCCCTGGGCTTAAGTAAAACTTTTCATCATTCAGCTACACTGCCTACAGATTTGAATGTTTGGGTTTGACTAAGAGTTAACTTCCATGGAAATATCCAGTTTAGATCTGAAGGCTCTGAGAGTCAACCAATGCAATGGTTAGTTGCTGCAATGACTAATCACTGTCACTGTGAAAAACTACATCTTCATTTGTATTCTGGGCTCTGTCTTCAGCTTCTCATCCCTGAAACAGCTTTCACATCTACATCTCTTCTGGAGCCCTTTAGTACATCCTTTTTTTTTTTTTTTTTTACTTCCATGAAACATACATTATATAGAATAATCTCCTGACACGTTTTTTCAAAACCACCAAAAATGCATCCTGGAATAAAGTATCTGATTCTGTTTCTTGTGACTGGTATGTTTTAAAGCTGGACTATTTAACCCCCCTTATTCAGTGTTAGAATCAAATTCCTACTCCTTTGCCCCTTGTTTACAGGTACAAGAATATTCATCCACTAGGTTCTACCGAGAGATTAGAATCATAGAATCATAGAATGGTTTGGGTTGGAAGGAACCTTAAAGACCATCCAGTTCTAACCCCCCTGCCATGGACAGGGACACCCTCCACTAGACCAGGTTGCTCAAAGGCTCATCCAACCTGGCCTTGAACACAGACAGGGATGGGGCACCCACAATTTCTCTGGGCAACCTGTTCCAGTACCTCATCAACCTCTCCAGGAAGAATTTCTTCCTGATATCTAATCTAAATCTCCCTGCTTTCAGTTTAAACCTGTTACCCCTTGTCCTGTCACTACAGGCCCTTGTAAAAATTCCCCCTCCATCTTTCTTGTAGGCCCCTTCAGGTACTGGAAAGCTGCAATAAGGTCTCCCTGGAGCCTTCTCTTCTCCAGGCTGAACAAGCCCAACTCTCTCAGCCTTTCTTCATAGGAGATGTGCTCCAGCTCTCTGAGCATCTTCGTGCTCTCCTGTTTCCTTCCGCAGAGGGCCCACATTTTCCCTGATCATCTTTTTATCCCTGATGTACCTATAGAAGCCCTTTTTGTTGGCCTTGATGTCCCTGGCCAGGTTTAATTCTGTCAGGGCTTTGGTTTTCCTAACCTGATCTTTGACCTCCCAGACAACTTCCCTGTAACCCTCCCAGGCTACCTGTCCCTGCTTCCACCCACTGTAGGCTTCTTTTTTTTGCTTCGCTTTGTCCTGGTGCTGCTTCTTCATCCACACAGGCCTCCAGGCGCTTTTACCAGACTTCCTCTTCATTGGGAAGCATCACTCCTGAGCTTGGAGGAGAAGGTCCTTGAATATTCGCCAGCTTTCTTGGGCCCCTCTTCCCCCCATGGCTTCATCCCAAGGAACTTTGCCAATCAGGTCCCTGAAGAGGCTGAAGTCTGCCCTCCTGAAGTCCAGGGTAGTGAGCTAGCTGCACACCCTCCTCGCCTCCGTAAGGATCTCAAACTCCAGCATTTCATGGTCACTGCAGCCAAGGCTGCCCTCAAGCTTCACATTCCCCACCAGCCCCTCCCTGTTGGTGAGAATAACGTCCAGCATCGCATCCCTCCTTGTTGGCTCCTCTATCACTTGAAGAAGGAGGTTGTCATCGATGCATTCCAGGAACCTCCTGGCTTGCTTGTGCCCTGCTGTGTTGTCCCTCCAAGAGATATCAGGGTGGTTGAAGTCCCCCCTGAGGACCAGGGTTTGTGAACATGAGGCTGTTGCTATCTGCTTGTAGAGGGCCTCATCCACTTGCTCATCCTGGCCAAGTGGCCTGTAGCAAACTCCTACTACCATATCCCCTCTTCCTGCCCCTCCCTTTAATCCTGACCCATAAACTCTCAGTCAGTTACTCATCCATCCGTTACTGTCAGCTGATTTTCTCTTTGAAATGTTATGTGTCTTTTTAGAATCACTGCTTTATAAAGGTCTACAGGTATATCATGCATTCCTTAAATAGCATTAAGACTAGAAACAAACCCTCCAGCTTTCTAGTGGATGCTATTTAACGATGTCTGCTCAGTGATAACTTTTAGAGCTGTTTGTTTGTTAAACAGAGTGTTTAATCACTCTAGTAATTAAAATTATTTTCACCGATGTCTTAAAAAATTCTATTCTTTTAATTAACATTCATTTAAAGGTACATATCAGAAAAAAAAAAAAACAAAAAACCATTTCTGTTAGCTTGTTTCATTATCAGCAGATAAATTTCATTATTTTTACCAACAGCTGAATGTAAGAATGTCTAATTGAAAGTGATTATACTGATCATATCTGATGCTAATCAGGTTGAAGAGAGAAACAAAAAATGTGCAAAACTCTTCAAATTTCCTCAGATAACACTCTATTTTTATCGATAACATTAAGAGGTACAGTGATAAAAGCCCTTTAAGATACTGGCTTGAATAAGAAATAACTGATTCAGACAAAAGTGATCAAAGACAAGCATAAGCAATTTACTGCAGCTAGTCTGGGATTCATGCGTGGATTTAAGCAGCTATTCAGTATCAGGAGAAACAGGGTGTTTTGTTTTTTTCCCTGAAAATTATTTTAGTTAAACTGATAGCAATAGAGTTATGCTATACTCCAACTCAGTGTTTATATCAGTATCATGACCCAATGAATTTGGGCCAGCTAAAGTTTAACCTGGTTTTAGTAATATGTAATTACAATAGTGCCAAATTTTACTACAAAGTAGAATTTCAGGCTGTAAATAGGCATTGGATTATTGGCTTAGTATTGAGCAAAAAAAAAAAAAAAAGGCTTACCTACAATTGTGACTAACTAAACAATTAAAAATTGCTCTTTATTTGCCTTGAAGTTTATATGTAACTGTTATAGAAGGCAAAATTATATATCTTTCTAAAATACTACAGAAAATTGCTAATAAGCTGAAATCCCTCCAGAGCCTTGAGTTTGAGCTAACCAAAAGATTTATGTTCATAGTTAATGAAAAGCATGTGCTTTAGTCTTTTTCTATTAAAGATGTTTGAGAAGAAACTATGTTCCATAGGGTATTCTCGACATGGCATAAGCACTTTCATGAAGAGAAATCAGATGGCATTTGTACTTAGCTATGTGAATGAAACTTGTGGCCAAGAAAACATGATGAAATATTTGAAATAATGAAGAGTTTAAATAAGATGAAATCTAAAAATTCTCTCTTATGATATAGAATAAGAACTATTAAAATGCCATTGCATAAAAAGTACTTATACTTTCTAGCACTAGAGAGATATTAGTCTTTAAATATTTTTATATTCTTCCTGTGCATGAAATGGCTCACAGAGAAGAATTTTAAGGTTTGAAACTTAAGACAAGTTAAGAACTGGACAATGACCTTCTAAATCTTAAAAAGAAGTGCAAAACTTTGAGATATCTAAGGATTAGGAGATCAATGTGTAGATCTATTTCAGGACCATTTCTTGGTGATGAAAATAAGAATCATCAACTCTATGAAAATATTAGAGAGATACCAACATGTAAGTACAATCACGTTTAGATTTTCTGTTAGTCCTGTGTGGTTTGTCATCACCAGCTTCAACTATAATTTCAGTGTATTTAGAAACTTGAGTCTAATTACCTACAAGGTATATTTTTATATTTCTGCAGAAAAAAAGGATTAGATATAGGAGTATAACAATGACAATATGTACTAAAAAGGCCTGGATTACAGCCAATTATTGTCCTTCCACAGGACTGTAGTAAAAGATTGATGGATTTAATGAATAGGCTGTAGCTCCTCCATTAGCAGCATTATTTTCTACTATGCTCAGACATGTGAGTGGTGAGAGGTAGGAGTGTAACTGAATGGCTGCCTCACTGCTCTGTGCTGGCAACCTGAAGGAGTGACACAGTTAAGTGATGTCTAAATGAAAAACAAATACACAATTTGTTTTGAAAAGGTATAATGTTACCACCAAGAGATGAGAAAATAAATTTTGTGCCAATTTCCAACTGAAGTAATGAAAAAGGATAACAAGACGTGAGGGAAGAACCAAACAATCTCAGACAGTAATATCTCTTTGCCAATTCTTATTTCCAGGTATTTGTCTGTGAGAAGCAACCAAGCATTTTATGACGTCTGTAAAATTGGAGGTGAATGTGGCTGTGTGAAATTTAACAGTGCCTTATAGTTTGACAACTACCCCAAAACAGCTACTTTACAATACAGAATAGCTTAGAGGAAGCATCTCCTTAGCATATCTTGAACAAGTAGCATAACTTGCATTTAGTTTATTGTTTAGATTTATTCACCATAAATTTGGAGTCCAAGAAAGCAGTCAAACACTATAAAAGCTTCCTAATGGTAAAGAACAGCAGACCACTGGAATAGCTTCTTTGGGAAGGCTGTAGACCTTTGAGAAAGATGACACAAGCATGTGCTAAGAATGGTATGGATGTAGTGGATCCTGCACTGACCAATGATGGAGGGCATGGTTTGTTGCTGACTAGTGTGTATGGCCTCAGGATTTCTCTGAGTTTTGTAATCAGATGTACAAGGTGTGAGAGGGTTGACATAACAGCACAGACTGAGAGAGACTCTCTTACATCCAAAGCTGTTTTAGGACCAATGTCTGTTCCTGGACACTTCTGAGGAAATCTACAGGTTCCCCAGTTAATGCAGAGTATGCAAACTCCTGCTGGGTGTCTCTGTAGCAACACATGGTCTAGCTTTGCAGAAAGCTAAAGGAACTGCAGGATCCTTTCTAATGATAACCACAACAAAATAGGAACAAAGATGAAATTCAGAAAGGAAAACCAAATCCTTTAGTGTTACACTATTCACGCTATATTCACTTCCTTCTCTGGGTGAAGTCAGAGATGGAATATGAGAAGAGTATGTAGTCTCATTTGACCAAATTTACAGGCTTAGTTTAAATTTTTAGCAGTTCTTAAATCTTATAGCCAAGAGAGGAAATTCCATCAACACCAGAACATTTACCGTGTGTATGCATCTATTTACTAACTACTATCATATGTTTTATTTTTTATTGTTTTAATTACTTATTATTAGTAGTATTGTTAATATTATTGGTATTACTATAATATTCATTTATATTCAATTATTAAATAGTTCTTATCTCAATTTTATGAGCTTCCTTGTCTTTTTCTCCTATTTCCCTCATCCACTGGAGAGGAAGGGGGGGGGGATATGTGTGCGAGTGGCTCCGTGGTACTTCACTGCTAGCCAAGATTAAACCACGACAAGTACAAATCAAGCTATCATGGAGTCCAAGTACCCTTTTTTTTTTTTCCTCTTTCTCCATCCTCATACCCTTCAGCCTCTACTGCACTGAAGATGGAGACCACATTGAAGGTGGCCCTCTGATCTGGAAGTATTATTTGCCCTGTTAAACTGAGGAAATTTTACTGCAGTGCTTTTCACTGTCTGCTGCTGTGCCATAGAAGGGAAGCAATTTATCAAACAGGAAGAAACCAAACTATTTTGGTCTTTGTAGATCAATAACAAAACTTTAAAATTGACAGAGGTCTGAAAGCAGCTACTGTAAAGCAGAAAATTATCATTATATATATTCCCACTGAGAAATTAGTTCAATAAAGAAGCCACAGATTTCTATATTGGCTTTGGTTTCTAAACTGGCTTGAGGGGTAATTACATTTAGGGTGCCCTGCAGTAAGACAATCTCAAAACTGTAAAGACAAGAGTACCAGTAAACCAATGAGAATATCTCTTTAGATAAGGCCTATCATATTCAGGTAGTAGGACATTATTACACGGAAAACAAAAGAGAAAAAGAAAAATACCTTCTTGCACATCTTTTTTACACAATGATGATATAACAGTAACGTAAACTGATGCTACAGTGGGCTGGAAATCTCACTGCTTGACTAAAAAAACTGGCAAGCATGCACTGTCAGAGAAGTAAATCTTCACCTTCTGTTAAGTTTTGAATCATCTACCCTACCAGTTATGAATTTATCTGGACTGGGCTTCAGCTGCCCATCTGTTACCTTTTCATTGGTTGCATGCAATAGCTGTTGCAGGAGTCTCTCAGTCTTCTGAACGTTATCACCACAGTGAAAACTCTGGAGTAGGTGGCCTACTTCACAGTCCTGCTGGTCAGAGAAAAGCCAGATATAAGACAATCCTTTCATGAGATACAAGTTTTATCAGAACTACCCTTTGAAACCTCCAACAGAAAAGACGAGACCTTTTCAAGAGTAGGTCTGCTCACTGCCAAGTCAACAGGTCTTTCTGCTTTCTCATATCAAAAGTAAGCAACACACTTATCAAGCCCAATGTAAGTGTTCTTCATTTGTTGGCAGGAAGAGTAAAAAAATGTTGAGGTCTTTCTACACTGTACATCAGTTTCAACTTGAGTCATATTCACTCTCTTTGGCGCAATTCTTTTGACAGAAATTGATAATTTTCCCCTTTTAAGAAAGTACCTATCAATGAATAAAAATTTTACTTATTCGTATTTTTTGAGTTAACTTCACAAGCAACCTGAGGTGCAGGATGTAAGTCTGAAATACAACTCTGTTCCTTGAAGTATAGGTAGTTCCTCTAGCCCTTATGTCTGAGTTGATGGACTAGTATTGGACAAAACAGTCTCTCCAACTTAGAAAGCACTGCATTAATGCCCTTCAAATCCCACACATATTGTAAAAATATTTAGATATTCTACCACTTATATATCAAACCATGGACTTTCATCTCTACCGAAACTATAGTTCACACATGGAAATAGAAAAACTTAAAGAGAGGAGGTAGAGCAATGAAATGTTGAAGGGAGTATGAAAAAGAGAGCACCCAAAAGATGACTGTAAAAACACTAACTTATGTACATACCTTTGGTGAACCCCAACATACGGCTCTCAGAGAGAATGTTTCCTGTAAAAGTCTTAGATGTTTTTCACAGCTACACAAATGAAATTACCTGATGAGAATTTGTTAGTGCGTGAAACTGAAGGGTCTAATTTCCAACAATAATTTTGCAATCAATAATGAAAAATTAATTGGAAGTGAATATAATTTTGGTCCTGTATTGTGTTTTATCTGTAAACCAGTAATTTAGATTGTCATAAAATGTTCTTCTTTTTGATGGACAATCCAAAATATAATTTGAATAAATATCCAAATTTCTGTTTGGCCTGAGGTCCTGGTCCTTGTAATTCATCAAGGGGTTTTCTCCTTTCAGGGCTGTTGACCTTATAAAGAAAATATGCACTGTTTACTATAAAGAAATGATGAAGAAAAATGGCTGGCTTTTGAGAATTTGGACCTCCAGATTTTACTATTAAAAAATGTAAAATGAGGTTTTTAAAAATTACTTTTATGAGTGCCCCTAGGACACCGTATTTCTTTCAATGTAAAACTTCATGCTGTTCAAATATCTGAAATAATTCCCTTATCTCAAATAGTTCCCTTGAGGCTGATGCATAAATTAAAAAAAACCAGAAAAAGAAACAAAAAAAAAAAAACCCCACAAAAACCCCACCTTGAATCATGGAGTAAAACTTAGGTCAGAGTTGGATTATACTGTCAGTGTGTTATACAGAAGTTTATATTATCACAGCCAGCCTTTGTCTTTTCCTTTAATAAATTTATCTAGAGTTTCCAGTGGTGACAACCTTCCACCTTTGTCCAGCATTAAATAACCTTCTAAGAGTAAGGACCTGAAAGCTACTACAGGTTTTCAAGCAACCCAGCATATTTGTTCTCAACCACTGAAATCACAGGTGTTAATAATGAAGCAACTAAATTACTGTTTTCTATCCCTATGGAGAAGCCAGCAGCAATCAGGGAAACAGATGGGCTAACATGACTGGTAATTCAGATTCTGATACACATGTGAGATTAAACTGCAAAATAGTTGGTTCTTACGTTAATCAGCAAATGTTTTATACGTTACACTGTCAAACTGAAACAATGTGAATGCTGTGTATTAAACCACCAGTAGTGACTCAAGAGATAAACCTTCCTGGTTTTAATTTTGCTTTTTTCCTTTAAATGCTAGAAAAAAATCCCATAGAAAAACTAATGCTTCCTACTGCTAGTTCAGTGGTTGGGGTTTTTTTCAATTTAATTTTAAAAAGAAATTAAAAATGATAAATACATAGAGCATACTCCAAAGAGCAGTACCATTACAAGTGATACCACGAGATCCATAGGGAAACGTTTTTATTGGCCCATGTAATCTTTTCCTTTAATATTGTACAAACACAAAATACCCAGGGAGCTGTCAGACTTCTTGCTTTTTTTGTGAAATGTTGGTTTTTAAAAATAATTTTATCTGTTTATGTTGTGACAACATTTTTCCTTGTTTTTCCCCATTCCTTTTCAATCTTTGGAAATTTCCGATGTAAACAGTCCAAGTACATGTTTAATATGCAATTAGGCTTAATATTGCAAATATAATGTAGTTACCTAAAATATAATAAAGGCAAAGTTTAAGAATATGAGTGCTGTGGTTCAACCCATCAGGGAGCTAAACACCACACAGCTATCCCCTCCCTCCCCCCTGCTGTGAGATGGGGGAAAAAACTGGGAAAAGGTAAAACTCATGAGTTAGTTTAATAGGACAGAAAAAAAAGGGAATATAAAACTAAAACTAATATACAAAACAAATGATGCACAATGCAATTGCTCACCATCTGCTGACTGATGTCCAGCCAGTCACCAAGCAGTGGCCTCCACCACCGAGCCAATTCCACCCCAATTTTATTGTTCAGCATGATGTCATATGGTATGGAATATCCCTTTGTCCATTTTGGATCCTGCTGTGTCCCTTCACAGATTCTTGTGCACCCCCAGCCTCATTGTGGGCAGGGCGGTATGGGAAACTGAAAATTCCTTGGTCTAGTGTAAGCACTGATCAGCAACACCTAAAACATCTGTGTGTTATCAACATTATTGTCATGTTAAATCTAAACAACAGCACTATACGAGCTACTAGAAAGAAAATTAGCTCTATCCCATCTGAAACCAGGACAAGGAGTCAAAGAGAAAGATTATGGAAGTAAGGTGCTTTCTTAGGTCCTGAATTCTGTTAAAAGCAAAGAGTTGTGGCTTGATTATTCCATTTCTAACACTACACTGTCTTTCCAAACTAAGTCTCTTCCTATGTAATTGAATCCCCTATGGGCTGAGTTGACCCTGGCTGGAGGCCAGTTTCCCACCAAAGTCACTCTGTCACTCCATCTCCTCAGCTGGACAGGGGAGAGAAAATATAACTAGAAGTTTATGGGTCAAGATAAAGATAGGTGGAGATCACTCACAAATTAGTGTCATGGGCAAAACATACTTGACTTGGGGAAAATTAATTTATTGGCAATCAAATCAGAACCAAAATCAAATCTTAAAACACCTTCACCCCACCACTCCCTTCTTAATGGGCTCAAGTTCACTCCCGTTTTCTCTACCTCCTTTCCTCCAAAGGGCACAGGTAGACATGGGTACTGGTCAATGCATCTCACTTTGTCTCTGCTGCTCCTTCCTCCTCAGGGGGAAGGACTCCTCACACTCTGCCCCTGCATTAGTGTGGGGTCCTTCCCAAGGGAGACACTTCTCCATAAACTGCTCCAATGTGAGTCCTTCCCAGTCCTTCCAATGGACTGCTGTTCTTCATGAGCTGCTGCAGTGTGGGTCCCTCCCATGGGGTGCTGTCCTTCAGGAGCAGCCTGCTCCAGCTTGGGTCCCCTATGGGGTCACAAGTCCTGCCAGCAAACCTGCTCCAGACCACGCTTCTCTCTCCATGGGGTCCACAGGTCCTGCCAAGAGCCTGCTCTAGTGCAGGATCCCCAAGGGGTCACAGCCTCCTTCAGGCATCCACCTGCTTTGGTGTGGAGTCCTTCATGGGATGCAGGTGGGTCTCTGTTCCACCGTGACCCTCCATGGCTGCAGGGCCACAGCCTGCCCTCTCACCACGGGCTGCACCATGGGCTGCCAGGGAATCTCTGCTCTGCTCTGCTCCTGGAGAACTTCCTCTCCCCCATTCTCCACTGACCTTGGTGTCTGCAGCATTCTTTCTTCCACACCTTGCTCTCTCTCTCTCCAGCTTCAATTTGTTTTCCCATTTTCTTTTTGTTATGTTTTGTTTTGCTTCCTTTTCCTTCTTAGCTATGTCATCCCACTTATGCTACCACCGTAGCCGATGGCTTCAGCCTTGGCCAGCAGGTGGGTCCGTCTTGGAGCTGGCTGGCAGTGGCTCTGTCGGACACAGAGGAAGCTTCTGGCATCTTCCCACAGAAGCCACTCCTGTAGCTCCCCACAACCAAAACCTTGCCATGCAAACCCCATACACCTTGGAGGGCCTCATGCAATCTGAGAGCAACATAGACTGGTGTGTCTGAGTTCAGCAGAAGCACCCACCACAACTTTCATTCAGCAACACAGTCAGTGAAAGGGAAGGTGCTTCAAGCTGCAAGCAAATTGTAACCAGCAGAGGCTGGGAATTCTTCAGTGGAACAAGGTATGCAGAGCTCACAGTTCCAGTCTGAAAGTGCTTTATTGTAACTGAAGATCTGAAAACTCCCTGTTCTGCCTAGCTAAAGTTGAATTTGGAATCACATAGATGTTTTCTATTTAAAAAAATACTTAAAGCAAGGCAAGACAAAGTAAATTTCCAACTCCATAAAACTTGCAGTGTTATTAACCATTCTGAAAAGTATTTGCTGTTTGAAATAAGGCCATCTTTATAATGCCTGCAGATGCCTACTCTGTTTATCAGACTGTATTTTTTGCTTTTGGCAATGGACCTAAACAAGAAGGAAACCATCCCATTTCTTTCCATTCTCTATCTCCATCCACTATAAATTTGAAGATCCAGTTCTCTGTTAGGTGATATTGGTTTGTTGTGTAGGAGGCGAACAGTTTCAGAGTCAGATTTTATACAACTTTTGAGCCTTTGAAGCCAGCCACACTGCAGTCATAAAGGGTTGAACCTGAAAAGAAGAAGTAATACTTTGGTTTTACATGTCTGTTGAGGGATTTCTGTTCCATCCGTGACGAGCAAACGTATGTTTACTAGTAGAACATCACTGAGAGCATCAGCCTTTTTCTTGGTGCTTCAGAAATGAAGGCACACATTCTTCTGATGTTTGCAAAACATGCTTTTGAAAAGGAAGTTTGGGCATTATTGAGATTAGTTTCGACAACATTTAATAATGGAAGGTGGCTGACCTATTCAATAGCGAGTAAGGCAGTCATGTGAGGGATGATTGAGAAGACTGTGAAAGATAAAGGTAGAAAATCTTTCACTTCTATTCCCCTTCTCTTTTTCCACTGTTTTGTTTCCATTTTGTACTTTGTATAGGATCATTGTGTCCTGTTTGAGGAGTTGAATGTGAGAAGACAAATGGAATTGCACATAGTTCTCTTATTCTGGTCTCTCACATCATTATCCTGTTCTGTTACCTATACAATATTTAGTTTACAATAAGCACACTGCATTGCTTAATTTGCTTTTATTTACCATGTATATTGACCTATATCCACAGGCATATAACTGTTAAAACATCTAATTTTATTCTTGTTTCTTTAATCAGGTTTTATGTTGTAGAACTGTGGATAATTATCTGTGGAAGGTATATAGGGACATTTCAACATAAAAAAAAATAACCAAGGAACCAAGCAGTATATAATCTTTACTAAACCAATTAAACTTTTAATCCCAACTTACCTTTTGTAAAGTTGAAGGAATAATAATTTTGTTTTCCATTTGCATTCCATAGATTTCTAGGGTTTTCAGACCAGCAACTGCATCTTTTTATTTACTTATACAATGAAGCTTTTCATCTCTCTTGATGTGTTGTCTTTTTAGTGTTATGATGGCCTGTGAAGAACATGGGTAGCCTCTACTGGAACAAAATTGTACAGGTAGTCAGGGAAAAACAGGCTAAGTCTGACTTTTCCCCAAAGGCTGCACTCTAACAGACCTGATACTGTCATTAAGTCTATTCTTTATTTAAAACTGTCAGTTTCTGAGTTTCTTTTTTCTGTGGGATGGGAGGAGACTACTAAATTAGCAAGTATAAGACTGGGAAGTTTAAAACAGTAAACATTACAGTTAAATTGCAATGTTTAAGCTTCCAAGAGAACATTCTTGAGTGCTGCAGGGACTGTATTTAAGAAATGTCCAATTACCAATTAAAGAGGAAACAATAAAAAAATTTATAGAGCAAGATAGAGCATTGATGATAAAGAAAAAAGTACTTTTAGGAAGTTGCTTATAACAGGAGTGACAGAAAAATCTTAAAAGACTTCAGCTGATAATCATGAGTCCACAGTAGTTTATCACTGTGGTGATAAATGAAACAGTTCCATTTTTGTCCTTGAAAGTTCAATTAAATGTTCTCCTCATAAGAAATGTCTTAGAAACATTTTATTTTATATAGCTGGTCAGGTTAGGAACCAAGTTTTATGCAGCGGGTGTAGGAGCAGAATATTATTTTCATTCAAGTTCTGCCTCCATTTGCTGAATCATAAGTATTGTATAAATGGCAGCAATTGGCCATTATGATGCACCAATAACGTCACTCTCAGGTGACATCCCTAAAGGGTGGCAGATGGGATCTAAACCAGCTGTCAGATCCTAGTAAGCAGAGGTCAGAACAGCATCTGTCTATTACTGCACAGTTGCTGACATGCAACAAAACTCATTTAAATTTTGTTGTTGCTAGTTTAATATGGAAGGTTTTTTAATGAAAATGTAAGATGATAAATTGCAAGTAAGGGGCCCAACTATCTTCCTGTGTTGTTTATGCATTTTATAGTCAAGTTGCAGCTACTGTTCATAATTGTTTGCTTTAAGTGTATGCACAAAAATCTTCATCAGCAAATTGATAAAGACTCCAGCTGGTCTACAGATGAGACTTGCGATTTCATAGAATCACCGAATCACAGACTGGTTTGGGTTGGAAGGGGCTTTAAAGATCATCCAGTTCCAGCCCCCCTGCCATCGGCAGGGACACCCTCCACTAGACCAGATTGCTCAGAGCCTCATCCAGCCTGGCCTTAAAGACAACCAAGGATGAGGCTAGTATGAGCCTCAATATTATTTCATGGAAGGTAGACTGAGGTGTCACCAAGGTGCTATGATTTTCATGTAAAAATATTAATTCAGAGGCATAGTAAATGCAGGTGGATTTAGCGATTTATGAATGTCAAATATGACTCTCAAACAATTCCTGCTTCATGATTGTGTTTGTCCCTTAATGTTAAAAGGGGTTTGTTCCCTGAGATTTTTTAATCTTAGAAGTCATTGCGGATGTATGTACAATCAAAAATTGGAAGCTTGAAGTGTGAAAAATTATTTCAATATCATAAATTCTCTCTTTTTTTTTTTTTTTTTTTTTTTTTAGTGTGTGATCTTGCCTTTCCGAAGTCTGCTTGTCTGTGGAGGTAAAGGTGAAAGTTAGGAGAGGGACAGAAGGCAGAGGCAGACACAGAGAAGAAGAGAGAAAGGGAAGGAAGAAATAGGAAAGGAGGAGGAGAAGGAGAAGGAGGAGAGGGAAAGGAGAAATTAAGTGAGGTGAGGAGAATGTAAAGTGTGTTATGCATGATGGAGGATTGACAGGACATTTTGAAATTACCAGGGCCCACTTCTGAAGAAAGAAGTAGCAAGTTCAATTTCATATGTCTCTGTCATATGCCTGTGCATATGGGAAGCTTTATGTTTTAAAGTGTCTTTTTATATTTTCCATCTTTCTCTGCTGTGATGAACTTGGAAAAGTGTTAACAAACTTCTCAAATATTGTTAGATATGCAGTCATATTTTTCATTAGACATCTGTGATCTGACTTTGAGAGCTAGAACGGCAGGGTTAAATGGTCAAGATTTGATATGTCTTAAGACAGGCTTCTACTTTTCCATGCAAGCAGGACACTACGAGACTGGCCAGGGGATGCAGTTTTCTGAGGATGACCTGACAGAGCCAGTCAGCAGGTGGAAAATATTTCCAAAATGTTCCCTTTTGAAGAAATCTGAGCTAGCTGTAATTTCAGTTCATCCTTTTACCCTCTGCCCATTACCTGTCTTAGTGTAATGTTATTGTCATTGGTTATAAGCAGTTGTTAGGGTTTTTTTAGTACTTTTTATTTTAATATTTCTGTTCTTATTTATCATCACTGCAACAGCCCTAACGTTTTCTAACACAGCATGTTATTTCCTTATTCCGTTGGCAGCCTGTTCCCAGCTATGTTGTTTTATTACTAGTAGCAGTTGAGATATGAGAGGTACAAAGTTCCCAATGGCAACAAATGCAAACAGAAAGCAAACAGACTCATCTGTGAAACCCTCAAAAGAAACAGTGCTAACCAAAGAAACCACATGACATTCATGGGGCCCTAATTGAGGCAGCGTTCCTTTAATCCTTTAGCTAGGCTAAGTGTTTTTACAGTTGTCAGGACAGGCTCTCTTAAAAAGTTGAGGAGAAGGTTTTCTCTTTTCCTAAGATGGAAGATTGGTTTTGTGGCCAGTTCATCATAATGGGCAATATCACAAAAGCTTTCACTGTTTGATGTGGCAGGATCCTATTGCTAGGGAAATCATGCTTTATTTCCTAACAGCAACATGTTATCTCCTCCACTTTATCTAATAGCCCATTCATCAGTGACAACATTCAGTTATCAGTTATAAACCGTAGTATTCTGTGGCAAATACTATGGCAAATTAATCCTTCATTTCTCCTTTTTCACAAGAATATTTTCAGATCCAGGTGCCCTCTGAGCTCTGCACATCCTTGCACCTCTGATGCATCGTGTGCATTGTAGCTTTGCTGTAAGATTGCTGTTTGCTCTGCAAATCACTTCAGGATGAGATTCTGATTGTGAAAAAACTACGCAGAGATGTTACTGCTTTGATATAATGCTGGGGTGAAACAGTGTGCGTGTTTTTGTGTGTCTTCAAAGAGATGTGACTCAGGAATCAACAGCTTTCCCTGAGCACTGCTGGGCCTTACCCTGTGCTCAGGTCTACTGCTGTAATACTGAGTTGTTTTAGAAACATCAGCAAAACTGAACATGTCACTCACAGGGACAATAAAACCCTGTCAGGGTTATTGTTACCCACCCCTAGTCTGGAAGATAATTTACCGCAATATTTGGTTTTGAGGGAGGATGTCTCTCTTCTGTCACCTCTCATAGAGTAACTCTGCCAGGAGTCTTCCTCCTTGACATTTTCTGCATAGCTGAAAGCCAGCCTTGGTCCTGCAGCTGACCTCAGCTCAAAGCTGAGATTAGAGTAGGTTAATGACAGGAACTGAAATATTTTTTTCGAGCTGCTTACCAGGAAGCTCCGGACACTCACACTGAGGCATCCGTGTTGCCTAAAATGCCAAAGCATGTAAGCAGCAGAGCCTCACTGACAAAGCACCAAGGACAATTGATTAAAAGCTTTTAGGACTGGAAACTAATCCTTGCTGCAATATTGCCAAAATTTTTAAATAGATGGAGGAAAACTAGCATTTGTAAATTGCCTTACAAAAGATGTCACTTCTGATGTTGAGACCCAGACATGATAATTTTCTGTTTAAATTTCCTTCCTTGTGCTATGAGATTACATATTGAAAGTATTTGGGAGCTACCTTTGGATAGAAGTTTTCATATTAATGTGTTCGATACCATAGTTTAAAGAGAGATTTCTGGAGGAATCACCAGTGGCTGGCAATGTGTTGGACTGTGGAAAAGGCATGTGACAACCAAGCTGTTGTGCTGACCATCATTTCTAATGTTACTAAGCCATTCAGTGAGCCTTTCTTCCTGTTACAGCTTCATTTGCCTGACTAATTTTCTTCGTCTGTCTTTATACTTTCTTCTCTAATTGTGCTCACATTTGCCATTTATGCATTAGGTACTCTCCAGGACAAACCTAATCCATCCTTTAAAAGACCTAGACCTCATAAAGTATAAATATTTTCTCCCTTTCTATATTCCTTCAAGCATACATATCTGTACTTTATTCTGAGTCAGCATTTGTTCACAAAATAGAAAAACTGCTTAAGCTTTCTGAAGCCTATAAATCTTGATAAATTAACATGTGCTTTTTGAGGCATTAGCCCTTCAGCACACAAGATGGTCACTACACAATTAATGAGAGAGGAGTTTGCTTATGGAGCAATGAGAATGAAAGTAAGTATTATTCTTTTCTCCATTTTAAAGTGCACTATTTATCTTAAATTTTGTTGTTTCTTTGTCTTTGAATGCTGAACTTTGAAGCCAGAATATTCCATTAATGCATTTAGATTTAACTAGATTTCATAGATATATTAAAGAATACTGGAGATGATATAATTTGTGTATTGTGTAGCAACTTGAATCTTAAGATCAAGGTTCAAAGCTTATTCATTACCCAGTTTGATATTTTAACATAGCTTGGCATTTTAACTTGTCTTGAAACACTAACAAGCTCATCTCCATTCAAAGGAAACTCCCAAGAATTACGGAGTAGGTACTTTTGTATCTTGTTTCTGACTGAATCATTACTAAGATGTTTGAACTTTTCCTATGGAAAGGAAAGTCTGCTCTTGATCTAGAGATTTTCAAGGAATTTCTTGCAGTGCTGGCTGACTTTTAAAAAAAAGATAGGGGCATTTGGAGAGGTTTCATGAATCACACAGAGTCACAGAATCACAGAATGCTAGGGGTTGGAAGGGACCTTCGGAGATCATATAGTTCAACCACTCTGCCAAGTCAGGTTCACCTAAAGCAGGTTGGACAGGAAATCATCCAGGTGGGTTTTGAATATCTCCAGAAAAGGAGACTCCAGAACCTCTCTGGGCAGCCTGTTCCAGTGCTCTGGCATTCTCAAAGTAAAGAAGTTCTTCCTCACCTTGAGATGGAATTTTCTGCATTTCAGTTTGTGCCCGATGACCCTTGTCTTGTCACTGGACACCACTGAAAAGAGTCTGGCCCCATCCTCTTGATACCTGCCCTTTTAGATATTTATAAGCATTAATAAGGTCTCCTTTCAGTCTTCTCCAGGCTAAAGAGACCCAGCTCTCTCAGTCTTTCCTCATGAGAGGTGCTCCATCCCCTTCATCATCTTTCTAGCCCTCCACTGGACTCTCTCCAGTAGTTCCCTATCTTTCATGTATTGGGAAACCCTGTACTGACCAGATGAAGCCTCAATAGGGCAGAGTAGAGGGGAAGAATAACCTCCCTCAGATGTGCTGGCCACCCTCTTTTTAATGCCCCACAGGGTACCCTTGGTCTTCTTGAGCACAAGGGCACAAATAAGGTATTTCAAAACATTTTCATTTTAACCCATTTCATTATGTATATCTATGTATATAGCTATAGCTTCGGATTTAGATGTGTATATTTAGATATACATTAATGTTTTAAGTGTTCCATACTATTGGAGGAGAAATATTTTTGAAGATTCAATGCTACCTTTGTTGTAGTTTTGTTTTGCATGAATGGGATGTAGAGTTCTCCCTCGGTTATCTGAGCATAACTACCTCTGCTACCTCTTATGGAGAAGAGCTTGTACAGTTGTGCCAGCATCAATGTGAAACAAGAAACAGTGCATGGAGAATTTAAAAGAGGTGGACCACAAGTCGTAACTGAGTGCCTAAAACACCTTGCTGTAGACAGAACATTTCCATGTATATTGAAGGTAAAATTCATTATAATTTATTTGCTTGATGTATTCTTGCTTTCTGTAGTTTTTCAGTTTTATTCATACATTTTCACTTTGAGTATCCTCCTTAAGTCTTGTTATAAATGTGCTGTTTCTGAAATGCAGTGTTAAAAGCAGATGCCACCCAGGGTTTCCCCCTAGTAACTAACTAACTAACTAACGAATAAACTAACAAACGAACGAATGTATGTACGTACATATTGTTTACTTATTTAAGTTAGTTGAAGAGATCATAACTTTTGAACTATATGAGCTTTGCATTTTACTACAACCAAAAGTATTTTTGGATCAAATCACTCAGTTGGGAAGTGCGTATGTGTTTAGGGGCAAGATGTCTAACTTCACTTTCCAATGGTTTGCAGTCTAGATAATGCAGTGAAAGTATCTATTTATTTTGCCATAGCATGGTCAAAAAAATATCCTGGTTAATATATACTCTGATTTTCAGCCCATAATTTTCTGTGTCTTCTTTTCCTTTCTTGTTTTATCACAACATAGTGGCTTAATTAGCTTTATAAATATTGTGTATGTAACATAAGTATATGAGACTGAGAACAGGGCATGTGTTTTTGTTAAAAAAAAAGATTGTTACTTTTATTAGCTGTATGTTCCATATAGTTTCTAGAGCTTTGGTAAAAGTCACGTCTGCACACATGACAACTGTCGTTTTTTCTTTGCTACTTCAATTAGGCAAATCAAAAACTATTACACGCCCATCAATTTTTTTCACCAATTGAATGTCTTTAACAATATTTTCCCCACAGCTTTGTTCTATTTACCAAGTGCTGATGGACTTTTTATGCGTCTAAAGAGCCGAGCATCTGTTTGTATGGGAAAGTTCCAGTAAACCATAATATTCTACAGTTAATTGCATAGCAAATATTTATTTCTCACACATCAAATTAACGAAACAGCTTCAATGAGATAAAAATCACATCAGCTGGGCAAACACCACCTATGAAGCTATGTAAGACTTCCAAGGCATTTTTGGCAGAAATCCTGTATCAAGAAAAATTGTGTGCCTTTGGGAATGATATCATTATTTATTTACTGGATGAGAATGTTTTTGTAGGTTTGTTTATTGTTGTTTTGGTTTTTACCTACAAAGAATAAAATAAAATATTGTTTTTCTGATTTTACTAATGGACCGTACCATGGCTACAACAGTATAATGGAAGAATGATCATTTTCAAGCTACTACAAACACCATTTAATCTTATCTTAAACAAGATTAATATTATATTAGTATTTAATATTCCTCCAGCAATTACTCCTCCTCATATATAAATGTGCAAAGAGCTTTAAAAATCAATTTTCAAAACCCCCACTTTGATTATAATAATGACTATCTTTTCTGTCTAAGAGCAACATGGATGCTTTTCCTGTTTCTGCAACAATGACTGTTTCATGTACCACACATATTTTTGTATTCTCTTCCCACCAGTGCTAATATTCCCTGTGTCATGTGTGAAGGCAATGACACTACACAGAACTGCTTATAACAACAAAGGACAATGATGCATAGAGTGATAAAGTTTTTTCAGCATAGGAAGCAGAAAGCCTAACTTGATCTCTCACTATTTAGGTTCACTTCATTGCTATAAAATTTATATAATTTTTCTTAACATACATTTCTGAGAGCTTCATAATTATTTATTTCCACTTGCAAAAACTTTGAGTTTTATACCATCTGCTTCTTCTGACGCTTAACCAGAAGTAGGCGCATAGAATTTGAAACACTCATACAGGCTCTTAGTCTATCCATAGAGATTCCATTTTAGTAGCTAAGAATTTACATTTTAAGTTAATTCAGTTTGATTTCAAGTACCTGTACTTACTAACCCTACTTTTCTTAAAATGTGGATGAAAAAAATGACATGTGTGAACCTCATGAAGTTCAACAAGGCCAAGTGCAAGGTCCTGCACCTGGGTTGGGGCAATCTCAAATGCAAGTGCAGACTTGGCAGACAATGGATCGAGAGCAGCCCTGAGGAGAAGGACTTGGAGGTACTGGTGGGTGAAAAGCTGGACATGAGCCAGCAGTGTGTGCTGGCAGCCCAGAAAGCCAACCGTACCCTTGGCTGTATCCAGAGAAGCATCGCCAGCAGGTCAAGGGAGGTGATTCTGCTCCTCTACTCTGCTCTTGTAAGACCCCACCTGGAGTATTGTGTCCAGCTCTGGGTCCCCAAACATAAGAAAGATATCGACCAGTTGGAACGAGTCCAGAGGAGGCCATGAAGATGATCAGAGGTCTGGAATACCTCTCCTAAGAAGAAAGGCTGAGAGAATTGGGCTTGTTCAGCCTGGAGAAGAGAAGGCTCTGGGGAGAGCAGCCTTCCAGTACCTGAAGAAGAAAGGGGGCCTACAAGAAAGCGGGGGGGGGGGGGGGGGGGGGGGGGAGGGGGGAGGAACTTTTTACAAGGGCCTGTAGTGACAGGACAAGGGGTAATATGTTTAAATTGAAAGTGCAGAAATTTAGATTAGATAACAGGAAGAAATTCTTCATGGAGGGGGTGATGCAGCACTGGAACAGGTTGCCCAGAGAAGTTGTGGATGTCCCCTCCCTGAATGACTTCAGTACCAGGCTGGATGAGGCTTTGAGCAACCTGGTCTAGTGGAGGGTATCCCTGCCCATGGCAAGGGGGTTGGAACTACTTCAAGTCCCTTCCAACCCAACCCATCCTATGATTTTATGTTTTTCTTTCTTTTTCTTTCCCTTGAAATTGTTTAAATCACAGTTAAAAATGTGCCTGTATTCACTTGTTATTTGTTATGTGAAGCACACATAGACGTGTGTTCATGAAGGTGGAAAATCTATCCTACATTCTCCCTGGGTGTACATAAAAATGTTACAGCTTTCACTAGGAGATATGGTCATTACAAATAAAGAAACACTGAGAAAAGCAAAATTCATGAGATCTTTAAGTAATATTCATAATTCTTTAGAAATGTTCATAAGAAATATCTTTTGAAAACACATCACTCACAATTTTGAAGTTCTGTAATTTGGAAGGATTTGGATAACTTAGGACTTCTGGTCTCTGGTCTATGGGTTAAATAGTTTATTTAGAAGTGGGAATGACCCAAAATGTATTTTTTAATAAAAACCAAAAAGTCTGATTTTTTACTGTTGCATGAAATCTCCATTTACCCTCAGAAATTTTTCCGTTTTTAAACCCAAAACATTGTTGTCCCGAAAAGATCAATGCATATAATAGATTAAAAAAATGTTAAAAAACCCCTACATATTAAAACTTTTTATACATAACAATGTACAAGAAGCTATTGTATATATTTATATCACTGATGAAATACAATCACGTTACAGAGATGTAATGTAAAGCAGCCGGTCCTAAAGCTGTTGTATCAAATGAGAATTCTCCCTGAATATGTTGTTTGTCTTCAACTCTCCCTATGTTTTGGAAATGATAAATTTTGGGGGACACACACCAAGAAAACTATAACCAATTATATTTTTCTATATCACAACTATTACAAATCCATGTTATCTTTCCTAATTTTACATTGAAATTATGGATAGAAATATGCAGCCCAGAAGATAATACCCTGTTATCTATGCAACTTACTGTACCTAAGTTACCCTTTCTGTAGTATTACTACAGGATGGGATATAGAAGTGTGGCATGAAATTTTCATCTGACTTCCTTGGGGCATGCCTTGTTGTATTACACTTACTAAGGATTAAAGTGACTATCCCAAACTCTTATGGAGTAAAATCTTAATATGACACCATTGCATAGTCTATATGTAAGGAACAAAGATGTAGCCTTAGAAGTTTAGTAAAATTCAGTAAATGCAAAGAGGATATATGCCTGGCTGAAGAAACATGCCTTCTTGAATCCCTCACCACTTCCTCTTCTTCCTTCCCACTCCCATGCATTACCTATACTGTCTGTTGTTATGGAAACATATTCATGAGAGCTGATGACTTGGTCTAAGTCAGATCTGTGAAGGAAAAAAAAAAAAAAGAGATTAGAAAAAAATTAAACCCCACATGAAACAAAACCAATCTTTTAAATCAACTTAAAGTGAATTTTAATATCTTTATTGTGAAAAGTATGACACTAAAATAACAAAACGGTAGACTACTTCTCACTAATAGCAATATAGAACCACTGTTTATCTGCTTTGTGCATTTTGGAAACCCTAGTAATGTAATCTGGAAAGCAGAAAATTCTTAACTGCCTAAACTGTGTCATTTCACAAACGTTGCAGTAGTACTGTGTATTTGATGAAGTGTGTGAATATGGTGATCAGAGGCTGCAGAGGGAGAAGGAGATAGGGAGAGAGAAGGAGAGAGAGAAGAGAAAAAATGGACATTTTTCCAGTGAGAAGACTGACTAAAACTGACTTAATTTCTGCCCACTGCTTCTGAGCTGGCTGAAAAGGGTGAGATTTTCAGGTTACACTGAAGCCTCTGCAGGAATCCAGGGTGTGAGGAAAACCCATGCACAGACAGAAGGCAGTGGGCTTTTGAGTGGCTTCAGCAGGAATTTCCACCAGACAGATTTTGTGTTAGGCCTGTTACTCTCCAAAAGAAGACTGCTGAGTGGTCTTTTTCAAAACAGTTTACTGGGATAGACCTTTTGTTACTTCTACTGGGTGGAATAACAGTAAAGTTATCTGACTACATTAGTCCCTACCATCTTAGTGTACGAACAGAAATCTCATACATCTTTTTGCAAAATCTATCCTCTTCTCATGGTTTTTAGTTTGAAGTGGTCCTCAGCTAGTGTCCATCAGCAGAGCTAAATCTTTCCTTACAAAAATATCTAACACCATTGCAGAACAAGAACAATGAAGTATCTTCCATGTTTTTATTTAAAAGCTAGATTCAATTTTACATGATTCTTACATTAAAACCCCAGGCAATCCCATCTCAGTCACTGAAAGATTTTTATCACTTTGTCTTACAAAAGATGCCATGAGGATTTTAACATTTGAGTTCAATAAGTAAATGTAGAAAATATATCACCTTATTGTTATGTTTCAGTCATTCTCGGTCACACAATGTCTTAAATTCAAATGCAGGGCTCCTACAGTTAAAGATTGCTCCTAATCTCAGTTTCATATGAGCAGTACAACTATGCAGCATGCTTGCTGTATGGATTTTTTTTTTTTTCAAGTGAAACAAAGAAAAATACAGTTATTATTCTTATTTCTTAGTGATGTACAAAACCTGAACTGAAACACCTACCTACTCTGAGGCACATGTTTTCCGTTATTAGGTTGATGCTGAATACAAATTTCCTCTGTTCACCTACAAAGTAGCTTGCACTGTATGCATGGATAGTTTTTTTGTCAGAAAACAAAAATTCATGACTAACGAGTATGTCAGTGTTAGAAGTCACCTTCTGAGTTTGAGAACTGGAAACCAAAATATTAGAGATAAAAAGAAAAGTAGCACAGGATAAGATTAAAAAAAATAGATGGGAAAAAAAAAAAGAAATCATCTTGAAGGCCCAGAAATATTTTAGCAAACACATTTATTCTAACTCAGATACAATTCACAAATCTAACAGGAAGTAGCTCACTGTTTTTCTTAAAGTTAATAAAGAGTTTCCTTAATCTTTACCTATGATAAGAAAACTTGTATATGTAATTTTCTCTTCTCTGATAATTTTCTCATTTATGAATAAAATAACACACCTTGCAGCTGAAACCATGAAGTCCAGAATTTATCTAGATTATGTTGTATACTCAAATTTGTTTAGGAAATCAAAAATATTAAATTAATAGTATAATTCTTCTTGGAGTTTTTCTATTAATAGTCATTGTATAGTCATCGAAAATTACCTTTTTCTCTGTGTGTGAAGTTCTAATGTGTTTATGATGCTGAAAAAAAGACAAGATAAACAAGCATCCCTTAAAAGGAGAGCTGCCTCCCAAAGAAAATTCTGGGCAGTGGTATGGGTTACATTGCACTGATTCTGTCCTAAATGAAAATGTCATTAGGAATTAGGACTTTTAAAACAAAATATAGTAATCACTTGTTTTCTTCACCAGGTTTCATAAAGAAAAAAACACACCTTGTGGCCAAGAATGATAAAGACACCATGTGTATTGGAAGGGGTTATTGAACAGCAGGAAAAACAACTTAGAAAATGGCACATCATAAGATAAGAGAAGCTTCACATCAACTGTTTTATCTTTTCCTGCTACACCCATAGCCCTTCCTGCTAACTCATGTTCTCACACTTGCATCTAGTGAAATCCGTGCGTAACAATTATTTTCTACATAGTCAGAATGTCAGTTTATGGCACGAATGCTCTCAATTTACCAGTAGACGGTTCTGACAGATCCAGACATGACAATGTGAAAATGAGAGCAAAAGAGTCCTTTGTGTTGAAAGGATAAGTGATCCCTTATTACACAGCTATGAGAAAAAGATTCTTTCCAATTGAATTATCCCCTTTGAAGTTTTTTGGTCACTAAAAAGATAGGTGTTCTGAGGTCAATAAGAATACCTTGTCCATGTTTTTTTGTTGTTTGGGGTTTTTGTTTTGTTTGTTTAAATTATGATTTGACAAGCCATGCATTCATGGGCTTGTGAATTTCAAGATGTTTGCTCCTCTCTCCCCCTTGCAGGAGGGGATATTAATAGTGGTACCTCCATTTCCACACTGTAGAGAGAGGAAGGGTACCAACATTCTACTATACATGCAAAAGATGGGTCAGACAAGAAAAAGAGAATTTTAATAGATTCATACTACTTAATGTTTGGAAATCCTGGTTTTCTTGAACATATGCAAAATTTTTCAAATTTGGTAAAGGAGATTTAAACCATATAATGTAAAATATGCTGCAGCTACTATCACGGTTGAGTAGGTTTTTCTAGCAGTCTGTTTTGGTTTTGTTTAAATTTTACAGTAAGATAAGATCCCAGCTTTTAATAAGATGCAGAAACATGTTGTAGGGTAGATTAGAGCACAGTTAGACATGGTCTCCTACAAGGAGACACACTCTGCTAGTCACTTAACTTCTGTCAGAAGCCTTTTGCTGCCCTACCTCTTCTCTTGACTGAATATAGTTTTACTCTTTCTTCATTTTGTCTTCTTCAAATCTATTCTTACCCTTAATTTCACTAGGCATATATAATTTGGCTGCAATATGACTGGAAGGTTGATTTTCACTTGCATTTATACATGTAGAAATGAAAGTCACAGATGTACACAAATGATATGAATCATCTTCCAATTTGAACTATATTCTGCCATTTGTATACAAAAAGAACAAGATGGGAAAAAACCCAAAATCTTAGAGAATGGGGTCTATATACCTTTTTATATTACAGGAAATGGTGGGTAATCCAGTACAATTCTGTGCAAATATAAACATTATTCCCATCAAGTACAAGAAAGTGATATTCTGTGTGCTCTGAAGAGGCTTACTCTTTTAAGGCTTATGCAATAATTGGGTTCACAAGGAAACAAAGGTAAACACTATTCATCAATGATAGTAGCTGCAACATATTTTACATTATATGGTTTAAATCTTCTCTGCCAAATAAAGGTAATAAATTGGCAGAATAACAATTTATAGATCTGACTTTGTTTTTCATTTCACTGCAGTAGCCCCATCGACTTCAATAGGGTTTGACTAGATTTCCCCTTGCCTGCAAAAGAAAAGAATTTATTCAATGTCAGAAACAACCATTTCAGTTCACAAACACACAGCATGCAAGTACTCTGAACTCCTGAGAGCACAGAGGAAAGATTTATATTTGACAGAATAAATTTGACCAGCAGGAAATGAGTTTTGAAAACAGCTGTGGCTCTTAATATTTGAAGAACTTTTCCACTCAGGTAAGTCCAAACAGAAATTCCTAAGTCTGCACTATAGTGGGTTGGTGATTGGTTTTTTTTTTCTCCCAAGGATCAGGGGGCACCTTAAGCCTTACCTTAGAGGTAATATTTTGATAAAGACCTTGTCTTATGCCATGTTTTGGGAAAGGAGTCAAGTAAACAGGTGAGGAACAAGGAGCATACTGTGTCTCAATGGTTCCCATCTGTCATTCAGTGTGCAGGAATAAAAAACATTAAAGAATGTGTTAAATTTCAGTCGTAGTTGCAGCTACAGACTCAGGAATTTTTCTTCATGTTCTCAATATCAACTCAAAAATTTACTAGCTCTTAGCATAGCAGTCATCCGAGACTGCACTATCCATGAATACCCCTGGAGGTGTGCACACTGCCATCAGAGGGATGACGGCATGCTTGACTGCAACCTTGACTACATGTTGAGTGCCAAACAGACAGGTTGCCTTTTACCTTTATTCCTTATAATGCTCCTGAACCTTCATGCCAGTAGCTAACTGATAAGAACCTTATGTGATAAATACTGGTTTTGCATTCAGAACTCCTTTTTGGTATCAGAATATTCATAAACAGTGCTAAGCATTTGTGAAAGCAAAATATTCCCAGAAAATTCTATTTGAAAAATACATTGAATAAGTTATTTGACAAATAATATGCCTGTGAATTTAATAATATTCTAAAGACAGTATTATGAAAGTGTTCCAGGATAGCTGTACTTTCTTTAGATAACTGTAAATAACTTTCTTAGGACATTTTGGGTGGGGGGAGGGGGATGGTGTGGTTTTTGTTTGTTTGGGGTTTTTTTTGTTTTATTTTTTTAAATAAACAGCCTTGTGCCTGTCTGGTTTTGACGACTGGTAAACATTGCGTCTGGCAATGGAATCACAGATTTTGTACATCAGTATTCATTTACTATATGTAAGAACCGATTCTTATCCTCTTGCATTCACATCTGTATTTTCTCCAATGTTACATTTTATCAAGATTTATTTTGTCACAATTGCTAACATACAGTTATCAGGGATATCATACCAAGATTTATATTCCTTCCTCATTACACTACAGAACAAAATGCTTATCTGTACTCCTTAAAT
Organism: Rhynochetos jubatus; assembly: GCA_027574665.1. Taxonomy (NCBI): domain Eukaryota; kingdom Metazoa; phylum Chordata; class Aves; order Eurypygiformes; family Rhynochetidae; genus Rhynochetos; species Rhynochetos jubatus. The sequence continues at coordinate 59,444,969 of CM050649.1, forward strand.
TTAAATGCCCATCATATACACAGCCAACACTTCTTTTGTATATCAGATGGAAGATGTAGTCTCTATTTAAACAGAAGCTGTGCCCTATGCTCTTCTATTGGGAAAAGCATGTTTTGAACAGACCTGTTTGCCTACTTTTAGTGTGAGACAGCAAATATACAGCTAGATCTTGTGTTTATCCAGATGTGCAACCACATCTGTAAGTCCCTGCTCCTTTCCTGGTTCAATTGCTCCTGTGTTCCGAAAGCTGTCTTAAACTTGATATCCCCTTTTGTGAGTGTACCCTTTTTTTCTCTTCAGATCAGTCATGTGTTGCTTTAGCCAAGCAACATCAGTGCCCAGGTCCCTGCATGTTGCTGTTGATCTAGAAGAACAAGAGTTAGTAATTGGTGCAGACTTAGGAAGAATATTGTTCCTTGGAAAGAAAAACTCAATTATCCATGTGATTTCCCTTTCCTCAAAGCTAAAGGAACTCTTCCCATCATTATTTCTCCATGACAGAAGTCTAAACAAGGAGAGTTTGATCTCTGAAGGAGAAGGGAGGAGTGGTATGTCTCCTTTTTAATACTAATTCTGGACAAATTCTAATAGTTATAGAACAATCACCTTAATGGCAGAAAGGTCTCTCAGAACAACTCAGGTTGTGCACTATGATTTCTTTGCTGGTTACCTTTATTTCTGTATGGTCTGTTAGATTTTTATGACTCTATGTTTTACTTTTAAAAGCAATAAAACTCAAGAAGCAGTGGATACTTTAGTTCATGGATAATGATCCTGGCACAAAGCTTTACACTATCTTTTCTTGTGCTGATGCATTCCAGCACTTCGCAGCTAAGGAGAATGAAGAAATAAAAGAAAAGAGAGATCACATTTCTGCGCCTCAACCATTTAGGAGTACAGAAGTACTAAGTACTAATAAGCACTGAGGACTAAATACTTCTATGTGGTGTTAAGAACTGTACACCATTTCTCCACTTTGTCTATTGCTTAAGTGCTAAATGACCACAGATGTGAAAAGTTCCTTTCAGTCTAAGATGAAAAAACCAATAGGATTAGAAGATTAAAATTTATTGAATCACACTGCTGATCAAACAAAAATGGTAGAATGTGATTTACTTCTGCTTGGTCTTTGTAACAATGTTGACTTTGTAAAGGAACAGACTGGCTTATACAAAATGACTTGTACGAAATGATATCATACCCAAGAAATAAGTAGTAGGAAATTATTTTTCTTACTTTTTTATGCAGATATTTCTTATAGTACAACTGACAGAAATATTAAACCCCTTTGTCCCTGAGAGTACCACCATCACTGCCCAGTCCCCTCAGGGTTCCCCCCACACTGCCCAGGGACCAGGACCCCATGTCAACCATGCAGAGCCATCAACCTGTGCCCCAGTGGTGCCACAGCAGGGCCCATCTCCAGGTCCCCAGAGCCATGACACCATGAGCTCAAATAGTCATTGCACGGGGAGATGTCTAAGGACATTCCTTCTATTTTACTGAATTGTTTCATGCCTCCAGGTCATAGCAGTAAGGCCCTACCAGATGATGGTTCACTAATTATTCTGCTTTGGAGACTGTTTAGCGTTGGATAATGCTGCTCCAGGCAGAAAGGGCCATAAAATAGTCTATTCTGTTTGGTTTATAGATGACATATTTCACAACTATTACTTCTAATGACATTTTTGAAAAATTATTCCCGAGGAGAGATGTGATGGTTTAGAATTATGCTGGAGGGGTGGCACATAGGCCCTGCTGCACTGAAGGACCATTGCTGGAATGCTGTTCTGCCTTTCAATTTGTACAGCTCTGCCAGGGATGGGTTGACAAATATTTATGCTCAAGGCACAGAAAAAATAAGGAAAGAGAAAGAGAAAGAAGTTGTCTGAAGAGGAAATGAGGGGTATTTTATTTGTTTTTCCAGTGAATCTGTGTTCAAAAAGGGTAAATCAGAGGTAATGCAAGTGAGGTGTAAATCTGACAAACAGTAGTCTTTTTCCAGTGGATCAATCTCTTTCAGTTTCAGCCTCCTTTCTATCAGAGCTATAAAAGCTAAAATGCATCACTGTGAATTCAAGATAAAAGACAGAGTCAGGAAGAAATGCACTCTTCCTCCCTTCCAGAGAACAAAACAACAGGAGGAAATGAGCACTGGGATGGATATTTGCTTTCAGATGGGTAGCTTGCCTGAAAAAATTATAGAAGGCCTCATTACGTACCTCCTGTGAAAACAACTGAAGATTTATTTCTTTTCAAGGAAAAGATATGATAATAATTAATATGTAATTAGTTAATTAGTAGAAAAGACCAAATATGAGAAATTTATGATTCATCTTAGCTAATGGTCCTGAAGCAATTTAGTTATATTGTAATCATAGTTTTTGTTTTTCTTACTATCTTAATAAATCTGAATACTTGCAACAATACTTGCAATTGTTCTGAAATTTAAGGTTTCCTTCTCTTCAGAAGAGAAAACATAACACAAAGTTATCAGAATCAGATGTAGTAATAATAACTATATTCTTATATTGGATATTCAACCAAGTTCTTGAGATTATATTTAACAATTAGCAACTGTAGATTCAGTTACCATGAAAATTGTTGAAGCAATAGTTTACTCTTTTTGTTATGTATTAAAAACAAACATTGAAATACCTAAATTTTGGAAATATGTGCATTTGATATTTAATAAACATTACAGACAATCTGGTCATATACACTTCTCAGCAGAAGCTATAAACAAGGTAATGCTGTCATTTAGAAACATTCACCAACAAGTCTTGGCCCGTTTATCCTTTGCAGAACAGAAAATACACAGTAGAAAATCATTCTTGTGCTGAACCAGGAGAGTAAAACATGTCTTACTAAAGTTTGTCTAGGTATTTCCACGCTCTTACCTATTTTGGCTTGACCCAGAAGTGCTAGATGACTTAAATTCCCTAGTTTAATTAGGATCTACTGAAAGTTGTTAGTCTTTGCCACTAATAAGATTTTAGTTGTTCGTGCATATGTGTTAGAGTAACTGCAAGTGCAACTCTTTTTTAAAAATATGGGCTTTTCCCCCTCATTATTGAAGTAAGAATATGGAGGAATTCCTCAAACAATAATAAATTTCCCAAGCTTGAAATAACTCTGCTAGACTATAAAACAGAAATTAGAATAAAAGCAATATTTCTGCTTAGCGCAATAGTTTCCAGATATTAGTCAGCTGCTATCAGAGCATTTTGCTACTCTGATATGCACAGATATTTACCAGGGTATGTTCACACGGTCAGCAGCTTTAACACCATATACGTGTTAGAATGAGAAGTGGAAAAACACACTGAAAAGTTAATGGGCATCCTCAGTTTTTGCCATGTTGGCACATATATTTACAATTGAGCCCTGCATAATGTTTAATTGGGATATATATTTTTTTCAATGGTACACGTTGAAGTTTTCCAAAATGTAAGAGAATTTCAGATAATCTGAAATTGCACCTGGGTTGGGGCAATCCCAAGCACAAGTACAGGCTGGGTGGAGAATGGATAGAGAGGAGCCCTGAGGAGAAGGACTTGGGGGTAAGCGTGGATGAAAAGCTGGACATGATCCATAAGTGTGTACTGGCAGCCCAGAAAGCCAACTGTATCCTGGGCTGTATCAGAAGTGTGGCCAGCAGGTCAAGGGAGGTGATTCTCCCTCTCTATGCTGCTCTCGTGAGATCACACTGGGGGTATTGCATCCAGCTATAGGCCCCCAACACAGGAAAGACATGGACCGGTTGGAACAAGTCCAGAGGAGGGCCACGAAGATGATCAGAGGGCTGGAGCACCTGTCCTGTGATGAAAAGCTAAGAGAGTTGGACTTGTTCAGCCTGGAGAAGAGAAGGCTGCGGGGCTACCTTATAGCAGCCTTCCAGTACCCGAAGGGAGCCTACAAGAAGTTGGGGGGAGTGCTTTTTGCAAGGGCCTGTAGTGACAGGACAAGGGGTGATGGCTTTAAGCTGAAAGCAAGTGCATTTAGATTAGATATCAGGAAGAAATTCTCCATGGAGACGGTAGTGAAACACAGGAGCAAGTTGCTCGGAGAAGTTGTGGATATCCCATCCCTGGAAGTGTTCAAGGCCAGGCTGGATGAGGCTTTGAGCAACCTGACCTGGTGGAGGTTGTCCCTGCCCATGGCAGGGGAGCTGGAACTAGATGATCTTTAAGGTCCCTTCCAACCCAAATCAGTCTGTGATTCTATGATTCTGTGATAACTGTATCGATTTTACCATCATCTTATGATTTGCTCCCTACAAACATCATTCCCTCCCTGTGCCATACAGTATTTATGCAGAATCTCTCTTCATATTCAGATTTTTACACAATAGCATCTTCCACAGTCCTTTCATTTAAAATATTTGATTGCATGCAAAATTATGGTTAATAATTTAATAAAAAGCATACAGTTTTTTGTGCAACTTGAAAATCACCATAACTGATAATATCTCACATTGTCATCTTTACCATGTTTTTCTTGTGAGGTTCTTTTATATTCACTATTCTGCATAATTCTGACAATATTGTGCTGGCCTGTTTAAACATAACTTAATCATGAGCACATGACTGGATCTTTACCCTTAGACTTTAATTTTTTGGGAAATTATTTTACCTGTAATCCTAACAAGCCTTGAGCAGCATTTAGCTTTTGTTCTGAAAAGTGAATGGACAGCAGACAACAGGAGTTGTCATGTTTTTAACAAACAGATATTGTATGTTAGAAAATTAACCAGTCTAGTAAAAAGATAAAATACATTATATTTATGTTTAATTACACTAATAACAAATTAACCCAGAGGAAAATGTTTCTGTGTTACCTCCTCATTTTGCATAAACTCACATACTACGTTTGAGACATCTGTCTCTTTCCTTATCTTTAAGATCCTAAAAAGCTCAGTGTCTGTGCTCAAATAGAATTGAAAATGTATTGCAAATGTATGCTAATTACATTGAAACAGGGATTTAAACCCAGGGACGTGAGAAAGTAATTCAGATGCCAAGCTGAGAACTCTGGTCTTTTCTTAATTGTCTCCATACATGCAGAATTGATTTTGACTATTCAGCTACCTTTCTATCACTTGGGACCACAAGGATAAAAATGAATGTATTTTATTAAATAACCAGAAAAGGTTACTTAGAATAAAACCAAAATATCACCAGCTTAAGGCATGACAAGGCTTTATGATCTACTTTAAAAAGCATTTTAAATTATCATCTAATAGTCACCACTCAAGCTGAGATAATGATGGGACTGATATAATGCGCAGTGCAAGCTAATACAGAATATCAGTTGGGAGGGTAAGACTGATTAGGAAGGAGGAAATTTCTGTTCAGACACACATACTACTTGATTCTTAGCAGTGAAGGAAATGAAAATTAAGATAAAACAAAACTGAATTTAGTCTATGTATTCACTTTTGCTAGTCATTTCTGTGTGGCCATTTTGTCCTAAAATTACTGTCATGGCGTGTGTAAATCTCTTACTACAAAAAGTATTTTTAAGGCCAGCACTCCAAGATCTGGGGATATTAACGCCAGTGCTCACAATCACAATGCATAGAACTTTTAAATACTGTTTATAAAGACTCTTTTAGACTTTTTGGCAGGCTGGTCTGCTCCTGCACAAAGTTGGAACTGGGTAGCAAAAAGGATTAAGTCTCTCTTACTGTTTTAGTTTGTGTTAATTTGGTTAATTCAGATTGGTGTTCTGGATGAGGTCCCCATGAGTTTACTTCACCTTTTCAACATTCAGTTTGAGCTCCTTTCTCACTTTAATCTTCCATATTGCTTTTGTTTGATAATTGAAGGAAAACCATTGAGAATAGAAAAAGACCAAGTGAACTTCCTGAGTTTTGTCTCCTGGAACAGGAAAATTATTTTTAAAAGGACACTTTTAAGTGTGGACGAGTAATTAAAACCAAATTCTTGTTGCCAGGATTTGCATCCAGTGTGATTTGCACAGGAGAAAACCCCAGCATGCTCTGTTACAACAATTAACATAGTATCCAAAACACATGCGAATGTCTGTGAAAGATTTGCATGAAGAAATAAGAGAAAAAATTAAGCATAAATTAAGTTAACTAAGGACACGTCAAAGAAGTAATTCATGCTCAGCTGACTTGCATTTGTTTCAGACCAGGTGGCAGCCTAAGTCTTCGATTTTCTGTGCTAAGCATCAGGCTGCAGTTATCAGAGAGAGCTTGTTTGGACTCTTCTCTCAAAGAACTCCTTCAGAGGGAAGATGCTTGAAAGATGTTCCATTAAAAAGCACCTTCAGAAGCAGGCCTCTGAGCACATTCCTCATCATCCAGTTCTCACACTCTTCTTGACTGCAAGCTGTGTGGCTCTGATGTCCGGCCTTCCCTCTGAAGAATTCTGTAAGTTCAGACACATTCAGTCTTTCAACCCTAAACCATTTTCTTTATTCAGGAGACAGTCTGTACTTTCTTTTAAATTAAAAGTAAGATCTGCTTTACTTCCTGATAGATGTAAAAGTTTCTTTCTCAGACTTTGAGTCATGAGTACTTAACAGTCTCACCTCTGTGGCTGGCAAGATCATGGAGCAGATCCTCCTGGAAACCATGCTAAGGCACATGGAGAATGAGGAGGTGATGGCTTCAGCAAGGGCAGATCATGCCTGAAAAATTTGGTGGCCTTCTATGATGGGGTCACGACCTTGGTGGATAAAGGACTGCCAACTGACATCATCTACCTGGACTTGTGCAAAGCCTTCAATACCATCCCACACAACATCCTTGTCTCTAAACTGGAGAGGCATGGATTTGATGGATGGACTGCTCGATGGATAAAGAACTGGTTGGCTGGTTGCACTCAGAGAGTTGTGGTCAATGGCTCAGTGTCTGAGTGGAGACCAGTGACGAGTGGCATTCCACAGGGGTCAGAGCTGGTACCAGTCCTGTTTCATATCTTTGTCAGGGACATGGATGATGGCATCAAGTGCACCCTCAGCAAGTTTACTGATAACAGCAATCTGTGTGGTGCAGTCGACACACTGGAAGGAAGGGATGTCATCCAGCGGGACCTTGACAGGCTGAAGAGGTGGGCCTCTGCCAAACTCATGGAGTTCAACAAGGCCAAGTGCAAGGACCTGCACCTGGGTTGGGGCAATCCCAAGCACAAGGACAGGCTGGGTGGAGAATGGGTAGAGAGCAGCCCTGAGGAGAAGGGCTTGGGGGTACTGGTGGATGAGAAGCTGGACATGAGCCAGCAGTGTGCGTTGGCAGCCCAGAAATCCAACCATATCCTGGGCTGTATCAGGAGAAGTATGGCCAACAGGTGAAAGGAGGTGATTCTCCCTCTCTACTCTGCTCTTGTAAGACCTCACTTGGAGTCCAGCTGTGGAGCCCTCAGCATGAGGATATCAACCAGCTGGAACGAGTGCAGAGGAGGCCACGAAGATGATCAGAGGGCTGGAATACCTCTCCTATGAAGAAAGGCTGAGAGAATTGGGCTTGTTCAGCCTGGAGAAGAGAAGGCTCTGGGGAGACCTTATTGCAGCCTTTGAGTACCTGAAGGGGGCCTACAAGGAAGCTGGGGGGGTGCTTTTTGCAAGGGCCTGTAGTGACCGGACAAGGGGTAATGGGTTTGAACTGAAAGCAGGGAGATTTAGATTAGATATCAGGAAGAAATTCTTCACAGAGAGGGTGGTGAGGCACTGGAACAGGTTGCCCAGAGAAGCTGTGGATGCCCCATCCCTGGAAGTGTTCAAGGTGAGGTTGGATGAGGCTTTAAGCAACCTGGTCTAGTGGAGGGTGTCCCTGCTCATGACAGGGGGGTTGGAACTAGATGGTCTTTAAGGTCCCTTCCAACCCTAACCATTCCATGATTCTATTATTGTATAACCAGAGAATAAATAACACTGTCAATTAGGGATAAAAGTGTTCCACTTCCCTTTGCTGAGTCACCATTGTGCCTCAGCTAGAATTTGTTCTCCACCAGATTAACACACTGTTTATCTGACCATTAAATGTATACATCAAACAATCTTCTGCGTTGGATAAATTTTGCAAAACCGTGGCTAGTGACTGAGTCCAAATGTGAATATAATTAACCCCTTCACAATGATCGTGTTTGAGATGAGAGATTCTCTTAAACACACCACAGAAATAAGATACACACCCTTGCACTTACTTACATCAGTATACCGGAGAGGATATAAGAACAGGTGGCAGGGCAATGCAGGAACGGAAAGAGGAAGAGCAGAGTCTTTGAGGCTGCGGCATAACCATGGCCACATGATTCTTCATGTAAACACTTAATGTATTTTTATTAGTTTTCTTTTGCCCAACCCCTCACATTTGTCTCTGATTCTGAACTGATTTGCCGTGTGTTGTTCTTGGGTTTGTGTTTTTTTAACCAACTATTAGCTCAATTTTTGGAGGGGTGATGGGAAATCTAGTATGATAATGTGTTTTTTTCCTGTCTGGTTTTTAATAGCCATATTAGCTTATTTACAGTTATGCAGTTGATTTGTTCCTTTTTTTTTTTTTTTTTTCCCCCTCTGTGGTTTTTATTTCTTGGTCTGTACCTTTTTCTTTGCTATGCTGTAACTGTCAGGTGTGATGTGGTCTTTTTCTTCGGTAGGAACAAAGGGGCTTATTAAATATTTTTTCCCACATGTGGTGGTAGGTGGGCTTCCCTTGAGAATAAAAATGGTATAGAAGCATAAAAATCATTCAGGGCCAAGGTCTGAAGGAGAGAAACGGCACGCAAAAGGTATGAACAAAACCACTGGCTACGTCTTAGAGAGATTTATCTGTCGGGTTTAATAAGGGCTTCTTGTGATATGTATCCATCCCTTGGTCTCTGCAGGTAATTTTCTCAAAGCAGAAGCAAACTTACTGAGTTAAAATAGAAGAGAACATATAAGGACAAAATAGTATGAGAACCAATGCCTTTTATCTTGAAGGTTTTGGATTTTGGAGGAAAGGAAAATAACAGTTTTTCAGTTCTTTGTTAGGGAAAAGATTGATTGAAGAAATAAAAAAGTTTTCTTCTACTTAATTTCCAGCCTTTTCACCTGTATAAATTATAAGAAAATAGCATTTCCATGGGCAATGGCAGAGGACATTGAAACAAATGAATGTAATGTCTTTTTCAGCTGTGTGAATAGGAAGCCTATGTACTGCTAGCTGTGAAATCTGTCTTGGATAGCTAATGGCTACAATAACCAATTTTCTAGCCATGCAGGAATAAGCCTTGTTTATGAGGCTGAGCTGATTCTGCAGCTGAATGAGTGGCCGCAAGCTGAAGTTCTGTGTGCAGCTTGAAACAAGCTGTGTTGCTGTCATTGCCCAGCAGACAAAAACAATATAGGAAGGCACAGTCCTGACTCCAAACCAGGTGTAATGGATCATTACCATTTTAAAAAAGATTATGCAAAATGTTAGAATTAAACTACCCCTCCGAGTCTCACAGTACTTGGACAACCAGATGAGCAGTTTATTTTGATGCTGTGAGAGCTCAGGGCCCAGTGAAATGTGGTTGTGATCCTCAGTTGTGCAGGAACTGTGGCATTTATAAGCATGTTGTGTTCTAAAAAGTGTGTTAACCACAGAGGGTTATCAGGAGATATGCTAAGTGTGGTAACATGCATTGGTCCCAGAACCAGAACTCATTCCCTGGAACCTGCTATTAACATGCTATAAACATGCTCATTAATTGATTGTTGTGTTCCTTGTATCATCAAGTTTCTTACTACAAGCATAACCTTCTCTCTTTGTCCCTGTTTTCCAGTTAGAAAGTCCAGGGTTACTGGAGATCTGCTCTGTTCAAAATTCTTCTTGCAGACATCAGACAGTCCTCCATCAAATCTGATATTTACAGTTCTCTTTTATTATATGAAACATACTCATTTTTAATGTGGGGCAGTGGATACAAAAGAAAAAAAAAAAAAAGACAAAATATGGCAAACATGTCCTGACCATTGTTAGACTTTTGCCACTGATCATAATAGGAAAAGATTGGTTTCTGGCTGAATTACTCTGAAATCTGACATACACATTAACACAGCTGGGAGTCTGAGTTGGCAGGTTCTCCTGGACCAGACTCCAGTGACTCTCTTATTGTAAAGCATTTTTGTCTCCAGAGAATAGGTGGCTAGATGAATTCATGAATGATCAGTTGTATTCTCTTACAGGCATTTGTTACTATCCAACCTGGTTTTGATAAAAGGATTTCCTTCTTCATTTCATTGTGTTTTGATTACACCTGTCAACATAGCCAGTGATTCCTGTGCTCATTCAATATAAAAGGATTATAGTGATGCCTAGCATTGATGACACATTTCTTCCATTTGTCTCATCAGATTGGCAAGTTGCAGAGGTGAAATAACTCTCAGCTACTTTGTGGTCTGTGTTGATGGGAGTCATGCTTGAAGGGCCTGTTTATGGCTGCTAATGTCCATATTGTTCAAGGTTACAATATTCTTGCTGTTGTCATTTTTATTGTTAAAGGCAATCAGAAGTATAATTCTGAAAATTGTAAGATGAACATTTCTGACAAACATTCAGCCTGTTCAGCATCACAAAACAAACTCTCTGATGTCACTCCAGCAAGAATGGTCACTCCGCTAGGCTTGGCTGTTGATCTCATGCAGGTTCTTTGTCTAGTTTCATTACTAACAACTGATGTGCTAAAGTCAAAACTACCACTGACAGCCACAATCAACATGTATTGACTTGTAGTCAGTCAAAACTGCTCAAATTTTTGTGACCATACTTAGAGATGCAGGTATTAAAAGATGCCATGTAGAGAAGTCACTGTAGCAAGTTACAAGGCCAACTGCTGGGTGCAAAAATGATTTTAACTGCTTGCCATCCACTTTTCATACACATATGTCCTCTTCTCTATAGTAATGAGAAAAAAACTGGTGTGGATCTTTCTGGATAGCCTCTTTAAATAGCAACAGCATTTTCCACACTAAATTCCTTAAGCAAAAGGAACAAAAGGAACTCAAGAAGTGTGAGCAATTGCAGCAGAATTTATTACTCATTTTTGCAGCTCATTTGTTGAGACTGAATTGTCTGATAAATACTGACTGATGCACATATGCCAATCACTTCTCAGCTCACCTGCTCATCTTTTCTTTGTTGTTGTCACTAATGTACACTTTCAATCCTAAACCCACTGACAACAGCAGATCATTAAGTAGGTTATACTCTAAATTGTATTACAATTGAAAGAATTAAGTACAGATAAACTGAGATGTAACTTATTTTTGAAAATGAGTCATTTAGAAAAAAGTTGTGTAAAAGGGCAAACTCTAGTTGCAGAGGAAACAGAGGGTGTTTTTTCAGCTTCTAAGAAATATAATTTATATGTAAGAATTATCTTTTATTTATTCATCAAGACTCTTATATGTACATCTGTCTCTGTTAACATTTATTTCAGAATATACTGAAAAGGCTACAGGTTATGAAAATAAAGTAAAAATATATACCAGGCCGAGGTCTGCTTATTCATTGTGTGAATGTTTATAAACACATACTATTTCAGATGAAGAGTCAACTTTCCTATCACTTTTTTAATTTTAAAAGGTTTTGTGTTGATCAGGAGTTAGACAGCAACATCTGATTACCCACAAACTATTTTTAAAGTGTGTTATATTGTTGTTTTTCTGCTTGCATCCCCCAGTAGAGCTAATATCATGTTATCTTAAATTTTAGCCTACTTCCTGTCCGATAGAAATGACCACATGCTTGTGTTTCTTTGTGTGTATTCTTGCCAGTCATGTAATATGACTGCATCTGTAACAGATTTATTGATTTTAATCACATTGTAAGTTTTCCTACACGTTTCGCACTGCTACAACAGCAAATGCAAAAATGAAAACAATATTTCATGCAAAACTATATGCAAAATAGCAACCCTTTCTGTATCAGTTTTCAGGTTTTCAGCTATGCACAGTTTGCAGTATTTTTAGTTATACACAACTGCTACTTTTGTCATAAGAATATACAAGCTTCCCTTGGACTAATGGCAGGATCTTTGCCTTGGTAAGGGATTAAGATAAGCAAAAGTTTTAGTCAGGGAATGGCTGCTAGAACACAACATAGATAGAGAAAATTTTACTGTAACTGTTTTACTTTTTCATACAAGTTGGCAAGCTTTCCATCATGCCTCTTGACAGGGAAGTGTGTGGAAGGCTAATAAGTGAACTGGCAGGAAAAACTAGGTCTGTGGAGTGTTTTTTTTTTTTGCTTTTTATGCCAAGCTGTGGTGGGTTAACCCTGGCTGGGGGTCAGGTGCTCACCAAAGCTGCTCCCCTCCTCAGCTGAACAGGGGAGAGAAAATATAATGAGAAGCTCTTGGGTCAAGGTAAGGACAGGGAGAAATCATTCACCAGTTAGCATCACGGGCAAAATGGACTTGACCTGGGGAAAATTAATTTAATTTATTGCGGTTCAAATCAGAGTAGGATATAGAGAAATAAAAACTAAATCTTAAAACACCTTCCCCCACTTGCCCCTTCTTCCCAGTCTCAACTTCACTCCTTTTCTCTACCTTCTCCCTTAAGTGGCAATTAAAATTCTGGGGAATGTGGAAAAGGGGTTGTAGTCAATTTATTACACATCTCTGCTGTTCCTTCCTCCCCAGGGGGTGGACTTCTCACACTCTTCCCCTGTTCTAGCGTGGGGTCCGTCCCACAGGAGCCAGTCCTCCACAGACTGCTCCAGCGCGAGTCCTTCCCGTGGGCTACAGTTCTTCATGAACTGCTCCAGCGTGGGTCTCCTGTGGGGTCACAAGTCCTGACAGAAAACCTGCTCCATCCTGAGCTCCTATCTCTCCATGGATCCACAAGTCCTGCCAGGAGCCTGCTCCAGTGTGGGCTTCCCCCAGGATCACAGCCTCCTTTGGGCCATCCCCAGGCTGCAAGTGGGTCTCTGCTCCACCATGACCCTCCATGGCTGCAGGTCACAGCCTGCCTCACCATGGTCTACACAAGGGGCTGCCGGGGAATCTCTGCTCCCAAGCCTGGACCACCTCCTCCCCCTTCTCCACTGATCTTGGTGTCTGCAGAGTTGTTCCTCTCACATATTCTTACTCACCTCTCCCAGCTCTTGTTGCTCAGCAGTCTTGCCGTTCTTAAATATGTTATCCCAGAGGCACTACCACTGTTACTGACTGCATGTCTGTCTTGGAGCCGGTTGGCATTGGCTTTGTAGGACACAGGGGAAGCTTCCGCCATCTTCTCACAGAAGCCAACTCTGTTGCTCCCCTGCTACGAAAACCTTGCCATGAAAGCATAATACATGAGTTCATTGATGGAAATGTTAAAGTAGGTAAAATATGTAAAAGAGCTAGCATTTTACTTTTTGGGTGAGATTCATTTTTCTAAACATATGCATCTAATGTCACTTCAGGCAACACAGGGTTTCCAGTCTGGCCTCCAAAATGTTTCAGGAAGTTGCCATAGATCGTACATCGTATCTGCTAGGGTCATGCTGAGGACTTTTAGACATCCAAGGCAATCTAGTTGGCATGTGTAACCTATATGTAGGTAACTGAACCCTGGTCTCTGTCTTGTAATTTCCTGTCTGCAGTATTTTTCCCTTACTCCACCTTAAAAAATGAATTACACTTCTATTCTTATTTCTCCAGAATGTCATCCTCTACTAACATCCATTAATAGGTATGCTGACAGTTAATTCAAACCTACATCCACCAACCTGCACAACGCCTTTTCCAGCTTCCTGCCTCCACCTCAAGTTTGGTGGGCTTTTTTGGTTTGGTTTTGTTTTGTATTTTCTAGTGCATTGATTCCGAGTACTAGGAACGGCAAACAGATTAGTTTCACAGCCTGGTGTTAAAAGACCCCAAATTAGTTCACTGCATTGGCTTCTTTCCTGCAGTCTGCATTCTATTCAGAACTCCTCTTCCTAAGCAGCCATTATCAATTCTTATAAATGAAACCAGCTCTGAGATTGCTTCCCACTTGCAGAAGTGGAAAGTGAGTGGAAAATCTTCTTACTTCAGATACTTCGGTTTTGTAGATCATTGATCTGACACTGAAAGTATGTATCCATATCTTTCTGTAGTTCCTGAGATGCACCAAAAAACCAAAGAAAACTTGGTAATTTTACCCTTTCGTCTTCTCTTCTCTTCTCTTCTCCTTCTTTAGAGTCTTCATATTGTCTTGACATGCACAAAGGATTTGAGGTTGAAATACAATGCAGTATATTTTTATATAATGTTATTATAAAACACACACAGATTACTAATGAAATTTAAGGATGCTGTGTCATCATCAGATGATTCTCTACCTCCCTCATTAAGATACAGGATCTGAAGTGTTAGACTAGAACATTTTCTCTTTAAAGCCTGTATTAGACAATTCTGTAGTGAAGCAATCTTCAAAGCAAAAAAGGCAAGCTAACGTAGATGGACAATAGTATCTTGTCTGAGTTTTACTGCTGTTTTATTGCAAAACACTATTTCCAATATAAATCAGGGAATTGCATGACTCTCTGAACCTGTGGACACAAGAGAGTGCGCATGTGAAGGAAAGGCATGTTTCAAAGTGATATGTTGGTCATTTGCATTCAAATTTAGAGGACCTTCAAATCTTTCAGTGAAAAGGGAACAATTTACAAATACAATATTCTTCTATTCGTGTATCAGATGGTTACTTTTGTCTTAACAAAGTCTTTGTACTCTTATTTCTCTGCGTAATAAAAATTGGAAAAATATATAAACTCTACTGTATAAATATTACTTTTTTTTTTTTTTGTGAATGCCAACAATATCTGATCTCATACAGTGTGCAAGGCAAATTACTTTTTTTACAGTATACTATGCTTAAACCCACCTGCGCTGCTTTCCAGAAGTGCCAGCGGTATTGGAATTGCACTAGAATACACAGCTTGAAGCTGAACTTAGGATTGAACTCCATCATACAGAAATTGCTTTGAAAAAAGAAAACTATAGGTTACTACAGGGAAGAGCAAAACAAAATCTTGTATTACTTTCTTTTCTTCGTGTTACTGCTTTGCAGATGTAGCAAAGGACATGTCTAATTTTCTTTTCTTTCTGAAGTGTGACTTTGTTCTTCAGTAAAGTTATAACTTCTTCACAGCAACCCAAGTAAGAGAAAAAACTTCAGACTTCAAATTAAAGTCAGTGACAGAAAATTAAGTGCAAAATGTCATATATTGCATATAACCCATCACAATGTTTGTGGTTAAAACCAGGGACTCACTGCCTCTTAGAATAAGCATTGCTACTAAGACATCAATATTCAAATGAAGTATCATGAATGCATTATCTGACTCTGTATATTCTCAGATTACCTTAGTGAACATCTCCTTTAAGATCAATTCAGCTCCAATATCAATAATTATTCTTCAGATATTATTAATGGTTAGTCTTTAATATATGGACTTTTTCCTTTAAGTCCATGGCCACGATTTAAAATGAAAACCTCACTGAGGTGAAAAAGGGATTTATTTAGCTTCTACTGAAGCTGATTTCCAACACCTCCACCCCCCCCACCCCCCACCCCCCTCCACTTTTATTACAGGGATTAAATGGTTCAGATCTCAGAACTTGTTTTAATTGAATGTGTTCATAATGAAGACATCCACATCTGGTTTTGATACATAGAGTAAATGTAGAAAGGATCCCAAATAAGATTTTAATTCCATTTTCACCTATTTCCTTGGATTTCTGAAAGTATAAATGTGAACAGAATTAAACTATGAAGATGACCATGTCCTCTGCTTCAGTGAAATCAGTTCAACCATCTCAGAGCTGCAGTCCTTAATGTTTGTGTAGCCCCACTTCTGCAGTACCCCTCTTCCCCAAAACAGTCCCTGCAGAACTCCCCTTCACAGGGTGGGTGCCTCATTGGGTTTGTGGCAGAAAAGGATGAGAAATAAATTAATCTTGTTGAATTAGGTGGTACCATGAATAAGCTTCAGTATACAACAAATAACAATAACAAAAATCCACTTCTGAAGTAGATTCATCTTTGTGCAAACTGACATATCTCTGAAACCGGTCATATATATAAATTGCCCAAATATGATGGCCTAAGAAATCTGTCCAAGTATTACAGGTTGCACAAAGTGATCAGGCCAATATTTTACTCTCTTTTTCGTTTCCCTAGCACAGACAAAATGAAAATGTTGCTGTCCCAGTGGAATTCTTACAAAGTTGCCAAAGAAAAATGATAATAAACACATTTATGTCCTCTATCATTCAGGTTTCTTTCTTTTTCTTCCTGTAAAACCTCGTGGTAGGTTTCTGCCCACAGCTGGCTGGAGGGCATAAGCATTTAAGCTTAAGCACACTTATTTAAAAATTACTGCAGGGAGACAAGATCAGTTCTGAGCTCTGAAGGATATGAGGTTCTTGCTTGTATCTCAAGGTCATTGGTCTTCATTTAAACAGTCAAACTGAATGATCTTGAACAAAAAATTTGATTTTCTGTTCCCTGCCTGGTGAATGCCAGTGGCATTCTGACTGGGGGAAAAAATTATGAGTGGTTTTACAACTGGAAGTGTATTCCAGTCAATACACTAGCACGTAATTTCAAAGCAAAGGAGAGTTTGCAACAGCTTACTAATTGTTTTTTTAAAGTTTCTAGTTGTATAAGTTGGCTGTCAGAAATGTGAGACAAACACCCTTGATTTCAATTTGATTAACTTTAGCTCTTATCTCACTCATGGTTGTTAAATAATCTTTTTGTTTATTTTTCAGTTTTAAAACAATTTTTTAAAGATAATTTTAATTGCAAAATTAGAATTTGGCAGGAAACTGAAGCCTAGCATTCACTTGTTTAGACTATAAACAATTTGATAAATGATCAGTGTTCTGTCTTGTTCTCAAGACTTTCTTAACCATTGTTTGTCTTATATTCACCTTTTTGGCGTTTTTTTTCTCTCAGCATGCCACACCTGCAAAGATATTGTACTTTCTTCAACTCTGTGTTTAGCTTCACAGAGGGATACTACATAGATGCTGAAAACACTAGACACAGTAACTGCATCTCTTAACGTTTTTGTGCAGAAAAAGTACATAGCCTTCAATTACCATATTTTTCCAGTTAATGCCAAACTGCAATATGTTCAGTATGTTTCTTAAGCACTACTGTCCCATATAAATCTAATAAGAGACAACTGTATGTAGTAGAATTGGACTGCTTCATTTTAGAATTTAAGGATGATTGATTTATGTCATTGACAACAATGGAATAAAGAAGCTACTCAAACTGGAAGAATTACTTGCTGTTTAAAGGTAATTTTTAGATTTACAAACTCACTCCTAAAAAAACTTTTTTTCCACTTGAACAATCTATTGCTTAATCATTGCTAAGATGATACTTTTAACTCTGTATTAACTCACGTATTTTTAGTACCCCATTCTGGTGGATGTGAAAAGTCTTGGATATTGAAGAATGTATATTTTCATTGATTTAATGTAAGGGAGATATATATGAACATGTAAGTTTAGATACGTACAAATAACAAATTTGAGATCATGACTTTTATTGTAAAAAAAAAAAAAAGAAAAGATTTACAGGAAAATCTTTCATACACAAAATACAGCAGAGCTTTTTAGTGGTGATATATTTCCATTATCACCAGAACCTGTGTACCAAGGCCCTGTTCTTGAAAACCTAATACAAAATAGTACCATTAAGTGTAAATTTACTTTGACTGTACAAACAGTATCTTCAAATACATCCTTCATAATATTAGCAATTATTCTGCTGGTATAGTGCAATAGTTAACAATAATTTCCACATCTGAGACTGTCAACTGATTTCTAAAATCTCATTGTGATACAAATGAATATACTATTTAATGCTTTCCTAAGTGATCATTTTTAGGGTAAAGTATGGGTAATTACATATTCAGATTTTCCTTCTTCTACTTTTATCTGAACAGCTGTTTTTATTTCAAATTCTCTATAAAAATTTATGTATCCTTGAAAGGATTACAATACTCTTCTACTTTTTCTAATCGTTAACATAATTTTTCCTTGTTATTTTTTTTCCCATGTTGTTTTGAAGCTTTATTACCCTTGTGCATTTTTCTTCCAACATGAGGCAGCTTTCCTTTCATGGCCATGAAGCCTGGGCACAGTAAGCCGTGCAGGGAGTGCTCATACACTCATGCAGGGAAGTTAGTGCCCTAACTTCCATCTGAGGAGAAGTCTTGGAAGGCACAGAGAGCCTCAAGATATTCCATTAACAGGCAAAGATCTTAGAAAAGCAGGAAACTTAAGTGGTGCTATAGTAGTCTATGATAATAACATCTTTTGTAATGAATTAATGTCATAGAAATACTTGTTGTGGTAGATCAGTGTTTAAACGTCAGAGAAGTAGATGCTTACTGAATCACACAAGATATTTTAATTGATTTGGAAATGCACTTGTATACAGTTGACTATTAAAAGCAATCATAGTTCAATTTCTCTTTTAACAGGAAGATGAATTTCTTAAAAAACGCAGTTGGGTTTTTTTGATAAACAATGAACATGGGATGAAAAAGATAAGAAAACCAACAGCCTTCAGTATATTTTAAGACCGTAATTGATTCTTTAATTATATACCCTGCTAACAATTTTATTGATAACAAGAAGTCATGAATATTGATAGTCAGATTCTTTTAAAATGTTATATATGGTCAGTTAAGAATGTGTGGATTCCTTTCTACAGAATGTTTTCACTTGTGTCTTAAATGCTTATGTCCAGTATTGATGAATGCTAATTTTGAGATAGGTACAGAATTTCTTTATTATTTAGCCTTTACGAATTATATACCCTCTTGTGTTTAACTATTCTATATTAATATGTTAATTGTATAGGAAAAATAAATAACTTGATTCAAAGCTGTATAAAGTAATCATTGCCAAATTCTGCACTCAGTCAAAAAGATATAATTCTGTATCTAGATACCTAAATGATTTGATATTTTCCAGAATTCCAACATAGTTACGTTGAATGCAAAACTACGAACTCAAAATTACTGATGGACTTTGAAGAATTTGACTCTGGTCATACCTGAAACCAAAGGGTTCCGACATCCAAATGTATCCAGTTTCACTGGTATAAAACAGGTAGGTATAAAAAATGAGGATATGTTGCAAAATTTTATCCTATTTCACGATTCCCTCTGTTGCAAAGTGCAATGTGCAGGGACCAGCTACATAGGTACCATTTACAAACTTTTCTTCATTTAATTTCCTAAAATCAAAGTTAAAACAAAAATATCCACAAAATTCTTAACAAAAAATTACTTGCAATCTGGGAAAGTAAGTAGTAGGAAGAAAAAGTCACATGTGATTTACACAAAACTTCATAAAGCTTAGGAGTTTTCAAGAGATCAGGGAACGCAGCTACCCCGGGTGAAATAAAAGTGCTAATGATTTATTTATTGAAATTATTCTAGTCTGTTATAATTATTTTTGTGCCCCAAAGCTAACCAGGAATTTTCCCATTCACATATGGAAAAAGGACCTTACATGGACATACTTCCTGATGGAAAAACTCACTTTAGCCTTCACCAAAATGGAGAAAACATACTCCAATTGAGAAAGGAGATCGTAAGCAGTTGCTTAGGTTCATTGTTACATATGGTTCCTTAGATATTTACTTTGAAAATGTTATAAGGATTTATGGGAGATGTCTCAGGTAATACAGAGACAAAGGAAACTTTATAAAGAACACATCAAAGTACTGGGAAAGAAATGAACCAAACTGTCACAGAATACGTCGCAAAAAAAAAAAAAAAAAAATCCAATTTTAATAATCCCCTGAAAGATTGCCAAATACCAGACATTATTGTGTCTATTTATTGTAAAAATTAGTAAAAGTTCATTCTATGTCCCTGATCAAAGTTTGTAGAACATTTCTTTTTTGACTGCATATTTCTTTTTGTCCAATTGGACTTTTCCCAAAGCTTTGATTTATTAAAAAGCACTGTATCTGCTGCAGAATTTTATTTACTAACTTTTTCTCTCTGAAAGCCTGATTTTTTTCTGAAACCTGAAGGGCGATTTCAGCTTGTTAATAATAAGACTTATTGTTAAATTCTCTTGCTTACCCCAGGGAGTGATTATGAACGCAATAAGAACCACCTAACGTTTCCACCATCTTCTAAGAAGGTGGTTAAGATAGGAATGTTGTTAGTGGTTGTACATATATTGGTGAGCTGCATGAGACAGGTTGTCTCATTCCTCCTGGTCTGATAGTTTCAGTACGGTGGATCACTGGGCATCAAAAATGTATACTTCAGGAATTTGAATTGCAGTATCAGCTTTGGCAGGTACAGCACAAAACCATGAAAGAGATGAAAAGACTGTAATGTTTGTGAAATTATTACAGATGTATCTACAATATTTTTCCAATACAGTGAATTTAAAAGTATGAAACAAATTTAATCCTAAGATATTAGCTGTGGCAAACGTGTAGAATACAAGGATCCAGATGTAGGTAGTAAATAGAGAAGATGGAAAAAACACACAGTGGTGTGTATTTAAGAGCAATTTATTGAAAACTGCTGGAGAAAGAAGAAATAACTTGTTTTTCAAAAAAAATGGAACTATAGTATAGCCAAATTGACATGAAATCAAATTATAATGACTTGATAGAGTCTAATTCTAAAATCATATTTGCTGACTGCAGGTAATGTCTGTAGACTTGTCTGGCCCTGACCTTAATGCAATGGCTTTTCTATTGACCTCAGTGGAGCTGTTTGCTGAATGATATTTTTCTGCTTGTTTTATGCCCTTGAAATCTGCAATGTCTACTGGGCAGGCATGATTTAAGATTGATTTTTGTACTACTTAGCAAGCCAGTGTGATAGATGTGGGCAAGCTGGAATGCACTGCTAAGTGACCCATCCAACTTGTGAAACCCTTTCTTAAATGCTGAAGTGTCTTTTTCCAGAACAAGATACCTGTTGGCCTTGGAAATTTTTTCTCTCACTAAACTGGTTTCTTCTAACTTTACAAAAAAAAAAAAAAACCAAACCAAACACCAAAAAAAACCCCTACAGCAACCAAATAAGCCCACCACGTATATAGCATTTTGCAGATAACACTGTCATCTAAATGAAGAACTACTGTAGAGCAAAAATGCAATCATCTGGGAGGTAGTTATTTATCAGAACGTGAAGCTAGATCAAGGTAATGCAATTTACTTGAGATATGAATATTTTCTGAACTTGCAGATTGCACCAGGAACGGTTTATTTCACAGGGTTTTGACTACACATCATTAATTAGAAAATAATACTGGTTTTAGGAGAAATACTTGGAGTTCCCTAAATCATGGACATTATGTTCTTATATGAAGGATGGAGAAGTAGCTGATTCTTGAATTCTAACAGCCTTAAGATGAAAAGTATCCCTTGCTGTATGCAGGCCTTGATTTTTTTTCCAGTTATATTTTTAGCAGAATCCAGTGAGTGCTTAAGTGGATTTACTCACAAGCCTCTGATGTGTACAAGTTTATCATAAATATTTGTACAACTAATTTAGGCAAAAATAATAACTTTGTGTGTCACTTTAAACTGAGGTGAGAAACATACCAAGGTGAAAAAAAAGTTGTATAAATTTACAAAAATCCATGAAAAAATACATATTTTTTTATAAAGAAGTATTTGTAAAAAGAGTTTCCTTCTTGTTTTCCTATTTTAATAGATGGCCAGTTGAGGTAGAAGGAGGACTAATGGGTTCACTCAACAGTAATCTCAGAAACGAAACCTCCTTCATCTGGTAAAATTACCATAGGTTCAATTAAGTCAGTGGAACCATTCCTCAGAAACACAAGTTGCAGTAAATGCTACAATTATGCTGTTCTTTAGCTACTACTCTTATCCTAGAAGTTCTTGTTTAGATTCCCTCGTGTGAAGGTGACGGAACGACTAGTCTTGGATATAACACTGAAACATTGTAAACTGTGTGGTAACTAGTAACACCAACCTAATTTAGTAACATCTATTTTTAGAGTTTTTTACAGGGGTATTATCCAGAATAGAAAGACAAATAATCTTATACAACTTTTGAACCAAGCAATATAATTTGAATATTCAATATACGTGTACCATAGATTAAAAAATGACAAATGGATTCTTAACTCACATGAACAATTAAAAATAAAGGGGTTAACAAACTGCTTAGTTTTCATGAAAAAATTCGATGCTGTCAGTTCTGTCAGTGTTAAACAAAATGAGGACAGAATGTGAAGAAGACAAGAAAACAAGTATGACTTTGTCCATCACAGTTTAGCTATATATTAAGTTAATAAAAAATAAATCATTATAGCTTTGAAATGTTGTCTTTACATGCAAATGCTTAGGATACCATCTCTGAGATGCTGTCATTTCTTGAAAGTCATTTATCTTTCAATATGTATAATGCTACAATTTTTCTTCATAAAATGAAGATTTAAATGATTAAAAAGCTTGGTACAGTCATCCCACAAGATGTGTAGGGGTTGATCCGTTGCATATATTTGATAATGTATTTGTGGCTCTTTAATTGTTATCTATGCAATAAAAAATCGTCATCATAAAAATATTGTGTGCAGGCAGTTATAAGTGATACATTGAACTACATCTAACTCCTTCCAATAATTCTAATAACTTTGCATTATTTTTTTAAAAAACGCCTGATATTAGACTTCTACCTAGGAAGTTGGAAGCCATATATCTTTATTAGTATTTGATTGAAGACTAATTGATACCGGTTGAAATAAGAAGTCAGTAGGGATTTTAATCTGAAGTGCAAAGCACTTTATGTAAGCTTAGAAGGGTTAGAAAATTATACTTCATTCCGAGATGCAAGAAATGTTTGACTTGTGGTCTGTTTTTCTAATATAACTTTTTAATATTTGGACGATAAACATTAAGAGTTGTAGCTTCAAAGCTAATGGTGTTTGTTGAATAAAATGCACAAAGTGTACTGAAAGCAGAATGGAATCACTGTAATTATTGACATTAAACCAACTCTTCCATTCTTTCCTTGCAGCACAAGAAGGGCATATGTACCAATAGATTGTTGACTAGGATCTATTCTGGGAGATGTAAAAAAATCAGTTCAAAACCCACCAAGCTGAGGAATCAACTGATTACAAATCTCATGCTTTTGAAGTGATTTCTCTGAGTTCATATGTAGTAGTGTACAGCAAACCGCCAGCATAGTAATAAAAGAAGAGGAAAAAGTGACCTGTTTTGCTGTTCTAAAAGAATAATTCAAGTCTCAGTGAAAAAATTCTGGGTTGTGAATCAATCACATGAATTCCCAGTTCTGAACTCTCTGGTCCTCAAGTAATGTTTTTTAAATGTATTTATGCGTCTAAAAAAACCCAACCATCCCTCCATTTATTTTTAAAACTCTTAAGACTTTGGTGGTACTGTTAATATACCATATTTAATATCTCACCTTGAATATTAGCTAAAGTTATCAATGAGACAAAAAAGCAGCTGAAGAATAACAAAAAAAACCCCAGCCAAAATAACCCCCAAAACCCAACAATGATTCAGATTGGAAGCAATATGAAGAATCTGGGATCAGATTTCCATTGAATTTTAGTTTTCAAACTTTAGATCCGTAACAAATCTGTCAAGTGTGTCGCAAAACTTTTCTTGAGCAAATGAGGTGCCCTTTAATAAAAGGAACCAAACTTCCACTTTGATATTGCAGCTGTTACTAATTTGAAATAAATTGTAAATAGCAATCAAACATTGCAGCGATATAAAACATGTAGGGAAGAAAACATCATACAACCATAGAAGATAATGCTACAATTTACTTTAAAAACTACGTGCAAGCTATTCTGCTGCTCCAAAGCACATGATTATTAAAAATATACAACAACACCCCCCAACATTCTACTGGAAAAATCTGAAAGCATATTCTCTATGAAATGACAAATCACTAAAGCTAAGGAAGAAAAGATGCAACTAATGTTGATATAAGGCAAAGAAAAATATAGAGACATCAGGGCAGACATGCATGTAGTGAAATCAATTAGAAAGGTTTGCTTTTTCATATGTGTGATTTATGGAAAAACAGTCCTTATGATTTTTATGATGAAGGCTGTAGTTGCAATGACAGGTATCATAAGAAATTTGATAACCTAAAGTTCTTATTTCTTAGCTGGCAGGAATAGGGGGTACATGTCAGTTTTTCCTCCCAGTGTTTCCATGAGTTCATAGCATGACTAACACACCCATTAGCACGGCAACTACATTTTTGAAAAGCTGAAAAGAGGAATGATATTTCTGAATGCATTTAATTCTGTCAGTAGTTGACACAATTCTTCAGTATTTTCTGTGTCATATATCTTATATTAGTGTGCTTTGCTTTCATTTTACACCTCCGAGAGTCTTTGTCACCAAATGGCAGGTATGGTATGACTGTGCAGATGTTACTGACAACATACATCAGGTCATTACGTAGTGCTTTGAAGCTGTTTCCTCTACAAAATGGTGAAATTATAGCTATTAAGGTTCATCAGGACTGTTGTGAAATGTGCATACATTCATATGGAGTGTGGACCATGTATTATGGATTTAATGGAACAGAATAATGACTTAAGTATGGTTCCCTATACATCCATAAGCACAGAGGAGTTGTAACAGGCTGACGTAGTTAAAGATGACTACACATATTGTGTTCTATTCAGTGTGGAAATTCTGTTTGCAATTCCAGAAACTGGTTTATGTTACAGCACACCAAGGATTGCTGCGATGTGAAATTGTTCAGAGCAGTATAAATGGCCAACACTGGATCCCTTAGGTGTGGTCCCTGAGCTGCAAGAAGACTGCAAAGGGGGATAACACTACCAGAAGTTGCTAAACTGTTATTTTCCTGCGAAACAAGACTGTGAAATCTAGGACTGATTTGTGTAGAAGACTGGCATATGTCTAATTTCATAGTTACTTTGAGAAGAATTTTGAATGCAAATTAAATTGATTTCTTCATTGTTCAGAGCGAGTCAGTTGAACCGATTAGATAGAAACAAAAAATTGGCCATGGGATTTCACAGTGAAACATTGAAGGACACCTCATTTGCTCAAAACAAGATTTAGGACAGACTGCTGGCAGATATGTGTGCAAGAGACATTGTAGATCTAACCTGAGATGGCAGTTTCTATGATGTTATGCTGTTTTTCATGAGTGTCTTTAACAATAGCTTTTTATTATCTTGTGGTTCTAGTTCAGCATATCTGCACGGTATGGTGAACCTACTGTGATTTCTGCAGGGTTTCTCCATTTATTTATGACAGAGATCTGGAGGGAAGCTCAAGAAGACTCATTTAGCAAGCCTCATCTTGAACTTGGCCCTCATGCACCTTTCATTTGTCTTACTGCCTTTTCCTTCTTCTTGTGCCTGAATGACTAAGAGCTCCTTTTGCAGCTGGAAGCACAAGAGAGGTAGCAGGGACAGAGGTGGGACACAGGAGTGTGTCTAACCTGGAGATAGACTGGGGGATGGAATGTCTGGAGGAAGGCATTAGAGAGAACAGAGGAAGAGGAAAGGAGGGAAGTTGGGAGGAAAGTACACCTAAAACTAGAATCTACATATTTTCTACACCTGCAGTTCTTCCTGGGTTTTAGCTGGCTGCTGGTCTGAAGAACAATCCAGTTCATCTTAGGCAGTGCCAGTTCCATTCTCTGTATTGAACCATACTGAACTGAAAAAAGTCAGAAAAGACTAGTGATTTCATCCCCAAGGCTCAAGCAAGAGATTAATATGCCTAAACTTTACATTTCTGTAATGTGCTAACCTTAGCCGGCTGCCAGGTGCCCACCAATCTGCTCTCTCACTCTTCCACCTCAGCTTGACAGAGAAAGAAAATACAATGAAAAACCTAAGGGTCGAGATAAGGACAGGGAGATCACTCACCAATTACTGTCACAGAAAAAAACCCTAAGGATTCATTTATTTTATTGACAATTAAATATAGAGTAGGATAGTAAGCAAAAAAACAAAGCCAAATCCAGTTTCCCCCCTGTCATGGTTTACTTCGGCTAGCAAAATACCACGAAGCCGCTCTCACAAATCCTCCCTCCCCTCCTCCAGTGGAAGAATTGGAGGAGAAAGAAATAAGGAAGCTCATAAAATTGAGATAAGAACTATTTACTAATTAAATCTAAATCAATATATACAAATACTACTACTAATAAATAATTAAAATAGTAGAAAATAAAACATATGATACAATATAATACAATATGATACAATTTCTCACCATCCACTGACCAATGCACACCCAGATGCTGAGTAGTGAGAGTCAGACCCAGAGAGCCTGAGAACCACAGGCCAAGGGCGATCACAGCCCGAGAGCCACAGCCCAAGGTCTGGAGCCCGGAAGCTAATGCAGCAGATTCCGAACGAACCCTACCAGTGATAGCACAGCCAGGAACTCTGAACAACCCACTAACTCCCTCACGAACGAGCCAGCACAGGGTTTAGCAGAGCAGCTAACACAGGAAGGGTTAGCAGGTGCCCAGGAGTAAGCAAGCAAGAGAGTAAGGGAGAGAGAGTAATGGCCACCAGGCCCCCTCCCCACCCAAGACCCAGAACATGACGTACTATAGAAAGAAATACTTCCTTGCTCAGTTTGGGTTAGCTGCAGTGTCAGAAGTGGAGAAAGACCTTGTATTCGGTACAGGCCCAGTGCCAGCTGAGACCTTATCAGTCCAGGAATACAGCTTCCTAGCAACCACAGTAAAGGGAGTTAACCCTTTCCTGACTGAACCCAGCACACCTCCACCTTCCCAGGCTCAACTTCAATCATTCATTCCCAATTCTTCTACCTCTTACCCCCAGAGCAATGCATGGAGTATGGGGAATGGGCAGTTGCAGGTAGTTCACAACACTTTGCACTGCCTCTCTTTCCTCCTCATGCTCTTCCCCTAGTCCCTCCCAAGGGGTACAGTTCTTCAGGAATAGACTGCTCCACCATGGCTGGTCCCCCATGGGCTGCAGGTCCTTCCAGGAGCCTGCTCCAGTCTGGGTACTTCTCCATGGGCTGCAGCTTCTGTCAAGACACATCCAACTTTTCTGGCATGTGGTCCTCCAGGGACTGCAGTGTGGGTGTCTGCTCCATCATGGTCCTCCATGGGCTGCAGGGGGATGAACTATTTCACTATGGTCTTCTCCCTGGGCTGCAGGGGAATCTCTGCTCTGGAGCCTGGAACATCTCCTTCCCTCCTTCTTTACATACCTGGGTTTCTGCAGGGTTGTTTCTCTCACATATTCTCACTCTCCTCCCTCACAGCTGCTCTGTGGTGGTTTTTACCTTCTTAAATACGTTACCACAGGAGTGCCACCAATATCACTGATGGGTTCAGCTTTGGCCAGGGGCAGGTCCATTTCAGAGCTGGCTGGAACTGGTTGTGTCCAACATGGGGGAAACTCTGAGTGTATTCTCCCAGGGGCCACACCTGTAGCCCTTGCCAAACAAACCCAATATAATAAGTTGTATGTACACTGACTATGCCTAGTTCTCTTCCATTTCTAAGGAAAAGTTTTGTGTAATGAACTAAAACAAAAAGAATGAAAGTAAGACTTAATTTCCAATGACAAAAAGCTTGTTTTCAGAAATTAATTGTTTGTACCACTTCCAGATGTAACTCCTGCAAGCACTTTCTAGGGTAGTTTGTTTATATAATTTCTCTCAAGTAGTTTTACAAGTCTATAGTGGCAAAGTTTCAACATTTCCCTTCATGGCCACTCTACAGTAAATGTCACAGTCAGGGAGCTTTTCATGATAAAAAGTCTTTATGAGCCAGGAACAAATAAACCATAATAAAGTGACTGCATATCTAATTATATGCCACTTAAATGATTCACAAATGACACACTTGTAATAAAGTTTTCATATTTTCAGATTTTTAATTTACAAGCTTGTCACTTGCACTTTAGTCATTTTGTTCAGATAGGGTGAAAAATTGCTTAAGGTTCCCTTAATTGCCAATTCTTATTTATCAGTTCTAATTATGCATAATACTTGTATTAAAAATCACACACACGCAAAGCAACCTGTGGACCAGAATTTAAGAAGGCAAGTACTGAGTGTGGAAGACTATGGTGGATTACATATGGTGCATGTTAATATCAAATGCTGAAAAAGTCTTTCTTTAAAAGAGAAGATCTCTTACTGCTGTACATTCACACTGTCACTAAAATAGATGGTACTGCAACAGTGCTATATTCTTTCTAGTCATACTGGATTAGAAGAAAGCTGATAATTAGAGAAGTGTTAAATCATTTTATATCTGGGGAAGTCACTACTCACAGTTCTTGCTGAGTGAAAAAAAGGCCAGACTATTGGAAAACTGCAGGTGGGCAAAGTTTGTGTGGAAGGCTGACTGAATAGAACCCCTCTGCTGACAAGTTTTAAGAGAAAGTGGTAACTGGTTAGTTTTGCAGGGTTCAGTTTACAGGATGTCTGTGATAGTCCAGGTAATTTTTTTCATATTCATTATGGTCATCTTAGGTGTAAAACAGCATTCCTGCTCATGCTTTTCCTGTTATGCCCTGTTGATGTGCTCTGTTGGTGGTGCCCTTGGCTAGGCTGCCCTGGAATGTTGAGGGTGGGAACATTGCAGAAGGCATATGGGGAGGGAGCAAAGGAGGAAACTGGCCAGCAGTGGTTTCCTATTACTACAAAGGTTTAGTGGAGAGATCTTGTATACCACTGATTCTTCCCTGAAAATCTTAAAGGGTGACTGGAGAAGGTGAGCAGAGTCATTGTAATAACGAGGATTTGAATGGAGATACCATGGCAATCGCACTGAAGAGGTGTAGTAAGGAACTAGCTGATGATACTGCTGGGAAGATCGTTAGACTCCTGAATGGTATCTGGGAAGGGCAATCCAAACACTCAATAATTTAGGTTTCTCTGAACCACCATTTATTTTCCCTGTCTCCTGATAAATTTCTGTTTACTTAGATCTCTTTATTCACAGCCGGAGAAATATAGTAAATCATGAGTACCGCAGTGATGTCATTTCTTTAATCAGGTCTTTGTGTGGATAGTTGAGCTCATACACAATCTTTCTGCCCAGATCTGGCTTTCATTTGAATGCTCTTGGGCCATTCTTTTTCTGTATTGCTTTCTTCTGCTGAAACCAACAAAAACAGTGTATTTTTTTTTTCTTCTGACAAGGATGCACTTTCCCTCCCTCCCTGCCTCTCTGACTCACTCTAAGAGAATAAAGCAAAGCATTATGATGGTAACACTTCTTGTTCACTAATATGCTGAAGTGGACCAGGGCCAGAAGGAAAATAGGATACTCCATTTCTGGTCCTGGAAATACATAGTTCTCTACTTAGCTGTTTCACCTTCACTTTACAGGCCTTATTCTTCATAGCCTTTTCACATTAAAGCTCTCAGTTTAAATTGTCTGTACTTGAATGATCAGCTCTTGTAATGTAATACTGTTGTTAAACCTAGAAAGGTTTAAGAAAAAAATTGCAATTTTTCTTCGTTAGAACAGGGTCTTCTGAGTAGTGCAACTCAGTGCTGAAATTCTTCTCCTTCAGAGCTATTTCTGAAAGCCTTTCATATGCAGAACTCTGATCATGTGCCCCATAATTTCAATGCACAGAAATTGCACTTCATAATTCCTAACAGTATTTTTCAGAGAATTTATTTGTATTAATTAAAAAATGGAGAGACCCGTTATGTTAAATGTGTATGTTACATTTCAAGATTACTGTACTTGATATTTTAAAAATATGTTAAAAATGAAATAGAAACCCTACTATGGTGTCACAACCATACGCTGGATTGGGAAGAGATGGTAAATCAGTTCATGATTTCGTCTCAGAAACAGACAACATTAAATGTTCAGAGAAAGAACTAATATTAAAACCTGATAAATATTCAATATGAGGATTACTGATGAGGATGACAGATTTTTACTGACTAGAATAATTTTCTTTTAAGAATTTTTTTAAGAGAAGATTAATTTAAATATTAATTTATATTTAGAGTTGATAATTTTCTAGAACTAAATCTGATATATGTACATTTTTGTTCACATATATTGCAGTGCTTCAGCAAACAACCGTATGAGCTAAAAAGCAGAGTGGATTTCAAATATTTGATTACCAACATACAAACAGCGTTTCAGTAGTAAACATAATTTCATGTTTTTAAAAGCTTCTAAATCACCTAATAATTTGAACCTTACTGAAAATCAAATTTAAAAAAATTGTAAAAACATCTGATAATTTATCATATTATAATGTTGACAGGTAAAACAATGAAACAAATTGTATTACAATATTCAAGACCTATAAGCAGTGGATTTATTGAGCAGTTTCACAGTTTGGTGTTTGTGACTGCTAAATCTGTAGTCTCTTCATAAACTTCATTTATTTTTGGTAAGACTGTGTTTGCAGAAGAGTAATTGGTTCCTGAACATAGTTGTAATAAATACAGTACTGAAAAGGTTTAATCTGCACTTGAATATAATCTGTAACTCTGGTATATAAATTATAAGGTTCCTGAAGCTTTAAAATATGTGATATTGAAGAATCTACCAAAACTATATATGCTATAAACAGATTAGGAGTTACATATATATATATATGCAGAAAAATATATATTATTATGAAGAAGCAAGATCCCTATAAACTCTTTCTAGTATTGGCAGAAAGAATATCTGCATGTAGGGTTATTTTTGTCCTGAAATTATATTGCTAACTGTTGTTTCAAAAACTGAAATATGGATAAATGCACTGGTTCTTTTTTCAGCAGCTAGTTGCAGATTTAATGTCTGTATTTTTTTTCTGCTTGTTCCTATCAGAGTAATGGACCATGCGGTCTCTGGAGAGACCACCATTCCTGTCATCCATGTCTCTACAAACACAATAAGACAACTGATTCATTATTAAAAAATCATAGCCGTAAGTTGTGTGACATTAGACTGAGCCTGAGCCCAAGTTGCTTAGTAGCAGCATTCGTACTTAATTTCATTGAGATACTTCAGTAATGACAACCTAGAAAATACAGATTTTCTGCTGTTAGCTGGTATGTCTGGATACCACCACCAGTGGGCAATAATGGGCCTATTATTCTCATTTTGAGGCTAACTGTATCTATGAGAGACAGAGTAGAAACAGGAATCTTTATCATGTCTGAGAGCTGGTCCTGTTCTATTAATTCTTGAATAAAATTCGTCTGTTTATTTGTACTGCCTTTATAGTATGCAAGTCTCTTTCTCTGTCCAGCATTAGATGCCTGTATAATGTCAAGTATAATAAGTTTTTTATAAACTCATCTTCCCTCTCTTCCTCTTCTTCCCATCTGGACCTGGTAATTAAACACTTTTATTGGTACTGCAGAAATGTTTTGAAGTGGTGAATATGTGACAAAACCTGTAGCCAATACAGTGAGCTAAGCACTTTAAACAAAGACAACAGCAGTAAGGAAGTGGGGGAGAGGAGAGAGAGGAGGACAGAGAAAAACTATGTAGATAAATTATTTCGGAGAGATTCTTGATCAAGCTTGAATCTGCTCCATGACTTTACTGTATAAGAGTGTTTATACCGGAACTCTGTTGCTTAGTTGACCGCTTGTGCTGCTTGATGAACTGACCTACTAACTTTGAGGTTTTGCCTCCTTGGACCCCAGCTAAAGGCTCTCACCCCATCTAAAGTGTATTATTTCAGTATTTATGATGCATCATAGTCTCTTACTCCTCTTTACTGAGTTCTGCTCGAGGGCCAGTTTATGTATGATCTCTTCTTACACAAGCAATAATGAATACACTGACAGGAACAAAACCCAACTAGCTCTGTGTAAACAGTAAGAAATGTTTTTGACTTACCAAAAGAGGCATCAACAAAGATGAAACTGTTTTCTTAGTATGAATGAGACCTTATAACAATTATTGGCAAAGAGTTTCCAGCAGATGTATTATGGAAAAGAAACAGTGCTATGCAACCAACAAGTTTTTGACATCATCTTCAGGACAAGTGTGCTACTGAAGGTAGCATAGGCATGTAGCAAGTTAGTTGTCAAGTGTTTAGTTATTTTAGTTACACTTCCATAGGCATGAGTTTTTAAGGTTTTTATTATAGCTGGTAATATTTCCATGGGGGACCTTATGGTAGTAGTATTCTGTGTGAGACTGAGGTGTTTGAGGAACTGGGAGATCACACAATAGCAGGAGTTAACATTAAAAGGTTTTGTGCTTTTTTCCTCCCTGCTTAATGAGACAAGATCAGACCAACTCTACATTCCAACATAGATCCCAGAATAGTTACTTTGGCTCTTTAACCCTGTAGGATTCTGAATTTGCTAGCACCTTCCTATTTAATCTGAAACCTCCCTAACCACTTTCCTTGCCCATGAATACACAATAATTGTGCTGGGAGGCAGGAAGCAGTGTCCAGGGTGGCAAGCAGCAACCATGACCATTTCAGGTTTTTGGCCTCAGCTGCTGGCTGCAAAACAGGGTCCTCTTCTAGGCTGTGGAAGAGAGTCCTATTCTGTCTGCATAAGGCTCAGAGCCCAGTAGGCAACAGCCAGGTGAGCAGTACAGAACTTTTATTCACATTTGGAGCTCAGAGCCACTAAAATACATCCTTGAGGGGAAAGTGGGGTAAACAAATGTTCCAGGAGTCCCTAGGAAACCACTGAAATTGAACTTAATTAAGATATCCCTCTACTGGTCTTAAAAGGTACCTACTTAATAGAAGATTAGAGTCTCAGAGGTTTTATTTTAACTTCTGTCACCTCTGAGACTGAATGCCTAAACTTGGGAACTGTGGAAAGGGGACAGGGAGCATTTGACCTAAAAGGGAATCCAGATAGAATCTTTACTAATGTATGCCTTATATCTGTGAGTGCAAATAAGCAACAAAAGAAAGGAATATAATTTAAGATATGAGAAAGAATTTTGCCAGTGTTCCCTTTTAAATGTGCTGAACCAAGTCAAGAATAAAATAAAAAAATAAAAAAAAGAGAAAAAATGCTGGGTCTTCTTTTTTTTGATGGATTTCAAACCAGTAAACATCACTAATTCACTGAATTAACTGAGGCAGCTTGCTTCAGTGGTTCTCTTGGGACCTGGTCAGATGCATAATGCTTTGATTTATCAATAGACAATTCTCATTTTACAGCAGTGTTTACAGTTTCCTGTTCACTGGTAAGCTGCTCATCCAATCCATATTAAAATTCCTCTATTAAACAACAAATATAATATGGAAGGCTTTTGAAGAGATAAGGAAGCAAAGGAACTGGATGTCAAGGAAGATTTTTTAATAAATTACTTACTGTAGTTACATGCATATTTGTGTATGTGTTTGTCTATGTGGATCTTTGCAGGAGGAAAATATAGAAAGTTATCTTGTATTAGTCATCTTATCCGTTCCAGTGTCCATCTGAACTGAAGGTGGAAAAACATTGAAAAAAATTATTCAGAAATATTAATTCAAAATCTCGGAGACTATTTCTTTTGTTTAAGGAAAGAATTGTGAATATTTGTGATGTAAGTTGCATCCAAATATTCACTCAGACATTCATTCACACAGTAAGATTTTACAAAGCTGTTTTGAAAGCTCTACATAGGTTTAATAACTGTCTGATGGGGAAAATAAACATTTCCCCATGATTTAGGAGATTCATTACACATGAATATCAATCATAAGCTCTCACTATTCAAACAATCACCCCAGTTCATCCACAGCCTGTGATATGCTTTCACTCAGCATTCATTAAATAACAAGTGGTTGTAATTGAATAAAAATAACATGGAAAACAGATCATAATAATCCATTTTATAGAATCCAGAGTTTCCTTAGAGACAGTGTAAATCCATGGAAGATATTGAGGATGGGCAGGTTTGGGAGCACAAGATGTGTTTGCTGCTGATCAGCATCTGCCTTCTTGTGGGTGAGAGATTCACAGTTACTGTAAAGGACTTTGATCTTCCTGTGAGCACAGCTGCAACATCAGTAACAAGGGCACTCTGCTGGTGATTGACTGCAAACAAGAATATAGATAAGATAATTCAAAGTTCAGTATAGCTGCTTCCTTATTTTACTCCACTTTAAGACTTGTAGAGAAATATAGGGAGAAGAGGGACATGTTAATTTGCATGTACAGCAGCAAGATCTAGTTACTATTCAGCCTCACAAGCCATACTCTATACCAAAATAGCATTTTGAGTATATTTGGTAGGAATGGGAAATAAACAGAAGCTTGCTTTTTGTCTGACCAAGCAAGGAGATCATGTATACCAGGTAACAAGGTAAAGAACGAGCTGCAGTTAAAGAGGCCACCAGGCCTTTACACTTTGAAGCAGTTAAGCTCTGCCTGAGAATCAGAGACAACATGGATAAGAAAACAGAGCTGTGCATGAAGTACATACTGGTAAAAAACACTTGACTGAAAACAGGGAGCTGTGTAAGCAGAAGAGGATTCTGGCTCATACAATTATTCCTCAACAAATGTGTGTGTCAGGACTATAAATCTCCTTAGCAGACCTCTATACCTTACCATGAAATATGTAGAAAGACTTACATACAGTAGTTGAGTTTAAGCAGAACAAAAATTTGGACATAGATCATTGCCCTTCATAAGATAACCAGAAGCTTTAAATTAAGAAGTTGAGGGTGTAATGTGCTGAGAAGAGGTCATCACACTTATGTGATCCTGAGAGTGTGAGATGGATGAAATTTTACAAAGGGTCTGGTGATTTTCGTAAATGAAATTACTTTTAAGAGGACATAGTCTGTACGTTTGGTTGGGTTTTTATGTTTATTTCCCCCTCCATGGGGGACTAGTCCTCTGTGTTAATTTTCCCAGGAAACGAAACTGGGTACCAAAGGTTTTGCAAGAAAAATATTGGAAATTCCAACATGAAATGTAAAATAAGACAAAAAATGTGTAATGTGAAACAAGGAAAAGCTATGTGTGTACTTGAGAATTAGAAACAAAACATGACACACAGCTTGCCTTTAAGGCACAAAGCAAAAAGACCAGGGTTGGAATTCAGTACCCAGTCTCAAACACAAGGACCCTGTATATGTCATGTAATGAAAACTAGGTGTCTCAGAAGAATGATTTACCTAACTCTGTACACTAAGTAAGTAGGAACTGCATAGGATTAGCACCTAGGAAATGCAAATCACCAGATTGTGCTGTATCTCTCTGTCTCTGGTGATTGACCCATGGCTGCAGCAGGGGTGCTTTCATAAAGGTGGGAATTATCGCTCAGAAACCTGCTTGAAAACTGTCATTTGCGAATTTGCTTTGAATGTAATGAGCAAGGCTCTACCATAATTTTTTTTAAAGATATGTTGCAAATGTGATATCACGTGTCTTTCAAGAGCACTGGCCAGAGGCAAAACTTTGTCCTGTCCTCTGGTCTATGTCAGAGAGTTCAATCACACTTTTTCCTAACTCACTGGAGTACCTTTGTTGTCAGCTTTACAACTGCGAGAAGAGATAAATGCTCTCCAGGACTGCTGTTACAGCTGCACTCTCATGCAGCTGGGATTGTTCAGCTTACAGGAGGGTGAGCATGCTTCTGTAGTGCATTGGTCATATTTCTAGTTTGAAATTGGAGGGTGGGGGTGCAAGGACAACTAGAAGTTATATAAATCCATTTAAATTCAAACAGCAACTAGATGAAAATCAGAAGTAATTCTTAAGACCTCTTTCTTACTTAGAAACAGAAATAAACATCCCAGTAGTAACTGCTGTCTCCTCTGCATTGCAGTCAAAAGATGCCGCTTGCAAGTACATCCTGCTGACCCATGTAATCTTCCTGCTTACAGGAAGATTGTTACAGCTGTGACAGTTGTAGTTCAGCCATTGTGTACTTGACAGAGAATTTCCCAGTGAACACTAGCCTACTCCTTTACACCAAACTACAGTTACCAGCATTCCTGAGTTCAGAAGCCCTACAGGTCATATTCACTCCTTCAGTTGGTGATCTAGATGTCAGGTGGGACAGAACACTGTATGAAAATGATGAATCTTACACTTATAAACAACCTTGGAAGGATTTGGGGAGGATACAGATCCCCAAAACGTAATCCTGAACTACTTTATACATGGCAGAATGTAAATAAGGAAGTGTCTTACCTACTTATGTTCTTAGATGGTGGCATATTTCATCCTCAAGTTCTGAAAGGACTTTGTAACCGGATCCGTGTTTGTACATGACAATTTTTTGTAGGAATGTCAATCTATCTTCTGTACTGAAAGGCAAGAATATTCTTGCTTAGCTCAGATGCAGTGTCCATTGCTGTATCTTTCCAAGGTGGTACACCTAAACCAGTTTCACTTCACATCAAATTTACAATTGATTATCGCTTCATCAAAGTGTGTGTCTCATCTGGCACTTCATAGCTTAGGCTACATGAGGAACATTGACACATAGTACTAGCACAAACAGTCTCTTCATTAGTATCAATATTATATGTTGCCCAATACAACTTCAGTTCCACCTCTGAAATATCACCTTTTTTTTTTATTATTTTTTTTTAAATAACCCTCCTGTTTCATTCATTCTCTGTGCATGAAGTACTAATTTACTCTGCTCTTTCACTTTTTTAACCCTGCTGTTATTATACCTCAACTTTTTAACTCAGAAGTCCTGAGCAGATAAAATTGCATATTTGCTATATGAGACTTGAATGTGGGCAGCAGCTTTTCACTGAAGAATAAACAGGAGTTCATGTGTGAATGTAAAAGAGCTGTAGATGGTGAGAAGTAATGGTGATTTTGTAGATCACTGTCACTCTCTGGGTGCCAAGGCTGAAGTAACCATTTATCATTCCAGATAAACTCTACACTTTCCACACATTCTACCAAAACTTGGTCCTCCAGGTTTTGCTAGGAGCAGAAGGAATGATTGTTCCTATGTGTCCATGCGATTTAACCTCTCCTGAACTCATGTATTCTAGTGTTTTAATCATTTGATGTTAAGAGAAACATAGTTTTCAATAAAGTACAAATGAATGTTTGCCATCAAATGCATTTTGTGGCTTATCTTTGTCCATGCGAAAGAAACAAGTAGCAGAGTTTTGTCTGTCTAACTGTAGTGTCTGAAGACTTCAGTTTGGTGGACTTTTATAACATCACAAATTGCTACAAGACAATGTTGAATTTTGGATCAGGGAATGTATAGAAGGATAAAACAAACTGTGAGGATGCACAGGAAATCTAAGGATGACAGAAAGCAAACCACTTGCAGGGAAACGTCATATAGGGCATGATCTCTGCTTAACTTCAGTGATACAAAAGCGGTGACATTCGGGAGGGCTATTCAGTTCTTACTAGCTACTGTTTCAGAAATGTTATGGGAAACATGGTGGTAGTGCTGTGGTCAGGTTTTGCGGTGAAAGAAACTATTTGTGTCAGGCTAAAATATCTAATGTAGGAAGTCATCTATAATATGTGACTTGGGTAACTAGAGCTTCTCTGCCATCATCTCTGAGACTGTAATATATTAATATTATATTATTACCTCTTAAACTAACCTGCAAGTATAAGAAATAATCAGGAATTAAATCAGCAATAAGTAGCTAACACTTCTCATGTTTATGAAGTCACATAAAACCAGGGTTACTGAGCAAAAACACTTAGCAATCTGCAGAAAATATGGGGACATGCACAATATTCCTCATATCTAAGGCAAAAAAATCAGTAGATGTGGATATTAACCCAGAGGTACCCTTTTTCTTAATGGTAACATGAATGTTAGAATTTCTTCCTGTTTATGTGGTTGCTGTTTTGTCAGAAACAACGGCAAAAGAGGTCTGTTTGAAGACTTAAGTGCTATACTTCATTATAGCATTGTTTTCTCTGTCCAGTGTGAGAAAAATAATGTGTGCTAGGAGTATATATTGCTGCAATGCACATTGAAAAAATCATGTAACGATTCTGAACGCAGACGCTCCATACTAACATGAACCTATTGAAAATAGTATAGTGGTGAATTAGGCAACAGTAGTAAACCACAATGACACCATATTGGTTTTGGCTTTAGAAAATAGAAGTGTCTTATAAGCTGCAAGTCAAGAGACATATTCTACAAGAAAAAAAGGTTAGGATGGACTCAGGGGCTGAGATATCATGGCTGATTTATAACAGAAAATTTCCATGCAAGAAATTGTATCCAATCTTTCTCTCCCTGGAATCCACAGAGAATAAGTTAAAAGCATGATCTGACACACAGCTGGAGCCAAGCAGCAAGTCATAATATTCCTATACTTCTGAGGACAGCAATTTGACTGTTAGTAGCTTGCTGGTGGTTGGTACGACAGAGGCATAAGGTTACCTTCATGTGTAAACTGTATCAGTTAATTTTTATCAAACATGAGAAAACAGTCTCACAAAAAGACAAAAAAGCAAAGCTTGATTTCATTTTTACAATCAGTGATAGTAATAAGTTATGATTTGCAAAGAAAAGCAAGGATCAGTGACTGTATAGCTGCTGTTCTAATTTGGCAGCAAAAGGTGTGACAGAGAAATTTTATTTATATGTCTGGAGTGTATTGTTGCCAATAATCTGCCTAGTGTGTTTGCATCTAGGGCATCTTCCTTATTATTAGAAAACTGCTTTCCTGACAGCCTGCCTTACTGTCACTTTATCACCATGCTCAGCCATTTTCTAATGCTGTTTGATTTCATCTGTGTGAATTTAAACTGTGGATGGTGTTGTCACACTAAGCTTTGCAAATAATTTTATTTTTATGGCAAGAAAATTCTGCAGCATTAAACTATTTATAGTAAAAGGGGGTTTTTGCTCTTGTAATTTTTTGTGAACACTTTTTTTACCTTTTATCTTCAACACAAACCTATCCCTCATGCTAATCTCACAATTTCTCTTGTCAAACTAAAGATATCCAGCAAAATCTTTTCATCAGAAGTATCAAAACACATACTTTCGTATAGTAATGCTTTCACACACCAGATCTTTATCCTATTTTAGAAGAGCAGTCCCATTCTTTTTCACTCTTTGAGAAATGGAAAGATTTTAAAATATTCCTTGTTTATTCTTTTGCTAAAAGATATGGCAGCACATTTGGACATTTCCAATTTTTTTCTTCAGCCTTTTAACTTTCTGCAGTACAGAAACTCCTGCTTTCTATTCTTACTGAAGTGTTCTCATGACCAAAAATGTCACTTAGATATTCTTTCAGAATATGAATAACTGTGTAGCATTGAATCCTTCAAAACTGAACCTTCCCACACCATTTTATTAATGCAACAAGAGCTTCTTCTGTGCAGAATTCTAATTTAAATTGTGGCTATTTTCAGGTTAGAGCCTCCTAGAACAGCTGCTGTGGAGGAGTCCATGTTAAAAAAATAATCAAATGAAAGAAAATCTAATGTAACTGTTTTTACAATTTCTTATATGTGTCATAACATTTTCATGAAGAGTTTTTAATTTTATCCCCCAGCATACAACAGAAGAAATATGGTCAAAAAGTCTGACTCCCTGAGCATGGGCTTATGTCATACTAGGGAAGATTTTGAAAGACACAGAAATGTCTCCTGTTTGTAGCAACTGGGCAACAAAGCATCCTATATAACTTTGATAATCCCTCCACCAAGGTTCATCTTTGCTCTCACTACCAATCTTCATGGTTTCCAGTTCTTTAGATAGTAAGGGTGAGCTAGGAGGATGAATTCATCTATGCAGAAAGATGCTTCATGGTCTTGTACAGTCTTTCAAAACAGCTGGTTGTGCTGTTTGTGCCTGCTACTGATATGTTTAATTCCAACCAGATGCAATCAGTTCTGCTCAGCAGTGCTAAAGACACAATGGGGTGGGGGTTTCAGTTTGATGAAAGTATGAAGGAAAAGCCATTTTACTACTGCACGACATCTGTGAATCCAGACAGGAGAGTAATCCATGTCTCTTAGGGTGTACCTAGACTCTTCTCTCTTTATTCCCTGGAGCCAGGAAGGAATGGGGTGAAGTTGAAACCCCAGCATCTGCTGTCCCCTGAGTCAGGCTATGCCTGCAGGGAGGTACAGCAATCTGCATGCTCCCCAGGGCCCACAGGGCAGAACCATGTCCCACACAGCCACAGTGACTTGGCAGTGACAAATGCCCATGGGATCCTGCATAGGAAGTGCATGCCAAATATCTCTGCTCAAAGTAACATTAATCATCACCTATACTGCATAAAGAAGTCAAGCAATAAAACGCAACATGTAAGAGAGAGAGAAGAAAATATCTGCATCAAGGAAGTTTAAGGCAATTGCTTCTACGGTTCAGCCACACAAGGTGATGTTGTTAGTCTGGCAATGAAGTCCTGAGGGGTGCTTGTTCTCCCAGGACCCGCTTTGCCCCCATGGTTGCCTTTGCCTCACATTGGTGTTTATGTACTGGTATCACTCATGCAACCTTTGTCTTTTGCACCTAAACACATTGAAGTGAATGAGTAATTCTCATGTCCAAAATTTGTCACAAGACACATCCTTCTGTTCCTTGTGCTCCCAGGTTACTTTGGTAGCCAAGGTTTCCATTTAAAGCACTGGATTTTTATATCCCTTTTTTAATTGTGGGTAACTTCTTCTGACTGCTCTTTATGGTCAGTGAGCTTAAAATGCTTTTTCTGTAATCAATATTCCCTGTGAAATGGTCCTTGTGTCCATATTGCTTCGCTTTCCCTTTCCATTCTCCTTCCTCTTCTGAAGTTAACTCTCCTTGGTACTACATAATATATATTCTGGATTTCTTCCAAATATTTCCAAATATCTACATGCCTGAACTTAGGTAAGATCTGGTGACACACACAAAAAAGTGAATACCCAATCATTGCCCCTAAAGCTATGCATAAAAATGTTTGCTAATGACATTTTCTCTAAGGTTCCAGACAGTCCTGTACTAAAAAGGATCCTGAGATGTTTGTGTGTGAATATTAAAATTCCATTGCTTACTTGGACCTGTCTGGCAGAGTAATATGGGGATGAATTTGTTACTCACACAATAGGGTGAATTTCACAGAAATAATAATGCAACTAATGTGAATTTCATACAACTAATATTATAACTGAAGTACTTAAGTTGCAACATTCTATATACTGGAATTTCATTTTCTGGAATACTGTCACAATATCACCCTTAAAAAACCCCACCTTTCTCTCTTCCAAGGCAAAAATCTATGTGATGTACTTTAGTTTTACATACTTTCTTGACACAGCTTTCATGAGTTCAAGACATGGCCCTAAGGAAGGTTCTGAGGCCTTCAGGAAAGTCCAGGGTAACAACTGAGATCAGTTTTTATGGCTCTCTGACTGTTGGCAGTATAAGTTTGGAACAGCAGCTAGGTTTCTTGTGTCTGTTATTATATTTTTGCGTATGTAAACTATTAAATGTGAATCTTATTATGAGTGCCAAATGGATTCTTTTTTTTTTTTAATGCAGCTGACTCTATTATTTTTGCTACACATTTATGCTAAAATTTCTGACAATTTGTATGATTGACCTTGTGGAAATAGATGGTAACTTTATGAATGATCATGTCTAATTATGATGAGTCAGGATTTTGAGTAACTTTACTAAAATATACTATATACTAGATGATCTTATAGGTATTTTCAAACATTAGTGGTTCTGTGATTCTGTGATTCTATACTATATGCTTCTAGAACTGTAAATAATTCTCTAATAATTGTAGATTTTTATTCTGACCAAATACTTGACTTCACCAACAGTAAAAAACCACTAATTAGTCCCCAGCGTATATAAAAAGAGACTACTTACATTAACCTAAACATAATGAGTTTGGACTACTGTGTTGCTCTGGAGCCATAAAATGTGCTAACCTTTTTCCTCACAGGATTGATGGACCTCATCTATATTGGGTGGCAGAACATATGTTAAGGGATTGCAAGCTGATGTTATAAAACACAGAGAGTGACATGACAGTGGACTGTGCTCCTGCATTTGAGAACATCTTGGCAGATAAGAGAGATAGTGGAGAACAATCTGACATTTATCTGCATTTGAAAAAACCTTTTGAGAAAGTCCATCACAAAAAATTCAAAGGTTATGTTAGCAGTTAACAGATAAGAAGTAAAGCCACGATTGACCCTGTGGGATTGCTTAATTAAAAAAAAAAAAACAAAACATTGACTAGGAATAGGGACATTAGGAAAGCTGAAATGTTCTAACAATGCTGTGGAGAGACAAAATTTCCCAAGAACAGAATAATTTTATGTTATTCATAGTTAAAGAAGATGATCAAGAATGAACCGCTCAAATAACAAAATAAGGACTCTTTTAGTACGTTTCTTTGGTTCTCTCTTTCTTTTTCCCATTGAATAGAAAATTGTATAAGAAAATAAGCCAATAAATAGTGGAAAAATGTGTTTCAGTGGAAGCTGTAATTTTGCTGCCTAGTCTTTAAAAAAGTTAATATATGCCGCCAGCTGATTCTGCTTAAGAAAAAATCTCAGAAAGGCTGTGCATCTGTTATTGATAGGATGATACTAATCTACTCAGTAAATCCTGCGAAGAAATGCTATGAATTCAAATTCAGTTATTTTTTCTTCCAAGAAAAAGTCTATGTTGTGTTTTCGTGGGGAGCTCACACACACTCTTCACATCAATGATTTTGGAATACAGAAGTCTTGAGTTATAAAAACAGTCATTCCAGATAAGTTTTCTCTTGGAGTGAGAAATTTTTGCAGTATTAAAATATGTTGAGCCAATCTTTGATTCTGCTAAAGTCAAGGGAGAATTATGCCATTGCCATCAATAGGACCAGGATTTAGCCTCATGTGTTTATGGATCAGAAATCCTTTAAACAAACACTGCATCATGTTTACACAGATTGCTAATCCACTTCTCTGAACCAAAACACAATTCCACTTTCCGTTTTTGTTTGCTCCTTTCTCAAGCAAAAGAAGCATTACAGAAGTCAATAAACAATGTCATTCCGTTCACAGTAAACATGCTCTATTTTCAGAGAGAATGACTGCAAAACATCATCCTTGCTTTTTATCTCTGAACATGCCAAAACAAAGTTTGAGAGCATCTGAATAAGTAAAAGCTTATATCTATTTTATTTTTTCTTATTCAGTAAGTTGTACTGGATACAGAAAGTGGTTGGTTCATTTAATATTTGTTCTTAATTTTTTCAGGTCACAAAAGATGTCATATAATTCATCATTTAAAGTAGCCTGTATCATAATATTACAGTAATGAAATTTTTAGGTACATTTTGATACTCTATGAATCTCTTTTTCTGAGATAGCATAACTCAGAGTTTTGATAAACCATTTATCAGTGGAGGAATATTTAGGCTTTGGGAAAAAAAATTCTCTAGGAGCAGAAATGAAGATTCTGTGAAGTTCTTTACCTTTTTTTTTAAATCACTTTACATTATGTGATCACGAAAGGACCTTGTGACATTGGCAGTTTAACTAACATTTTAGTAATTTCCAGTGCAGCCATATAATTTCCCCAAATAGATGTATCATCTACAAAGTTTCCCACCAGAGTCCTTTAGAAGTCACCTTCTCTGCAGTTTCTCCAGTACCTCTCACTCTTTTGTAAGATATTTATTGTGTAGTACACTAAGAATATTTTCTTG
Source organism: Rhynochetos jubatus (assembly GCA_027574665.1). Taxonomy (NCBI): domain Eukaryota; kingdom Metazoa; phylum Chordata; class Aves; order Eurypygiformes; family Rhynochetidae; genus Rhynochetos; species Rhynochetos jubatus. The sequence goes on from CM050649.1 coordinate 59,488,561, forward strand.
TTTACATAATTTTTATTCTAGTGAAACTTTATCAATTTACTGGCATTAGTTAAATGAATATCTCACATCTCAGAAGTCAAGCCCATACTTAAGTGATTTGAAGATATTGACCACAATAAAACTAACTGCATTACTATTATTTGATTGAGCAGAGCAAGTATTTGTACATTAATCTTTGATCCCTTTTTCCAAAGACCCTCTTTAAACTTAGTTAATCATATCCAGGAGACATTGCTTTAATTCCCTGGCCAGAAATAAGTCAAAATTTTGCTGTCATTAGTCTCCACAATTTTAGTTCCATATAAAATAACTCTTGGTTTGTCTAGCTAAAGTACCTGTGATGCAGCAACGGGTATGAAATGCAGTTTCTAGTCAAACCACCTATCTTTTAATTGAGTATAAATGTCAGAAAAACTCATGTGTATGTATGTATGTGTAAGAAAACCCTTCATTTTTGCTCTGGAAAAAAAAACCAAACATAGAATCATACATTTAATTTCATCATTTTCTTCATCAGTGTCTGGGTAATCCATTTATCTGTACTCGTCTACAACTTGGTCCTGATTTCTGTAAATGTTTAGCATAAATGAAACACAAGAGGTAGAGGAGGCATTTGACATCAATACACAATTTTTTTTCTCATTCTCATACTTTCCTTGTTAACATTGCACTTTAGTAACTGGTAAAGAAATGCAGGAAATTTTAGTGTAAACCAGAATTAAAGGCAAGATTCTCCTTGTAAGGTTATTTCCTTTCTAGTTTTTGCCATAGCTCAAACTCACAGTACAAATAGACAAAATATTGTTATCTAATCTTTCACCTGAAAGACTTTTCTGAAGAAGTTATGAATTTTATACCTTAGTCAGTTTCACTCGTTCCTACAATCCTATGCATAATCACATGTTTCGTCACTGATTTTACATAAAGCAGGGATAGTCTTACAGTCTTTCAGTAGAAACAGTCTTCCTGTGGAAGGAGCTGTGACAGTGAAAGCTGGACTAGGATTGATACTGATGAAGAGAGCAGAGATTTGCGTTGGTGAAGCAGGGAACAACAAAATGAGGGAAGCAGAATTGCAGTTATTATTGCCTGAAGTTCAGTGATGATGGCAAAAATTACTAGAAAAGTCCCATTGAACAGAGACTATTTCTATCATGTGTGTGGATGAAACATTAAAAAGGTTATAAAAGATGAAGGGCTGAACACCTGTGATCCGAAACCATAATTCTTCTTCCCTTTGTACTTGTTCGTTTCGAGCTCCTCTTCTCTGCAGAATCACATTTAAATTAGAGGACTGACGAGCTGTTGTGTGTCTGAAGTTATCAGTGGTGTATGATCATAATTCACAACACATTGACTCCACTGGGATTTGCACATATGATGCATTTTGACCTTTGGCTATTATTTACTGAAAAAAATAATCTTTGAAACCTCTCATCCTCTTGGTTTATAGCTTGCCCTTTCAGAGGTTTTCAGTCTGCTTCACCTTGATTCAAATTTTGATTTTATTTCTTACTGAAAGAGAAAAATTCCCACCTAGATCATACAAAATGTTTCTTCAATCCTGCACTCTTTCCTCATTAAGCAAATTAATATTTTGATACTGTATAAAATAAAAACATTACAGTTTTCATAAGAAAAAATATTACAAAAATTTATTTTAAGTAATATCAGAGTCCCTTTGTTTTCTCACATTCAAATTATCTTCTGAACTGATATGCAAGGAATTAGTGAGTAGGTTTGGTCCCATTTAAAATAGCATTTTTGTTCAATGGGCCTTTCTTTAATGAGTGAAAGAAATTTGTCCATGCCTACAAATTAAGTCTGTATAAACACTTCTGCTACGGGATTTTTGTTTGTTTATCTTTCCCTACTGACTTTTATGAAATCAAAATCAGTCAATGCAATTTTACTGGTAAATACCTAAAAGGATGTTTGTGGTATAATTCTCATTGTGATGAATCAGGTTTATGAGATTCAGTCTCTAACTAAGAACTACAGTTAGTACCAACAGCCATAGTTCTTAATTTTTATATTGACAATTTTTCTTAATTCTTGACTTCTCAATGGGTAAAACCAGTTTATTGTAACAGCAAACTCCACCTTCACTCAGGATTAACAATGTGGAGGGAGGAGTTTGGGGCGAGGCTGGAGCACTGTTCCCATGCCATTACTATACGGTGCATAATATGTTGCATTGCCTGAATTTCCATAAATGCAGCTCATGGAAATCACCCCATAGTCACCTTGCAGGGCTACTTGTTTTATGGTACCAGGTCAATGAGACTAAATTTCCAGGGTATACCCAGTGTGGTCACTTGACAGAAAGCCAGACAAGGCACCTTTAATTCTGGGGGAAAACAGTACAGATAGGTAGAATTGCTTAAGAAAATCACATTAAGCAAGCATACTGGTATGCTGTGGAATTTTTGCTTCAGATTGTATTAGGCAAATATATTTCTAAGTATGTTTATATTTTTACCTGGTTACCGTGAAATCTCAATGACATATTATATGACACAATCAAAAGCAGTGTAGTGAAGATTTGAATAAGCTTTCGAGGTCTAGATGTAGTGCTGTGTAAACTGAAAACCTGCATTTTAATGATTTAGGGAATTGTTTTATTTCAGATGCATGCAGATTTCTGTTGTTCCGTACCCCTTCATTCTGCATCAACGCATAAATATATGAACTTTTACAGCCTTCACAGTGTGTCCTTTCACAGTCCTCTGGCTTCTGAGATAACCAGCATTGCGTCCCACAGTGCACTGCAAGAAAGACTGTAGGATGCAAGTTAACAGTAGGATGCAGTGCATGCATTTATGTTCTTGGATGGAAGGTAAAGTAAAATTTTAGGATTATATATCCTTAAAATACTTGACCTGGGGTGAAACGAATCATTTTCCCTGTTTCTAAAGCTGGCGCAGATAAGCCTTCTCCTGCTGGATTGATGAGGTTTACTACTGCTACACTAAAGATGTTCTTTCAGCCAGATTTACCAAGCTGTTAGTAACCTGCAAACTTCACAACTAACATTCTGTATAAAGCATTTCCATGTACAAAATGAAGTGTAAGTGTTATGCTTATGATATGAGGGCTGGCAAATCTTCAAAGTCCTATCTGTTTACATATGCCAAGGTTTGTATTTCGGAATAAAAGGAGACTGTAAAGCTGAAATATAGTTGAGGAATTTCTTATTGAAATGGGGTGGCAAGCTCTTAATACTAACAAATAAATTGAATTTTTATACAAAGCTCTATGATCGTTAAAGGACAAAGTCTTGCTCTAGAGTTGTGGGCATATTAAATTCTGCAGACCAACAATTTCAAAGTGTTCAAACACATAAAGCTTTTTTTGTGAAATATGTTTCATTTACGCCAAGTATTTTATTTACTTCTATGTTTGGGCTGCAATGACTTCATATGAAAGGGAGGAGAAAGAGGATTTTATGCAGCATGTAATAACCCCCATACAGGAAACAGCCTGATTTTAATGACACTTGTTTATTATTGGAGGTAGCCCAATCAATTATATTGAAACTGCTTTGCATCTGCCAAAGAACTGATTTTTTATTTAGTGTCTTCCATGTTCATTTTTGTAGACCGTAAAGCAACGTGGCTGTTTTGCACTGAGGGTGAAGCCTAGCCACCAAACAAATTTATCAAGGGGTGAAAAAATGCTAAACATCTACAGTATGGTAAATGAGCTGACCTGGAGATTGCACTACTCTGGCTAGATTAATTGTGTTGTTTGAGACAGGTTATATATTTCTCTGCTGTTTTGTACTTGCCTGTACAGATAGCCAGAGTCAAGTGCAATGCTCTCTTTGCCCTCCCTGGTGTGTATTGCCTGCTGATCTGCTTCTTTGTGCAAGCTGTAAATGCCTTTTCAAGTTATGTTGATTCTGCCTTGCAAAGGTCCCATGGGCCTGGATATCACAATTTCTCTCTGCACCTGTGCTAGGATCATAGTTGCTCTTGGATGCCCTTATGCTGAAAGAAAAAGGTCAGATCCTGCAAAGGGCAATTCAGGTTAGTTAATTATCCTCTCACTGTGCTTATATACACTATACAATATGAAAATGCATAGACCCTTTGAAGAGGTGACCCCTCAAAGTGCATGGGACCCAGGCTTTTAAGGTAATTATAAGTAGTTATGATGACCTGGGATGGATTTAGGCCTCCAGATATACATTCAAGAATGCTGAAAACTTCCTTGCAGGAGGTATCTTTTATGCCTAATTATGCTTAAAACTTTGACCTACCTGCTATATAAAATGTTCATTTATTTATAGTTGTTTCTGGAAATAGGTGATTTGTCTGTACAGAGCTGCAGGAACAGCTTCACAGGTACATTTGATTAATTATGTTCTTGATTATAGTATATATTTATAGATGGAAAGGCAGAGGTTTTGAGAAAGATCTAGTGATAAGAAAGTAATTGATTCTATTTCAGTTGTTCATCAGAGAGTTCAAAAATAAATAATTTGTTTAAAAGGAAGCTAGCGGATCTCTGCGTAGTCTGGTCTCTAGGAAATTTCTTTTTTTTTTTTGAGACTCAGGGTGTGCAGAAGAACACTGTGTTGATGGGACTGCACCAGTCTCCATCTGATCTATAAAGCCTTGATGTGTTGTACCTTTCTTCCCTCTCCCTTCAGAAGGAGCAGTTCCTCCCCAGGAAAAGATGGATTTCCACTATTCTGGCCCCCTTCTTCCAGGAGAATCCATCTGAACTTACCGTGAGTGTTGCAGGAAGTTAGCAAAATGAGAAAGAATGTATAAGTAATGCATCAGCCACCACGTGGAGCCATAAAATCCTCTTCTGTGAAACAGCATTAACTTTTTCCCCAAAAGGAGGAGTGAAGTTGTAAAATCTTACAATGTTTAACCATGCAAAAGTAAACCAGATAGGAAACACCATATATCCACAGATTGTATTGGTGGAAACACTTATATTGATAGGAAAGAATTTCGGCAGGACAACTTCTAGCAGAAAATTAATCAATTAAATTTAAAATATTTTGTGGAAACCAGTTTATTTCAAATAATGTAATATAAGAATTTTATTTAATATGATTCATTAGTATTTTAATGATGTTCATATTTCTCAGATTAAAGTTTTAAATCTTATTAAAGTGTTTTTTTATTTTTGCAAATTGAAACAAAAGTGATTTTCACAATGAGGATAGTCAAGCGGTGGAGCAGTTTGCTCCAGGTGTTTGTGTATTCTCCTCAGAATGTTTTTAAGACTGGGCTGGAGCAAGAACTGAGCAGAATGGTCTGACCTCAGAGCTGGCCTTGCTTTGGGCAGGGGATTGGATGAGAGACCTTCTGAGTTTGTTCTCAGACTGCAATAGCCTGTATGGATTCAGAATATTTGGGAAGGATGGGCTGGGGCAGCAAGGAAGGAGAATTACCAATTATGTAAGAGAGGAGCATGGATGCATGGAGCTTTGCCATGGGACAGGCAATGAACTACTTGAGTTTGTGAGTCAGGATTATCAGGCAGAGTAATGTCAGTGATGTGGGTGTCTGCGACAGAGCACCTGGTCAGGAGGAAGAGGTTCTTACCGGAGAACCTTTTTCCTGAAGAACAGGCAAAAAGCAGGATCCCAACCCTGGATTTTAGAAGACCACACTTTGTCCTGTCCGTGCATCTTCTTGGAAGAATCCCATGAGACATGGTCCTTGTCTTAGTCTATATTTTGCACCAGTTAGTCTATACTTTCCTTCACCCCGTAATACATCAAGCTGAATAGGTGGTGCCAACCCAGTGCCCGTGGCACAGAAAACCAGCAGGGAAGGGGTGGGGATGTAGATGGAAAGGGTTACAGTTGGGCATGACCCGGAAGGGGGAAGGGTCCAGGGGGGCTTCTGGCCAAGGGGTCAGGGGCTTTTTTGTTGTGGGGACCTCATGGCAAGTGCTGGGTGCTCAGCACAAAGAGAGCGTCTTTTGTCAGACAGATTGATCCAGGAGTAGGGGTCTGAAAGTGTTTTTTCTTTTGCTCTCCCTGCTCTCGGCTCCCAGGTTCATTGAGGTGGGGGTTGCTCCCTTCGTTTTGGTTTCTTTTTCCTTTCTTGGGGTTTTTGGATTTATATTCCTGTCTTGCCTGGAATCTGGCTGTGTCCATCCACGTGTGGTGAGATACTGTATCATTTGTTCTTTTTTTTTTTTTCTGTTCTTTAAATTACTTATTAGCACTAGTATTGTTAGTAACCCCCTAAGTTTCATTTATATGATTAAATAGTTCTTAACTCCTACGGGCTTTTCCTTGGTTTTTTTTTCCTCCGACCCTTCCTCACTGGGAGTGGGGTGCGAGGGTTGGAGTGGTAGAGTGACTTGTTGTGCTAAAACTACGACGGTCCTGGAGAGAAGAGAGGTCCAGAAGAACTTTCTGGTACTCAACAATCACCTGGTCAAAGTTTGAGTATGGTCTGTCCTGGTGAGCAGGAAATCAAGTAAATTTGTCAGAAGGCCTGCACAGATGAACAAGGGTCTTGTGACAAAATTCAGATGTAAAAAAGAAGTTTACAAGAGGTAGAAACATGGACACACAGCCTGGAAAGAATATAGAAATGTTGTTGGGAGTAGGGATGGTGTTAGGAAAGCCAAACCCCACCTGAATCTGCCAAGGCACTTGAAGGGACATAAACATTTCTACAGATATATCAGCAACAAAAGGAAGGTTAAAAAGAATGTGTGCCTCCCTCTGAATGGGGCAGGGGAACCGGTGACAAAGGAAATGCAGAAGGCCAAGATACTCAATGATTTCCTTGACCCAGTCTTTACTGGATTTCAGAACCTGATATCTTTGAGGCCATTCAGAAAGTCTGAAACAACGAATATTTACGTCCAGTGCAGAAGTGTCCAATTAAGAAACATTTACATAAACTGAATGGACATAAGTCTAAGGGACCTGGCAGGATGTACCAACAAGATCTGAGGGAGCTGGCTGATGACACTGAGAGGCCACTCTTGATTATCTGTGTAAGGTCATGGTGTTCAGGAGAGATTGCAAAGGACTAGAAGAAAGCAGATGTTGTCCCTACCTTCAAGAAGGCAAAACGGAAGATTCAGGGAACTACAACCCTGTAAGACTCATTTCAGTCCTTAGGCATGTGACAAAGCAAATCCTTCAAAAATAATTTCTAGACATATGAAGGACAAGAAGGTGATGGAGATCCATCAGCATGGATTTACAAAAGGGAAATCTTGCTTAATCAACTGTGATGAGATGACAGGCTCAGTGGATGAGAGGAGGGCAGTGGATATTGTTTGTCTTGAGTTTAGCAAGGTTTTTTACTCTGTTTCCAGTAATATGGTCATAGAAAAATTAATGAAGTACAGGCTAGATAAAAAGATGGTGAGGTGGATTAAAAAATGTCTGAATTGCTGGCATCAAAGGTTTGTAATAAGCAGAGTCTGAGATCAGACAATAGCGGTGTACACCAGGGGTATATTTAATATTGTAACATGGTTTAGTATCTTCATCAATGATTTGGATGATGTCTCTACGTACACCCTCAGCAGATTAAACAAAGCTGGGAAGAGTGGCTGATACCACAGCCATAACCACATAGTTATGCTGCCTCAACAGATGGGCCCTGACTGGCTGGAGAACTGAGCAGACCACAATCTTGCAAAGTTCACCCAGAGGTAATGTCAAGTCCTGCACCTGGGGAGGAGTAACCGCAGGCACAAGTACAGGCTGGGGGATGAATGGCTGGAAAGTAGCTCTACAAGACAAGGACCTGGGGGTCCTGGTGGACAGCAAGCTGATCATGAGTGAATGATATGCCCTTGCAGCAAAGGTGGCCAACAGGACACCCTGGGCTGCATTAGGAGGTACATAGCCAGGAGGTTGAGGGAAGTGATCCTTCCCTTTTCCTCAGCACTGGTGAGACACATCTGGACTGCTGTGTCCAGTTCTGGGCTCCCCACTATGAGACACATGGACTTACTGGAGAGAGTGCAGCAGAAAGCCACTAAGATGATTAAGGGACTAAAGCATCTCTCCTATGTAGAAAAGAAGGCTCAGGGAGATCTTACCAAACTGATGAACACCTGAAGGGAGGGAATATAGAAGATGGAGACAGATTCTTCTCAGTGTTGCCCAGTGACAGAACACAAATATGTTCAGGCGATGGGCACAAACTGAAACACAGGAGGATCCCTCTGAACATCAGGAAACATTTTTTCACTCTGAGGAAGACCAAGCACTGGCACAGGTTTCCCAGAGAGGCAAGTTTCCTTGGCAGCATTCAAAACATGACTGTACATAGCCAAGAGCGACTTGCTGTATCTGACCCTGTTTTGCAGGTGATTGGACTAGAGACCTCCTTAGCTGTCTTTCAGCCTCAGCCACCCTCTAATCTTGTAGTTCTAAAATTTAGTTATTACTGGAAATGTCAGCATTTTAAATTTTCCATCAGACTTGGAATGATACCAAATTTGAAATGATTGGATTTTCCCCTGGGACAGAAAATTTTTCTCCCAAGCAGTCATCATTACGCAGTTTTAGTTGTGCACACTTGAATCTTGAAGTATTTATCTGAAACATTGCTGATGCAAACTCACATGCAATTAAAATAACGGATTTGCCAAAGGGGAGGGCAGGAGAGAGGAATGCATTCCTCCCACTTTTCCAGAGCCCATCAAGAAGCATAATTTAGATCATTTGGTAGAGAAGCAGCTGAGCAACCATATGAAGTCTTTACTCACATCATGGCTGCATCCTACCCTGAATAAGTAAGAATACCCAGATAAGTAGAAGAGAAAATAATGACAAAAATATATTAAGAAGCAAACATTATATGGTATTCTGTTCCCACTCTACCTTGAAAATTTATGAGGAGGAATTTAGGACTTCTCTGATGTCTTGGGTTAACTGTAATATGTATCCTGGCTCTCTTTCCTGGGAAGAGCAGTTGATCAGCTGAAGGTGGAAGGGCAATGGCAACACTATCCAGTCTCCTCCTCTCACAGGGATTAGCTTCAAGGTTCCCTGAGGCCACAGTGAACAGCAAGGTTAAAAAAAAAAAAAACAAACCACCAACACAAACAAACAAAAAAAACCCTGAAATGAAAACACCAAGTCTTGATGACTAGGAGGAAGCAAGATCATCTTTTTCTTATGAAACCCAAACCTAGTGCTGCAGAATATTCCAGTAGCTTGAAAAGTCAGCATCCTGACATCTAAGTAATTTTTTTATGTCATCACAGCTGAAAGATAACCACACGTATATGGTTGTATTTATGAAAAAGGAGAGATGAATCCAACCAAAGCAGACAAACCTTTCTTAAGGAAACTTAGAGAGATTAAAAGGAACTTAGAAAATGCTATTAAAAAAATCTATGAACTTTTTCTGTGTTTATCTGGCCTATATATGTAACAAAGTTTTTGTGACATAAGAAACACAGACTGATTTAACTATACGGAAAATATTATTCAAGTTTTAAATATGCAACTTTTTCTTAACAAAAAAAAAAACACAAAAAACAAACCCACCCCCAAAAAACCCTTCTATTTTGTGTGTCCAAAGGTATTAAAATTCTTTTTCTTATCTCCTCAAACTATTATAGTCAACGTCAGTAAATTGTTACACCTATTACCCTCTGTATTTTTTAAATTTCACAAATCATATTACTGGAGGTAAATACTCAGATTAATTAACCAGGAAACCTGTATTATAGAACTAGCAGACTCATATCAGTCCTCTAGAATGTAATTGCATATTTCAAAAGGAAAAACAGAAAAAATCTTAAAAAAAAAGAAAATCACATCATAAAAGCTCAATCTATATTGATAAAATCAAACTATAGTTATCACCAATATTAGCAGAGCTCCCACCTAGCACATTAGCTTTTTGTATATGTGAAGCAACAGTAGTTTCTCCCTTAATTAAAATAGGTATTGCAAAAGATTTGGTCCTTTTCTCATTTATTCTTTTTATCTTATTCCATGTCTTTTCTGCTGAAGTATGGTGATTAATACAGCTACAGAAGTTTTGCTAGCATGATTTCTTAGATCTTCTAATAACTCCCTGAGCCTGAATATGCTTTTCTTTTACAATATATCAAATCCTGAAGTTTTAACAAATGTCTTGTTTTATTCAAAGCCTTTCTCCTTTCTTCAAATGCTTTATAACAATTTCCTACCACAGCTCTAGAGAGTTGCCTTTTTTCTTATATGTTTTGGGGAAAGTAGCTGATATATATACCACAAAGTCCCCTTACAATCAGTAGCAGGAAACACAAAATTCCCAAAAGAAAGAGCAGAGAAAAATAGCAATCTTGATTTAGAAAAAAGAAAAAAAAAACCCACAAAGAAACCAAAAAAACCCACCATGACCAAACCAAACCTTCCTGCTGAAAGCTTTTATTTGTTTGATTTTTTTCCATTTATATTTATTAGAGTGTAGTATCAAACAGGAGGGATAGTATTTCATAAAAAATATTTTCCAGTTTTGATCTTACACATTTATGAATCTCTTAGCTTTATAAAGAGTGCTCCTTAACCACCAAAGTGCTTCCAGTGGAGAGAGAATTACAAACATATTACTAGTTTTATAAGGGTTTTGTATTATATGTCTATCACTTTCTTTCATGTTTCTTCTTCAGTGAACTGTTTACAACTTGTTTAACTCCTGATATCTACCATGTAGTTCTCTACACTGTTAGTCATTAAGAAAAAATGTCACATCTTCAACATAGCTTATTCCAAACTTCTTAAGTAGATCAGAAAAATAAAAGTTCCAGTTTATTTCCTCTTAATCCCTGTGTAAATATTCTAATTTGCTTTGCTTGGGTGTAAAACCCGAGGAGATAAATTTCATCTTCTGACAACTACTGCAGAAGTTTCATGCCTTCTTTACTTCTCTAACTAGTTTTGTTTTTTTCAGATACTTTCTTCCCCTCAACTACTCAGTTTTCCCTGGATTATGGTGATTCCTAGTCACCTCTCTATGCTAAGTTTCTAAACTGCTTTTTTTTCCTCCTCTAATTTTGCTTCCATTTCCTTCCTTCCTTCCTTCCTTCCTTCCTTCCTTCCTTCCTTCCTTCCTTCCTTCCTTCCTTCCTTCCTTCCTTCCTTCCTTCCTTCCTTCCTTCCTTCCTTCCTTCCTTCCTTCCTTCCTTCCTTCCTTCCTTCCTTCCTTCCTTCCTTCCTTCCTTCCTTCCTTCCTTCCTTCCTTCCTTCCTTCCTTCCTTCCTTCCTTCCTTCCTTCCTTCCTTCCTTCCTTCCTTCCTTCCTTCCTTCCTTCCTTCCTTCCTTCCTTCCTATCACATATATGGCTTTCGACAAAGCTTTGAGTAAGATTTTCCTTATCAATATTCCATCTTTCTTTCCTTAAACAGCTAGTTGTTTTCAACATCAGTTATGATATTTCCCATATGTTTTTCTCCTCATCCTGTAAAAATAAAATCACTTTCTGCCTCTGTCGTGGGTTTCACCATCTTTTCGGGAATATTTGAGCTTGAGATACTGGTGCTGTCTTCCATGCAGCAATTAGATATGTCTATAGCTTTCCACAAAGCCAGATTATTGTCTATTCAGTGTCTTCCTTAAAACACCTCTTGGGTCGTCTCTGAGAGAGTTGTCAATGATTGAACAGAATTGATAGGATTTACTTTCAGTCAACTATTGATGTTTACATCTGAGCTAGTTACCCTAAATCTTCTTTATAATCAATGGAGAAAAAAACTTACCATGTCATTAATTTGATCTGGTATTGATGTCTGCCTTAGAATAGGATGAGTCATTTTCTAGTTGTTCTTTTTCCCCTGTTTTTTTTTTAGTATAAAAGGATCTTTGGTGACTGGTTCAGACAGACATGTCTACACTGGGGTAAACCCTGGGTTGCTTTATCATATAGAACAATACCATCTTGTTACTGCATTCCATTGCTAGACCTCTTTGTGGTGACAGTGGTTGTCTTTTGCCTTTGCTTTTATACTCTTCAAAGCAATGTAAAAACAGAGGATAGTAGATGTCAGGTTATGTTGTGTCTATATTCAACACTGTATTATGCAAAAAATAACTGTAGGAAAAAAAAGTAGAAATTTGGAGTATATTTTTGCTTAATTAGGAGAAACGAATGTATTATTGCAATAAGTTTTTTGAAAAAATGTAGATTAAGAAAGAAGTACGCAATTACTGGTGACAAAAGACGGCAAAAATGGGCAGCTAATAAATATTTTCTTCACGTGATGGACCACTGACATTGCAGAATTCTGGGGTTTGGCTTGGAATAAATTAATCTTAATTAATATTTCATATTTAGAACAGATCAGCAGAGATGGCAAAATAGTGGTTTTAGGGTAGCCACTGCCTGAGTGTCTTCACCAGCATTTAAAGTTGATTTTTAAGTTCTTATCCATTTAGAATACAGGTACAACTCCTTTTCCTATCTCAGAGTCTCAAATCCTGCCACAAGTTGTGCACATTCTCATATATCCAGAGTAGGATCAAAATGATTCTAAGTGTTTTCATGCCATGCAAATGTCTTCTAGGAATCAGTCTACCGCATATTGGTATATCCTGTTAGCGTTATCTCCACTTACAGTAAGTAAATATAAAAGGAGGGTGCTCAAGGGACAGAAGACAGGAATAAGAAAACTACTGTTGGTTATATTTTTTTATTTGAAATGCCTATTCAAATATAAAATCCACTTATAATAAAAAAGGAAGGATTACTACCAAAAGCAATCAAATCACTCATTAGTGTCACTGCATACACTTAAGTTACAATTCACCATATTCTGATTAGTAGCTTTCTTAAATATTAATAAATTACAACTACAGAATTCTTACAGTTTCTGGAAGGTGACATTTAATTTGCTATAGTCAAAAGATTATAACCTTTCTTTAATTCTCAGGTAGAGAGATTTTCAGGTAATTAACTTAAGTGTCTTTCCACATTCCTAGAATTACCAAGTAAATCTCTTAAAAAAAAAAAAAGGATAATCTGGTGCATTCAATCATTAATAACAAATGCGTACATTTTTAATAACATAAAACCTAGTCATTCCATGAAATAAAAGCCACTGTGACTTTTTCAGCTATACTTAATCTATTAATAATCTAAATTTCACACTGCAAAAGAGAAGATGTGAAAATAAAACTCAATAAAACATATGAAACCCATTGCTTCAAAGATCCAACCTAATGTTTTCAAAGAAGAGTAAATAATCTAGCTGCTATGTTCCAGATCTTTTCACATACAGGTTGACAAAGAGGAAGGCAAGATGCTGGATAGAATGGTAGATTTTGAAAACAAAATGAGAAAACATTTCCAGAGTTGTCATGGAATGTATAACTTGTGCAGAAAATTATCCAGGTGGTTTTATTATATATTACATTTCTAAATCTAACTATAATCTTCATGGTCTCAGGGATAATGACTTCCTGTTTAATTAATCCAACAAAAAGACCAGAGACTCCAATGAGAAAGAAAGAATTTGTTACATTTGACACCGAACACTGTGTCTTAGATCCGCTGACAATGAGATCAAAAGGGAACACCTGTCCAGCAAAAACCAGTTATTTAGCTGCTTGAAAAAAAAAAAAAATCAGGGAAATATTTAATCTACGTTTAATACAGTATATATATATATTCAAATCAATACACCTCTTAATTAACTCGTGTTAAATCAGATTAGATAAGCTAAACTTGTCTTTTCTTTGTTTCGATAAAATACTCAGTTTTCTTTGTTTATTTGTTTGACTATTGTTTGGTTTGATTTACAGTGCTTTATTGAGTCACTTTGGTGATTTAATATTAGTATTTAACACTATTTTGTTGCTATAGGCAAACAGACAAGTTGACAGGCAAAAGATCACCACCTTTATACAAGGTCTTTTTGTTAGTAACTATAGCCTCAATGGTGGTAAAACAACACACATTAACTGTGGTCTGAGATTGATAACAGAAAACATATATATCTTGTACTCTGTCAAACATTGATTAAGAATCTTAGTGATTTTTGAAATATGATCTTTCATCTATGGTTCAGAATCATGACCTGAATGATGCTAGATGTCTGCCTTAAACATCTAAATAATTTTGTGCAAATGATATGATTCATCTGGTCAGATCTTCCCACTGGTCACAAACTGAATCTAGACGTCTACCTGCATAGGTAGATCCCTACATTGTGGTTGTCTAAACCTGTCAGATGCATCCCTCCCTTGATGTCTCGCCTTGAATCATTCTTCACTAACATTTAAAAAAAATGTCTTTCATTGGAGTTTGTAATTTGATCAATATTGCAACCTTCTGCAAGACTATGGTGTTGACAAAACCCCTGATATATTTCAGATATTCTTACCACTTCTGCCTGGTTCTTTAACTTGGTAGTCCATTGAGGAGCTTAGGTTTCCAGTGCATCTCTTTGAAAGTTTTCAGAAGGAGAAGATGTTAAGAGCCTTGACGTTGCCTTTTCTTAGCTTCACTTCCAGGACAGCTACAGCTGCTGTTTAGGTTGATGTTTCTGAGGCAGTCAATATTTTCTTGGAACCAAGAAGGCCGTGGCAATTAACTTTATCTGGAAGTTTTGAAATATCTTGACTTTGTTCTTAATCAGAATAAAATTATATTACAAAGATCAAATTTTTAGTCCTCTTAAACATGGAGTTGTTAAACACGTCAAAGCTCTATTTAAAATGCAATTACTTCAGATGAGCTTAATTTAGTACATGATCAAATATGCTTGTATAACTAATCTATCCTGTACTTTATATACTTCTCCTCCACAATTTATACAAAAAATGCCAGCAACTATTTTATTATTTATTTCAAAATTATTGATAAAAATATTGACCCAGTTTGTTTGCAATATAAACATGAATCTGTGTATGATTCTAATAGATGCTCTCAAAACACAATAATTTCTAAAGGAAAGCATTTATCATTAACACAGTTTTTCTTGTTTGTTTTTAATGCATTTATTCTAGGCTACATTGATTTTGTGTAGCAATGTTCTTATTAGAATTTTCAGGCTGGACTCAGTATGATGATTTACAGAATTAATTGTGTTATGGAAATACGACTGACTGCACTATGGCAAGAGCTATGGAACTTAAGATGTAAGTACAAAATTCAAGTTTCTTCTTTACTATAACTGTGATGCAGCTGGGTATCAAGGTTGTACCTGTGTGTTCATGTTTAACTCATTAATTCACTGGGTGGTCAGGGAGTCCGCTGCTAGTCATTTTCATAGATGAGGCAATGCATGGTCTTGAAACCAGGTGACTGAAGTGACTGAACCCAACCCCCTTGCCACCTTCAGGTCAAAGTGATTGACTTATCAGTGCTGGTCACTCCTTCTGGGGCTTTTAGACTGTCCTGAGAATTCACAGGCAGTTCCTACTGTGCCTAAACCAACTGATGTTCTTAAAAGTGTTTCTTGATATGCTGGGTGGAGAATCTGGCCAATATGGGGGCCTTGAAGGTGCTTCCTGCTCCAAATTGATCAGACTGTGCACTGGTAAGACATTTGTAAATTGACAGTAGAAACTGTTCCTGCAGATGGAGAAATTATCACATAGGACAGTTGCATGTAGCTTGTTAAGATAATTAAGAGACTCTTTGAATGGAGATTAAGATACTGAAGA
Source organism: Rhynochetos jubatus (assembly GCA_027574665.1). NCBI lineage: Eukaryota > Metazoa > Chordata > Aves > Eurypygiformes > Rhynochetidae > Rhynochetos > Rhynochetos jubatus. Next base: position 59,504,174 of record CM050649.1, read on the forward strand.
GGGTTGGGTCATGCATGTTCTCGAGTAGTAAGTCTACAGTCCAGCTGGATTATAAGGCCTGAGCAGAAGAGCCAGCCTTAGTTAAGCGTCACTTGTTCCCGCTGAAGGTGCTCTTGTAAGGACCCTTACAGGTACTCTTGTCACCAGGCAGCCAGCGACTGGCCACCCTGTTCAAGATATTTGAGTTCCAATATGGGCCTTATCCTATTTCATGATAACAAAAAAATATTTTTTTTTTAACAAATCCTTTTTCTGTGGGTGTCAGCACACGAAAATCAAAAAATCCTATTAAAAATATTACTTCTCCAGATATATTTTAAATTGAAATGTCTATATATGCATTATACATATATACATATTCATTAATATGTAGATGCATAATCATTAACATTCCATTAACACTCCTTAATTACTTGCTTATTCTAGCCTTTAGCATTTCCTGCTTTTTTCCAGGATTGTTGTTAAGACTAAGTGACTCATAGTTATCCATATCACCCTGTTTGCCTTTTTTTTAGAAATAATGGCATAAGACTTTATTTTCAGATTGGAAATACCCCCAAATCCCATGATTTGTAGAACATTAACTCCTAGTCATTCAAAGAGCTCCACAGATACTGCTTGACTTCAGAGAACTGTGTGGGAGATATGTGTGCATCACACTCCTGCTGTATCGACCCTGGCCTCTGTATAGTATGGAATCGAACGAAGGGCTAGTTCCTAAGGTTTGTAAGCATTTTCAGGCAAGAAACAGTGTGTTTGTTCTTTGTACCAAATGACAACAAACAACGATATTGTCTGCTTAATACCTGGGATTTTTTCAATAAAAATAAGTTACAATAATAATGAAAACATTTTGAAGATTAAAAAGGAAACCTGGATCCTCACATTCGATAGATAAATAGCAGTCTAAGCCCATTTCCTGAAATAAAACAGTGCTTCTAAGTAAAACATAATAAATACTTCATAAGTAATTTTTCTGAATAAAAAAAAAAGAGGATTTCATATTGCAGCTAAACTCAAAGTTAAAAGTATTCAAAGGATTTTATAATGAAAGTAAAAGGGCAACTCAAAAGATGTAAGAACCCATCAAAATAAATTCTTTTGTGGCATTCACTTATTATTAAAAAGTATTCAGCCTTCTAAATTTGAATCTCATAATCCTGGAATGAGATAAGATGCTGCTTCCCTTGAGCCTGCAGGAACAGAAATCTGAATAAATATCATAGAAATTAATAGGCTTAAACCATAGAAGTAATCAATGTAATCTTGATTCAAATTGGAAATCTCACTGGAAACCAGAAAAGGTTTGCACAGGTATGGTTTCTGTATTTAGTTCCCTAAAAACCTGCTTATTACTAATAAGAAACTTCCAAGTGAACCAGGAATGCTTTCTGAATTCCCTTTTTCCTCATTGTTACTAAACCCAATGGCTATGGACTTCAGTGTTATCAGGTTTCGTCTAAAACAAAACTATTTATAAAAACATAAAAAAGTAGCTTTGCATTTTAGCATTTGCCATGCTAACTATAAAGGGGATAAAAAAAAATAAATTAAAAAAAAAATCAAAACTTGTAAACTTTTCCATAAAATTGATCCAATCAATTACTACAATTTAGTGCTGATCACTTTTCAACAGCAAAGAAAATTGTCTCATCAGTCTAGAGACTTAGTGGTTTATAGTGAAAATGTGATTGGTGTAATACTAAGTCTGTTGTCCAGAAACTGATTTCTACTTTTCTCTCTTCCACTATAGTGTAGATGATACTAATTAATCCCAAACCCTTGTAGGACTATTCCCGTGACCAGTAATGACCAATTAATGATGACTAACTCTCTCACTGGCTGTGACATGGGGTCTCATTATGCAAAGAACACATCTCGGGGCCTTCACTGATCTTACTTTTAAGGAAAACTGTATAGTATGTGATAATTCCAGTGTTGCCTGTCTCCTGAAATGGTCTGTTAAATCAAATGTGTAAGTCTCAAATATGAGAACATGACAAATGATGTATAGAGTAAAATCTGCCTTAAATATCAAGTGTTAATACCTATGACTTTCCTTTGTGTATACACAAAATTGTTTAGCATATTATCATAGTTATTGAATTTTTATCTGGGTTTTAAATTTAGGTCTTGAAGTAGTATTTTAACATGGAGAAAAGCCATACTCCATTTGCTTGAATTTGTTTTTCTGAAAAGATGTTTACCTTACTAAAGTATGGAGATGGAGTATGATGCTGTAAAGAACGTTGCTAAGGGAGTTCAGGTAGATGTCCTAGCTATCATGACACTATGAGATTAAAATAATCTGTGGAAAAAAAATTAAAAAGCCAAAAAGAAAGATCATAGTTGTGCATGGATAACTTATTAGAGTAACTGCCTGCAATTACAGCTCTGTAAAAAAAAAACAAAACCAAAAACAAAACCAAAACAAAACTCACAGAGGAAGAAAAAAAAGGAGGAACTGGAGGAAACTTTGTATTTATTTAATTGTAAAATTAATTATAAGGATCTAGGATGTTTATCAGAAGAAATCTATGATGTGTATGATGAAAATATAGAGAGGAATAAAATAGTGGTTTGTCAGAATTAAATAACTACTCACCTATGGGACACGTGATTTTGTTACTATGCCTAATATTTTATTATTTTTCTGGGGGAAAAAAAGTGTTACGTTTACCAAGTCTCAGTTTAGGCACTGTATTTATGGCTCCAAGTAGAATGTGAGCAGTTTGAGTTTCACCACACCTCAAGTTCCTTAGCTTTTCTCAGGATCAGGGAGGGTTCAGCAATGAAAACATTCAGCCCTGCAGAATACCCTGTGTACAAAGTTCTTGATAAAATAGCTTCATCTCATAATTTTCCCCATATTAGCAAGCAGGTTTTCCCCACAATTTTCCCTTTTGAAGAACCAACCTGAAATTAGGGTTCAGGTGTTTAATACAAGTGAGCAGGGAGATTGCATTTAAAGATCTGAGTAATATTGCAATATATTACAAACATAATAGAAATGCAGCTTCCATGAAAGCCATGCAAATTGTATATAAATAGAAAGACAAGAAATGTAACAGTATATAGTGGCAGCAAAACTGAATATGTAAGTAATGGTTGAATTTTCTTTATTAATCATTCTTTTTGAATATCAGGCTTTGAACATGTAAATTCCCAGTAACTTTGCTGACCATAGGGCATTTTATGCAAAGAAGAGACTAAATGTGAGTGCTTGCCTCTCACACTGGAAAGAAGAAAGCTTCTGTAGTTTGTTCTTTACACTTCTAAAAAAGATTAGATATTTTTGTAATGCATTTAATTAACATGTCCTGGGAGAGAAAGATCGTAACTATCAGCATGGTAAATCAGAATCTTATTGAAAATAATGGTGTATTAAATACCAACAAATAAGTTAGAGCCATAAGAGCTGCAACCACGTGTCAGCTCTATGCAGTCAGACATTTGTTTTTTCGACAAATTTAACAAAAAGAAGTCAACATGATGATGTCACAGTGTAAAACCACAAATTCTTTGAATTCTGAGAAAGAATTTTCATTCTTAAAAACCAGGAAGTAATTTTCCCAGACACGGAGCCACGGTGTCAGGCAAATTTACACTCCAAGTCTCTTTGAAATTTCACTTTGACATATATTATCTTCTACACATTTTCTGGCTGGACTGCTTGGATCTGGTGGTATAAAAAGGAATTAAGCAGGAACCAAGACAAAAAGTAGGCCAGTTTTAATAATTAAGTGGATTAGACCTCAGTCACCTCATGAAAGGAAAAAGGGTGTTTCATGAAGGGGAAACCACAGTTTCTTTATTTATTCATGAGGATCTGTGTGATATGATTGTCAGAATGTGGTCAAACTTCACGGATATTGCTGTCTTTCTGCCAAGAGATAATCTGTCTTTGGATTCAGCTGTGACAGGGCCTGGAACTTAAAAAAATAATATTAAAAATATCAGCTTCAACAAAATAAATTGCTTGTAAAATAAATTGCTTGTAGGCTAATTGCACAGGCAACTGTTAATTTAACAGCATTTTATTTCGGATCCTGAACCACTTCGATATAGTGGTTCATACCAGTGTCACATAGATGAATTTCAAGAAGGACACTTGCAACACAATGAACCATCTGGTAAATCCTGAAAAACACATTTTCAAGAACAGTTCAGGTGATGGTTTGTGAATGTTTTGCTGTAGGAACTCAGACCTTGACATGATAATAGGAGTGAATGGAGAAAAGAAGTGGGTCTCTGAGTTTTTATGATTTCAGGCCCTGTTGGCAGTAAAGTTAAACATGCTTTTAAAATCTTTTCTTTAACCTCATGGTGTTGGTCAGGTTAAAAGAAAAAATGAGTTTTTACACTGAGGGAACAGCATGTTTCCATTTGTTGTCCTTGCTTTTCTTAAAGAAGTACAGAGGTGTTTATACTTGGGGTAAAATAGATATATTTATTGTTTAAATATCATAATAAAAGCCACACAAGAAATAATTTATAGGTAATTAAAATTCTGAGTAATTAAGCCGATTTTTTTTAGGCTACCATTGGGGATTGAAACATGACCCTGGACTGAAAGGAAACATTAACTGTAAACGGACATGTAAATAAAGACTAAAGCTCTTCATCTTCACAGGCGAATCAATGGGCATATTGACATTTAGGGTTAGTGGTAACATTTGCATGAATAACTGATTTTCTGCATTCTGTTTTAGTCACACATCTCCCAATTTCAAATGCTGACTACAGCTACAGCAAAGACAATTGCATTGTTGCCACTGCAATAATCTGTAACTAAATCAAGAAAGCCAAAACCCAAAACTATCAAGGATGCATAACAATTGTTTCAATTATCTAAATGTCAGGGATGAAAATATTCAATCCAGTCATTTTTATGTGATCACCCTGCAAAAAGGCCATACAGCTAATATATTATAACCCATCCAGTAACTCTAGTACATCTAGGAAGCATAAATTCCTGAGAAGATCTGAGACATTTCACAGTGGTGAAAAAGATCCTGAGAGCTGGATAGACATATTTGTGAAAATGGCAATTCACTAGACTGAATTTGGACATGCCAAATTCCTTGAACTATTATTAATATGTTGTTATTCTGAGCTGTAAAGGTGGGTGTTCATGGAGAATTTGTGGATTGTGTTGTTTCGTACTGCAGGGATATGAAGTTCATCTGGGAAGCAGAAGATCTGATACACCCTCAGAGATTGTCATAACCCGTGGTTTGTACATTTTGAATGTTGCAGAAAACTGTCAGGCTGAGAAATAACCTGAATATGTTTTTCTGCTGGGTAGGGTCTGTGTCACTGCATAGAGAACAGTGGAAAATGCACAGGTCCAGAGACAGACAGGGTGGTTGCCCTTGTAGCTCACTAATGAGTGATAACTTTAAGAAAAAGTAATTTTCTACTTTGTATGAAGAGTCAGAACAAGCAGCCTGCACAGCTAAATAAAAGCAGGCCAGGAAGCGAGCTCAAAGGCTTGGTCCCTTACTACCTAGGCTGCCAAAGTCTTGGCCACCTCTCTCCCCACTTGACAGCATTCCATTTTGCTCCCATTTGACAGCACATTTCCAGTTTAAACCAGGAGCTGCTGCTGAGAGATGAAACAGCTAGATGTGGCTCCCTCTGCAGTTCTCCAACTCTATTCCAGAAGCTTCTGCCGTTGCTCTATGATCTCCATCCATGCCCCTGAATACAATGTTTTATGTCTTAAAATATTTTCTGTTGTGTACTACACCTAAACACTCATAGTATATTGGAGCTGAAAAACAGAAAACAATTATTCTGTCTTTATGTCACATGTATATCATATGGGGTCCAGAGTGGGGTGGTAGGTGATGTGGGTATGGCCAGTCTGCTTTAGATGATGTTAGCTATAAGCAGTGTGGACATGAACTTAAACATGATTCATGTCACTTGTCTCTTAGTGGTGCAGACTTAGCAAAAGATCCCTTTGTTTCTTCTTGGGCAAGTTCTTTCATTGTTTATTCATTTCTTTCTTTTTTTTTTTTTTTTTTCTCTAATAAAAATGCAGCAGTGCTACAGTTCACTAATTTGCAATTTTTCGTAATCATCCTGGAAGAATAGCACATTGTGCTAACAGTAGAGCAGCTGAGTGACCAACAAGATTGTCTAACTGAAAATCGAGAGGCAAGAAGAAAATGAGCATTGCATAGCAGCAGTTAACAGCAGCTGCCATGAAGGTGGAACTCTGAGAAATGTAATACGTAACTGGAAAAAGTTTAACTTAGGCCTTGTAATTTGGGATGGTTTGTGACATCCCCAAAAGAGTAAAAAGTACAGTGGGAATTACAGCCATAAAACAGAAAAAGATCATTCTGATCCAGATTGGTTCTGGACGTGGTAAAAAAATGTGGGATTTTCCCAGAATGCAGAAAAGAATGAAGCAATGTGCTGGAAGAAAAATAAGACAAGGTTACAACAGACTGATTTAAATGAGAAATATGGATCATAGCGGCAGAAGCACATAAAAGGAAATACTGGATAAAAGGAGAAACCTGTGTCTGAAAGGAATGGTATGAGTGACTGATTAAGGTGGGCAAAAAATCACTGACCTAAAAACTGCTCAGCTGCTCAGGAAAACTGTGGTATTTGAACAGAAAATCATGCATAAAATTTTAAACAAATATTACAACTATTTGAAAAGAACAAAAATACACGTCATGACATTTTTTTTTTTTATACAAATTATGAAAACATTTAAGAAATAACTGAATTGATGATACAAAGTATGAAAACATTTAAGAAAAGTCTAAGGTAGCACCTTGAGTGCAAGAGAAACCCTTAATACGTTAATAATTTCAGACTGTATGAAAACATTGCAATAATCCTGCTGGAAGATGTAAGAGGAGTTAGCCTTTTCACAATTATATTTGTTAGCTAATTACCGTTGTATTTGACCTCAGTAAAAAAAACAGTAATAAACTATATTTTTTTATCCAATTTGGCTGTTAAGACAAAGATTCTGTGAACTTTTAGACTGATATAATTGAAAGTTCGGTACACAGGCACACTTCACAATGAAATGTGCACCAAGGGCAAAGGAAAAGAAGACTTTTACCATTGCTGAGTAAAGGAATTACTAATTAATGAGTCTGGTACATGAGAAGGCACCTGGTCTGAATAAGTGGTATTTATGTATCTCCTGAGAGATGATATAGTCCTTAAATTAGTAGGAAAAGTGTCAAGCCTGCCTTTGAATAGGGAAGAAATAATTGCAAGTAGGAAGTATTAATAAGAAAGATTAAATATACTTAGATTTCCTGTAAGGTTCAGCTATGGTGAACGACTACAAAATGAACATGCTCTACCAAGAAAGTCGTTTTTTTAATAAGTGCAACTTGAGAGATAAAGTAACCTGGGGGAGGAATTCTTAATTGGATGACTGTCAGGAAAACATTCCCAGCAAGCTAGCTGATTTCAAGCAGAGAGAGTCTTCATTTTAAATTTGAGGTAAAAAAATCAAGATGAATTTTTCCTTATTTTTGTTTTTGTCTTCTGTAAGTGTTTATATTATTTTTTCTCATTTTAGGTATAGCAAATACATATTTTTATTTGCATTTCACCTTGGATTTAATTGAATTAAGGATGACTTCAAGGCAAGTGGCTAAGAGGTTATTGATAGGGAGTGAGTTTTCAGACAAATATCGTATGGGAAAACTTCAACAAATGCCCAACTCATTATAATATTCCTCAGGATACTACAAATACGCAGGTTGTGTAACCTCAGCAGTTGTATGGTAATCAAGAGAAGCATCAGTTATGGGTTGATTATAAACACAAGGGCTCTCTGAAATGCTGTAAAATAACAAGTACGCCTGCAAGGTTTCTTACAAATTCTGTAATAAAAGATTGTTGGTATTAGTGGAAAAGACCCAGATTTGTGAGAGACCTGGGTAATTGGGAACTTTGTTGAGAACAAAAATTGCAGAGGCAATGAATTGACTTTGAAACAAGAGAAAGCCTTTGCTTTTGTCAATCAGGTAACAGGCAATACAATCTTTTCATGTGATAATTTCTTACAAGGCAATAAGCTTATTCTCAGAGATGAGCACATTAATACATGGTTTTAGTTGGTTGTTGGGTTTTGGTTTTTTTTCCCTCCATGTTTTAACACAAAAGACTTTGTCAACAATCGATTTTGAATAAGAGATTTGATATTTTTAAACTTTATTTGAACCTTAAAGGTGATGTAAACACAGAAACAATGTATAAGGAAATAAATTGAAGGCCACCACAAAGTAACACAAACCTTCTGTGGGACTTACTTATAAAACAATGTACATTACAGCAGATTTAGACTATAATATAGCATATTATAGCGGAACGTTTCTTCTGAATTTTTCCCAAGATCTTGCCTTTAATAAATATTGATCATCTTTTTCTGCAAAGGAAATTAATTTTAAATACAAAAGAAAATAATTACTAAAATTCTATGAAAATTTGGCTCTGTGAGATGTTTTGCTTTTGCTCCAATAAAAATGTATATTTAGTCTGCTTTTCAATTTATTTTGACGATTAAGAATTGATTTTAGCAAAAGTGGTAGCTATTAACTTGTCGCACTGGCTGATATATAAGAACATAAAAAGAAAAAAGAGACTGAAGGTAGGATTTGTTGTTTCATAAGAATTTTTGAAATAAATGGATTCACAATGAAGGAAAAAAACTATTAAAAGACCGAAAGTTTTATTTTTTTCACAGTCTTGGAATAAGAAAAGTTCAACTTTAACTGAAAGTTAAAAATGCACGCAAAGAATTGCCATTATTTTGATTACAATAAAAAGTCCAGATAAATTAACATGTATGCAGATTTTTAATTGAAAAAGATAACTAATGAATCTTTAATGTGTGATCAAACATATCTCTACATTAAAGAGCATATTTCTGAGTTATGTTCAAAGGATGTCTTAATAGAATGTCTTAATTTAGAGATACCCTTCTGATTGAACATTATGAATGGTATAGCACATTGTCATAGCAGAGAAGGATAAGGACAATTTCAAAGATATGCGTTTTCATTGTATTTCTTTATGACTGCAGTATTTCCGATGTAATACAACCAGACCTATTCTTAGGAAATAAAATTAACAAAACCAGGTATGAAAGATAATTTCTTGCAGAAATTATTAAAATAAATTAATACAAGAAGATGATTTCTTTTTTTTTTTTTCTTTCTTTCTTTTCTGTAATATATCAAAACATTATAAAATCAATACCTTGGGATCACTGAATCAAATTCCCAACTGAGCATTGACCAGGTCAGAGAGTACTTTTTCAAACAAGAAATTAATTTTTTGGAATTTTTTTTCTCACTATTTCATTTTTACAGGCTTTAAACAACCGTTTCTCTTTCCATCTGTATCTATTTTCTTCTGGTTCTTTTACAGTATATATCAGTAAAAGGTTTCTTTTCCTTGAAGCCCCCTGAACAGAGAAAATATTTCTGTTTTTAAGTCTTACTGTTCTCATAGTTCTCATGATTTTCCTCTTTAGCCTGTATAAGAGAGGTGGAACAGAGTTGTTATCTATTGTGCCTGCTTCCAGTGACAGTGAAGGTCAAATATGCCTTACATTATGATTGGCACAGATTGGGGGTCTCTGTCTTCTCAGTGTTGTTCAAAGGCAGAAACTTTCTGATAAAATACACTGTACACTTACCCAGGCTTTGAGAAGAAAGTTCAAGAGCTCAGGAGAAAAGGGTGAAGTTACGGGTCTATAACTTCTTCCATTCCTCCAAATCCATTGATGCCTCATCGCTGAATCTAGATGACACAGAAGGGCAAAGAAAGAGTAACACAGAAATATTCTTGTAAGAGAGATCTGATAGCATGGAAACTACACACTTTAAAAATAGTATCAGCTAAACTTATAAGTATTATAACACTTAGTCTGGCATTAACTAAATTGTTTTAGAACAAATATCCTCAAAGATTAACTGATCCTCTTTAAAATAATACTGTGGTAAATCAGAGATGTGGATGACCACGGGTTCAAATTCTTTCATATATACCACATTTCACGAGGAATGTATAATACTTGAGTAGACTTCCTGTCACTCTTATGAAGAAATAAGGTTAGACCCATTTTACATGAAGCTTGAGGACACACACAAAGAGAATCATCAGCTCAGTGGTGGCTACAGATTAAGAACCAGATGCTCAGTGACCTCTTTGTACTGTGTTAGAGAAGCCATAAAGATCCCAGCTGGAGTCAGAAAGGATTTCCCTGACATGGTGGGCTGACCCTGGCTGGAGGCCAGGTGCCCACCAAAGCCACTCTGTCACTCCCCTCCTCAGCTGAACAGGGAAGTGAAATACAATGTAAAGTTTGTGAGTTGAAATAAAGACAGGGAAAGATCATTCGGCAGTTACCATCAAGGGGAAAACAGGCTTGGATTGGGGAAAAATTTAATTTCATTTATCACCAGACAAATCAGAGTAAAAGAAATCTTAAAACACCTTCCCCCCACCCCTCTCTTACTCCTGGGATCAGTTTTGCTCCCACTTCTCTCTACCTCCTCCCCCTGAGTGGCACAGAGGGACAGTTTTCCATGAACAGCATAAGCCTACATGGGCTACATTTCTTCACGAACTGCTGCAGTGTGGGTTCCCACCACAACGTGCAGTCCTTCAGGAGCAGCCTGCTCCAGCGTGGGTCCCCCATGGGGTCACAAGTCCTGCCAGCAAACCTGCTCCAGCCTGGGCTCCTCTCTCCATGGATCCACAGGTCCTGCCAGGACACTGCTCCAGTCTGGGCCTCCTATGGAGTCACAGCCTCCTTTGGGCATCCACCTGCTCTTGTGTGGGGTCCTCCACCATCGATCTCTGTGGGCTGCATGGGGACAGCATCACCACTGTCTGTTCTGGGGGCTACAGGGGAATCTGCTTTGGTGCCTGGAGCATCTCCTTCCTCTCCTTCTCCACTGACTTTGGTGTGTGAAGAGCTGTTCCTCTCACATATTCTCACTCCTCTCTCTGGCTGCAATTTCTCTTTCCAGATTTTTTGGTTTTGAGTTTTTTTTCCATCTTAAACTTGTTATCCTAGAGGCACTTAATCACTGTTGCTGACCATCTCAGACTCGACCAGTGGCAGGACCTTCTGGGAGTCAGCTGGCATTGGCTCGGTCAGACATAAGGGAAGTCTCTGGCAGCTTCTAACAGAAGCCACCCCTGTTGCTGCCCAGGAACCAAAACCTCACCATGCAAACCCAATACACATGATCGTGCAGTTATGGCAGTTGTGTGACATCTTGCTGAGGAGCGAGGTACAAGGTTATATGCTTGAACCAGAGAGGTGTACTGAGCACAGCTGTAGCTGGAAAGGTGGTGATCCTGTGCACAGAGCACCCCAGGAAGAGCAGCAGAGCTGTGAGTGCATCTCCACTGACAGATGCGTACAGCTGCATGGCAGTTCTGCCTTCACAAGGTGGCTTTGATCTGGAAACCAGTCTCAGCCTTGGTGAACAGGATCACCTTGCCTCTGACATAAAGGTACATATGAAATTTGTCCATTTCAGACACACAGAAAACAGGGATGCAAAGAAGAAAAGTGCTGGGTTTTAAAAAACACCATTGTTTATGGACTGGGTAAATGTTATGAGAATGTCAGCCCTGCTCCTGAATGATAACCATTCTGAGGGATTTCCTGTCTCTGTAAATCACAGGACTGGCCCTCCAGCCCTTTTTTCCTGTCTTGGATTTTAAAGCAAGCTCACAAATAGACTAAACTGAACATCAGTTCTAGCACTTTCCAGAGAATATACAACAAAGAATGGAGCAGAATAAATGAATCTGCCAACAGTTAGCCACTTGAATACACTGATGTTAAAAGACTGCTTCAACCTTAATTTTCAGGCTGTAAAAAGTTACCTTTTTTCCTTCTCAACTGCCCATCACTATGCCTTTCACAGAGTACCTCATTAGGTGGGCTCGGAGCTCAGACTATTCAGAGCTGCTTCGAGTAGCCCACATGAAAAATGCTGCTCAGATTTACGTTAACAAATGTGTAGGTTTTTTATCCTCCAGGAGTGGCACCTATCCCACGGGCTCCATTATCCAGTTCCCCTTGGCTGTGTGGAAATAATTAATTTCCCTTGAGTGGCTTTTGTTTAGAAAAATGTTCAGCTGAAGATATTTTGTTTTCAAGGCTGAATTTCCTGGGTTTGATTATTGTGCAAAAATGGATCTACTGAGTTTTAAATGGAAGACGTAGTTATAAAACTCTTCTGTCCATTAATTCCAAGTTGCTGTGCTGGCATCAATTGTGCATTGATCTACAAAAGACATCTCAGTTTCCTGTGGTTTTCTTCTCGTCTCAGGCACCCCTGAGATACTTGTATGGATTAGCAGACAAAAACATGATCTTATTTTATTTGTGTGTGTATCTTACTCCTCTGTTAAACCTTTAGTGTGTGATGAGAAGAGAGAAGAGCCACAGTGAAAAACAGCTGAAAGTAGTATTCCAAAAATTTACCAGATGAGAAAAGATTGAAGTATCATCTCAGGGAAAAGTAAAAGATTTTAAAATCACACATTTTTTCTTATCTCTTTAATTATTAAATAATTATGATATAATCAAATAGTCTTGAGTGCATTTCAATCTTTTTTTCATGCAGAATTGCTTGAGAAATAATGATATGAAGTTATTTTCATGGTATCCCTCTGACATACACATTTTGAACATGTGAAAACCAATACACTGATTCTTATGTATGTATTTTCATTATCAGGATGTCTATATCAGAGGCATACCATGTATCATCTTGACCAAATCTAAAAGTGAATTGGTCATCCTCAGCCATCTTTAGTGAAAGGAGATGAGCAGGTCCTTTTCATTACAGTATGTCCTGATATATTTTAAGATAACCACTTTGAGATGTCATCTCAGTCTAAGAATCTTAACTTTCTACAGAGCATCCCAGAGACCTCATCAGGAGAGGTTTACAGAGGGCAAATGAATCAAAAATAGAACTTACAGTCAGTCCTAGCAACTATTGAAATAATGACAGATGTGAAACTGCAAGATTTTGTGCTGTCTACAATGCACAGGATCAGCACATATGCAATAGCCGTTTTGAGGTGTCTAGGAAAATGATATGTCAGTGACTGTAGCAGTGGGATGGCACACTATTTCTAGAAGTTGTATTTCTGCAATTATAGGTAAATATTAGAAATTACCTGGGCATATGTTAACACATTTTCCTCTGTCCTTCCAGGTATATGCAGTGATCAGTTTTCTTCTACAGGTGTAAAACTGGCAGAGGCCAATTGTAGGAGATTCAACAAGACCAAGTGCCAATTCCTGCACTTGGATCACAACAACCCCAGGCAAAGCTACAGGCTTGGGGAGGAGTGGCTTGGAAGATGCGCAGCAGAAAAGGACCTAGGGGTGTTGGTTGACAGACATCTGAACAGCCACCAGCAGTGGGCCCAGGTAGCCAAGAAGGCCAATGACATCCTGGCCTACATCATAAGCAGTGTGGCCAGCAGGACTAGGGAAGTGATTGTCCCCCTGTACTCAGCACTGGTGAGGCCACACCTCAAACCCTGTGTTCAGTTTTAGTACCTCAAGACACTGAGGTGCTGCAGCATATCCAGAGAAGGGCAAGGAAGATGGTGAAGGGTCTAGAGCACAAGTCCTGTGGGAGCTGGAATTGTTTAACCTGAAGAAGAGGAGGCTGAGGGGAGTCATTGCTCTTTACACCTACTTGAAAGGAGCAGTTGTAGTGAGGTGGGTGTTGATGTCTTGTCCCAAGTGACAAGTGATAGGACAAGAGGAAATGACCCCAAGTTGCACCAGGAAAGTTTTAGACTGGGTATTAGGAAAAATGTCTTCATTTAAAGAGTTGTCAAGCATTGGAATGGGCTGCCCAAGGAAGTGGTTGAGTCACCGTCCCTGGAGGTATTTGAAAGACGTGTGGATGAGACGCTTAGGGACATGGTTTGGCAGTGTTAGGTTAATGGTTGGACTCGATGATCTTAAAGGTCTCTTCCAACTTAAACGGTTCTATGATTCATAAAGAGAATGAATGAAACTATTTATTCATATATAGACAGCTGGCACTGTGACATCCAAGAATAATGTGTTGATGCACACCTGATTCCAGCCCCTTAATATTGAGAAAGTCCTACTATCTGGAGTAAATTTCCCGATTACCTGTGATAATCAGAGAAATTTTAAAATGTTTATCATGTAAATAAAGAAATCAACAAATCATTACCCATCCTTCTGTCTTCCACATCATGGTGTAAATATCCCTCACGCACTTTGCCAAAGAGGTACAGAAAGCAGTTGCAAGGACAGTGTTGTTTTATGGGATGCTTCTTCTGTAGGAGTGAGGATGAAAATTACTGTCAATGTACTAGATATGGCAGAAAGAATTTAAGCTGTCTGTAGATACTGTTTGGACTTGTCTGATCTTCAGCTTTACTGAAAGTATATGCTGAGAATCAAATTAGCTGAGAAATATTTATATAAGTTGTCTGGTGCTGTTGCTGCATCTATTGACAATGCCAGTGTTGCTAGGCATTTCTAAAAAGCTGAATGGCTAATAGTGTAACCTCAGCACTACGTAAATCAGTAAGATCTGCTAAACCCCCAGAAGACAGACACTTGAGAAGTTAGTGTTTATTATTCCTTGTTATTTCAAGATGTACGTGACTGAGGTTGGTATTCCTGTGTGATGTAGCTGAAACTGTTCAAACAATGATCAGGTATGTTTAGGCATCTAGTGCATATGATGCAATCCCGTTTTAAGGATCCATGAACTCAGCTAACCGTATGACTGTGCAATTGCTTAAATTCTGGATTTCAAGATAGCTGTAGCATGTTCTTGACCCAGCATTGTATCAAGTTACAAAAACTGAACAAGGGAGGAAATTCAGGCAAGTGTCAGCTCAAACTGATAGTTTTATGTAGCCCAGGATGGCAGCATGCAAACATGCTGTCAGCAGCTTAGCTACATCAGCCTGTCAGCTGTCAGCTGGGGTCATCATGCTGGGCTCAGTGCTACATGGGGGGTCTGTGCTGTTTCTGATTCCCTGCAAGGTTTGGTCAGCAGTAGCTCAAATCTCTGCTGTGATACCAAAATTCCTCAGACTGTCTAAATTCCTTGTTCCCTCTCTCTTGAAAAGACTTCCTGAGGGTGAAATTTTGGAAAATGTCTGAGCCTAGCAGTTTGTTTTGTTCAGGGGACATGTTTTACTAACCGCAGGACTGTGAGATTTTCTCCAAGTAGAAAATAAGCAAGTAGTCTTCGACAGATGGAATGAAAATGTGGGGTGAGCATCTCCCAGCAGCTGTTCTGAAAGAGCTCAAGTGTCAAGGACTGATAGAGTGGCAGGAAAGAATAATTGTATTTAAAACTCTCACAGCACAAGTTACTTCATGTCTAGCACTTCTGCAGAATGCCCTGAGACCCATGGGAGTGCCTTGAGTGAAAATGGTAATATCCTATGGACTGAGAAATAATCGTGCACAAACCCTGCAATGACTTCAATTACAGAGATTTCATTTTCCTTCTATTTGGCAGTAATGTGGCATACACACACCTAGAAGAAAAATGATCAGTTAGGTAAGCCAAATATTGCGGTTTCTCAGTATGATCACACATGATATTGGAAGAAAACTACAAGATTATACTGAAAATTATGGTAGCGCCAGAAGCATCTCCACGCTGGGAACAGAACTCTTACTATAAATATACCAAGCACATAGAGTGAAACTCAGAGGTCTGCTAACTAGACAAATCATTAGCAACCATCATTAAGTAAAATTCGGATATGTGATTGAAATGGTTAGAGGGGAGCAGCATTGAATTTGATGAGGAATTTTGCTTCCTTTTCTGGGAAATGTGATCTTTCTCATTTATGCTAGCAGGATGCACAGAAAGCTATCAAAGCAAGCAGCAATTTGAAATGTACATAGTAATGATTTGATTGTTGCATTTTCTGATTTTCTGGTAATGGATCTCTTCAGTGCCGTTCAAAATATAGATAATGTGATAGAGCTGAGCATAGTGTATAGTAGGTCATTGCACAGAAATCCGTCAAATGAATTCATGGTCATAATGTTATATAATAATATTTAAATAATATCTTTTTACACATATTTTAGGTATGGATAGAGGATTTTCTTTGTTCCTCTCCAGTGCAAGACTAAGGCAAAAATGACAAATGGTAAAAATTTGAATCTGAAATTCATAATAATTATGTGATTTTGTTATTAATAATGATATGAAAATTTTTCTTTTTAAATTAAAATATGTTCATGTACTTTTTCAATCCCTTAAAAAAATGTTCCATATTGATTGCTTGTATAAAGCAAATAGTACACAAAAAGCTAAAGATTTAAATAAATATTTCAGCTGAATTATTTATTATTTTGTTTACAGTCTGAGAACAAATATAATAAAAAATATTATTTGTAATTTAACAGAGTTGCTAGAAGCCTTGTCCTCAAAGCATTGTATTTTTTAACCATGTCTGCCTTTAGCTTCTTCAGGCTGCAGTAACAGTAACATACCTGTCATCTACCTCAAAGGAACATTCTGATGATTAATCATTTTATCCTAGTTTTCAAACAGCAGCCTACAGTTACCTTCTGAAACTTATATTTAGGTATTCCCCAATGTCATGGTTTAACACCAGCTGGCAACTAAACTCCACACAGCCATTTGCTCACTACCACCTGCAGTGGGATGGGGGAGAGAATCAGAAGCGAAAAAGTGAGAAAACTCATGCTTTGAGACAAAGACGGTTTGATAGGTAAAGCAAAAGCCACAAACACCAACAAAGAAAAACAAGGAATTTGTTCACTGCTTCCCATTGGCAGGCAAATGTTCAGCCATCTTCAGGAAAGCAGGGCCTTAACACATGTAAAAGATACCTGGGAAGACAAATGACTTAACTCAAAGTGCCCCTTGTTTCATTCTTCCATAGTTTTACCCCCGACGATAACTAAGCACTACACACCTGCTTGTGTGTTCTCCCTCCCCAAGGTTGGATGGGGAAGAGAGCCAAAAAAACAAACCTCGTTAATAGGACAGCAAACGGAGTAGAAATAATAAGGATAATATTACTAAAAAGGGAATATACAAAACCAAGTTATCTACAATGCAACAATTGCTCACCACCCGCTGGACAATAGCCTACCGCCGAACAGCAATTCTTCCTGGCCAGCTCTCCTCAGATTATATACTGAGCGTGATGCCTTATGGCATGAATATCCTTTTAGTCATTTTGGGTCAGCTATTCAAGTTGTGTTTCCTCACAGCTGCTTGTAGAGAAGAAACTGGGAGAACAGGGACAGTGTGAGAAACTGAAAACATCCTTGGCTTAATTAAATTTAATTACATTGCTTAGCAACAACTAAAAACTTTAGTATGTTATCAATATTCTTCTCAGCACAAATGCAAAACAGCCTCATACTAGCTCCTGTGAGGAAAATTAACTCTATCCCAACCAAAACCAACACATTCCCTCAGCTTTATATGCTGAGCATCATATGGTATGGAATATCCCTTTGGTCAGTTGGGGTCAACTGCCCAAGCTGTGTCCCCTTCCAACTTCTTGTACACACCCAGCCATGTCACTGGTGGGGTGAGGAGCAGAAAACACTTAGTGTAAACACTGCTCAGCAGTAACATCCCTGTGTTATCAACACTGTTTTCAGCACAAATCCAAAACACAGCCCCATATTAGTTACTATGAAGAAAATGAACTCTATTCCAGCCAAAATCAGCACACCCAGTTTTGAGTTCCTGATAACGTTAACCAATCTGTTGATTGTTAAAAAGTAAAGTTCTTCTTAAAATAGTTTTGCTATTTGAAAAGCTGTATGAGGCTGCAAACACTGTAGCTCGCAAATGCTTGAAGAGATTTATATATGTTATTAATGGTTTTCTCTGGTGGGAAGAAAGTAGATATCCATATTACTTCAGGATTTGCAGAAATATGCATTTTTACTGTAAACACAAGGAAAACCAGAGGCATGCATTTTTGTTTTACTAATTGTTAATATGACTACATGAAAAATATGTTTCCAATCATCTGGCGAATAAATATCTATCTTCAGACCAGACCATTAAACTTTCTATTAATCCAGATGACACTTCTTTTCATTATGGCATCAGAGTATGTCTGAAGCTATAGCTGTAAAGAAGGTAGTCACTTACATTTCATTCAAAAAGTGTATTTCCGTAGAGTAGACTAAACCTCTAAAATATGATCTTGCCATAATTACTTTTTTCAGGCAAATTTCCACCTCATCTTTATTTTTTGACATCTTAGTTCAACAATCCTTGGAAGAATTATCACTTAAGGAAGGGTCATAGTCACTTGATATCAAACCAAAATCACTTCAACATAGATGACCTAGACAAAAAGTGTGAAATATTCTGCCATGAAAAATTCATTTCTGTGGAGAACATTATAGAAAACAACATTTCTATGCCCTCTGCTATGGATTTTACTTTGAATAAGTTTTGTTAAAGTTTCAAAGTCAATTCTACCATGAATAAATAATGTGTTAAGAGCATGGGCATGGCTATGTGCTTTTCTTCCTAAATACCTTTTCAGTTTCTGCCACTTTCAATATTCTGCGTTACTGTGCAGAGTGGTAATGCATGGTATTTGTATATACAAAATGATCTACTACAGGACAGAACCAAAATAAAAACTGAAAACCTATTTTAAATCTATGATAGTGAAAAAATTTGCACATAGTATTTGGGTTTTTTTATTTTTATTTTTATTTTTATCTTTGTTTTTCAACTTTTACCTGTCAAATTTTGTTTAATAAATAACTGCAAGGATACCATTCTAAAATTATCCTCTGTATTTACTAATGGTAATTTCTGCTACACTATCAGCTGTAAAATGGAATGAGAACCATACTTTATTGGTGGAATTCAGTAAAGGAGAAAAGACAGCCTTATTCTGAATAGTGTGACAACTTTATCAGTTAAATAGTGATGCCTTCTCGTGAGGAATACTTATGTTTGTGCTTCTTAAAAGATTTTCTATACAGATAAAACCCTGTATAGCTGGCTTATCACTGATGACAGACAAGGTAAGTAAGCTCTTGATGAAGATGAAAGTAAAACTAAAATTCAGTTATTCATCTAGTTGTTTTTATCCATTCCTTTCCAGCCAGTAGGTGAATACAATTATAAGAACTGACTGATTTTGATCTGTGCTGAGTGAATCTGCAAGGCCAAGAGTTAGAGGCTGTGCATGTAGGTAAAAAAAGGTCAGGCACTGTACTAACTAGATGAACATTAAAAAAAAAAAAGATAACTGTTTGAGAAACACATAGGTATGGGGAAAAGAGAATGCAAGGAAATAATGAGGCCACATTAAGTCAACACAAACAGCAGCAGTGACAGAGCAGAGCCTCTAGATCTCACTGCACTTTTGAAGGACTATAGGCTACATCTACTAATCCCTTAATAGCAATAGTGAAATGATTGATCTAACTTTTTTAAAATATTTTTTTTCCCTGGTATTTTTATTTACAATAGCAAAAACTATGAATGCAGTGCTAAATGCTACTAACGAGGCTGACAAATCTGTTCAAGGTGGTGCTGCTTCTAGCACATACTAATGTGTTTGGGGTGTTTTACAAGACAAGTGTGACGCAAGTAAACTGAGAACGGGCTTAATCATACGGTGCTCTGAGCTCAGTGGTGCCAGGGGTAACTTTCTGAGATTATTTCAGTCTGCTTTCTTTGGAATAAGAAGTATATAGCCATGCCCTGAATATTACCTCAGCTTCTCAGGTGTGCCCACCTCCTGCAGTGCACTCCACATTGCCAGCGCAAAGCCGTATTTGAAAGTGAGTGGAGGGATGCTTACCAAACCGCATCCATGAGAGACTTCCAACTCTCCCATCATTACTGTTAGTAATATTTGGAGTACTACAAAAGAGAAGAGTCATTTTAGTTGAAACACTGGTATAGGTTGGTTGGGGTTTATCCATTGTTTCTTTCGAACAGTAACGTCTAGGCACCCCACATATATTTGGAGGTTTTTTTTCTGAAGGACTGAATAAACTGGTATTTATATCTGATTTGTGCAATTGAAAAACATTAAAATGGAGTTTGGAAGACTGTCTTTATGTTAGATGACAGATACACCTATATTTTACATGCTTAATATATCACAAAGTCATTATGATTGTACTACAGTCCTCCCAAAGAAAGGTATGTATAAAGTCACTGGAGAGAACAGACATCCTTAAGAAGATGATTCAGTTCACCTGTGGTAGGTGTCTATTTATCTTGAACTTAGTGTTTAGAGAATAAAAAGAAGATATTTTAAATACCTACATTCACTGATGATGTGTGTCAGCAAGCCTGCTTCTTGGGATAGACCCTAATGGAGCAGAGTATATAAAGGAGCACTCCTATTTTAAAAAATAATGGCAATAATAGATTTCCATCTGTGTTTGCATAAAAGA
The DNA here is from genome assembly GCA_027574665.1 of Rhynochetos jubatus. NCBI lineage: Eukaryota > Metazoa > Chordata > Aves > Eurypygiformes > Rhynochetidae > Rhynochetos > Rhynochetos jubatus. Next base: position 59,524,668 of record CM050649.1, read on the forward strand.
CTAGCATTTACACCCTGAGGAAGTGGGAAGACCATAGTAGAAGCTTTTTCCGGTTCAAGCATACATCTGATAAATCCCAGCAAAGCCAAGTACTCTCTTGCAACAGAAGTCTGCAGAGAGATTTCCCTCTTTTCCTGTGAAAGTCAGGTCACTGTTGGGCCAGGAATGAAAGAATCATGAGGCAGCCCAGAGACACATGATTCTCCCCACAGTGGAGGATCTTCACCTGATTCCATGATTGTTTCTGCACTTTGTGTTAAACTGTCACTGAACAGTCCTGTCACTGAGGATTAGAAAGTCCCTCATATGTCCCAGCTGACAACAGTAACCACCAGGCTGAAGTTAATCCCCTTCTTGTTGGGTCACTTCTGAACCCATAACATAAAAGTAAGGAAAATATCCAATTTGCAACAATGCAAAGTAAACTTTGGAATGGTTTCTACTAGAGTTACTTAGCTGAATTTCAGGCACATTGTCTGAGAAAGGGTTACTGTCCTGGTTTAGGCCCAGCTGGCAACAAAGAACCACCCAGATGATGGGAGGGGATGGGGAGGAGAAAATATAAAGAAAGGCTCATTACCTGTGGTAAGGATGGGTGGGGTCTCTCACCCATTATGATCACAGGCAAAACACTCAACTTGGGGAAGAAATCTATTTAATCTGTTACTAATCAAATCAGAGTAGGATGATGAGAGACAAAACCCCAGATCTTAAAAACCTGTCCCTCGACCCCTTCTTTCTTCTCAGGCTACCTCCTCCCCAACAGCAGGAGGACAGGGAATGGGGGTTGTGGTCAGGCCATCACATGTTGTCTCTGCCATTCCTTCCTCCTCAGGGGAGGACTCCATGTTCTGCCCCTGCTCCAGTGTGTGGTCCCTCCCAAGGCAGACAGTCCTCCACCAACTTCTCCAACATGAGTCTTTCCCATAGGATGCAGTTTTCTTCATAAACTGCCCCAACGTGAGTCTTTTCCATGGGGTGAAGTCCTTCAGAAGCAACCTGCTCCAGCATGGGCTTCCTATGGGATCACAGCCTCCTTTCGGCACAGCTATTTGCTCTGGCGGGGGCCCTTCCCAGGCTGCAGGTGGGTGTCTGCTCCCCTGTGACTCTCCATGGCTCCAGGTGTCTGCAGGGGAATCTGTTTTGGCCACCTCCTCCCTGCCTTTATGCACTGAACTGGGTGTTTGCCTGGCTGTCTCCCTCCCATCCCACTCCTTTCTCCATGATGATGCTTCCCACTCTGTTTCTGCTTTTGCTGCTACTTCTCTTTTTGTGTTTTCCCTTCTAAAATATGTTAATTCATAGAGTCTCTAACAGTCTTGGCCAAGGCCAGAGACAGGTCCAGTTTAGAGTCAAGAGAGATTTTCTCAGTTCCTCACAAAACTATCCCTGTGGTCCTTTCCCCTCTACCAAAACCCTCACCACATAAAGCCAACACAGCTACATAGCACACAAATTTTTGTTTACTCATGACTTTACATTAATATAGCATGGTTTCAAACAAGTTCACCCTTTAGCAATACCCTCCACTCACAGCTCTACATGTTCCTCAGCATAATGAAATAGTTTTAATATTTCTGCAGAAGAAAAATATCATGCCTGAAACAAAACAACCAAAAAAAAGTAAAAAGAGCTATGCAGAAATTAAATGGACATGAATTCTCACATTTTGGACAAAAATCTCTCATTTATCAAGATTTTGCAGCATATTCACTGCAAGAGGAAACTGCAGCTCCACAGTTCTTTCCCTTTTCCCCTCAGTCTTCAAAAATTAACAGCTAAAGACATCAAATCAAAGAGCATAAAGATTTGATTCCCAGAGGTGGTGTCATCACCATTGTCCAGCTAAAGTCAGACAACCTGGCTTATTCAGAAGGCATGTTCAGTCCACAGTGGTGGCAAGCCATGATACACAACACATCATTTATTATTTGCTACTATGAAATATGTATGAATATTCTCACAGAAGGGGGACTACATGATATGCTCTAGCCACAGACTATAATTAAAGCAGATGGGATCTCATGAACTCCTGGCATCCAGTTTTTTGGTTGAAACACAGCACTGACTGTATTTCCTGGTTTCCAGAAAGTCAATGTTTATCATACAGCATTTCTCCTTCTTCAGATGTGCATTTCCTGACTTCACCAGTTCTAGCTGAAATTAATGTCTTGAATAACATTTCCAGTGCAGTGTTATTCTGCCACTGTGTTGTGGTTTAGCCCCAGTCAGCAATCAAGCACCACACAGCCACTCGTTCACCTCCCCCTTCCCCCAGTGGGATGGGGGAGACAATCAGAGGAAAAAGATAAGAGAATTCATGTGTTGAGATAAGAACAGTTTAATAATTGAAAGTAAGTGAAATAAGAAATAAAATAATGATACTAACACTACTACTATTACCAATGATGATGGTAATACACATGAAAGTACTATTACTACTACTAATGATAATAATATGTAATGAAACTATAATGATAATATGTAATGAAAAGAGGCAAAAAAACCCAAACAGCAGAAAAAAAAAGTGATACAACTGTTTATCACCCACTGACTGACACTCAGCCTGTCCCCAGGCAGTGACCATGTCTCCCGGCCAACTCTCCCCTCAGCATATATACTAAGCATGACATTTTATGGCATGAAATGTTCCTTTTGTCAATTTGGATCAGCTGTCCTGGCTGTGTCTCCTCCCAGCTTCTTCTCTACAAGAAGACAGGGGCAGTATGAGAAACTGAAAAAGATCTTAGTTTAATATAAACATTGCTTGGCAACAACCAACCTAAGTATGATGTCAACATTCTTCTCAGCACAAATCCAAAACATAGCCTCATACTAAAAACATCAGTGTTATCCACATTCTTCTCAACACAAATCCAAAACATAGCCTCATGCTAGCTGTTGTGAGAAGAATTAACCCTATCCCAGCCAAAACCAGCACACAGTTTTTACTCCATAAAGATGGAGATTTTTGCACGATTGTCTCTGATGTGTAATTAATATCAGAAATGGAAGCACAGAATAACACATTAATTCAGGCAGAAAGGGACTTTGGGATGTCTCTAGTTCAACCCCTTTCCCAAATCAGGGCCAGTTCTGGGGTAAGACCAGGGTGTTCATGACCAGGGTGTTCAAGCTGGGGTTTGAATCCTCCAAGGACAGAGATGGCACAGCCTCTTGGGGCAACCTCAAAGACCTCTCATAGGCTGTGGGGTTCTGTTAGATACCCCTGAAATCTGTCCTTTCTTCAGGTTGAACTGGCCCAGCTCCCCCAGCCGCTCCTCATAAGGCAAATTCTCTAGACCGCTGTCATGAGGGGCCTCCCCAAGCTCCCTCCAGTTAGACCATGTCTTTGCTGTGTTGGGGCCCAAATTCATACACATTATTAGATATGGGCTGAGGAGTACCTCAGAAACATGGACGGGGACAATTTCTTCCCTCACTGTATGGGCCATGTCCCTTCACACATCCTGGGAAGCTGCTGGCTGTATTTGCTGCCAGGGCACCCTGTAGGCTCATATTTAGCTCACTATTGCCCAGTACAACCCTGAGGCTTCTCCCACAGAGATGTTCCCCAGTCCCTCTGTCCTCAGCCTGTCTCATTGAAGGGAACCTGCCCTCTGTGGACTGCACTTGGCATTTGCATTTGCTGACAGGGTAACTGTCAGCCCATTCCTGCAGGTTCCCCTGGCCCTGCCCCCAGGCATGCTGAGTTGCATGGAGGCAGATTGATGTTGTAAAGAAGTCTATGGAAATGTAATTGTACATATAAGGGTTCCCAGACTGACCTTATGAATTAATTTCAAAAGCCAAAGCTTATGAATAAACATTAGGAGTAACCACAATGCAGTCAAGCTCTTTGTCATAATAGTTTTATTGTAAAGGGCACTTAGTAATACAGAGAATAGCTGTGGATAGGCTCAAAAAACTTGAAATAATTGCAGGGTTAGAAACTAGCATATTCCCTCATCCCTTCCACAGATCTGATTAAACAGCTCCTTAGGAAAAAAAAAAAATAATGCTGTACTCTATTTCTTTTAAAGAAAATTACTTTACCTTCCCTCAGGAAGATAATAATAAAGGAAACAAAAGAAAAAAAATGTCTGAAGATAGGCAGCATGTTTTTCACATGTGTAAAGAAGAGCATCAGAGGCTTTAATCTTTTTTCCCCTTGTGACATGTGCTTTGAAAGGGAAAGAAAGACTCTAAAGTGATGACACCTGGCGAAGGATCTTTCACCCCGAAGACACCCACAAAATATAGGATATATTTGATGTATTCAAACACTGTGTTGATAACTACAGATCTCTGAGAAGTAGAAGGACAAAACCACTGTCCATGAAGGCTTCCTGGTTTGAAGCTGTTACCAAAATTGGAGCTGTTAATCAATGGAGTTGTTAATGAAACAAAATGCCCACACAGATCTAGAAAATCAAGTTGTGGGTGAAACAACGAAATTCTGGAGCTCTGAATGCAAATGTGAAAATGAAGGCAAAGAAGGAGTGAAATAAGCAATTTGTTTTATTCATAACCTTTCATTTGAAGTGTTTCATTTCAGTTTTGACCTATCAAATTTTGTTTATTACATATTTTATTTGCTGCATAACTTTAAGTAATGCTTTAAGTAATTTACTGAATGTTTTAAGAGGTAATTCCTTCTCTGTGGTTTAGTTGCTGTGGAATATATACAATAATTTTTAGAGGGAGTTAGATAAAGTTGCCTAACTTATATTAAAATGTATTTAAATAAAAAGTCGACTGAATGACTGAAGCTCAGTCCTCATGTGTACAGTCATTCTAATTTCCAAAGTATTCAGATTCAGGAAGATCAGATGAGCATCCATATGTTACAGAAATTTTACTCTGAAACAACCTGCAGGGAAAGACCATGGCAGTTTTATAGGGTGTTATATCTTTAGTATTTTCAAATAGTCTTACATGTCTTGACTTATAACCATGAATTATGGTAGCTCTGTGAGTTAAGAAAAGCACTAGATGTATCATGCACTTGATTTTTATGTTCAGACATTTATATTGTCAGATTTGATGGAAAGAATGCAGAGTAGTCTGGAAGGGAGGTGTTTCTATAGGTGTCCTTACACCTAGAAAAAACTCATAATTTAAACATACACTCAAATTATAGGGTGTGTAAAGAAGCAAGCAGCTTGCATCAATGACATCAGTTCATTTCACAAACAAAAAGAGGTGCTACAAATTAATACATTTGTATTCTGCTTTTCTATTTTCCCAATTACAAACAGTGCAAGAGAACTGAATAAATCAAAGGCTGTTATTACAGCAATGATATATTATGTGCTACTCTACATTATCAGGAGATAATGCAATAGCATTTTTGTAGATTACTACAAGTCATAATTCCTGACAACTATAAGCATGTCCACAAGAAAGGTCACAGTTACAGAATGCCATAGCCCACTGAATAAAACGAAATGCGATACTGTGCTGTCATAACTGCTTAAGTTGAAAAGGGAAGTAACAATTTATTGAATAGATTAACAATTTGAAGAAAGTCCACTTCTACAAAAGCTATTTTAATACCAGTTATATTCTTATGTAAGGCAGATGGGGATACAACCGCCTGAAGTAGAGGATTACACTAGGAGAAAAGTAGCGTATGGCTACACTTAGCCTGCACGGGAGATGGAATTGCAGTACCATTATGCTGCAAGGAGCCAGCATCACAACGCTAATAAAATTTTGGGCATGCAAACTTTATGGAGACAATGCAAGCCTCATCATAGTCTTTTATGGAGACTATGCAAGGCCATATGAAACTACAGAGATTGCCAAAAGCTAGGGACTATGCAAGTAGTCTTGGGCTGTGTGGGCAGAGCCTAGGCGATAGGCAGGGAGGTGAGGGCATTATCAGACCAGCTGTCGGTGTGTAAATAATCTTCATGGCTATGCTACATTGCTTACTGAGGGGCGAAATGATATACTGTTCTTCACAAAATGTTTTCCTCCGAAATTACTACTTACTACATGTTGATATTTAAAGAACAATTATAGAATCCCAGAATGGTTAGGGTTGGAAGGGACCTTAAAGACCATCTAGTTCCAATCCCACTGCCGTGAGCAGGGACACCCTTCACTAGACCAGGTTTCTCAAATAATGCTATGGGTTGAGTTATACGCAGCTGATACTGGCTAACACATTTACTTCCTGTTTTTAAATTTCTTTAGATTTCTTCATAGGGCTAGATACAGATGAAACAATAATTTCCCCTAACTTGGGTTTAAGTATACATCCTAGTAAAACAAAGGCACACTCCCGAGACTGCTACACAGCATTATTTGCATCGGCAAAGAGAACTTCTTATCTTGGTTTTGTAGAAGTGGTGTGTGAGGGTACATAATCATGTATTCATATGTAATCACGTAATCACAGAGGCAAGGTGTCTGAAGAGCTTATTACTTCAAGCTTTTCCTTTCTACTTCTTCTAGGGGCTGCTTTTGCAGAAACAGTACTAGTTCATAATTTGGCATATTAGCTTAAACCAGTCATCAATTTGCATTTACATTATTATTTTCAGGCTTCAGCTGCACTAGCTGAGGGCAAGCCATGCTGTCTGATGAAGGAGCAGAGCAAAAAGCTAGACCCTAAAAACTTTGTAGTCACTGCAGCTAAATCCAACGGAGACTATGAGGCAGATCTCTGGGGAGGGTGGTGGCAAGGCAGAAGAGAAGAATACCAGCAAGCCAGATGGGAACCTCCAGATTCAATCATAAAAGCTGTGGTGGAACAGCAGTGAGATTTTCAGGTTAAATATAGGCTGAAAGGAGTTTGGCACCATGAGCAAGAGAAAATTTTCCTTTGTCCAGTGAACTGAGATTTTGGCCATTCTTCAGCAGTTTCTCTTTTGGAAGAAACTAGTTTACAGAATTCCAATATTTGGCTTAAATGCTTAGGTCAAATAAGAATAATAGCTTAGACTGCAGCCTAACCTGTGTTAGGTTCACATCCTGTACAGAAAGCCAATTCACCCCAAATTTCACTGGAGACAATTATGCTTATTGTTTATAGCCCACTCTGGTAAACTTAATAAGAAAATCTTGATTAATTTTCTTAAATCCATGGGAAGAGCTATAGACGTGACAGCATCCTCAACAAGCGGACAATGTCAACAAAGGATGTAATGTAGTTTTAATTAACTTCATATCATACTAGACAAGATGGTAGGGTTAGAAAGGAGACAAAGAGGTACCATCTATATGAGCACAGAAGGTAAAATTATCCTCTTCTCGGATCAGTATGCCAGTTCAAACAATCTTAAGATGTGTTGCACAAGGACAAAACCTACTGAGTTCAGATTTAATACCTCAGTTAAGAAGGCTTTAGTCTCTCAAGTACCTAAATTATTGACGTGATGCAGCCTGCCATGCTTTCAGACTTGTGAACAGTTTCACAACTCTCATAATCAAGCTGGGCACAGGTTTAGCCTGATTATGATCTTCTATTTGCAATACTGAATGAACCAGGTCACATAATTCTTAGATTATGAACATGGAAGGACTTTGGTTTTTTTCTACTTCTCTGTGTTTCTTGTAATTTGCTGTCTTTTTTCATTTTCTTCTCCATATATTAATAATTTAAAAAATATAGAATTTGTCATGTTACACATCAGCTGACACCTTATTCCAGATTTAGATGTATTTGGTTATCAGTACTGACTATTCTTTGCTTTTTTTATTCATTAGCATCCTTCTGTGGAACTAAGTCAGGGAGAGCCTGTGTATTTCTGGGTAACTAGCAGTATAGCCCTTTTCATCATAGTTTCATTTTTCTCATCACAGTGTCATATCATTAGGTTATATTAAATCAATATTCATTCGGTCAGTCTCAATGTGTTTGATAACTGTGGAATGCATTACAATCTTCTAGAAAACAACCAAGTGTGGCAGTACCTGAAGGCAACATGTTTTTATAGAAAAAAAATCCAAAAGTGTGGGGTCTTTGAATATGTTTAGAGTCAACCTTTGGAGAGTATCAAGCTCTGCTGACCCAAGTAACTCTTCTCTGTAGCTTTTAAGCATAACTGGAGCATAAATCAGATGAAAAGTAATGAAAAAAATGCTCTGCTTATGTCATCAGACAAAACTGGGTGACAGAAAATGCAATAATTCACATGTAAATAGCTTTGAAGCTGTACTGACTCTAAAGATAAAATGGACTGCATTTATTAAGGTCATATTCCTTAGAAACATTATACTTGAACATAGCCTCTGTAAGCTGCTTATGTCCATGCATGGCTTCCTGACAACTATCTTGCATTCACTCCCATGATTTCTTCATTTTTCTCACATTGTCCCTATCCTTCACTACTCTGTGTGTCTCAGTGTCTAACAACACAAATAAGCTGTGACCTCAAAGCCTCAGGGATCTACACGTCACTTGAAATAAATGGCTTACCTTGATGCAAGGTAAAATAAACCTGCTAAATATTATCTTTGCTACTTTTTTAAAACATTTTTCCCCTTGTTTTTATCTTTTTACTACTGGAATTCATTTGAATTCCTCAGTACGGGGAAATTTTGAGTACTGCTGTTGACTACTATTGTAAGAATCCAGAAAGGAAATATTTTCAGGTCCAAGTACCTCCAGTAATTTTTTTCATAATAGCGCTGCTCGTATGTCATAGATAAATTGTAACACATATGCTAATGGACCCAATTCTTCCTCCAGTCCTGTTTAACCTCTTTGTTAATGGTTTGGATGATGGGGTGGTGTGTACCTTCAGCAAGTTTGCTGATCACACCAAACTGTGAGAAGTGGTTGATACACCAGTGGGTTGTGCTACCATCCAGAAGGACCTCAACATCTGGAGAAACAGGATAACAGAAGCCTCATGAGGTTCTACAAGTGAAAGTACAAAATCCTTCACCTGGGGAAGAACAACCCTATGCATCAACGTATGTTGAGGGTCACCCATCTGGAAAGCAGCTTTGCAGAAAAGCGCCTAGGTGTCCTGGTGGACACCGAGTTGAACATAGGCCAGCAACGTGTCCTTGCTGCAAAGAACGTGAATAGTTGTCACATAAAAAGGGTAATTTGGTCGAAAATAAACCCCCTTGCTTTCCAGCTTGTTCTCAGATAACAGAGAGGCTGGGGGCAGCTAGGTTTAGCTTCTGAGTGATGCTCAGTCTGGCACTATTAGTCTGGCTGTGTTCAGTGTGACTGAACTATCACGATTCTGGATTCACTAATAGCACGCTGCACTCGCGTCTAGTCACACGCCATGGTATCATGCAGCCGGAAAAGAGGGATGGCACCCAATAAGAGACCTCTGCGGCTAGCTACGTAAAAGTGCAGTTTATTCAAGTGACAAAACACAGGTTCTTACGGACAGCCAGTCATAATACACTGTCTGCGAAGCACGTGCAAATATTGAGACTATGGATAATACAGCACGCAGGATCTAATAACATACACAACACAAACTAAAAACCTAGTAACATATAACAACACAAAACCACTCGAGTAATATAGCAGCATAAAATGACTCTATAGAGTTTTCTAAGTTTCCTAGGAAAATACTTGGTATAACTGAGAGTCTAAGTCTCACCCAGGGCATCCCTCTGGGGGAAGAAGGGGGGCTCAGCCCATCAGCTGATCCCAGGAGTCAGAGGCAATCTGCGATGGTATTTTCCCTGACTTGTTCACGATGGTATCTTCCCTAATATCCCCCTTTTCTTAAGCTATTTTTATATTATTTTCTATCTTCAAGGTTGAGCTTGAGTTACTCTAATCATACATACCTTTACCTTTGATTGGTGTAAAATTCTCTTGCTTTACTTTAAAGGTAAAGACTAAGAAAAATTCAGAGCGCATGCTCAGTGAGGGGTGGAAGCACCTCAGAGACAGTAGCTTTTGGGATGAAGGTGTGTTTTGGTACTATAATGAGCAAAGTTCGCACAAAGGACAGCATTTTGTCAAAAACTGACAAACTGTTGGCCCAGGGTGGCAAGTAGGTGGCTTATCAGCTTGTTGTACCACTAAGTTCCCATCTCTGGGATGATTCACAAGGCCTGGCTGCGGAATCTTCAGTCTGCTCCACCCTCCATACTGCTTCACAGGCAATATTGCTCAGGGAACCACCACGGAGTGGTTTCCTGGCATACCTGCTGCAGCTGCACTTCTCCTGAAAGACCCTTCAATACCATGTTTTTTTCCTTAATGTGTGAACAATGCTGGACCTTTAATATAAATTTATTATGTCACCTTCAGTAATTATTCCACTATGGTATCCTGGTCTGTATTAGACAAAGTATTTCCAGCAGGTCAGATATTAATAAAGGTTTGTACCTTGTCTTTATGTGTTTAAAAATCAGCAATATATCTGAGTGTTTGGGCCCCATTCTTCAAGAAATTGGAGTTGTTCAAGTGTGTTGCTAAAACCTATCAAGATTGTAGAAAAAAAATGTTAGTCACCTGGTCTAATTCAGCCCCTGGAGTAACTTTCTTCTCTTCATTAAGTATGCACCAAGGATACTAATTTCTTCAAAGCAGAGTTAGCCATTGTGAACATCCCTGCAAGGGGTAATTAGACTTTACAGTAATCAACTGTGCATTTTGGCTTCAAAGGTCAAAAATTACTGGAACACATCCCTGACACCTATGCACTTTAAGAAAATAATTAGTAGGAAACTGAAAATAGGGATCACCTAGGCAGTTATATCCAAAATTTTGGGTTAAATTAAAAGGAAACATTAGGTTTGAGAAGTCAGAAGCATAGTAGCTGCAGTTTCAATCTGTTTCTCTTAAATGAACCGTAAAATTTATAACAACACTGTTGGGACTCTTTACTGACTAACATGGATGGGGGTGTCTTTTGCTACCAAATGTTCAGGTATGTGAAACCTTTCTAAAAAATTCAGATAATTCTGAGTGATCAATGATGTTGCAAACAGAATTGTAAATGTCTCCATTCCTCTTTAGACTTTTATTTACATTATTACAAGGTCATTTTCTAATTGCTTCCTATTTGCTTTCATTCCTTTTTCCCAAAGAATTCTAGAGAGCCATACATAAATATTTGCTATTTTCCTGAATGCTTGAAATGTTGTTGCACCTGCATTTATACCAGTATTCACTCCACAAAAGACTAGGAGAAAAAAAGTCTGAAAGAACAAATGCTTACTTTAAAGCCTGCTCAAATGCTTGCTTTTTCATTGATATGTATTGATGGCTGAACCTGCAAACTGTGAGGTGATGATGAATGTGTTTCTTAAAATTTATACATGAAGTAACCCCTGATTTGACATTGCACAAACAGTCATCTTAATAGCCTAAACCTCAGCTGTTGTGGCAGAGTAAATAATACGTACAAAATTGTCATGGTTTTTCTGTCAAGAACTAGCAGTGTAGAGTGGCTATTACAATATGAAATATTTCTCTAAACGTTGCAAATTATTGTTGAAAGAACCTACTTTATTCTGCAAACTCAGTTTCTTATTGTGAGAATATATTATACATTTTAAGCACCTCTGTGGATCTCAGCAGCATTGTATATGTTATTATGTGGCGCAAAGTCTTCATTAAAGCTTGTGCTTGGGTAATGCAGGAATTGGGAGATATTCATTATTAAAATTCCCGACTTTATCAATTTGTTGACATTTACTGTAATTCTCTTATAGATGTATTTTGCTGTAAACTTGATAAAGTGCGAATCTAGAGAGAGAGATATTTTCCTCCCACTAATATATTTTGATTTGACACACTGGGTGTTTTTGCCTCTCTTTCTCAGATAAGTTCAATAGATGTGCAATTTGTATCATAGAAACTGTTTGGTAATTTAGAGTGTTGAACATGTTGATTAATTGTGCAAGAAATGTAAACCTCTAAACCAATCATTTCTAAAATTTGGGCTGACATAAAAAATTGAACTGAGGCACACCATCCTATCACCCACCTGCCATCTAATTAATTATTTTCCAAGACCTTTTCAGAGCCTGTGAAGACAAACTGATAGTATTTACATGCTATTTCACTTAGTGCAATATTAATCATATCTAGAAATTTTTGGAGAATTTTTGTATTATTGCATAGATAGAAGTAGAATCTGCTGTCTTTCTTCTGTCTCCAGGGACATTAAATATTCAAGACAAAGGGTTGATGTAGATATCCTCATGAGGTTGTCATTGTTATTCTGTCACCTTCTTATGTCCCACCTTTGGGATTTGAGAATTTTTTTTCAGAAGAACTCTTTATGCAAATACCAAACCAGAAGATGAGAGTAAAATTTGATTTGTGTGTCATGAGCCCCAAAGCTGGCTTTGCCTGACCCTTCTTAGAAGTGCTTACAAGTATAAAGTGTCCAGTTCTAATCAAGGTAATTCACAAATGTAGGTCTGCCTCTACTGCAGATTAAAACCAGATTATTAGCTGATGTAAATGAATACATATCTATTGAGATCAATACTCTGCTAACAGTGGCAAGAAAGAATACACTCATTTGTCTTTTTTACTCAGTGTCATTTCCATTGTTTCCTATTCGAGCTCACTAAATCAATGTTCTTTTTAGCTACCTTTCCTCTGTGACTTTTCCAGTACTCAGGTACATTATTTTACCTTCCCAGCCTGTCCTCTGCCTCAAATTCCATGTTAAAAAATCAGATTTTCCAGATACGGATTTCAATTCAAGTGATGTACTGCCATTGTGCAATATTTTATTGACTAAAACCCCAAAAAACTTACTCCAGAATACAAACATTTGGAATTCAGGAAGTTTTTCTTCACCCTTAAATACATGTTAAGTTATTATTGGTTTTTGAATACATTTATTCCATTTCCATAGTCTTTTATGGCAATTAAATGTCATAAACCACAGTGTGATCCTTTTTTTTTTTTAATGAAATATGACATGCTGAATTTTCCAGAGAAATAGAAAACAGTACTGGTTAGATGATTACAAAAAACATTTGTACACTTATACTTTGATAAAAAGAAATCTGACTGGCTAAAAATTATAATGTTAGTGTTTCATAATTTTAAAAGTTATCTACAGTGGGAACTTGATTTTAAAGTGACACATAAGGATACCTACTTACCATGGCATCATTTAGTTTTTACGTTGGAGTGAGTCTATGGGAAAGAGTTACCTCATCATCATAAAACAGAAACAAATATAAACACACTTTATAGTGATGACGTTATCTGAACCTTTCTAATTGATGAATTAGACTGATCTGAGACATTAGTGTCGGGAGCTCAGTTGGTACAAACCAACATAGTGACCAGTGCCAGGGAAACCTGCTTATTTGGATCCTCCATCCCCAATCCTGTGATCTAACTGTCCATGGAGCTAAAGCCTAATTTACCACTCACTGAAAATCACAAGGGAAGAAAATAGTAAAAGTATACCTCTCACTATAACTTGTAAGATACATGTCTCAAGATCAGTCTTTGGATCAACTCTATCATTTTCACACTTGAAGTAACGAGGACTGTTCATCATCCATACCTGCTGGGCAAAGTAAACAAACCTGCTTAGCGCTAAAGCCCTTCCCATAGTTTTATAGATGAGGGAATGAACATGCCACAGCCAGCATTGCCACGCTCTGCTGTACTAGGGTGGAATAAGCACCAGGCCTCTGCGAAGCAGGCGTGCAGTACTCTCACTAACAGTAAAAGTAATGAGCTGAACCACCTCAGCCCATTACCTTGAATAGAATTTGCTCTTTGTCCTCCCTCTCTATGGCTTGTTAATAGAGTGGGCAAGAAGGAACACACAGAGACACATTTAGTCATTTTTGGCATTTGTGCGAATGGGAAGTATATTGTACCACTGGAGCTATTGCTGTAGATTCTGCATCTGTAGGAGGGCTGATCTCTATTGAAAGATCAATACAACAGCCCTCTATTTCTCATTTTGAAAGGAGCCATTGTCACCTGGCATCAAAACGATGCTTTAAAAATGCTGAATATGATTATCTCCTCTCTGAGGGCCAAGTTTTACCAGTCTAACACAGACCAAGTATTATCCAAAGGCAACTTACACCAGCAGCAACATCCAAATGCTTTCACACATTTAGCTTTGAAAATTTGAAGCAGTAATAATTTTGGTTTTCCTCCATAAAAAAAAGATTTTATTCCTATGCACCATTTCCACTGGATCTCTTCGGGAGCAACACACAGGAAATGAGCACATTCAAGCATTCTGAAATCTCGGTGTATTGAGACCCTTGTGCTGAAGTAATGCTTATAGAGCACTTCAGAACTACAGGGGTGGTACAAAATGGTCACCTTTCTACTTAATGGTTTGCTTGAAGAGAGATTTTGAAAGACAAATTCCAGAGAACTTCACAGTCTCCACCTTACTTCCAAGTAGTTTACGATGTAGATGTATAAAGCTCCAATTAATGACGTGTTCATAGCATCTCTCCCTTCATAATTTCACTGGACTGTTATGTTAGAGCAAACAGGATGATACCAAGATTTTCTCCAGGGGATTCTTGCCGCTCCACATTTTCATGGAGCCATTTGACCAACAGAGACAGAAGGATCTTGGTATGCTAGAAGGTGTCTTCAGGGCTTTTGGGACTCAAAATACAGAGGCCAAAAAATGCCTGGAAAAGGCTGACAGGTCATTAGAGTAATTTGAAAATGAAGTTATTTCTAATAATTGGTGACAGATTTATCCTTGAAATCTGCATGCTTCAATTAAGGCACTGTTGAGCAAATGACCTAAGCCATGAACAAATAAAATACAAAATAATGATCAGATTTAATTTTAAAGGTTCATACACTTTCAGCTTTGTGATACAAGTTTGAAAAGCCTACAAAGGAGCTGAACTTTGAAAACACATACATTTGTCATTCTGAAAATTTAATCTACAATAACTCAGGAGATAATATTAGATATTAAGGTATGGAAAACTACTAGTCACTTTTAAAAGAAGTCTTGGCCAATTGTGTAGTTTTAAGGCTGTTTTTAATGGTAGAATAAGGTATTTTCAATAGCATACTACTTTCTAGTACCATGATCCCAGGGTACTAGAAAGAAAAGTCCTTTTCATTTAATGAACTCTAATTCTCTTTCCTTATAAATTCTTAGCTGTTCCACCTCTTTCAATCTTTCAGTTACCCAAGCTCCTTACTTTGCGATTACATTTCTGATTTCCCAGTATCACCAACACAAGAATCTTTTGTTGGAAGAAAATGAAAAATCTGAAACAATTCCTAAATTATAACAGTCTTCTCACACAGTTCAGAACTGTAGGCTTAAATTAGGACTTTTCACTTACTTTAGTAATATAATTAATTAATTTATTAATATTATTAATTCTTAATAATTCTTAGGAGTTTGAGTATGCCATTGAATTATAAAGTTTGTGAATTATCACCTGCCACAGGAACCTCAAACCATTTTTTATCTGACTGTTTTGTATAAAATTATGCCTAGAGAATGCACCATTGCACAGGAGGGATCTGTCAAACAATGATGATCACCTTGCATGATTCAGTTTATAAGATTTTCCTTTCAAGTGTGTGTTATAGAGATAGGTATTAGCAGAAAAAATCACAGTGCAGGAATACCAAACTCAGACTTCAACTTCTGTTTCTGCAGGACAATTTATTTCATTTATTGCCATTATTACTGTAATCAATTCATTAGCTTCTTTGGACTCCAAATGTGATAGAAGATCTGCTCATGATATATGTGAGTGCTGTATTCTTGCCTAAGAGAAACATAAATATAATTATACATACAACTAAATTATTATCTCTTGCTAGGTAGAACCTAATAAACACAATATTGGTTTCCCTAAGGTGAATTATTTTTCTCTCTACTGTATAATTAAAAAGCCAGTTGCTGGTCTGTGAAAAATACTCTGGTTTTCAAGATCTGTGGCTTCAAACTTCCTCCCAGTTCGTGACATCTTCTATTGTCTCAGAACAGCAGGTATACTGCAAGTTTATTGTGCCTAAACTTGAATATAGCATCCTTAATTCTACTTTCTGACCCAGCATGTCAAAAATAATGTGTTGCAAAACGGAGTGTCATGGTGCTCACATCCTGCTTGGAGTTAGCCCTAGGAGGACCTTGGCATTCAGAAATACGAACAATACATAAGCCCTAGAGCTGGAATGTGGTGTGCAGAGGAGGTTGTCACCCTGCCACTCAGAAATTCACTAAGAGATATATATATATGGCACTCTGTGGGTCCTTTCAGAAGTCTGGCTTATAAAAATAAGTGCCTATCAAGTATCACGTCTCTAGAGACATCTTTGTAAAAGCTAAAGAAACTGGCAATCACTCACACTACAATAAAAATACTCTTATGGGCCTTATTCCACAAGGATTAAATAGAATTTTTAACCCACTTCCATCTTGGAAAAGGCATGACAAACATACCAACCCAAAACTCAGGATTCACATTTTAAAGCCAAAATAACTCCAATGTGCAAAAAAAAAATGTAACAGACTATCATTTAAGTTACCACTTAAAACTTCAGACCAGAGTCACTTTCCCATTTTGATGGATGATATCTCTGACATTCTCAACAAGCAACAGCTGATGCCTTCAGAATTAAACAAGGACATCCTAAGATGACCTTTTTTGGGGTGTCTGTGGCGGGAAGTTACTGGACTTGTTAACATAGAACGGCATGTTAAATACAGCATAGGCAAGACTTCAGAGGGAACGAAATGAAGACAAGCTGATTATAACTTTCATGCTACATCCAGTACCAGAGTGATAGAAATGACAGAGAAGAAAACAGTGACAGCTGCTAGAGAAACTACTCAGCACTGCAAACCTTTGGTTGCTATACGACACGTAATATTAGGTGTCTTAAAGGAAAATTTGTGTGTTGTGGATGCTGTGACACAGACAGCTGAGACTGTCTTGTAGCAAAGCCAGTGATTACTGAACTCCCAGAACAAGGCTCCCAGGCATTTTTAGAAGGAAAAAAACCCCCTAAACACCTATTTTTTTAAGAGGTGGATGGGTTTTTTTGATTGACTGTTGTTATTGCTCTGACTAAGGTTTAAGCAAAAGCTCAACAGGTACATTTTGAAAAAAGTAAACAGTATCAAAACTGGATGAAGTTTCAGGCAGGAGGATGGTTGTAACAGTGAGGTCCCCCCATTCCACTCAACTGTTAAATATAAAGACCATAGAGACATCAGGGTGACCTGTGGGCAGCAAGATTAAGAAACATTTTATTTCCCTGGGCTATTGTCATGGGAAATTCTGTGTCTCTCATTTAACACAATTGGTAGAGATACCCTCTCCTATATATATATATATAGGATATATATATATATATATATATTTTTATATATATATATATATATATTTTTATATATATATATATATATATTTTTTTTTTTTTTTTTCCTGCATTGAATGCTCTAGCTCCAGCAGAGAAAAACTCATTATCTTATGTCTTACCGACCATATTAAAATCACAAATCATGTTTTGGGACCAGATGTACAGGCAGAATGAACACAGTGAGGAATCACATATTTCAGAAATGTACACCAAGAGTTTTTGGAATCTGTGTACTTCTATCATATATTGTCACTTTTACTAACATCACATCAATATATTTCCCAAGGGATAGAGATGCTTGGGTTTTTTTCTTCATATTTAAGCAACACCTTATATTTCTCCATTTGAAAAACCTTATGCAGAATGCTGTAGCTTAAACAAGACCTGTTTCCATTCACAGTCTCACTGGAGGGTTTGTGTCATCCAAGTCCACATCAGTCTGGCTAAAGCCACATATGTTTCCCCAGGGAGCGCTTCCAAGCCTATTACCTAGCAAGAGCAAGAGACCTTGCAAGCAAAAGAAAGGCTGCATTTGTTCCTGATTATATGCAGTGATTTCAGTCAGATTGTCTGGGACATTAACAGAATTGCAGATTTAGGCCTTGGGAAGACAGTTAATGTCTGAAGTTATTTACTTACTAATATTCTAATGGCCAGTAACTCAAACTGCTCTCCCTCTCATTTTTAACTTCTCCAGAATCAAGGATGAGCATAAATGGTGGCCTATATCCAGTTCCTGAATTTACTTCTGGTGTGATAATGAAATATTTATGATGTTGTAACTTATTGTTCCACTATTAAGTGGTTGTGTTTGAGAAGAAAAAATGATGAGACTAATGAAGGTGAAAGATCCCTTGATATGTTGGTATAATATAAACACATATACATCATGTATACCTATTTTACTATCTCTGTATACATCTAGATGATGTAGTATTAATGGACAACAAAACCTCCTTCCAGGTTATATTGTAGTATAATCACTTTGGACAATAAGACCACCTTTGTTATATCCTACCATATCCCTTCACTCATATGATAGAATATGTATGAAGGACTTACGCTATTTGAAAAGGTAGTTCTTTCAAAAAAAGTCAGTTCACATTCCACTTGTAAGAATCTCAGCGTGACGTGGAGGTGTTTTATTGCCATTTTCCTGTCTTTTGCTCTGAACAGGAAGACTGTGTGTGAAAAAAAGCATAGTGTCAAAGGCTTCTCTGACTGGCCTACGATAGCAGAGCTCAAGGGTATTTTTGTGTGTGGAATCAAAGCAGGTGCTAGAAAAGTCCAGACTGTGGGAGAAGTGGAGGAAGAAAATCATATTTATCTTCCACTCAGCACAAGCCAAACATGAGTCTTTGTTGTCCTCAAGTCTTCTTTTAGGCCTAATAAAAAAACTAATGTCAATCTTGTGATTCCTGTGATGATTTCCTGCTATATGGGTTATTCCCTGCCTGGTAGAGCTAATGGAATGTGGGAAGCACTGCAAATACTAGTGTAGGCTTCAGAAAGCTCCGGTGAATATCCATGTTTCTCTCTCCTTGATCACACAGGGGATGTTGACAATCTGAGCCCCCCCAAATTCCTTAGAGAAACAGAAAAGAAATAAAAAGTATGATAAAGGAGTGACTTACGTCATGCCTTGATATAGCGTGTTTCATTTGTATATCTGCACTTAAAGCAGGGGCAGCTACAGATTTCTACAGTCCATTCAGGAGAATTAAAGCACAGAAATGTCACATGATTTGTCCCGCATTACCTTGTGTAGCAAAACTGACTGGAAAGGAAACCCAGCCACCTGATTGCAGCCTTCTGGTATATATCTGTTAGGTTATTTCCAAAAAAAAAACCTAAACCAAAACAAAAACAGTACAAAAGGCTTAATAGAAGAAAGTTCCAGTTTAAATAATGAAAAAAAGAGCTTGAATTTAATTATTTAACCAGTTGTTATTAACTGACAAAGCTATTTTTTCACTACCGATGGTCAGAGAGGGGGTGAGAGACAAAAGTGTGACTACCTTACGTGTACTCATGGAGTTTACAGTGACAGAGGCAATTGTCACTTGATGGTGCTGTGGCTCCATGTCTGTCTTTTCCAGCTTTTCCATATTACCACATCTGAGATGCAGAGTGTAAATCTTCTCCAGCAAATATAGATCTCAAAAGTTCAAATAAAGACCATAATATCAGAAGTGCCTTTAGCGTGGAGCCAACCAACAACAAGGCACTCAGGCCTGAGGAAAAGACATGCTTGTCTGCCAGTGAACAGTGTGGATGCTTGATGTACTGCTTACAGAGAGGATACATTTAGGTTCCAAGTGCTAAATATAAAGAAGAAATGCAAGAAGATGGTGAAACGAGCCATCTTATACCAGGAACTGAAAGTTTAAAGTGTCACCAACATTTTCACTCTGATGCTAAATAACTTTTTCCTGTGTTTCGATGTTGACTTTGGCCACAAGTGGCAAACCTATAAAGCTGGACAGTTGAGTTGTAAAAGTGAATGGAAAAGCTCACACTTCAGAACACAAAGAGCCATCAGAAATTTACATCTCTTATCTACAGAGAGAATATTAGCTGTTTGACCTAAGATTTAGCACAATTAGAATAATTAAAACAATGACATTTTTAACAGTCTTTTGGAAAGAAGATGGAATTTTTTCAGGGAAGACAGTTACATATAAGTATACTTATATATGAATGCACAAATTTTCATTAATTCCTACCCCCAAATATAGCCCCAAACCCATAATCTTTTACCAAAATCAATTTTTTGTTTCCTTGGTTATTTTTATTTGGAGATGGAAAAGAGAAGGCAGCTGGGCAAAATAAATATAGAATGCCTAATTAGTAATGTTGCCCATCACTTCCATTTTTAAGACCCTGATTTTGTTTGTTTATAAGTTTGCCAAACTTCAGCCATCTGGACTGAAATTTCCCAGCCTGTGGGCTGATTAAAAAAAAAAAAAAGAAAAAAAAAAGAATGAAGCTATCCAGGCATTTTTAGGGATTAGAATACAGGAAACTACTTTTTCCATCATGATTAAAAAAAAAAAACAAGCTACATGAAAATTCTGGAAATGTAGTAGAGAGAGGGCCCAGCCCATATAAGAAATGCAAAGTCTTCAATCTACATTACAAAAATCTGCACAAGTATGTAAAATTTAAAGACTTTTTTCTTTTTTAATATTGCAGTTCACACATGCCCTCTGAAGACCTGTTTGACCTGTCATGCTTCAGTCTGGGGGTAGAGAATCTTTGAATCCATAGCTGGGCTCCTGTGGTCCACACGAAGGACCTGTACTAATCACGTCGTCCCCATTTTCAGACATCGTAACTTTTTTTTTTTTTTTTTTTCTCAGAGGAATAGAATTGAAAAGAAAATTGAGAAGAAATTGAAACAAAAATCCCATTAACTGGGACGTGGAATATCTAAATCCAAAACTGAGGAAGGTTTACCCAAAACTGAGAAAGAGGCCAGATGGAAGATTTGAGAAGAAAGGAGAAGAAGGGATAAAGTTTTAAGAAAGGTAGGGGTAAGACTACAAACATCAGAGTGTAGTGCTCATTAGAACCTGAAATGGTACCTGTTGTTTTTCAGTCTCACCTGTCTCTGCTCTCAGTATATGTTCCTGAAAGTCACAGGCCAAGTCTTCTCTCTTTAATCCTAGTTTGCATGGGTGAGCACAATGTAAACCTGTTATTCTGGTAATTCAAGTGCTAAAACTGTGTTTAGTGAACGTTACCATTACTGATGACATCTTCATTATAACATTAAGAAAACCCTGTTTTCAAGTGTGTGGTTTTATGTGTGATTTAACCAAGGAAATTTTCCTATGTAAATCCCCCAATTCTTGATGTTGCAGACAAGTGATTAAAAAAGCTCAATGTTGCCTGTGTGATTAATCACTATGTTCATGCACGGAAAGAAGTTTACACTAACATACATAATCCTGATCTTCCAGGGGGCCTTTTTAATCACTTAACTTCACAATTCAAAGAATACACATTTAATGAACAGTTTTAAGTAAAACCTCTGCTATATGCAATATCAGTAGTGGTGAATTATTTTGAGAAGAATTCTGAAGATTAAGTTTATCAGAGACATGTGCAGCTTTCTGTATGTTTCCTGTGGAACACAGAGATTGTAATTCTGATATTTAAAAAATATACTCATTTTTTCACACACACAGAAAGGATTCTGGTTTGATGAGATATTGTACGGTAGCTTTGAACAAGGTTTTACACCTCAGGACGTTTTCTGTAGGCTTTACAGGACTACAGCCTAGAAGGGTTTTCTCAATAGGAACAGACAGTCTGAGGATGTGAACAAAGAACTAGATCTTGTTCAGTTTTTCTTCTGTTATAATCTGTGTAGTTGGGCAACATATTTAAGGACTTAAGCAAATGCATGTATTTAAAATTATCTTTGACTTCCACATACACATAAGTATGTGTTGGATAGTGGCAAAATGAATTCTTGACTATTTTAGTCTCCCTACTACAAAATAAGGATGGGATTTTCTAGTGTATGCCTTCCTGGGTTTTTTCAGATTATTCAGATCATAGAAATATTTCACTTCCTTGGTGTAAGAACACATATTTAATGACTTTAATGCATTTAATATCTTACACAGCATCTTAAGCATTCAACATTTTTCATAAAAATAACGGTTGTGATTTCTGTTAAGGTCTTGGTGAAAACCAAAGTAATGTACAAAGGATTAACTGCAAAGAACAGACAGTTATGTTCAGAATACTTGCTGTGAGGAATGCAAAACTGATAGCAGATGCTTGTAAGAGTAATCAAACAGCAGACTCATGAGGACAAGCATACCACCATAGTTATGATGAATATAATGAATAAAAAAGCATAAGATACCCTTGATGTATAATAAAGAATATAAACAAAAAAGGAAGAAAAATGCTTACAGTGTGAATTTGCAAGCAGTAGCATGGCAAAATTAAGGATATAAAAAACCTGCTGGAAGTTGGCAGTTCAGAAGGGAAGAGATATTAACCTCAGGGTGATTTCCATCTGTTATTCCTCACTAATTTGAACCAGCTGAATTCAGGCAAGCTATTGCAAGTATAGGTATAACAGATAAAATTATAACTAACTCCTTTACACCTGTACAATGTATTATTACAGTAGGTTTTATTTTACCCAGGAGGAAAAAAAAAAAAATTCATTTTGCTTTGGTCCTCTTTTTAATCTTCCATACCAACATCTATGGATTTCAAATTTATATAGTCATTAAGAAGTTGATGGTCTAATGAACTTAAATTACTGCTACAATGAATGATAATTAAAAATCAGTGTATAACAATCAGCCATCTTTCTATTCTTATGTTGGGTAGCTTCTAAATGTTGCTATAAAACAGATTAATGTAATGACATACCTTAAACTGAAAAACCCCTCCTCCTTCTGGGTTTAGACGAGTTAGGTTTTTCCTTTAATTTACTTCTGACTTTATTTTGTTCTTCAGTAAAGAGAAATAGAAATTATTGTCTTTCAGAAAATTCATAGTAACAATCCTCTACTGTGCCAATACATAAAGGTCATAGTGTATCTGTGCTGAGAGCAAGAAACTGCATCCAGATTTCCAAGTTTAGCTCCTCCATCCCATACTCCCAGTGTCCTGCATTTAGGAGTCGGAGTATCATTTATTTTATAAACAGAACAAGATTTTTTTTTTTACATTACCAGGGCCAAAATAGCAGTTTCAGTTCAGTATCTATGGTTTGGGAATGTGCACAAAGTAACTGAGCAAACAGAGCATTTTTAATTGATTTAAAAATAATAGTTCCAAAAGATTTTGTGTGTTAGGATCATTTATTTATACATATTTGTGTATATTTATAGAATCTGTGTTACAAAAGCCATGAGAATTTCCTAATGAATCTAAATTATAAAGATTTTTCTTTCCACTGGGAAGAGATGCACGTAGAAACATGCTGCCAGAAGTACTGACCAGCCCATTTGTCATTTAGATGTATTTGCTTTGGAGGCCTCTGTTACTCTGAGAGCAGAGAGAAATGGCACCTGGACATGCTCAGCACAAAGGTGTTGAGGGCCTTCTAATACAGCATTTGCTTTGTGCTTTGGAACACCAAGTTCACAATATTCATCTGAAGGCACAAATGTACAAATTCACACACTGAAAACAACATAAAAACACTTAAGCAGTTAGACTTTTCTTGTTCTTTGCCCCATAAGAGACAGATAAGTGACTGTTCCTCCTAAAGCTGTTTTTAGAACCAGCTTGACAGAAGCCATAGCAAACTGTAACCACAGTATCCTCAGTAACCCTTGTATCCAACTGCAGAATCTGTAGGGCTAAAGTCATCACATAGCAGCAAACTGTCAAAGTAATTTGTATCATCCTCTGCATCTACGTAGATCTGACATGTATTGGTTTATGATTTATGCGTACCTACCACAACCAGCCATAGCACAAGTTTTATTGGATGGTAAGGCTATGTTTTGCCCTCTTCATCCCATAATAAACCCTCTTCTCCTTTAGTCAGCAGATCCCTTCAGTCTGCAAGGCTTTCTGTGAAGAGATGGTTGGTCCCCGTCTGGGTGGCACACCACAGCAAAAAGCTGCTTGGTCTTTGACAGTCTGAGAAGTCACTGATTTGGGTGGCTCACGTTCCCTCATCATGTTACAGGGTGTCCTCTACCCATCACTGCTCCTTCAGCCCCTGCTGGATCTCTGCGTGCAGTGATTAGTCCTTGGCCATGTAACCTATGAGTAACTGCAAGGTGCTGTGAGTGCTGAAGATCATGTAAAGGCCAGGAATCATCCTTTAAGCATGAAAAGGTTGCTCTTCCTCATATCATTTGTGTAAATGGTTAAATGACATTTTACTTTTGTTTTAGTAAGGGCTGTCTCTTACTCCAGAAGACCAGAAGAATTCCCTTCAACAAAATGATTAGCCTACGAGCTTGGATTGTTACGTGAACAAATATAAGAAGTGATGGATTAGAATTATAAATCAACCAATCAATTATTCCCTTAAAAAATAATACTACCCTTTTCCAAAAGCTTTAGATTAATCTTTATTTGTTTATTAATTTTGTGGTAGCAGATATAACACCATTGCACTATGCATAATGGAAGCAATTAGACTAGCTACATTGGAACAATGTCTGGTGATTATAAAAGATCTTCATTAGGGTTTACTGACCAGCATCAGACAGGTAAGGGAAGGACTGAAATAGAAGAACAAGTTCTTTTTCTTTTCTTGAGAGGAAAGATTGACATTCAGTCTTACAAATACTGCCTACACTGCCTAGAAAACGCTAAATGGATTATAGAATTTAGACTTAACATGATAGAATTGACTTAATCTAGTCCTATCTTGCATGTTCTTTACCATGGAAAAACTCTTTCCTTGTGGGATTCCCTGAAATTTTATCATTTATAATCACATAGTTCCACTACAGGATCTCATCATCCTTCTTCATTCGCAAATTAAGTCAAAATCTTTAATAATTGTTTTTGTATTTTATGCTGCTTCATAAGAATTAACATGAAACAATTCTTAAAAAAAAAAAAAAATCACTTGCAGAGAAGAAACTGAAGGAAAGTTAAGATTTAAGAGAGCAAGACAGTCATTAATCAGAACAGATATTTTGCTCTCATTAGCAAAGAGAATCAGGATGGTCATACTTGCAGTCTTCTATTCATGTTGCTTGGCCAACTTACAATGTGGGCAAGCACCCATGTTAGATTTGTGACCTACCAGTTTCCAAATGCTCATAGTTTGCCTTCCAGGTGGTACTAGTGAATATATACCAAATAACACATTGTTCCTGTATTGTCTTAATGCTCTATTAAAATTATTTCCATTACAAAGTGGGTATTATCATTATGTGGACTCTAAAGACGTATAACATGACATAAAACTATTATAAGTGGTATTAGAGGTTTTATATCCAGCACAGATTATTATTTAATGCTATCTCAGTATGCTCAGTGGGGTGAAATGGAGGAGCAATAAACAGCAATAGCTCTAGTGACCTATATTTTGTTCTCATGCTGGATTCATTCCAAAGGCCAGTCCCTCATTATGTTATGAATGATCACTTGCTCTGGAGCATTGAAATTAGCCAGAAACAATGTGAAACATTGCTTTCTTTTCAAAACTGACTGTAGAAATGGATGTGTCTTTTCCAAGTCAAGCTAGTGGACCAGGAAAGGTGGGAGAAAACATTGATCTTAACCAATTAACTGAGGATTTTCAAGTAATGTGTGATTTTATGGTAAGATTTCTTAAGGAAAATAGAGAAAGTATATTGGTAGTGATTGTTGGTGGTGCTCAAGAACTAGAGACAGCCATATCACCTAGTGATAGTTACTTTGTTACTTTAGTATGCAAACTTTTTCTAAACCAAAAACAGGTGACTAGTTTCAGTCATAGAATTATAGAACAGTTTGTGTTGCAAGGGACCTTTAACGGTCATCTAGTCCAATTCCCCCTGCAACAAACAGGGACATCTTCAGCTAGACCGGCTCTCTTAGAGCCCCATCCAACCTGACCTCCTATGTCTCCAGGGATTGGCCATCTACCACCTCTCCGGGCAACCTGTTCCCGTGTTATACCACCTTCATCATAAAAAAATTTCTTCCTTATATCCAACCTAAATCTACCTGCTTTTAGTTTAAAGCCATTACCCCTTGTCCTATCACAGCAGGCTCTACGAAAAAGTCTGTCATATCTTTCCTATTAGCCCCTTTTTAGTACTGAAAGACTGCTATAAGGTCTCACTGGAGCCTTCTCTTCTCCAGGCTGAACAACCACAACTCTCTCAGCCTGTCACCACAGGAGAGGTGTTCCATCACTTTGAAAATTTTTGTGGTCCTTCTCTGGGCCTGCTCAACAGGTCGATTTCTTCCTTGTGCTAAGGACTCCAGAGCTAGACACAGTACTTCAGATGGGGTCTTACATGAGAGGAGTAGAGGGACAGAATTCCCTCCCTTTACCTGCTGACCATGCTTTTCTATATGAAGCCCAGGTTACAACTGGCTTTCTGGGCTGCAAGCAGACATTGTCAGGTCATATCTAGCTTTTCATCCACCAATACCCCTAGGAGATACTTCCTCCACAGGGCTGCTCTCAATCCCTTCATCCTCCAGACTGCCTCAATACTGGGGGCTGCCTTCACCCAGGTGCAGGACCTTGGGTTTGACTTTGTTGAACATCACGATATTCACATTGGCCCACTTCTTGAGCTTGTCCAGGTCCCTCTGAATGGCATCCAATCCCTCAGACATGTCAACCACTCTGCTTGGTGTTGTCTGCAAACCCAGTGAAGGTGCACTTTACCTCACTATGTCGTTGATGAAGATATTAAACAGTATAGGCCCCAGTATGGATCCCTGAGGCACACAACTCATCACTGTTTTCCATCTGGACATTTTGATCACTACCCAGTGGATGTGACCATCCAGCCAATTCCTCATCCACTGAACAGTCCACCCATCAAATCCATCTCGCTCCAATTTAGAGAGAAGGATATTGTGGAGGACTGTGTCAAAGAAAGACCTTACAGAACTCCAGGTAGATGACATCCATAGCTCTTCCCTTGTCCCCTGAGGTAGTCACTCCATCATAGCTGGCCACTAAGATGATTAGGCAGGACTTGCCCTTAGTGAAGCCACGCTGGCTGTCTCAAATACCCTCCCTGTCCTTCATGTGCCTTAGCATTGCTTCTAGGAGGATCTGGTCCATGATCCTCCTAGGCACAGAGTTGATGCTGACAGGGGCTTCCCAGGGTCTTTTCTCCCCTGTTTAAAAATAGTTGCAATGTTTCTCTTTTTCCTGTCATCAGGGGCTTCACCTGACTGCCATGACTTTTCAAATATCATGGAGAGTGTCTTGGCAGCTGCATCAGCCAGTTCCCGCAGGACTCTGGGATACATCTCATCAGATCCCATAGACTTTTCTATGTTCAGGTTCCTCAGGTGGTGACAAACCTAATTTTCTCTTACAGTGGGAGGGACTTTGTTCCCCCAGTCCCTGTCTTGTTGTCCATCTACTCAAGAGGTGTGGGAAGAGAGGTTGCCAATGAAGACTGTAGGCTAAAAGTTGTTATGTACCTCAGTTAACAGTTTGCTACTTGTGTTCATCAGGGGGGAGAGGGGGTATAATTTCTTTGACCTATCCCCTTCCAATCAAGTCCAAGTCTAAATTAGAATAATCAAATCTTATCTATCCTTACTAGCAAAACCATAAAAACATCATCCTGCTACTATAGTGACAAAGTACATCAATACAGCAACAGATGATTATTCTCAGGATTACATTCTTCTCTCCCCTCATAAAGTGTTATGACAGACAGACTACAGAGTTGATTTTATTTTCAATAGAGTATGTATTTATTTCAGTTTGACCGTTTTCCATTTGTACAACAAAAGGGAATTGTATTAAGCATTTTCTTTAAAATATTTTATTATAAAATATAACTTCTGGATTGTATTTAATAACAAACCAGGGATAAGGAAAAAAAACCCCAACAAACAGCTACATAAAACAGAAATTGGAAACTGCTGTGAAACTGTATCTATCTAATGCAACAAACCTCCATGCATGCTAGTCACAGAACCGAGTATTTGATTGGCAGATTTGCTCTTTTGTCTCCTTAAAGGTCTGTGAGCACAGCAAGAAGTACTCTGTGTTTGCTCTGAGGCACAAATCACTGCAAAAATATCTTACTCTGACAAACTGGTTTATCCCATAGAACTTCCTTAGGTGTCTTTTGTAAGTTGTGTTTGATTGCATTCTAGTTTCTCTTTACATAACAGAATTTCAGGTTATAATATAAGAGAAACCTAGATTTGCTATTAATCTAGCGCATTGTTGATCTGTGGTAACTAAGTTACTCCTCGAGAAAGAAGTATGGAAAACCAAGGTTATACAAAACCCCACAAGACACCACAATAACAGTGTTTGTAATGCTTAATTTGTTGTCTATTGCATATGCAATATATACATATGAAAGTGTATGTTATTTCTATATATAAATAGATTTTTATGTATATATATATATAAAAAAAATAAGCTATGTATCCAGTGTTATGTATCTAATGGTTTATAGCAGATATTACTTAGAAAGTGTGGTCTATGGAGTCGTACCTGGCATACACCATATATTCTGCACCTTCCACCCTCTAAATTGCATGGTTGTTATGTCAACAGAGACTTTTCCTTGTGTATTACATTAGAAGAACATTCCTGATGGCTCTGGACAGAGTATCTTACCTAAACTACATATTTTAGAGCATTTAAGGTCTATTTTAAAGTTTCTTGGTTTATTTTTACATTCATTAATAAAATTCATTTTAGAAGCCTGCTTGTTACTGTATAGCAAAGTCTTAGAGGGAAACTGCCTGTGTTCAGCAAACCTGAATGGTGCTAGCTGGTTGACAAAGGTACTGTGCAACATGTACTTTACTTTTAGAAAACTGCAAATGACTATGAATAGATGTTACTAAGCTACTTTCAGATTTATTTATTTCCTGTGTTGTGATGGATGCTGTCTTCTGCATTAGTACACAGATCCTCAGATGTGTACAGTCATAATCCAGGACACAAAATGGAAGTTACAGAAATGCTACACTAGTTGGGCAATGAATCGACACCATACAGCTGTTTCTGTGTTCCTTTTTCTAACACTAATAGGGTGAGGTTCAGATCCTGAGTTTGAGTTTAACTCCCCTTCTCATGATAACAATCACATCTCTGGCTGACCATTTTCTGAATCCACATACATTCCTGTCCCTATTTTCTCTTCCATTTAGAGTCGTATATTACTGTTTGGTTTTGAGACAAAGCAGATAAGAACACGGCATCATTGCTTTATGGTTTAAGGAGCTACAGGCTCTAAATATTTAGGAATGAAAGAAATCCCCTACCTTTATTCAGTTATGGGAGATGTTGCACTTTCAGTTATCCTAACAATTGATTATTGGAATAAATCTCTTTGTGCTGATGAAAAAATCTATTCTTAACCAAAGAAAGAAATGATCGAAACTTATTCCTTCTCAAAAAAAAAAAAAAAAAAAAAAAAAAAAAATTTCTCACTGTTTCTTAATTTTTATTTTAACTTTATTAGAGAGGTAACTATCTTCTATCACCTAATAATTGTTGTCATCCTGGAGGAGAGATTATATAATTTCTCTATGGATACCTCAATGGTTTTTCCTTGATTTGTCTTGGACATAATACAGACTTCTCCCGAGTGCCCTTACAGTTATTATATTTGCTGGTTAAAGAATGCTGTACTGGAGCAGATTTACTGTACACCCAGTTCAGCATCTTTGCTACAGAAAAGCTGTTTATATTGACCATAACAAAAGTGAATCATGGATGGTGAAATCTTATCCCTTGTGGGTGATATTGAGGTCACCTGTTTCCATGAAGATCTCTTTTCAGTTCCCAGTAAATATAGGATTAGGATTTCAGACATAAGATTTTATCTACTTTCAGTATTTTTTTTAATGATACATTTATAATTAAGCTGTAACTACACATCTTTTTTTGGCTCCAACTACTCCATGAAAGAAGCTGCAGGCCATCACTTGGTTAATCGTCCCTGACAGTGAAAGGCCAAGGATTATCATTGCCTCAGATTTGTCAGCTGACACACTCACTTGATTGCTCCCTAGTCTACTTCAGGAAAAATAGGCCAGTTTAGTTAAAAATATTTAGATAGGGACACTGCCACATTATTCATTTCAATTGAAAGCTTATGGCGCAGGTCAACTGGCTGAATGAAAGGGTCATAACCTCCAGAACATGGGACATGACAAGATGATGGGGACTGGGACCAATACATCTCCAGTGGCACACCCAATCCTAAGGATGTTAGATGTCTGTGTGGTTAGTTCTATTGAGATTTTTTGTTATGTGCCTTGACAAGAGATTTTATTTGGAATCTATGATGAAAGGAGACCTATGGGCTCTCCCTCCCTCTAGTTACTGGACTTACTGATTTCCGTGCTTATATTACAGAATTTGAAATGGAAAAATCACAGAAGTACTCCATATTCACCCAATACTTCTCATGATAGGGTGTTGTAGTTTAGGTCCAGCTGGCAACAAAAGACCACATGGCCACTCACTCAGTGCTCACCTGTGGAACAGGGAGAAGAAAATATAAGGAAACTCTTGTGAGTCAAGACAAGAACAAGGACGGATCACTCACCAGCTATAGTGATGGGTAAAACAGACTTGACTTGCGGAACAAAAATCAATTTATTAGTTACCAGTCTTATTAGATTATGGTAATGAAACACAACATGAAACAGATCTTAAAAACCTTCCCCCCACCCTTCTTGAATTCCCTGGGTCAACTTTGCTCCAAATTTATCTACCTTATCTCACTCAGTGCCAAGGGAGGTCAGGGGATGGGGATTTCCCAGTCCATCACACACTGTATCTGCTGCTTCTTTCTCCTCAGGGGAGGAGGACACCTCACACTCTTCCCCTGCTGCAGCGAGGGCTCCCTCCCATGGGAGACAGTCCTCCACAAACTTCCCTGGCATTACCCCTTCCTATAAGCTTCAGTTTTCTTCATGAGCTGCTCTGGGGTGGGTTACTTCCATGGGGTACAGTCTTTCAAGAGCAACCTGCTCCAGTGTGGACTTCCCACAGGGTCACAGCCTCCTTCCAGCATGCCTCTGCTCCCGTGTGGGGTCCTCCCTGGGCTGCCTATGGGTCTCTGCTCCCCCATGACCCTCACATGGCTGCAGGGGCACAGCCTATCCTCTCACCACATCCTCTGCTCCCACCCACTTCCTCCCCACCTTTCCATACTGACCTGGGTGGCTACCTGACCATCTGTCACACATCCTACCTTTCTCTTCTACTTCCCTCTTCCCTCTGCTCCACAGCTGCTTCTCTTTTTGTGTTTTGGCCTCTTAAATATGTCAATCACAGAGGTGCTGACTGGCTCAGCCATGGCCAGAGGCAGGTCTGACTTGGAGCTTGGGGAACTTCTAGGAGCTTCTCATAGGAGCCATCCTTGTGGTCCTCCCTCTGCTGCCAAAACCCACCACCACACAAACCCAACACACAGGGAAGAAAAGTTCTGATTTTCCAGGTGATGAAGTAACAGTACCACTGCCATTTTTTCAGCAATTTTTTTCTGCCTGGTGAATCAGTGCAAATACATTAGTAGTCTGCAGCAGCAGGACCAGAATGTTCTTCAGCTGGGTAACCATGCCCATTTCATCACAGTTCTCTCTTTTAGTTGCTCAGCTGGTAGCAGAGCATTAACAGCAATTTACACTTCATCTCATCACTGATCGATCCCATTCACCCGCTTAACACCTCTGTCACAGAACAATGGAGGTATTCTCTAAAATATTGTTCTTGGCTCGATAGGATCGATTAAATATAAATGCCTGTTACTGTTCTGTGTTTCAATGTGTCTGGCTAGCTGCTAGCTCTCAAGCTGCCTGAAATGTTATAGTGCAGCATCATCATTTTTTTCTTTTTACCTCAAAGTGAATAATTTGGAAACCAAAAGAAGAAACAAATTTTATTTTGTATTACTAGTAATTGCTGTTAGATGACACATTTTCATAATGACATTATTTTGTATTCTGGGGATTTATGGTGGTATTATTCAAATACACTTTGATTTTAAACTAACAGAGTTTTGACAGAGGTTTTCTTTTCTTCTCGCCTGTCAGAAGTCAGCCAGCCTGAACAGCAGCCACTTTGCTTCCCATTTTTCTGTAGGCTGGTTGTGAGTTACATATATAGGTTTTCATCCTGGAAAAATGAATGTAAAATTATCCATTTGTTTCTCAGGGTCTTATGAAATTTAAATGACAATGTGTTAGCTACAATTTTAAAGGCACTGCTCAGTGTCAGAAACATTTATTTCAATGACCGTATGGCATCATGTTGCGGAGAGTATGCCTTAAGTAGCCTTGGAGTATTGCTCTAAATAATAGTTCATGTGAGAGTGAGCTGAGTCTCCACCTTTACATCTGGACTTTTAAGCATTTTAAAGTTAGAGGAAACCATACTTACCGTTACCATGCCTGGCTGCCAGTATGGAAAGCAGCACATCAGGTTGTGTCACCCCTTCATATTTCAGTGCTTGTAGACAGCCAGGAACTGTAAAAAAGACAGTGCAGAAGTCAAATGCCAGTTTTTTAAGGAAGTTTCAGCTGAACAGAAACAATTCTAGGGAAGGCACCTTCTGAGTAGCTGGATTACATCTGCCTTTTTGGATCTTGACATAGCATGTAGGAATGGTAAAGTTTGCCTAAGTCTCGGATTTAGGGTTTTCTGTGTCTGACAACTTCCCAGCAAAAGTGCACAAAATCTTTGTTCAAGTCCTCCTATCCCTGTAATAGCAAAAAATCTTCCGGCATATATACGTTCACCAATGAAAGCACCCAGTTATTTTCAATGTTTTTTGAATAGTGTGTTCTGGAAGTAGCTGCATTCAGATAGCTAATGGGATTGAGAGGCAAGAGGCTCGTTGTCTGTTCTCATCCACTCAGCTCCCTCTGTAGGAGCACAGGGATAGCATAGTTGTGAGAACATCACTGCCAGACAGTGCTTGGAACAAAGCAGTTAGAAACTATGCAGCTGATTTTTATATTCAGTAGCTGCTGTGTTCAGATGTAGGACATTAGAGTTCCATTCCTTACCAATGTGGGAAGCAAATTGATGAGCCGAGGTGAAGGAGAAACTCTGACTTGTGTTTCCCCAAACACAGGACCTGGTTGGAGTAGTCTCTGCCTTCTCTTCCCACACTCACTGCACACTGCACAGAAGGTGTTTCTAATGTTTGCTATCATCACTGTTATTCATCTCACATTTATTGTAAAAAACATTTGAGAGCAAAGAAAGACCTCCTCTGTCTTTTGAAGCTCTGCTTTGGTCTACCTAACCTGCCAATTGAAGCTGAGACTCAGGATAGTTACACAGTAGCACTGACAGTCTCCTTATAGCTGAGCTTCTTTCATTGAACAAGTGCTCCCATTCTTTTACCTTTAATCAGTTTGTAGACTATCTTGTCTCAACTCTCTAGCTAGGGTTGCTGGTATGATTATAACAGACATTAACTAACTGGTCTGTAACGTTCATGATCCATGAAACCTGTATTTGGTGGCTTTCTACAGGGAACACCTATGACATAATAATGCAGATGAGACTTTAACAGGTAATAAATCATATATGAGATAATTTTATATTTTCTTGAATACCAACTCTTTCTAGAGTATTTGTGTAACACCAAATTGTTTTGAAAGTGTTTCATCTAAGGAAAAACGTGTTTTTCATGCATTTTGATACTTTTACTGCTTTTTGTTCAGAAGACCATTTTGCAGGGACAGAAAACCCCAAAACCTCATGTAGCTGCTGCATATTAGAGAAACAATTGTTACATGAGAGTATGGAAAGTTATTCCAAAGCCTAATGCTTTGTCTAAGTAAAAACTTATGTTACTTTTAATTTTTTTTTGACCTTTTGCTTTGAAGTGAGTTTTCTTTTTTTTGTTTGTTGGTTTGGTTTGGTTTGGTTAGTTGGCTTGGTTTGGTTTTCCCTGTTTAATCACTGAGAGTTGCTCTGGTATTATTCATTCTAAGACATTTATTTGTTACAGAAAATATTAATGCAATATTTTTGATGTTAAAAATGCGTACTTGAGTCTTCCTCATTAATGACTGTAGCTAGAACCACATAGATAAGGTTTAATTGTTAAAATATAAGTTACCTTATTTCTTTGATCACTACTGGGAATTATTTATGGCACTGAGGTCTTCCAGCTTGGCAGCCCAATAAACTTGTTAATCAATTAGTATTGTACATATACACACAGACACAGACACACACACACACACAGAGTGCTAGGGGTTAGAAGGGACCTCTAGAGATCATCTAGTCCAGCCTCCCTGCCAGAGCAGGATCACCTAGAGCAGATCACACAGGAACAAGTCCAGGCGGCTTCTGAAAGTCTCCAGGGAAGGAGACTCCCCCACCTCTCTGGGCAGCCTGTCCCAGTGCTCTGTCACCCTCACAGGGAAGAATTGCTTCCTCATGTCCAGGTTGAACCTTCTGTTTTCCAGTTTATGGCCATTGCCCCTAGTCCTGTCACTGGACATCACTGAGAAGAGCCTGGCCCCATCCTCCTGACACCCACCCTTTAGATATTGATAAGCACTGATAAGATCCCCCCTCAGCCTCCTCTTCTCCAAGCTAAACAGATCCAGCTCTCTCAGCCTTTCCTCATATGGAAGGTGCTCCAGGCCCTTAATCACCTTAGTGACCCTGCACTGGACCCTCTCCAGTAGTTCCTTGTCCTTCTGGAACTGAGGAGCCCAAAAGTGGACACAGGACTCCAGGTGAGGCTTCACCAGCACAGAGTAGAGGAGGAGGATAACTTCCCTCGACCTCCTGGCCACGCTCCTCTTAATGCATCCCAGGATGCCATTGGCCTTCTTGGCCATGAGGGCACACTGTTGGCTCATGGTTATCCTGTTGTCCACTAGAAATCCAAGGTCTTTTACCCCAGAGATGCCCTCCAAGAGAACAGCCCCCAACCTGTACTGATTGATACATGGGGTTGTTCTTCCCCAGATGCAGTACTTTACACTTTCCGTTATTGAATTTCATTAGATTTCTTCCTGCCCAACTCTCCAGCCTGTCCAGATCATGCTGGATGGCAGCACAGCCTTCTGGCATGGTAGCCACTCCTTGCAGTTTTGTGTTGCTGAGAGTTTGTTTTGCTGAGTTTTGTTCTGTTGTACTTGCTGAGAGTACATTCTGTCCCTTTGGCCAAGTCATTGATAAACACATTGAATGGGGCTGGACCCAGCACTAATCCCAGGGGGATTCCACTGGCCACAGGCTTTCAACTAGACTCTGCCCCATTGACCATAACTCTCTGAGCTCTTTGCTCCAGTCAGTTCCCAATCCACCAATTCACCTCACCGCGCAATGGTCCAGTCCGCATTTATACATATTCCTCCCCTTTCTTTCCTAGGTCCTTACACTTCCAATGGCAGGAATGAACTTCAAAGTAGCCATGGGAGTTTCAGTGGAACACAACAGAAGCAACTAAAAAGGATAGAGAGTACTGAAGCTAGTGAAATTCTTTAGGTCATATGGACCATTCACATGGTCATATGGAACATACAGGAACAACCTAATGTTTACAGGCTCCAGTCCTCATGAGGGACTTCAGCCAGCCTGATATCTGCTAGAGGGACAACAATCAGGACATAAGCAATGCAAGAGGTGGATTGGCATTAACTTCCTTCTCCAAGTGATAGAAGAGACAATGAGAAGAGGTGATGTGCTGAACCTCATACTCATCAAGAATGATGAGGCTCACTGAGGATGTGTTGCTCAAAGGCAGCCTTGGAGCAGAATGAAAAGCATGCTCACAACCCAGGACTTCAAGAGAGCAGCCTTTGACCTCTTCAAAGTTCTACTTGGAAGAGTCCTATGGGATAAGGCCCTGAAGGGAAGAGGAGGTCAAGAAACTTGGTTAATATTCAAGGATCTCCTCCTCCAAGCTCAAAAGAGCTCCATTCCAGCAAATAGGAAGTTGGACAAAAGCATCAGGAGGCCTGCATGGATGAACAAGTTTCTCCTACACATACTCAAACACAAAAAGGAAGCATAGCAAGGGTAGAAGCAAAGACAAGTAACTTAAGAGGAATACAGAAACATTGTCCAAACATCCAGAGATGAAGTTAGGAAAGCTAAAGCCCAAATAAAATTGAATCTGGCCAGAGACATCAAGGACAACAAGAAGGTCATCTATAAATATGTGGGAGACAAAAGGAAGACTAGGGAAAATGTGGGCCCATTTCTCGATGGGATAGCAGACCTGGTTACAGAGAACATGGAAAAGGCTGAGGTACTGAATGTTTTTTTTTCCCTCAGTCTTTACTAGCAAGACCAGCCTTCAGGAATCCCAGGTACCAGAGACCAGAGAGAAGGGTTGGAGCAAGGAAGATGTACCCTTGTTGGAAGAGGATCAGGTCAGGGAATATGTAATCAAGCTGGACATGAGTAAGTCTATGGCCCCTCATGGGATATGTTTAAAGGTTATAAAAGTTTCTACCATCTTACAGTAAACTGAGTAATAAAGGTTGTTTCAGACAGCAAAGAAAAATATCCAAAAGTGAATTAAAATTCAATAACAGAATTTGATCAGCTAATTTGCTTTTAAACCCTCCCATATGTGCAGCCAATAATGAAGACTGGTATAATTATCCACTTGTTGTTCAGTATGTAATGATCTTATTGCTGTAAACAAAACAATGTGTTAACATGAATTGTTTTTTAATTATGCCTTTTGTGCAATAGCTACAAAAGATCTATACTAAAATTAACAACTCAGAAATTAATGTTCTGTGTACCTCAGTTCCACCCACTCCTTCCACCTGGCTGTTGGGGAAGTGCAGAGCACATCTGTGGCCTTCCAGTCATCCTCATAACATTTCAAAAGTCTTTATCGGTTTGTAGTTTTCCCCTCATATGAACTAGAAATATGACATCTCAACACTTTTTCAATATTTCTATTTTCTCTCTTCTGTGTCATTATCATTTCAGTCATATTTTACTGACATTGACTATTCATATATTCATAAATCTTTCACACTTGTATTGTCTCTTTCATTAACACTTTGCAGTATCCATATCTAACCTTTCTAATGTTTTGGGTTTGGTTTTGGCTTTTTAGGTTTTCGGGCTGATACCAAATCTAGTTCATTTGTTAGCATGGACATTGGATGTTTTTTTCCGGGGGGAAAAATTGAATCAGAACCATCGCTTTCTATGCTGCCAAGTGTGTTCTGTACTTTAGTCAACTGTCCTTCCCATAACTTGCATTTTCTTTTTCTTTCTCTCACTTCCCTTAAGCTCCTTCAAATTACCAAGAAATGACACTCTGAACAGGAAATTATAAAGGTAAATAGGTCTGATCTTTTGCTAGCTATTCTTCCCCATTGTTCTAAGAACAATAGTTAATACTAGAACTCTGATTCTGCAGAGTATTTATTCAAGTTGGTAATTAAAATGTACTTTATTACTTTATAGTCCATGAATGTTTTGTACTTAGGTAAATATCTGGTTCACTAATCATGTTGGAGGTGGTATTTTCTTCTAGAATAGAAGCAAAAACACATGGTCCCAACACATACAGTCCAAAGACTCAAGGTGACAGAACTTTCTACAGAAATACATGGAAGGTGAATGCAAGTATTTGCTTCACATGTCAGCAATGCTTCTTTTACCTTATAATTTATAAATTTTTCTTGGGATAATAGGTTTATTTTAGCTACCTTTGACTGGCATCAATTTTAAAATTAGAAAGAGCTTTACAGTTGCTTTAACTACTATACTAGGAAAAGGACCTTCTTCCATTGACGATAGCATTACCACAGTTACCCATTTAACCCCTTGCTGGTTTTCAGATACACATATAGCAAATCACTGGTTTTCCCTGAACTCTATATTAAAGACAACATAAAGCTAGCATTTTCCTGGTTAATTTAATTATGCATCTTTCCATACTGTTGCCCAGGTTTGGCCTAGTCTCTCAATTTCTCCCAATCAACTTTAAACACTTTGCTGTGTCAGTTATACTATACCTGTTACCTGAGGTTCATTTCACAAGCTTTGCAGAGAAGGAGATGACTTCAGAGGAGATATTTACTGAGCCATGGGAGTGTCAACTGCCTACATTAACTTGTAGGTAACACTGAGTTTTCCAACTAGATGTGGTTCATCAAAGGGTCTGTGTTGGTTTAACTGGTAGTGAGTTCATTTTCTTCATAGTAGCTAGTATGGGGCTGTGTTTTGGATTTGTGCTTCAAACAGTGCTGGTAACAGCGGGATGTTTTAGTTTCTGCTGAGCAGTGCTTACACAGAGTCAAGGCCAGTTCTGCTTCTCACAC
This sequence comes from Rhynochetos jubatus, assembly GCA_027574665.1. Taxonomy (NCBI): domain Eukaryota; kingdom Metazoa; phylum Chordata; class Aves; order Eurypygiformes; family Rhynochetidae; genus Rhynochetos; species Rhynochetos jubatus. The sequence goes on from CM050649.1 coordinate 59,562,913, forward strand.
TGCCTCACCAGTGAGTAGGCTAGGGTGCACAAGAAGCTGGGAGGGGACACAGCTGGGACAGCTGAACCCAACTGACCAAGGGGATATTCCATACCACATGATGTCATGCTCAGCATATAAAGCTGAAGGAAGGCGAAGGAAGGGGAGATATTTGGAGTGATGGCATTCATCTTTCCAAGTCACTGTTACATGTGATGGAGCCCTGCTTTCCTGGACATGGCTGAACACTTGCCTACCGATGGGAAGTGATAAATGAATTCCTTATTTGCTTTGCCTGTGTATGCAGCTTTTGCTTTACTTATTAAGCTGTATTTATCCCAGCCCATGAGTTTTCTCACTCTTATTCTTCTGAATCTTTCCCCCATCCCACCGATTTGGGGAGTGAGCAAGTGGCTGTGTGGTGCTTAGTTTTCAGCTGGTGTTAAACCATGACCGGGTCTAAAGCACAATTAGATTAGTTTGGCCCCGAAGTGTGAGAATCAAACCCAAACCCAGTTAACATTGTGATTACTATAGTTAACCAGAGTGAGTGAGGGAAAGAATATTACATTCCTATATAAAAGTCTTGGAGATTGAAATTTAACATTCCCTAAAGGTTAACGCTAATGTTAATAATTTCCCTAAACTTCTCTAGTAAATTGAGACAACTTAGCTCCTCTAAAGGGTACGGTGAAAAATCACTGTCATAAAATATACATATACCCCCAGTAAGTGTTCAGAGAATTGTGAGAGACTTGTTCCTTAGTTTTGTGGAAATACTTCTCTCAACCTCATTCTGTTGTATGCTGGCAATTGAAATTGTGACTCTTCCAGTGCATCTGAAGTGGCAACTTTGGCTTTGTCTTGTCTTTTTCTTTAATTGTAAAGCAGTATAATAAAAATTCAAAACAACAAGAAACACATTTTATGCTTATTGATAAGATTAAAAAAATAAAAGTAACCCTGGATTTCAAGAAATGTCATTATACATATTCGTGGACTGTTTCCATTTCTCTTAGTTGCTGTATACCACTAAAAAAAAACCTTTTATGGAAATTTTCAACCACCTTTCTAATTTCAATCAGTTTTACTGACTATATTGTCATGTATACATATATTTAAGGAATCCTGTCAAAAGCAAGTAGTGACATTGCCTTTGAACTATACCTCAGTATAGTTCTAAAGTCCACCTTTAAGGTATGGGATACAGGATCACATGTTTAGTTAATTCATGGCTGGAGTGTACCAATAATCCTGACACTGCATTTGTTGTGAATGGAATGAGACATTTTGATAGGTAACAATTATGGTTATCACGGATATGCACTAAATATGAACCCCTTAACCTATGGAGAAAAACTGAATACTGCTTCTAACTCAGAATTCTAAGTAAGAAGAATAAGTAAATAAACAAGAAAAACCTTTACCCAAACCCCAGTTTGAAGTCACTTAACTTTCAGACACAGCTCTGCAGAAAGATAGACATGCACGTGAAATACATATGACACAAATAGAAAGCAGTGCTGGAAAGAAAATCTTTTACAACCACAAGTTTTCTGAAGTAACAGTAACAAAAGGTCATCAAGGTTTCTGGAGTGGTAGCTATTTCATTTCTATTTGTGAAATTTAACAACAGGACATATACAGAACAAAACCTGGTGTTATTTTTGAACAACAGATTATATTGTACACTATATTTTTAATCGGATAGAATATATTCTCACACTTGGACATGTTCCTCTCATATTTATTCAGGCAAAGTTATATAGTGTGTTTGAACCCAGAATGATAGAACAGATTACATTAGACAGTGGCATAATCATGATGATTATTTTTGTTGGAACTGGTAACTGTTTCTGTGCAAACACTACACTTGAGCCTCTGGCTGTTCTACATCATCAGAAAAGTACTGTTGTAAAATTACAGTTTTTCCCTTAAACTATATATCTTTTTGGTTTACTCAATTCTGATGAAAAGAATGGGTTTTTGTTGAGCTTTAAACTTTGGTGGAATATTGATGTGGTCAGCTAAACTGAGTTTTACCACACAACATTTTGATTAAAGGAATTAGTACTTTTCAAAATTGATGTAGTACCTAGTCAATAGATGACAAAGTGTTAACTGATGAATATCAAAATGTAATCACTAATAGGAAATCACAGAGTGAATATATAGCCTCAAGAATTAATCCTCAATCCAATGCAACTCAATGTCTCCATCAGATATGTGAAAGAAAATATAAACAATTCTCTATCGAGGTTTATAGGCAACCAAGGACTGGTGAAGTGATATACAATAACATGGGTCACTTTCAAACTGAGCCAAACCATTTTTAAGAGGGTCACAGTCAAAGAGGAAAAATGCGCTCTGTCAGCTACGATTTTTCCTAGAGTCAGATTAAAAGACATAAATATGGAGGGACAAAAAATTATTGAATGGGAACTGCATCCTGGGAAAAAGCAATGACCTTGACAAAGATTTAGTGTTTAGCCATGCTGCAGAACTATCTGACCATGAATTTCCAAAAGCATTAAAAAATTCAAGGGCTAAAATTGAAGGTAGACAAATTCAAAAGCGAAGAAAGACATATTTTAACAGTGATTAACCTTTTGAAAAACTTCCCTGGAGAAGTGGTGGAGACACCTTCATAAAAGTTTCTGAGCTAAGACTATCTTTGTAAAATCTGTACTTATTCATCCAAAAATTATTAGATTCAATGAAGGTATTGCAAGGTGAAATTTTATAGTTAATATTATATTGGAGTTTAAAATAGAGGTTCATTAAGGCTCATTTTAGCCTTAAAATTGGTGGAAGCAGAAAATAAAAAAAGGAAGGGACCCATATTATAATCTGGATTTAGAATTTCTGTTGAAGCTGCTTTTCAAATGAAAAACACCTTTAGATTATGCAGAGTTCCTTCCCTCTCTCCAAAAATACTGACTTCGCTTTACATGCTTTTGGAAAAAAAAAATCAAAATACAAGTGGATGTTGTTTTAGAAAATCATCATGTTTTTCATGTTAGTCTTCTATGAAAACATCTTATTTTCAGTATAGTAGAACTCTAAGTGACTGTGTTCAAGGCTACTCTAAGAAAACCACCAAAGAAAAGTGCATATATGGTGAAGATGCAGTGAAAATATCAGGGCAGAGAAATTGACACAAGAATAGGGATAAAACAGCTAAGAGGACAATAATGTTATCAAGGACAATTAATGAGAGTAGACTTCAGTATCAGTGCTTCCTCTTATGTGCATTTCTCCCCTTCTCAGTGAGTCATACCCACTCTAGAGAGCAGTAAGTAGGAACACAGCAAGAAACCCTGGCTTTTTATTTAGCCTGTGTTACAGGAAACCTTACTGCTCAAATAGATGACTTTTCAGCGTACAGTTTGTGAATACAGGTTAAAAAAAGGAATAGCCAAATTAAGACTTTTGCCCATCACAGACAAAAGGATCAGAGAGACAGCAAAAACATTTTTCTCTCAATTCTTCTAGTCTCTTTTCCTGCTTTTTCCCTGTTCTATTTGATGTTGTTGGTTAGCTACAAAAATCCACCTTTTCTCCTTCAGCATGACTTTCAGATTTACAGAGAGTCCTTTTTAGAACCCTGCTTTAATTAGGTATTGGTTAATTAATCCCTAAAGCTCCTGTGTAAGTAATCCCTCATTAAAAAATCCCTATGAAAAATATGCACACTTTTGTTATGTATATTTTATACTATCTACTCTTCTATTCCTTGCCATATCTCATTCCATTGAAAAAATGAGGCCAAGATATCCTGAGTTCAAAAAGGCAAATGAATTATTAAGAAAATCTTCACAATTCCATTGGTGAAGCCCTGGCCACACTGAAATCAGTATGCATTTGCGACTGATTTAATGGGGCCAGGCTTTAAAACCAGAACATCCAAAAGGGTTCTAATGCTATCAAATTTCTACAAAACTTTTTAGTTTCAGCTGAGAGATGACTTATGAGAGTTAGATTTATGTGATAAGAACATCAGATTTATAATAAGGAAGTAAGCTTCTGCATTTGGTATGTATTTGCCCTAATTCTCCAGTATTCTGTAAAGCAGCATGATTTGTTTATTAATCAACAGAAGAAAAACAGGTGACAGAGCTGATGACACTTTAAAGTCATATATAGTATATGCATCACCAGGAGAATTACACATAGAATGCTTGTACATACAATAATGAGACTCGCTCTTAATCAAATAATTACATTGCTTCATGAAGACTGCATGGAATATAAATGCAGCCATCTGTCTTAGTAGAAACTTGCTAGTTCCTCAGTGGATGTGTTTATTGCCATACTGTAAAAGCAAACTACATGCTGCATGTCTGTGTAAGAGTGACGGCTTTAAGAGATCATTTGTCTAAGTAAGTAGAATATAAAAACATGCCAAATAAACAAATACATTTTCTTTTTTCTACTGAATTTTTTTGTCTAGGAATAAAAAATTGCATGGCTAAAATAAAAAAACCTTCTCAAATATGACAGCATGATTTACAACTTCCCTACTGAGCAACCATTAATAGGACAGAAGCAAAATGCAAGTCAATAAATAAATAATATGTAAAAAAAGCTTACAGCAGATTACAGTTACAGTAGCCTTTATCCTTAATTTTATGAAGCATCATCAAGATGAGTTGAGAACACAAGCAGGCAAGATAAAAATTTCCCAGAATGGGTGGCTAAAATTACTTAGCAACTAAATTATTATTTCATGTGTATATTCAGTTACCCATATATGTAATTTTTACATTATGATATATTCGTACCGAAATACTTCGGTGCATGAATATTATATGCTCAGCAAGGGAGGCAAAAGGGTTTCCTGTAGGATAATGTTAGTCAAAATCAGAAGAAACAACAATAAAATATAAATAAGAAAACTCAGAAATTATGATTGATCATATAATTTGTTTAAAACCTATAAACAAGATGATCCCACTAAATCTGAAAGAGGAGTAAAGAGCTTCAAATTGTACCAAGAAGGAGAATGGGGAATGAGTTGTCATCTGTAGAGAAAGGTTGACAGAGAAAGGAACTCCAGAAGTCTCAGTAGGGTTTTTCCAGGAAGAACTAAGCCTTAGGGAAGAGTGAATAGATATGTACAGTCTAGATTTTTGTTTGTATGCTTGCTTTGAGAGCCCTAAGTCCTTTGTTTTACATAAACTGTTATTTCCTTTAGGAGATTGCACTGTCAAGAGACCCCATTGCCGTTTCCCAGAGGGAAAAGAATCACAGCACTGGATCTAAGGCAGACTATGGAGCTATGGCTGCAGCACAAGTATTGCCCTTGCAGCTGATACTCTGGAAACCAGCACGGGGACCTGAAGGACTGCAGCTTAGCCTTCCATCAGAGGTAGTGACTTAGAGCCTGAAATCATGGGAGTATTGTATTTGCAGATCCTAAAGAAACTGATTAAATTTCCAAGACATCTTGAACATGTATGCCAAAATAATATGGGGAATGACACCTTCAGTTTCAGCAGGTTGGGGTTTTTGAGCAAGGTGCATAATCAAATGTATTTTCCAAAGATCTCAACTTAAGGATTTTTCAGTGTTCATTAAAGAGCTGCAACTAGAAAGGCATATGCTAACTAAGACTATTTGGTAATTTGAAAAAGTAACTTCAGTATCATGCTTTGATTAAGGACAATAGATTCTTTAGATTATTGCCTATGTAAGGTGCATCTGTATTTTGTAAGCATTATTGATGCTGTGCAGTTATTGCACTCCTTTGCTATGATTTGGTGCTCATCTTGAAACCAGCCAAGTCTATTTCAAGAGAGGGTATCTTGTGAACAATGATCAAAGTGTAAATTTATGCAAATTCAATGCTTCACCTTAATTACCTTGATGGCGCTTGTCAGCAGCCTTTTCCATGCTTTCACTGATAGCAAGCTATCACAAATAATTATTATTTCATCTGCAATTACAATGATGCTGTGCATTGGCTTATTGCCCAGTCACTGTATTGCATCCCACCCCTCCGCCTGCTCTTCTGGAGTTATGCCACACTGCACATCATGAATTAGCATCCCTATTTTATTCAATCAATCACCATAAACTCCTGAATTTTATGATCCCATAAGGCAGATTCTCTCTAAACTTCTACAAGTAGGATTAGTATATAAAACTGTTAAATATAGCCTTGGAAATTTCAAGGGCAAAAAGGGCTTATTTTCTCCATGATCATTTCATATCAACCCCACTGTCTTCAAAAAACCCCTTTCGTATCTCCCCTTCCCCTTTTTTTCCTCAGTGTACTTTACATCAGCAAATCAAATACTGCTATTGTTGACAACTGAAATATGGACTTTAGAGGTTAACAAATTACTTCCAAGCAGCCCTAGATTATCGTTGTCAAAAGGGCTCTACTTCATGGGAATGGATTTGGTTCCATAGTGTTGGAGGTTTGACTAAACTCCAATACCAGGTGCAAGCAATGAACAACTCAGGAAGTAAATAACTACCTGCTTGTTCCCATTCTACAGTTGAGTAATGGAGAGAATAACTAGTGTGACTGAGCCCTACCCCCATTTCAAGTAAGCAGTTTATTTGTCATTACACTGGATATGCTTGCATGTATTGTGAAGGGCATGGAGAATGTGGGGATGTGAATGACTGGCTGGTTTTCTTTATGAATGCTTATACATCATCTTAAATCACTAGTTCTGGCTAACATGCAAAAAGAAAGCAAATATAAAAGAAAAAAAAAAGGCAATTAAATAGCAACATATGGTCAATTATATAATCTCTTAGAGAAGGTTTTAAAAAAGAAAAAATATTGGAAGAGAAGCCTGAAGGAATGTTTCCATTCTTTAACTAGAAAACAATGTTTATTGACTCTTCAAGGTGAGAAGAAAAAGACCTGAAATATAAATAAACACTCTAGCTGTGCAAACCCATTCTAAGAAAAGGAAGCTGAAGACGATATAGACAAGTTGGAGTTGATAGCGGCCCTCAGCTGTAAAATCATAAATGGCAACTAGCTGTAAAATATAAACCCAACATTCCATAAATAGAAAGATACATTTGTAAGTAGTCCTTAAAACATGACACAGGAGCTCAAGCAATATCCCAGAATTACAAACTCTATAATGTTTAGACCAAAGGAAAGAACTTTAATTAAACTTTCCATAAATTAAAGGAGAAACATTCCAACTTAAACCAGAAAAACACATCTACAAGACATTAAAACACATCACTTACTGCACACAAATTTTGAAACTACAGATCAGAATATTCCAGAAAAGCAAACACAGATCACAGGATAAAAGAGCCATCATTGATTTAATCTAGAAAACCTGTAAAGAACACAAAGCTGGTAAAACCATGAAAATCTAGCTATATGGGATAATAAAACAGGGATAGGGTATTTCCAAAAGACAAATAAAAGGAAACAACATCCTCACTGGATTTGAATCAGAGCTGGAAAAACAAGTCTGTGGAAGATCAGAATGATGCTTAATAGTTTGCAACAAAGAGACATTGAAAGCAATATAAAGTCAAGAGGTCATGTACACCTGGTGAAAAATCCCATTTGAAAATATGAAGGCAAACAGGGGTTGCAAATCAGCTGCCCTAGTATAATGTAAAGCAAAATAGTCCTTCTGTCTGGTAACGTGTGTGCTATACCGAATCCAATGGACTTAAGAGAGTTACACACTTGAAATATAAACATCTACAGAAGGATGAGTTAAATCACTTTCTGTATTCCAGTGACTGTATTTACCAGAACTCTACTGGGCATGACGGGAACTTCTAGCTCACATATCTGTATCTGGACTGGAACATAAGGGTCTAGTGCCAAGAAGTCTGCACAATCTGGCAGAGGCAGCACAGGACCTATAGAAGATGTATGCTTTTTGTTTTGGTATCTATAGGTCAGGTGAGATACCCTACATTATCTTACAAAAGCACCTGGTATCTAGGCTTAAGCAACAGACTCATACCCTGTGTTGTAAAAACTTAAACATCAGTGTCCTAAACTGCATGTTGAATCCTTTTCCAAAAGTCTATTGGATTAATTGAAAACCTGTAATGAAACAAATTCTAATGAGTGAATATATAGATCTGCTGTTCCCATAGTCTGATTTGTTGAAAGGTTCAAAGCAGAGAGTCTCAAATATTAACTTAAATTATCAGTAGAAACAGAAAGACACAAGACCCCAGGCATACAGTCCTCCATAAGTAGTGATTGTGTAACTAGGAAAGCCCAGAAGATACTGGAAAGGAACCAACATATCTAAAAATCCTTTCATGTAGCAGAGTGTTATTCTTTCAAATTATCAGCTTGTAGGAAGCCACCAACCATTATACACCTACACTTACAATAAAAGAGAACTGTAGCAAAACAAACATTGCGTTATGTAGCAAACTGCTTCCTCATTATGAATTCAAACCAGTAATAAATAAAGATTACCATCCCAAATCTGTTTTATTGCCTTATCTTTATGAAGCCATGTCCAATTATTACTTGAAGGGCTTTCTCCTACATGTTGGAAACTCCCTGGAGTCATGCCAGAAAGTATGGATGGGTATTTATGTAATTGCAGAACCAAAAAAATAAAATAATAATAAAAAAAATTGGCAATCCTTTTATTTTCCTACCACTGGGAAAAGTTGACAGGAATTCCCTGTCACTGATGGGCAGTGGAATCCTTCCCAATATTAAGGTGTTCCTGAATTAGTGGGCTGAACTGTAATGCACCAGTAGTTAAGATTTGGTTTTTGTGTTGAAAAATGGAGCTATGCATGTTTGAAATGTTTTACTAGAAGATCAGTAACTTTACTTCACATCGTAAAACTGTAGAAGTTTAAAATAGAAAATAACTAGATAATCTAATTAAGCTAATTCTGCAGTTTTCTCAATTGTACATTAACGGGGATTTTGGTTCGCTTACATTGAAGTGTGTTAATGAGGTTATTTGCTGGGCTGGAAAATATTCCACAACCTGCCAGGGCACAGGCAAGAAGCTGTTCCAACTATTTGCACTTCAGTTATGTCATCTCACTTCTTCACTGTTGTGCCCTATCGACTGCCATGAAGTTAAACATGAAGGCGCTATTACTGTAATGCAGTAAGCATGTGCTGTATATGTTACTGAAATTCTTTCATCACCCTTGGCAAAGTGAAATGTTTGCAGCTTAAGTGTTGCATGTGGGTGATTTTACATGCCGTGGAATGAGACACACACTGCCAAACTGCTATACCCCACTATGTCTGATTTGTAAACCATCACTACTGACTGATGTTCCTTGTGATTTGTAGTACTCTACCCGTAGAGAATTATTAACAAGACAATGTATATTAATACTGGTGGAAACCATATTAATGTAATTGCATCAATATAGCGATTTGCACCTAATAAATGTGAGTGAGCATTTACTAATGGATAATTTATTCTACTGGTGAGAGAATGTTTCTGACTAAATCTATTTCATATACATCTGTTCACTAAATCTGCTTTTGACTATCATTTGCTCGTTGTCCAAGTGCAGAAACCCTATCATTAAAAACCTAGTAGTTAATGTATCCTCTGTCATATGTTTATACTAATGGGATGTTATCTGTGGTTCACCTGCAGCTTGACATGGTACTATTATAAATGAATTTTGTATTCTGTAGGCTTTACTTTTACCTGAAATCTACAGTAGCAACACAGTACTTGTGAATTTACTGTTGCATTTGTCTTTGACCTACTGTCTTTATCTTCCCTCAGCACCTGGAGATTTTTTCATATTAATTACGTTCTACCTGAAATTAATTCTGAAGTATAATTCAGTTCAGCCTGCTTCAAAGAGAAAAAAATAAGATTTTAAATACATTATTAATAGAATATTAGACCAATGTAGTCCACTAAACAGTTAATAATTGATTTCCCTCATATGCCCTGCACAGGCTGCAAGGCTACAGCTATTCCACAGCTGACTGTGGCACACTGTTGTGTGCTGAAGCGAAATCCACTGACCACCTGCACTTCATGTCTACTTGCCTCTAAACCCGCACCAAGTGTGAAGCAAAGGAACAGGCTGTCCAGGAGACAACTTAGGTAAGGGAGCATTGTGGATGGGTCAGAGGAAGGACTCTTGCACAGCCCGTGCCCCTGTTGGCAGAGCTTGCTGGAAATATCCTTTTCTTTAAATTCAAGGCTGACTTTTGAGCCTGTGTACCAAAGGCAGCTCAGACAAATCCTCGGTCAGACCTTTTACAAGATCCATCTATTGAAAGTGATGTCTTCAGTTTTGGATGTTCCAGTAGCAGTTTCAGATAAGCTTTAAAGGACTCTAATTCTCCCCAGTCAATCTTTAGATGAGGTTGAGCAGATTGTCCACGTTCCCCTGGCAAGCTGTTTGACTAAAAACACAGATATAATTTATTCAAACATCTAGTGAAAAAAGTTCAGAAAAAAACCCTGCACCTCAGAATCATAACACAGATATCCAGAAATAGCCATCTGTCACAAAAAACTACTGGCAGCAATAAGAACAACATTGAACCTGAATTCCTGTTATCACTTCATTCTGCTGTACTGTCACAAGCACACCCTCTAGCACAGGTGCCTTGTGATGTTAACCATATTCATTAGGAAACCAAAATGTTCAAAGTCACACTTAACAAGAGCCATAGACACAGGCAGCTGCTTTATACTGAATGTTAAATTTCCTTTGATATTATTTCCATGAAGATTTATGAGAAAAAAAAATGTATTCTTTTATCAACTTAGACACTCAAGACCCTCAAGGATCTCTTTCTAGAGGGACTTCAGAGCATAGATGGCATCCAGGAAAATAAAATAAAACATCATTGAAACAGTTAATGAATTTCTTGTAAAAGCTTAGCAAACCAAAATGTAGCCTAGGATGGCTCTGCTGCATGATTCACAACAGTATACCTGATCATTTTGCAGATAGTACCTTTGCTACAGATGGCATGACTAAAAATGCAGTCAGTCTCCTTAAACGGAAATCTGAGCAAAGATGATAGGTGGAAAGGTTGTGCATTCCAACAGCAGGTACCATGCTATGGAAGCAGAAAGGTTATAGATGAGTTCAGTCCACAGGGAGATGGTGATTTATACTTTGGCTTGATAAATTTCAGAAAGTTTTTATACATTCTTATATCTGTTCTTTCTGATATACTTCTGCAAAGGTGGACATCTCAGAAACAAAATAAGTAATTTCCTGCAATACTTTATTACTAATGCTATAAATGATTTCTCCCTGTCTTATAAAATGATGTTTCTAAATACGTACACTTGTGATATTGTCGTGGTTTAACCAATATGTAAGATAATGGAGGCTCAATCTCCATAAATGTTACTGCAATATGAATGTGAATATCTGTAGGAGCATACAGATGGAGAAAATACATTATTCTTTAATATAGTCTACTTAGTCAATAAGTATACTAACTTATACCTATTGTACCTAGTACTGAAAAGTTTTGTGTTCTTCAAAAACTTGTAATAAAGATAACACCCACCTGATACGAACAGCGTAATTCCCAGTAGAATGTACCCAAACCAGTTCTGAGAAAGAGTCCTTATCATTCATCAAATTGAAAACGTTTCACTGAGGCTATTCATATTCAATAAACTCTAAGATGTTGACATAGATTTTTCAATCTTTTAATGTCCCTGGCCAATGTTTACACTTCCATTTTATTGTATTTCCTGTATTGAAAGGAGAGTAATTCCCCTTTGAGAGAGACTATTGAGAAACAAAAGTCCCCCTCTTCCTTGGTGAGGTTGGAAAACCCTGTTTTGAAAAAAATTGAGAAATACTACCAGTCAAAATCCTGGACTATGTGAGTATCCTGTCTTTCATTTTCACTCTACTCTTAAGTTAATTGGTCACTTGTTATTTTAATAAAAAGCCTCAAACTTTGGAGTAATTACAGAATCACTACGTTTAGAAAAGACCTGTAAGATCATCTAGTGCAACCAGATAAAGATAAAGCAGATTTTGCAGGTAGTGTAAAACAGTAGCGCTGAGAAACTATGTACACTGTGCCTGTTCTGGACTGCTTCATCTTTCCAGGTTATTTGTGCTAGAGATAAGAGTACTTTCTGGGGAATATCCCAAGGATGCACAGATAAGCCCAAATGTCTGGTCTAGTCATGGGTTTCTAGTTTCTATAACCACCTGTCATCCTGACAGCTAAGAGTTAAGTGGAAAATTAAAACACAAAATGTGAACCAATCAAAAACAGGTAATCAAATGTTGAACATCATAAATGGATCTTGCCTCCTGCCCTGAATTCATTCAAATTAATCATTGATTAGAGCCATAATAAAACATAAACTGTTCTACTCCATTGCCACATGCCTACCAGTTACTAAGGCAATCCTTAGTAATTTAACTTCTCAAGTTCCCATTCCTAGGCATGAGCTGCAGTAGTCAATAAAAAGCAATTTAAACAGCAGTGTGATCTCTCTTAAGTCTAATTTATTAACTATACTTTTGAGTAGATTCTCTTATTTCCATTTCATTTTTACCCAGGCTTCCCAAGAGAATGAGGTTTATGTGATCAGGAGAGATTGGTGTTTCAGGGGAAGAGGGAGGAATTTGATGCATCTTCAGGTACCCAACTGTTGAATCTGATAGTATCCAAAGAAACTCAACAGAAGATTCACATCGTGAATTGCACTGAGAAACATCTAGTGAAACAGGCAGCCATGCTGAGGAAACACATCTCCTTTGCTTGCTCTGAGGGAGATATCACAGTGGAAACTCTCATGTTGGTGAACAGGTCAGTGAGCTCACATGGGGAGAATATCTTACAGATGCCCCAACCATAGGAAAGCTTTAATTGAAGTTCATGGTTAACAAGGTGTGGGCAGGGCCAGGAGCAATGGTGGCCAGCCCTGCTCTCCCACAAAAGGCAGCCCTGGGGGGAATGAGCCATCAGAAGCACTGAGACCAGGGCAGGCAAACAGAGCGTAGTGCCGCAGTCAGGGTGTTGTGAGGCACTGGCACAGCAGTTTGCATGGGAGGGCATGCAGGGAGTGCACCACCTCAAAGGAGCGGCATCCCACTGGCCAAGTGGGAGATGTAAAGTACACATAACCCAGAAACAGGACATGGTTCTGTGACCATCTGCACAGGTCCAGGGCACTCATCCCACCTGACCCTCAAGGCAGCATGGTGGGCAACTGTTTGAGAGCAAAGGCTGCAGCTCCAGACGGGGGATCTGCATCATCTTTACTCTGAGGGTGACAGAGCACTGGAGCAGGCTGCACAGAGAAGCTGTGGAGTCTCCCTCTCTGGAGATATTTGAAACCCACCTGGACACATTCCTGTACAATCTGCTCTAGACGAACCCGTCTTGGCAGGGGAGTTGGTCTCGAGAGGTTCCTTCCAATGCTGACCATTCTGTGATTCTGTGATCTGCCCCAGTGCTGACTAATGGCTCTGCCCAGAATAAGCTGCTGATGGGAGAGACTGCAGTGCAGGCCTCAGGATGCAGGATGTGTCCAGACCTCTCTCCTGGGGCAGGGACAGGCAGCAGCCTTGCCTGCAGAAGGTGAGCCCAGGGGGAGCACCTCCTGCAGTAGGTGGCTGAGCTGCAGGAGGCCATGAGAAGCTAAGAAGGCAGCGTAACACCAGGGAGGCTGGGAAGGGGTTAGATAGCTGGATCCAAGTCTGCAGGGCTACAATTTTACTGGCACCATGAACATGTGTTGGGTTGACTCCTATGACCGGAGGGTTGGAATGGAAGGATACAGGATCTTTAGGAAAGACAGGCAGGGGAGATGTGGAGGGAGTGTCACCTTCCATGTCAAAGCCTAGCTGGAGTGCATGGAACTCTGCTTGGGGATGGATGAGGAGCCAACTGAGAACTTACGGGTCAGGATTAAAGGGAGGGCAGACACAGGTGACATTATAGTGGGGGTCTGTTACAGGCCACATGACCAGGTAGACCAAGTGGATGAGGCCCTCTACAAACAGGAGCAACCTCATGTTCACAAGTCTCAACCCTAATGGGAGACTTCAACCACCCTGATATCTGTTGCATAAGCAAGCCAGGAAGTTCCTGGAATGTAGTGACTTCCTTCTCCAAGTGATAGAGGAGTTAATGAGGAGAAGTGCCATGCTGGACCTTGTACTCACTAACAAGGAGTGTCTGGTGAGTAATGAGAAGCTAAAGGGCAGCCTTGGCTGCAGTGACCATGAAATGGTGGAGTTCAAGATCCTTAGGGCAGCAAGAAGGGTGCACAGCATACTCAATAGCTGGACTTCATGAGAGCTGACTTTGGCCTCTTCAGGGATCTGCTTGGTAAAATGCCATGGAATGAAGCCCTGGAGAAAAGTGGGATCCCAGAAGAGCTGGTTAATATTCAAGGATCACCTTCTCCGAACTCAGGAATGATGCGTCCAAACAGACAAGAAGTCCAGCAAAAACACGAGGAGGCTCGCATGGAAGAACAGGGAGCTCCTGGGCAAACTCAAAACCAAAAAGGAAGCCTACAGAAAGTGGAAGTAAGGACAGGTAGCCTAGGAGGAATACAGAAATACTGTCCAGACCAGGAATCAGGATAGGAAAGCTGAAGGCCTGATTGAATTAAGTATGGCCAGGGATATCAAGGGCAACAAGAAAAGCTTCTATAGGTACATCACTAACTAAAGGAAGGTCAGGGAAAATGTAGACTCTCCCCAGAAGGAAATGTGAGACCTGGTCACCCAGGATGTGGAGAAGGCTGAGGTAGTCAATGACTTTTTTGCCTCAGTCTTCAGTGGCGAGTGTTCAAGTCACACCACCCAAGTCACAAGTCAACACACTGGAGGGAAGGGATGCCATCAAGAGGGACCTTGACAGGCTGGAGAGGTGGGCCTGTGCCAACCTATGAAGTTCAACAAGGCCAAGTGCAAGGTCCTGAACCTGGGTTGGGGCAATCCCAAGCACAAGTACTGGGTGGGTGGAGAATGGATCGAGAGCAGCCCTGAGGAGAACGACTTGGGGGTACTGGTGGATGAAAAGCTGGACATGAACCAGCAGTGCACACTGGCAGCCCAGAAAGCCAACTATATCCTGGGCTGTATCAGGAGAAGCGTGAACAGCAGGTCGAGGGAGGGGATTCTCCCCCTCTATTCTGCTCTCATGAGACCTCACTTGGTCTACTGTGTCCAGCTCTGGGGCCCCCAACGTAAGAAGGATATTGACCAGTTGGAGGGCCATGAAGATGATCAGAGGACTGGAGCATCTCTCCTATGAAGAAAGGCTGAGAGAGTTGGGCTTGTTTAGCCTGGAGAAGAGAAGGCACTGGGGAGACCTTATAGCAGCTATCCAGAACCTGAAGGGGGCCTACAAGAAAGCTGGAGGGGGACTTTTTACAAGGGCATGCAGTGATAGGACAAGGGGTAATGGGTTTAAGCTGAAAGAGGGTAGATTTAGAGTTGATATAAGGAAGAAATTCTTCACGGTGAGGGTGGATGCCCCATCCCTGGAAATGTTCAAGGCCAGGCTGGATGAAACTTTGAGCAACCTGTTCTAGTGGAAGGTGTCCCTGCCCATGGCAGGTGGGGTTCAACTAAATGATCTTTAAGGTTCCTTCCAACCCTAACCATTCTACGATTCTACTATTCTATGTGTGAGAAACAGAAACGAGGAAGTTCTGGTTTACCATGCTGGAATTTGTAAGTGACCATTCCTATGGGAGTTAGAAAATCTCTTCACCAAATGTATTTGTGTGCTTATTAATCATACTGCTGAGGTAATCTGTGTTGAACATAAATTCATGGCATGCTAACTATTATAACCATCATTAAAACACCATTAAAATATAAGGCATCTCTAGTGCCTTTTTGTCAATAGAATAAGCCATAAAAAGTCTGTCTCATGCAGTTTAGCAGTCGTGAAGTGATAATGAACAGCATGTTATTAACTACTAAATTCAGAGACAGTAGTAAAAAGTACTTTAACATCAGTAACTTTCAACCACTGGAACATTGGTCAGATTATAACATTTTATTAGACAAAAAGAAATGAACACATAAAGATCAGCAGATAAGGTAGATGTTAAATTTGTCTTTACTGACTTTTAAAGTAGAACTGTTTAAAGCTCAATGCAAATGTAGAAAATCTCCAACACCACAACCACATCTACCATTAAAATGAACTTTTGTACTGGAACATCATGACCAACTATGTCTTCATCACCTGAATGCATGAACACGCCTGAAAATTTCTAATTGTAGCCTAATGTGGTCAGAATTATTTTTTCCTTAAAATATAATACTTTTCCCTATTTGTTCCATGTATGTAGTATTGACTTAGCCTTCAGATTTTTTGTCTTTGGAGCTTACCATGTAATCTTGAAAAGATTTTGTGAATAAATGAATTGAAATGAAATTAAGTGTGTGTAGTTCAACAGAAAGAAATCTCAAGATTTCAGGCTGTAAGTACCACATTAAGAATCGGAAGACAATAAAGATCCTACAGCCTAGATTTTTCTTCAAATGAACAGGGATATATTATTTTCTACTCATACATTTAGACTGTGAATAGAAAATATACCCACATGACCCTATTTTATTCAATATAGTTGCACAAATGAGAAAGAGAGGAGTTTAAATATAGTGGGGTTCAACAGCTGGCCTGTAACTTGAATTGAACTAAGATCCTGTAGTAATATTGTTGGGTCTATTAATAAGACTTTTTGCTTTAACCAAGAGCTAGATCTTGAAAATATATGTTTAGCATATCATTAGTATAGTCTGTTTTATTTTTGTTTTTTTTTTTTCTTAAATACATTAATTCCTCAAGTGTGCTGCTGTCTACAGGTAAGATCCATTTGTGCAAACATGTTGTTACACAGTGGCCATAAAACAAGATGCATCTTACAACCCCAGAGATTGTTTATGCTTGCAAATATTTTTTCTTAGGTTCACACAACAGTGTACTACCCTCAGGAATGTAATCTAATGTCATCTTTGATTGAATTTTAAGTGTTTTCAATAACACTTTCACTCTTGCTCCCCTCCACTTATCTTGTGAAAGGTTCAGGCAGGAAGGGGAACTTGAAACATTTTATAGTAGTTGAGGGTATGCTCTTTAACGCTGCTGTAGACTGTAATGCTTTCTACATGTTTATTATATTAAAAGAAGTACTTTTTTTTATTTGTTTTGAAAGCAAAACAAACAAACAAAAAAAGGCCTGAAAAACACAGACCCTCAATTTACTGTGGATATTTAAGGGAAAGAGATAGTAAATTATCAATTACAGATTTTTCACTTGTTGCTTATATTGTCTTAACACAGTGACATATATTATTTGGGCAGAAATTCATGGTGTGTTATTCAAGATCTTAATCTGGATTGCTTAAAAGGATGTCTGTGCAGCCACAGCTGCTTACAGCACTGAAATTTCCTGTCTAAATCCCACTGTTGGCACATCATAGCATGGAGCGACTTGACTTGGTGCCTCACCATGAACAGGGTAGAACTGCAACGCTAAGACACCTTGAAAAGGAAACTTGGCACACAAGCAGACGAAATGGGATAGAAAACAAGGGATTAAATGTGCAAGCTGCCGTGCAAAAGTCCTGGTAGTTCCATATATCCAGAGTGCAAAACTAATGATTAAGAAGAGATCTTCCACAGACACTGTGGAGACAGCTGATGTGTCCTACAACTATCCTTGAGGACCACTAAAGCAAAACAGCTAAATGCTGTTTGATTGAAATGAGTAATAACAAGCACTTCTTGTGTTACAGATTTTTGGATTTTTGTTGTGCATGCTATTATCTGTAGGCTAATTTGGCTTGCATATGTTCTTAGAGCTGATACTACTTACAAGAAAACAATTCACATTGGTAAGTCATTTTGTACAGGAAGGTACACTCCTTACCTTGGGCTTTAGAAAAGAACATACCACTAAAACCTGTTGCTACTGAAAAAAGTCAATTATAGAAAACTTAAATTATAAATAACTTCAGGAGGTGAATACAAATATTTTATAACCATCCACATGCTATCTATATTTCAAAACTATTTTCTTTGTTTTAACCTTTCTAATCACTAGAGATCTCAGTTATGTACCCTGAAGTTCAGATTAAGGGCAGTCCATCTGTTCAGAACTTCCTGAACAATCAAATAATATATTTTATTATTGTATGGAATATAGTAAAAGTAGATGTGTTTTCTGCTACATATCAAAACATATTTTCTGTTGCACAGAAAAATGAAACCCAGGACTGAGACTGTTTCCCATTTACAAACAAAATAACCAGTTTCTGTTACGAAAGAGAAAGGATAACACTGAGTATTTTTCATTTTACTGTCCTCAGTGTAGCAGATAGGAAAGGGCAACACTGAGGTCACTTTCTAATAAAAAGTTGATAAAATAGTCCATAAAAATGGAAATCAATAACAGAAAGAGAACTGATTCCACCCTAATGGTTTCTCTGAGCACATAGCAGCCCAGCATCTACACAAAGTTTTAAAATCTTCAGAGAGCTCAGAAGAGTTATTGATTATTTATTTAACTAGGAGGTGCCATCCTAAAGCAGTGACCCCTAAAGAGGGTCCAGCGCAGGGCCACTAAGATGATTAAGGGCCTGGAGCACCTTCCATATGAGGAAAGACTGAAAGAGCTGAGTCTGTTTAGCTTGGAGGAGGCTGAGGGCGGATCTTATTAACACTTATAAGTATCTAAAGGTGGGTGTCAGGAGTAGGGGCCAGGCTCTGCTCAGTGGTGTCCAGTGACAGGACTAGGGGCAATGGCCATAAACTGGCAAACAGAAGGTTCAACCTGAACATGAGGAAACCCTTCTTCCCTGTGAGCGTGACAGAGCACTGGGACAGGCTGCCCAGAGAGGTGGGGGAGTCTCCTTCCCTGGAGAAATTTGAAACCCACCTGGACACATTCCTGTACAATCTGCTCTAGATGAACCCGTCTTGGCAGGAGAGTTGGACTAGATGGTCTTGAGAGGTTCCTTCCAATGCTGACCATTCTGTGATTCTGTGATCTGCCCCAGTGCTGACTAATGGCTCTGCCCAGAATAAGCTGCTGATGGGAGAGACTGCAGTGCAGGCCTCAGGATGCAGGATGTGTCCAGACCTCTCTCCTGGGGCAGGGACAGGCGGCAGCCTTGCCTGCAGAAGGTGAGCCCAGGGGGAGCACCTCCTGCAGTAGGTGGCTGAGCTGCAGGAGGCCATGAGAAGCTAAGAAGGCAGCGTAACACCAGGGAGGCTGGGAAGGGGCTAGATAGCTGGATCCAAGTCTGCAGGGCTACAATTTTACTGGCACCATGAACATGTGTTGGGTTGACTCCTATGACCGGAGGGTTGGAATGGAAGGATACAGGATCTTTAGGAAAGACAGGCAGGGGAGATGTGGAGGGAGTGTCACCTTCCATGTCAAAGCCTAGCTGGAGTGCATGGAACTCTGCTTGGGGATGGATGAGGAGCCAACTGAGAACTTACGGGTCAGGATTAAAGGGAGGGCAGACACAGGTGACATTATAGTGGGGGTCTGTTACAGGCCACATGACCAGGTAGACCAAGTGGATGAGGCCCTCTACAAACAGGAGCAACATCATGTTCACAAGTCTCAACCCTAATGGGAGACTTCAACCACCCTGATATCTGTTGCATAAGCAAGCCAGAAACCCTTCTTCCCTGTGAGGGTGACAGAGCACTGGGACAGGCTGCCCAGAGAGGTGGGGGAGTCTCCTTCCCTGGAGACTTTCCAAAGCCACCTGGACTTGTTCCTGTGTGATCTGCTCTAGGTGATCCTGCTCTGGCAGGGGAGTTGGACTAGATGATCCCTAGAGGTCCCTTCCAACCCCTTACACTCTGTGAATCTGTGACTCTAGTCCTCTGTACACCCTCACTACAGGTTGCCAGGGTGTCTGCTTCGCACACCTTGGGTCAGGGAGCTCCCTCCTTTCTGTAATAACCAAAGCCTTACCACACAAGAGCAAAAGCCAAAGATGAAATGTACCCTGGAAAAAGAATATGACAGACTGAAGACCATCTGCTTCACAGCCAGGTCCTCAGATGTTTATAGGAAATTTATCACTGCAAAGAAAAGCATACTTCTTCCAAAAAAATAATCCCTACAGGCCTTGTCACTCTGATCTGAGAGAAACATCCACCCTCAGTCTCACATCTGGAGAACGGATAAGCAACTGTCAAGAGACTATCTGGAAGCAAGATAGTATTTAATCATGTTTAATTAATTATTATCTATGTTTTCAGTAAAGGGCAAGAATAGATCTTACAAGTTGGGGAAATCATCCTTTCACCAGCTGCCTCTTTTAAGAATAGTGACATTATCAGTGTAACTGTAGTCTAAATGGTGGTCGGAGACACAGCATCAACAGTCAAGGACTGTGTCACACAGGGTTAGGCTACATCTTTGCAATCTTTATATCTAAAAATGTTTTAATGTTTAGATCAAAGATTGCATGACTGCTTCAGGGGTAATGGTCAGATTTCTAAAAGTAAACATTTTCTTTCCACTACTAAGCTCAAACTATTAAATCACAGATATTATTTGCAGAAGGCTGTTTCATGTTTCATGTTGAAATGCATTAACCTCAGTCTAGTATCTAGTGGCTCAATTTTCCAAATCAGAAAATGAATAAAAAATAAAAGAAAAATACTATAACGGTTTGCATTTATTAACAACTTGGTTGGCTTTCTCAGTAAAAAAAGGAAAAAACCACAGAATGGGACTGAAGAATAATTTGCTTTCATCCTTCAGAGGGTCTCATTATCAGGGCAAATCATGGCAGTAGGTCAGATGGAGAGAATTTTATTTTGTCTTATTACTTATCAGAATTTATTTTTAAAAATGGTCCACATGTTCCAGTCCAGCTGCTTTCACAGAGAGTGAGATTTACTTTAAAAATATATAGTAAAAACAAGAATATATGAGCAATTTAGTTCTCCATAAAGATGGTACAATGAGAGGTCTCAGAAAATTACCAAAGACAGTGGCAATAATAATTTATCTATGCCATGGAACTGCACAAGTTATTTCTAGCCTTAAGCTCCTGGTTGCATTGGGTTTGCATGGCAAGATTTTGGGAACAGGGGTGCGCTACAGGGATGGCTTCTGTGAGAAGATGCTGGAAGCTTCCCCTATGTCTGACAGAGCCAATGCCAGCTGGCTCCAAGATGGACCCACTGTTGACCAAGGCTAAGCCTATCAGCGATGGTGGTAGCACAACTGGGATAACATATTTAAGAAGGTGCGAAAAACTGTAGAGGGGAGAAGTTGCAGAGGAGAGGGAGAGAGCACAAGATGGGAGAGAAACAGCTCTACAGACACCAAGGTCAGGGGAGGAGGAGGGAGAGGAGGTGTTCCAGATGCTGGAGCAGAGATTCCCAGACAGCCCGTGGTGAGAGGGCAGGCTGTGCCCTGCAGCCATGGAGGGCCACAGGGGAGCAGAGACCCTCCTGCAGCCCAGGGAGAACCTCACCCCAGAGCAGGTGGATGCCCAAAGAAGGCTGTCATGCTGTGGGCAGCCCACACTGGAGCAGGCTCCTGGCAGGACCTGTGGCCCCGTGGAGAGAGGAGACTAAGCTGGAGCAATGTGTTAGTAGGACTTGTGATCCTGTGGGGGACCCACACTGGAGCAGGCTGCTCCTGAAGGACTGTCTCCCGTGGGAGGGACCCCATGCTGGAGCAGGTGCAGAGTGTGAGGAGTCCTCCCCCTGCGTAGGAAGGAACAACCAAAACAGTGTGTGATGGACTGACCACAACCCCCATTCACTGTCCTCCTGTGCTGCTGGAGGGAAGGAGGCAGAGAAAAGTGGGAGTGAAGTGAGCTCAGGAAGAAGAGAGGGGTGGGGTGAAGGTGTTTTAAGATTTAGGTTTAGCTCTGTTTTACTTTGATTTAACTGGTGATAATTTGAATTAATTTTTACCCATGTCAGATTTTCCCATGGTGGTGGTTGCTGAATGATCTCTCCCTGTCCTTATCTCGACCCACAAGCTTTTTGTTATATTTTCTCTGCCTTGTCCTGCTCAGGAGAGAAGTGACAGAGTGGCTTGGGTGGGCACCTGTGCTCCAGCCAGGGCCAACCCTCCACACTAGTTTAATTTAAAGTTGTTGCTTAAAGAATTATTGAATGAGACAGTCAAGCATCTTCATGTATTTGCTAACAAGGAGATTTACGCTGCTGTAGTAAAACCTCAAAAAACAAAGCTATACATTATTTTGTCATGACAAACATGTAAGAGAGGCAGAGAGAAGGAAAATGTTTTCACATGAGTTTTAAGGGAAAGTTAATGAAATGTGTTGTCTCTACGTGTACTACACCAAATTAAACCCAAACACATTTATTGACTTCTGTGGTAGCACCCTAAAAAAATCTTCTGTTACAGACCCCACAGTAGAGTGCCACGAATGTAGAAAATGCACCTTCATTTACACATACATCATATATACACACACACATATATAAGCACATATTTATGCACAGTGTAAGTATAATAAAGGTCTTCCTTAATTTCCTAGGCAACTTCATTTTTATTCTGTCTTGTCAGAAATTCTTCAACCCATGCATTAGTGCTCTGTGTGCATTCAGTACAAAGGTGTTGGAATGTCTGAATCAGCATTTATTTTTTCTCCACAGAGAAAAGTGAAAGAAATGTTGCGCATTGTTCTGAACACCAGCGTACAAGTTTCATAAATCATTGATTTCTTTCCACTGGACCTGGGAAACCTTGATATAGCATTGGTATATACAAGGAATACATGGTATCTGGAGGAATGCTTCATGAATGTTTAATTTTTAGCAGTCCATTGGGGTGCCTTGCAACCGTGTTCTATTACTGTTCATAAAATTCAATTTTTCCTTGGTCAGATTAATATTAATGAAAGGTCATTGGAATATATTCTAATAACTCCAGTGTACAGGCCATTTTATTGTAAAGAAATAGCCAACTTGTTTTCAACCCAAAAGGTAATTTAACAGAAAAGAGGGATAGAAGACTGTCTTTTAGGTCTTATCAGGCTAACCTTAGTGGCAGAGGTCCAGGAGGAGGTGCGTATGTTGAGGTGGAACTACACCCTACCTTCCCTGGGACAGGTCCATCAGGCAGACAGGACACATGATGCAAAGGATTCCCTATCCTCTCTCCACTTGGCACAATGTGGTGACTTAAGGCATAGGGGGCAATGGCAACAAGTTCCTGCCTAGCTGCATCAGTGTATGTTCAGATTGTTCATTAGGAAAAGGTTCTTCACTGAGAAGGTGGTTAGTCACTGGAGCAGGCTCGCCAGGGAAGCGGTTACAGCACTACTGTCACAGTGTCTTTAATTATATGGTTATATGTTATGTAGTTTAGTTTTAGGTAGTCCTAAAAGGAGCAGGGAGTTAGACTCAATGGTCCTTATGGGTCCCTTTCAACTTGAGATATTCTACGATTCTCTGATTCTAACCTTCCACAGGCACCCAGACACTACAAACTTTTGGAAATGTTGGGACATGAACCTCTTTACTCTTACAGCATTCTGTGGCAGAGTGAACCTATAAAGCTGAGAAAGTTGTGAAGCAAAAGGGATGCTCTAAATCCTAAACCAATCAACAATATTATTGTTATATTGCAAAGAGGTCTTTCAAGTAATGTCAGCAAGACAGCGTAATGTTTATACCCACTGTTTACAATTTTATTTACATTTATATAAATTGTGATATTATCAGCTATTTTATCTCACTGATATTTTTATTAAACGTAGTTTGTGAATTGTTATGATATTAGGAACCATTTCACAATGCAAATCATACAATGGAGGAAGGAAAAAGTCAGGTAATATGTTAATTGAGCAGATTGCCTAAACTGCATAGCAAATCTAAGCTGAGAAATATTGAACATATTTCAATATTAACATATTGAAATATCTTTCTGCAATTCTGTATGGAATTGAAACTGTATTTTAACATGGATTCTTGGAAGTATCAGAGATAATCAAAGAAGTAACATGATGAAGCTGCCTACATTTATTACTGATGTTAGTAGACAGGTAGGAGGGTGTAGATATATCCAGAAAGGGCTCTGAACATTTATTTGCAAGTACTGACATCATGACAATGCAAAGTGGGACAGAGTGGGATAAGAGAGCCTAAAAACTTGTCCTACCTTTAAAGGAAACACTACAGGTATCTGTTATTGTTGAGCTGTTCAGGGTTGATAATAATGTCCTAGAAAAAGCTTAAGTAAGAGTTAGGGGAGATTTTAGTTCAGATATGTTTCATACTCTTTACATGTTTGGTCTGTACTAGTCTTTCCAACCTTAGCATCACAAACTTAATTTTTTTCTTAGTTTTGTTTCTATTTTGAGCTTTCCTCATGTTTAAGATTAATGCAGACATATTTGAGAGGATGTGCTTTACTTTTTATTTCTTGGTATAAGCAATTCTGTGTCAAGCCATGCTGAAAGAAAAATGTTGGTACCCAAACTTCGATAGGATAATATATTCCTGGGGCTCCCCAAATTCATAAAAGAATAATGACAAATAACATTTTCCAGAAAACAGGTTAACTTCAATGAAAAAATGCAAATAATATTGGCAACAACCTTAGCAGGTTTTCTTTCTTTTTTTGCTCTTTATGAATACATTAATAAAGTTGATGAGCAAATGCATGCAGTTAGATAGCTGGTAAATCAGAATTAGAACTCTAAATACTAGCAATTCAGTTGTATCTTCCCTGATACTCCACCAGTGGACAAAAGTAAAAATTTGCAGAAGTGTCAAAGGAATTTTCATCTCAGTGTGAGTGGGAACACCCTGAATGTCAGACTTCATCTAAAACTGATTATAAGAACTCACAGAGAACTAGAGGGGAAATCTTGCAAATATATAAATTACGGCAGTAAAGATCTTTGACACCCATTTTTTTAGATTATCTGAGTGACAAAGTAGAGCCTATTCCTTATCAGAGCTTCACAATGTTTTTCTCTTAAAGCAGCAGTTTATATCCCTTTGTTTACTTCTCTTTATTTGCAGAACAAAATAGTCACCCAACATGAATTTTCTGAAGGACTATTTTTTTTTTTTCTATTTTATCTTGATGTATATGGAGGAGTAGTAAAGGTCCTGAGGTTTGCTGTCAGATGATAAAGAGCACATTTCATTTTCTGGGTAGGTTACACTTTGTAACAGATGCCATTTTATTGAGGCTGAGAGCCACAAGGATGTAAAGTGAATGGAAATGTTCCTGCTGTTAGAAGAGGTTTTTTTTGAGGGAGGGAAAGTTGGTAAAAGTGGAGTTTTAACCTGTGCTGCAATATGATAACCTGTAGCTAGCCACTGGCTTCAAGGCAGACTGAGTTCTAGCAGCTTCTGAATAGTGCTACATTTTTAAATGATGACACCTTAAGTTTTGAATTTAAGTCTGACTAGCAAAGAAAATCTCTCTTTCGCCACTTTTGTTTTAAACTAACTTTCTTCTACTAATTAGATTTTGATTTTGATTTTGGATTCAGCATCTAATGACAAGATCTGGGTGGAAGACAAAGGAAATTCTGCCTGTGGGAATCCAAATATAACTATACCTGTATAGATGCAGTTTTCTTTGTTCCTATGATTTAATATTTTTAATTTTCTTAAAAAATAATAGTGTGGGTTTGTTTGGGTTTTTTTTAATAACATATTACGGTAGAAATTCAGCTATGGAAATTAAGAGGAATTGCTGGCCTTTATGATGCTTATTTTGTTTTGCAGGAAAATAATCTAAGCCATAATAATGTTTTCTTCTGCTGAGTACATTACCTATTAGATGTGCAGAGTATCAGGCACTTGAGAAGGCAAAAGTATCTAATAATAGAAGGAGGATATGGAGGCTGGCTGCCAAAAAGGAAGGTGGAATAGCTGGCAGCTGTGATGGATGACCTAGTAACAAAGATGAAGAAGTCTTAGCAAGAGTGTCAGGTAGAAAATAAAACATAGGGTAAAAGGAGAAGAGACAGAAGGATGAGAATGGGTCTCAAGTGGCAAAAAGGCATTGTTCAAAGGAGTAAGTGAAAAAAGTATCACTTTATTTGCCACAAACTGAAGGAGAGAAATCTTATCTTAGGAAATATCCAAGATTGCTTTAATATTATTTTTCCCTGAGGAAAACAAACAAACAAACCACCACCACCAAAAAAACAACCACAGTATGTTGTGGGAACATATAATTTAAATTAGGGAATTTAAATTAAGAACTGAAAAAAATCCATTAATGAGAAATAAAATTAGCTTAGTTCAGAAATCATAGACTGTGTCTGACAGGCTAACTGTTCTTTTGAGAGTCTTAAAAGGACAGAAGAGGCGCACCACTTATGTACAATTTAGCAAGATACTGCATCTAATACTTCAATGTTCGTGGAAGCAAAAAAGAAATCAAAAATAGTAAGTTGTGATTAATAACAAGTTGTGCTTCCAGGAAGGGTTTGGATTAAAACATTATCCTTAAGAAATAATTTCTGTACATGAGAATTTTTCATATCTTTACAAATAGTATAGGGGATGGATTACCTAGGAATGTTTTCAAACTAAAAGTGAGTTATATATACTCAACCATTATGAGGAATTGAATTAAAAAGAAAGAAGTGATGCACGTAATACAATGATTTTTAGTGATATACTACCTAATACAAAAGAAGTGGTAAACTTGTGTTAGCTGAGTATTTTGCCCCAGGCTACTTCCCCACAAAAGGAGGCTTACATATACTATATGGTACTGAGTGAAAGGAGCCAAGGGATTTCACCTTCTGTCCTTCCACCACTTCCCCACCGTCTGATGCATCACACACATTTGTATCATCTCATCTTCCTGCCTTGGCCATGTGCCTGCTGGTCCCTGTATATGAGGAGGATGGAATCCACTGCTGAGACACCTTTACATACTTTAATATCACGATTACTCACTTTCTACTATATATTTAACACTAATTTTTTCTCTCTTCCTTTCCATTACTTTTGACAGCCTAAAACATACATTATTCAGAAGTTTATTAACAGAAGTGTACATAAGTCTATTAAATTATTAGAATTCCCTCCTTATATTGGTATCTGAAACCTTCCCAAAAACTAAATTGTCTTCCTACCTTGAGAAGCAGAATCAAATTATTTTCTCCATTTTCTAGAGAAACCTAAAGGTAATGATTTGACCAAGACCATATTAAAAAATCTGTGATATAGGAAGGCATTGAAATCAAAACCCATGAATCAAGGCCCACTGGCTTTAATGGTTCATGCAATTCCCACCAACAGACCAAAAATTAGCAACACAAATAAAATTATGAGTGGTTAATGTGGACAGATTTTGTATAGAAATTTGGAACAACTGAGTCCTTGGGTTGTTTTACAAAGTGCTTGCTTAATCCAGGCAGATGGATGTTTATACCATGCAGTTACCATAGTGCTTGGTGCAGTGCTAAATCCTGCTGAAAAGACAGTAAGACACTAAAGCTCAGCTGTGCGGTAACTCAACCACACCACTTCCAGTCAGCTCAATGTTTAAGTAGGGCTGGCTCCTGCTCACCTGCAAAAATCTGCCTAAACATACATAAAGATAAATGATAGTCTTCTAGAGCTAGCTCACAGGAGCTGTATGAAGACTTTCCACAAGAGATTTTTTTCAGCTCCTGAAGAGCTGTAATCAGACACGTGGCCTATAAACTCCAAAGGCCGTGAACAAAGGTACTAAAAAACCCACAGGCAACAGTTACCAGGTGTACACATAATTATTTCTCTACTGCAGAAGCAAAATGGTTGTCATATTTATCAAGGGGAAAATGGATGACTCAGAGCCTACCAAAAACATTTGAACGTTTAAGTTATGAGATTCAACAAAGGCAGAACTAAAACATGGGTGTCTTGGTCCTGAGTATTGCACTTGAGCAAGTGTGTTGTAACCCTCAGGCAGTGAGTTTTGTAACAGCACAGCTGCTAAACACAAATTAAATATTGAAGACATCTTCCACAGATTGTTGATGAGGCATCTTTTTAAAATCCAATTTTAGGGAATGTTTTGATGAAGACTAAACTTCATCTTTTAGATAAATGTTAAGATTCTTACAAGGGTATAGGTCATGGTTTAAGAAGCATGCCCAAGTGTGAGGAAATTCGTAGCAAAATGTAAAGAATTAACAGGAATGTAACTCTAAAATCCTGGTGAGTTTTGCAGAGTTAGGTGCCATCTTTCTTTGGACCAGCTGATATTCCTAGAAAAATTGGCAGGCTTTTAAACTCAGTGTCTTTCTGTCAAGTCTGAAAAAGTGTAAGAAAAGGCTAAATTTGGATTTTACAATGTTACTCTTAATAAAATCCTATTATGATTATATACACTGATTATATACATTGGTTGAATTCATAAGCTTCAGTGAAACTGAAAGAGAAAAATGTACTAGGAATTCTGTCATGGGAAGATATCATCAAGAAATTATAATGGCCTGTAAGAAAATACATCTATTACATATCTGATTTTAGTATCCACTAGAGTTACGGATTTCAGTTGTTGATAGTCTCACCTTTAGGAATTATCTCACTGCTGCTCATTGAAGAGCAGGTTTAAAAAATCTGAAGGGAAATAGTTGTTTCCAACGGTAACTGTGTTTCTGCATTTGATCATCTAGCTGCATGAATTCATTCTTGTTCATGCTGATTCTGTTGTTTCAACCAGTCTTCTTCTGTTTCAAAATCTTCATAAGAACATTTAGGAAAAGGAAAAACATACAGCCTCATTCACAGTTCTTCCAGCTCGGGATACTTTTACAGGCTGTCCATAGTCAACAAGTAGAGAAACTTTGGCAGACCCATTGCATCTAAGAACAGATTCTTCCTCAATAAGTATCAGAGCTGATGTGATACAGGAAGCGTACTCAAAACCCTAATTGCTCAGGGTGCCTTTTTTGGAAGGATAACAAATATTTTCCAGAAACCACAGAGACTGGACAACCTTTTTTCTTATGCTATGCACATCATTGCAAGAATTACTAACATATAGAACAGCATCCCATTTCCTGGAACCCTTATCAGCTGCCTTTGTTAAGGACTAGATGAATCCAGTGCTGTTCAGGACACAGTAGGTTCCTCCTTCCTGGCCCAGTAGAGCCAGATCTGGTGTACACATAGACCCAGAGGTCATTCCCATGCCAGCTTGATGTGTGCTGCTGCCCACTGGCTTTTCAAGTCCAGACAGCAGTGATGCTGAAGATGAACTTCAAGGGACAGATACACACACCTCACACAATACACAGAGGACACTAACACAGACCAGTACAGGTGTTCTTACCAGTAACAGACAAAAGCCCACAGCACTCACAAAACCACAGACAGTCCAGCCCCACCTCTCCTCTATGTCTGAGGCTCACCACTGAGACATGTATACACCCTTGCTCTCAGTGATTGAAAGATGCACAGATTCAAGGGGTCCTTAAATATGAGCACAAGCTCTAGCTCCATCAGACCTCTGTGCCTGGGTTCTGGCCTCCTCACCCAGCCATCGGTTCTCACCTTAGTCTTTCCACATGTGGGCCTGCTAGTGAGTCCAGCCTGAAGGTCACTAGTGAGTTGCAGAACCCCACCCCACAAGGGACTGGATTTCAGGAGGACAGCACAGACCTATGGGCTGCTGCAATACTCTTTGCACAGCGCAACTGAAAGCCTGGGCTTCCTCAAGGACTTCTGCAGCCTGAGCATAATCTGGTGTAAACCTTGCTCTGATACTGCTCCATCTTATCTCTAAAACAAAAATGGTCTTTTTCCCTGATTGGTAATTAAAAGGAGAGA
This sequence comes from Rhynochetos jubatus, assembly GCA_027574665.1. Taxonomy (NCBI): domain Eukaryota; kingdom Metazoa; phylum Chordata; class Aves; order Eurypygiformes; family Rhynochetidae; genus Rhynochetos; species Rhynochetos jubatus. The sequence continues at coordinate 59,592,647 of CM050649.1, forward strand.
TTCTCTCAAAATAAAAGGATTTAGGTCCAGGGTTATGCTTGTATGTGCTCTACTGTGAAGTGTAGCTATGTACAAGGAATCAAGAAAGGAGTGACCTTATTACCAGCTGAATTATCTCATGCTTATGATTGCCTTCATTAGTTTTCAGTCAGATACCTTTGTCTTAGTATAGCCTGGGCTAAGACTACATAATGAGGGCTGCAGTAAGAATTGTTTCTCTCTTGGTTCATATAGACTCAGAGAAAAGAATTATTTATCCCCTTGCAATGAAAGATTTTTTTTATGAGATAGTAGCCATAATTTTCAAGACCTCATTGTCTGAGTTTCCTCTTACTCCCTACTATCCTCACATTTCATATCTGGCTGCTTTTTTTTTCCTTTACTGCATTGTATTTTTGCCTGGCGAGATCAAGCTCTAAGACGGCGATCGATGTTTGGACAAGAGTGTGAGAGCTTTTGGCAAATAAGATTAGTGGATCTCTGTGGGAGACAAGTATGTACTTGAACATACTGTGTTATTTAGATGTCTCATTTTTAGATACATCTTGTCTCATCAGTTCTGTATCTGAAAAGTGTACATAATTTATCAGCTTCTGAAAAACGAAGTACTAAAAAAGTCTACCAATTGTCTTGCACTGTGTACTTTATGTAAGAAAAACAATACTTATGGCCAAAGCTGTATTATTTTGCCCCATAAACAGCAGAAATAAGAGCATAAATTCTTCCCAGAGAGGGTGGTGAGGCACTGGAACAGGTTGCCCAGAGAAGCTGTGGATGCCCCATCCCTGGAAGTGTTCAAGGCCAGGCTGGATGAGGCTTTGAGCAACCTGGTCTAGTGGAGGTTGTCCAGAGACTAGATGGTCTTTAAGATCTCTTCCAACCCAAACCATTCTATGATTCTATGATAAATGGACAATTTAAAGACATTTTTATTATAATGGCTGTATGAAAATGGCATTATCAAAATATAGGATCAAAATATTTTTCTTTTTTTACTCTTTTGTTGGTTCTGGCTGGGATAGAATTAATTTTCTTTATAGCAGTTAGTATAGGGCTACGTTTAAGATTTGTGCTGAAAACAGTGTTGATAACACAGGAATGTTTTCGTTACAGCTGAGCAGTGCTTACACAGTGTCAAGGCTTCTCACATCATCCCACCAGTGAGTGGGATGGGGGTGCATGAGAAGCTGGGACGGGACACAGCTGGGACAGCTGACCCCAGCTGACCAAAGAGATATTCCATACTACATGGCATCATGCTCAGCATGTAAAGCTGGGGGAAGAAGAAAGAAGGGGGAATGTTTTGAGTGATGGCATTCGTCTTCCCAAGTAACCATTCTTTCTGCTGATGGGAAGTAGCATCAATGCCTTCTTTTGCTTTGCCTGTGTGTGCAGCTTTTCCTTTACTTACTAAAATGTCTTTATCTCAACCCATGAGTTTTTTGTTTTACTTTTCTGATTCTTTTCCCCATCCCACAGATAGGGGGAGCAAGACAGCAGCTGGGTGAGGCTTAGTTGCCATCTGGGGTTAAAGCACAATACTTTTCAGGGACTTAACCAGGGCATTTTAAGTTGGAGGTCAGCTTCTCAAATCTGCCTAAATGAAAGAGATTGAGATGGATTGAAGAAAGCTGTGAAATGTGATTCATATCTCCTCTGTTCTGTGCCTAAAAATGGGTATCAATTTGACCACTTGTTTCTTGTTTTTCTTTTCTTTTTTTTTTGCCAGCTTGCTTACTAGGAAGACTAAGAAATGTTGTTTACCCATGCAAAGGACATAAAAGTAGAAATTTGCAGCTCTCACCCTGTTAAAACCTGCCAAGATATTACAAACTGTTGAAATACGATCGAACTGAGGTTTTCTTTACAAGATCTCCCTTTATATGATCGCATACAGTTTTTCCCTTTTCCTTCATTGGATCCACAGAGTGGATCTCCTGTGTTAAAAAAATCAGTATTATTTGGTGAAAAATACTGTTGATTGCAGGATTCTTGCTTGTTGCTGAATTTAGAAGGAGTGTACTGAGTGACTAATGTGATTGCAAGCAGGTAGAAAAGGTCTCATTAGTCAAAACAGTGAATGATTCTATGGAAAATTCTTATGTCATCACTTAATTTTTCTCTTCACAGATGGTCACTATTATGTGTTTCTTATTTTCTGACTGCTCATCTTCATGACCCAATATCTAACTAATGGACATGCTATTCAGTCACAGTAACAAGCAGGAACAGGTGAAAGCTAAGTTTTGGACATAAGAAGCACCATTCAGTACTAAACAGTCTGCAAACAAATGGTACTACAAATGTCAAATTAGGTGCCTGATGTTTCAGAATATGTTCACATTTATCTTACCTGTTCTTCTATTCCAGCGGCAAAATGGAACTTCTTTCTTGACAAAAGTCAGGGTGATACATACATGCTGAATATAGAGGATGGAAAATAAAGACATGCTCTAAATATAACATATGATCACATTAGTACGTCTTTTTCACAGTGCAAAAACATCCTTACATAGGCATTATCTAGCTTTGATTTCCTTACCGCAGTGGTAAGGAAAAGTTTTAAGCAGTTGAATCTATGCATGAGGGGCTGATTTCAGTATACAATTAATTGTTCTGAGAGAGGCAATTTTCTCAAATTTGCTTTACATAAAATGGTTTACTAATACTTTACATAAAATGCTACTTAGGTTCTTACATACTTGGTGTGAGGACCCAGCATGTCTTATTGGTTTATGTGTAATTATTATAACTGAGACTCAGTCTTAAGTGTCTGAAATATGAGTTTTACATCCTAACTTCAAGATCCTCTTACATTAGACCTTGACTGTCATACACAAAGTTATAAATCACAAATTGCAGACATACATACAAAACCATTTAACTTCTACAAATGCATTTGAATGATGAAGCTGACATAAAGCACAGCCATACACGCTTTCAAAATGCTACATCTTTGTTTGCATCTCAATTTTGCAATAAATTTCTGCAAATACTTGAGCACCATATTGAGCGCAAATACTCAAGTTCTTTCCTCAGAAATTATGTGTTTTTTCTCTGAATTGGACAGATAGAGTAACGTAAAAAGGTCCCTAATTTTCCTTACCCTCACCTTCACTGTGTCCCTGCCTGTCTCTGTCTCTCTTTATACATTCTCTGAATCACACATATCATGTGTATATATATGTCTATTTATTTATAAAAATATTTTCAGGGAAGCATGCTTTTTTCATTCCCTGTGATTAAAATATTCAAAACTTTGATTTAGGTTAACCAGTTGACTTTACTTCTTAATTCCAGTACTGAACGAGGTTCATTCATCATGATTACCTACATTTCTCTCTTTCCATACCCAAGTTCTGAAGTCACACAAAACCTTTATGAGACACAGAGGTTAAGGATAAGGAAATGGCCAGATGGCCATATGCAAGTCAAGGACTCCAAGTCCAAAGGGAGAACAGCAAGAAGTGGCATTCCTCAGTGATCTGTACTGGGACTGGGACTGTACAATATATTTATTAATGACATACATAGACAGTGGCATTGAGTGCACTCTCAGCAAGATTGCACCAAATGACACCAAACTGAGTGGTGCAGTTGATTCACTAGAGGGAAGGGATGCCATCCAGAGGGACTGACTGTGCCAGGCTTAAGAAGTGGGCCAATGTGAGCCACATGAAGTTCAACAAGTCCAGGTGCAAGGTCCTGCATATAGGTAGGAGCAATCCACAGTATCAATACAGACTGAGTGATGAGTGGATTGAAAGCAGTCTTGCAGTGAAGGACTTGGGAATATTGGTAGATGAAAAATGACATATAGGCTGGCCATGTGTGCTTACAGCCCCAAAACCAAATCATATCTGGCTTCATAAAAAGAAGCATGTCCGGTAGATTGAGTGAGGTAATTCTCCCCCTCTGCTCTACTCTCATGAGACCCAACCTGGACCACAGCTTTGGGGTCCCCAGCAAAAGAAAGACATAGACCAGTTAGTGAGTCCAGGGGACGGCTAAAAAAAAAAAAAAAAAATCAAAGAGGGCTGGGACACCTCTTCTGTGAAGAAAGGCTGAGAATGAGAAAGTTGGGGCTGGTCAGTCTGGAGAAGAGAAGGCTTTGGGGAGACTTTATTGTGGTGTTTAAATATATAAATGGGGCTTATAAGAAAGGTGGTGTGAGACTTTTTACTAGGGCATGTAGAGATGGGACAAGGGGAAACAGTTTTAAAATAAAGGAGTATAGATTTAGATTGGCCACTAGGAAGAAATTTTTACAGTAAGGGTGGTGAGGCAGTGGAACAAGTTACCCAGAGAAGTTGCAGGTGCCCCATCCATAGAAGTGTTCAAGGCCAGGATGGATGTGGCCTTTGAACAATCTGATATAGTAGAAGGTGTCCTGCCCATGGCAGTGTAGCTGGACTAGATGATCTTTGAAGGTGTCTTCTAATCCAAACTATTCTATGATTCTGATTGTATGAAATAGATTTAGTATGACATTTTATATGTAGGACATCTAGAACAGCATAAAGGACACTTTAAAGAGTTTAAGAATAGTGCCAATTATTGTGATGTTGAAACATGGAGTAGCAATTATACTCTGAAGTGTCTTAGCAAAACATATAAAAAATACATAATTAGATGGCTCCTGGCAGAAAAAGAAAAAAAAAAAAAAAAAAAAAAAGAAGAGGGAAAGAGACATTTAACTGTAGCTGTTGCTACTGTTTATTCACAGAATCTTCCTAATAAGTGCTTCTATGTCTCTCAAGTTTACTTATACAAGGTCCACATAACAGGTTTATAATCATGAGAATTATCCTCACTGGTGTGGTTGCCCATTAGGCATTTTAAGTCCCAAAAATTGTGCATGTGTCTATTTCACTTGAGGGCTGTCATCACCACATATCTTTCATGGAGCTTGTCAGCAGGAGTTACCTACATCTATTAAGCAGTCTTCATTCTGGGTCTGCAGCCAACAAAGATCATTAACTGAACAATGTACTTAATCTCATAAACATTTGCTATGCTCACAGTTTGCTAATGTTAACTTGCTAAAGACTGTAAAATTGCTATAGTTTCTCCTGAGTTAAGCAAATACTGTCCTACTATTCCTAATTTTGAAAGACTGTACCAATGAACAATAAAAGTGTGAACCTTTGCATTTCCCTTGACAGATAAATGCCCTAATTGTTGGTCTAGACAATCTTGCCCATGCTCTTGTTCTCTGACACATTTCCATGTTTTGTGCTCTTCTACAAAATGAAATGGCTTCAAAAGAAGGACTCAGAATGGGCTCCAGCTTGTGATTTTTGATACTCTCCAGTGAAGGCAAGCTAAGATCCGGGCAAAGGAGGGAAGAATACATGTTTTTCCTTTATTCAAATGCAGTACTTTAGACCTAGAGGTTTTTAATAGTAAGGTGTAGGAGATTCCTATGTTTCATCTGTCTCCATTTTTCAAAGAAAGCCTATGGGAAATTCCAGGCTACAAACCTGAGTGTAAAGGATCCTTTCTGAGGCTCAGTAAAGTACTGAGATGCAAGGGAGGGACATTTATCCCACAATATTTTGTTAGTTACCTTAGCAGGCTTTAGTTCAACTTAACTGGGTTTAATTTTTATAAGGGCTACTGCAATTGTCTAAGCTGCAAAGTTATAAAGTGCACCTAAAAGTTAGACATTATTAAGTACTGAAATGTTTTTATTCCTTGGGGTTGGATATGTTTTCACTGGGAGACATTCACTTAAATGGGTTTATATGAGTTTGCTGAGTTTGTGTTGCAGCTGTGATTTATGGGTCAAATTTTCAACGTTGTCATATTTTGAACGGTGATGAGTCAAAACCATGCATTATGGGGGTCGAGGCTGCTTCAAAAAAATCTCATCTCAATACAGTTTACTCTGTGGAAATACTGGTCATAGTGGCATCAACAGGATGTTCACTTTTGACTTCAGTGAAGCCATTTCTTCCATCCAAACAATCTTTCCTTCAGGATAATCTACCATTACAACTGAGCAGAGACCTTTGGAGTATTCTCTTAATTATATTTCACATGTTTATTTTGCAATACACATAGTTCTGGCTGATATTTTAAAGAAGAATAGGATGAGGTTTTGAAGTGGCTTAAGTATTTTCTGTTTTAGTGCATCTAACAAATTCAGACCTTGTGTTATGAAGGTAAAAGTTTTATACAGAGAGTATGGTGCATGTGATGGAAAGATATAATTCAGAAGGTACATGAACAAGAGGAAGCTATTTAGACTTAGAAGAATTGAAGAAGTGTATAGCAAAGACGTTTTTCATACATGATGATTTAAAGTGTTTTAAGTAGATGGTCATGTAGCCATCAGATCCTTAAAACTAGGACTAAAATAAGGCGCAATTTACGAGCACGATTGACAGCTATAGATGTAAGTGCCAGACATGCTAGAAATCCAGTATGGACTGGAGTCAAAAGCAGCCAAGTGGTACGCCACGACTGACATTGTTAATGTCTTTTTCTCCATTCCTTTGGCAGCAGAGTGCTGGTCACAGTTTGCTTTCACTTGGAGGGGCATCCAATACACCTGGAATTGACTGGCCCAGGGGTGGAAGCACAGCCCTACCATCTGCCATGGACTGATCCAGACCGCACTGGAACAGGTGCAGCTCAAGAACACCTACAGTACATTGATGACATCATTGTATGGGGCAACACAGCAGACGAAGTTTTTGAGAAAGGGAAGATCATCCAAATCCTTCTGAAAGCTGGTTTTGCCATAAACCAAAGTAAGGTCAAGGGACCTACACAGGAGATCCAGTTCTTAGGAATAAAATGGCAAGAGTTAAAGCCTCTTTGGTACGGAGGGTGATAGCTGAAATATAAATATAGGGAGGTCTGGCAGACTGACTGTATCACACTCCACAAAACCCACCAGGGCAAGTGCCATGTGCTCACAATGGTGGAAGCAACCACAGGGTGGCTGGACACATATCCTGTACCCCATGTCACTTCCCAAAATACTATCCTGGGCCTTGAGAAGCAAGTCCTGTGGCAACATGGCACCCCAGAAAGAAGAATCAGACAATGGGACTTATTTCTGAAACAGCCTCATAGACATGGGCCAAAGAGTACTGCATTGAGTGGGTGTATCACATCCCCTATCACGCACCTGCCTCTGGGAAGGTTGAATGGTGCAATGGGCTGTTAAAGACCACCCTGAGAGCAATGGGGGGTGGGACTTTCAAAAATTGAGATACACATTTGGCAAGACCCACCTGGTTAGTCAAGACTAGAGGATCTGCCAATCATGCTGGCCCTGCCCAGTCAAAACCTTCTACGGACGGTAGAAGGAGATAAAATCCCTGTAGTGCATGTTAAAAATATGCTGAGGAAAACTGTCTGGGTTATTCCTGCCTCGGGAAAAGGCAAACCCACCCGTGGGATTGTTTTTGCTCAAGGACCTGGATACACTTGGTGGATAATGACAGAACATGGGCAAGTCCGATGTGTGCTTCAAGGTGATTTGATTCTGGGTGAAACTAGACCATTAATTAAATTGCATGATGGACATTAACTGTAGCAAATAGCCCTTGTTCTGTTTTATGTTGTAAGAATCACTACGGCAGAAGTCACCTGAACCTACAGAGGTCCAGCCTTGTCAGAAGGGCAGCAGTGACGTGACCTCAGCTGACATTGGTGCCCAACAATTCCACGTGACACTCCACTTTTCCTGTCCTGAGTCTTCACCACACCTGGTGGAACTAATGGACATTTTGCCAAGATGGTCCATAGAGTAAGGGAATGATATCTGTGTGCGATGGGATAGGAATGGGAGCTGGTTAATGAGAATTTGTGCACAGTATGGAACTTAAGCATGATGTAAATAGTATGAAATAAGGGGTGGAGAATGTGCTGGGTTTAGTCAGGAAAGAGTTAACCCTCTTTACTGTACCTGCTATGAAGTTATGTTGCTGGATTTAAGATGAGAGGTCTTACTGATAAGGTCTTAGCTGTCACTGGGGAGTGCCTGCACTGAATTCAAGGTCTCTCTCTGCTTCTGATGCTGCAGCTGCGTTCCCAGCTCTCACTGTCTCACTACAGGCAGTGCAGGGGACACACAGTTCAGACAGCTGACCCAAACTGACCAAGGAAGTATTTCATTCCATAGTACATCACGCTTGGGGCTTAGGCAAGGAGGAGGGCCGGGAACCATAACTCTTTCTCTCTTACTCTCTTGCCTATTTACTTCTGCACACTTGCTAACACTCCCCCTGACTCCCGTGTTAGCTGCTTCACTAACTCCTGTGCTGGCTCATTTGTGAGGGAGTTGGTGAGTTTGTTTAGCTTTCCCGGTTGTGCTATTTGCTGATAGGGTTTGCTTGGAATCTGCTGCGACAGCTTTCGGGCTCCGGTGTTCGGGCTGCGGCTCTCAGGCTGAGATCGCTCTCAGGCTGTGGCGCTCGGGCTCTCTGGGTCTGACTCTCACTTCTCAGCACCTGGTTGTGCATTGGTCAGTGGGTGGTGAGCAATTGTATCATAACTGTATCATATGTTTTCTATTATTTTAATTACTTACTATTAATAGTATTTGTATATATTAATTTAGATTTAATTAGTAAATAGTTCTTATCTCAATTTTACAAGTTTCCTTATTTCTTTTTCCTCTGATTCTCCCCCTCCACTGGAGGAGGGGAGGGGGATTTCTGAGAGTGGCTTCATGGTATTTTGCTAGCCGGAGTTAAACCATGACAGTATCTCTAAATAGTATTATTTTAGCTCCTGTTTTTAATGCAGTCCATATATGTAGTTCAAAACAAAAATTTGCATGATTGTTTACTGAGTCTTTCCAATAAAAAGTTATTCCTCAACAAAAACTACCTGACACATAAATCTTAGCACAGTTACAAACATATAAAATTTTATCAGCCAAACTAGGTCTGTTCCAGTCTCAGGAACTTTGCTTCTTTCTTGATATATTTTTCCTACATTGTCACGTTTTATTTAACTAAATAGTACTTTGACAAGTGGAAACAATGCATTCTGTAACTCAAGAAATTTTCTGTAATGTATTCTGAACTCTGTCATGGTTTATTGCAGCTTTTCAATGGCTGACTCATGTAATGACCACAACAAAAGAAAATTACGTTTAAGTGAGAGCCTTCCTCGGAGAAATGTTGATTGTAGTTCAGTTGCATCCAGGTCCCTATAAAAGGCTGGGTTTCAACAGGATAAAGTTGTATTTGAGAACTGATTTATAACAAATTTCAATCAGAGACACCCTCCACTAGACCAGGTTGCCCAAAGCCTCATCCAGCCTGGCCTTTGACATTTCCAGGGAGGGGTCATCCACAGCTTCTCTGGACAACCTCTTTCAGTGCCTCACCACCCACTCTGTGAAGAATTTCTTCCTGATATCTAATCTAAATCTCCCTGCATTTAATTTAAACTCGTTACCCCTTGTCCTGTCACTACAGGCCCTTGTAAAAAGTGCCCCCCTGACTTTCTTCTTACCCCATAAGGTACTGGAAGGTGCTATAAGTTCTCCTCAGAACCTTTTTTCTCCAGGCTGAATAAGTCCAATTCTCTCAGCCTTTATTCACAGGAGAGGTGCTCCAGCCCTCTGAGCATCTTTGTGGCCTCCTCTGGACTCGCTCCAACTGGTCGATATCCTTACGCTGAGAGTCCCAGAGCTGGACACAGTACTCCAGATGGGCTCTTACAAGAGCAGAGGGGCAGAATCCCCTTCCTTGACCTGCTGGCCAGGCTTCTCCTGATACAGCCAAGGATCCAATTGGCTTTCTGGGCTGCCAGCACACACTGCAGGCTCAGGTCCAGCTTTTCATGTTCACTTATCAGGTTACACTTGTTTTGTTAAAACAGAGTCAATAAGAACAACATTCAAGTTAAACAAATAAACATTCAGTTACCTGGAAAAAATCAAAGCTTTTTACATTATATTTAACTATCAATATATAAAACACTGCAGCATAACTAAAATATAATACTTTCTTCTTGAATTTAAGGCATTTTAATGTTGTCTGAAATTGCAGTACAACAGCACATGGCAATGCAGATGTGTCTCAAGGTCACATGACTCTTCAAAAATCTGAATTGTACAAACTGTAGATCTTGCACGGGGATGTGAAAGTACTGAAATCATGAGATAAAACAAGTTTCCTAGGAAATCAGGTAGTTTAGAGTTAAGGTCTCCCTTTGATGTCAGAGTAAAGTATAGAAGATTGTGAATACATTTGGCATGGTCACAGCAGGAAAAAAAAAGGAAAAAACAACACAGCTTTTTATTCAGTTTTCATACTCATAAGGACATGCTTATTTCAAGTAAAAAACAAAGCACAAGTTGCTACTAAGTAGGAACAGTGGAGGAACCTGTGACTTCAGCAGTCCTTTGAGTTTCTGAACAGTTAAGGTATGATCATATATACTGTATATGTGAGGAAAAAACCTCAACAAACAAAACCATCAGTCCAATTGGAATGACACCAACAACTGTATACTCTTTTCTGTGAGTCGGTGAATGGCTGCTACCATGCAGTATTACTTCTAGGAATTCAATTACCTGTACCCTAGTGGTCAGGGACCATTTTGTAACACACAGGGAAAAATTATTTTTATTCTGACCTGCAAAACTGAATGGAAGATTACACCCAAAAGCTTTCATGCAAATTTAGTATTCGTTCTGCCTTCTCCCATTTCCAGCCACTTTTAGATCACCTACGAAAGGGTCCATGTGATAATCCTGCAACAAGTGAAACTCAGATTGCTCCCATAATGGGTTCGAAAGGCAAATATCAAAGGGAAGAGACCTGTTGGATTTATGGGACCTGAGAGGTATGAAGTGATACCACAAACTTTTGGAGTCCTCTTTCCTCAGGTAGCAAATTACGCTTTCAAACTATGGAACCCAACCTCTACTTCCAAATAATCTACACATTTCCAGCCAGAGCCTGAATAGGATGCCAGGAGGATATTTTGTATGATTGGACAAAATGCAAATGTGAACATTAAAGCCTGCACTTACTTCTTCAATTGAGGTTGGTTTTTTGTTTGTTTGTTTGTTTCCCTGTAACGGGTGCTTCTGTTTCATTTATGTTCGTTTTCACTGTGTGCAGTATCAGTTCTTAGTAATCTGTCACTTCTGCTCATTTTCTGTTATTTAAAGATGTCTGAAGAAGTATGTTAACATCAAGAATCCTGCTACTTAAGTACCAGATGTCTATTCTCCATTGGGAAAACTATTGTCTCAGCAAAAAGAAGTATGACTTAGTGCCTAGGTATGTTCTAGTCATAGCTTAATTTATTTCCATTAAGTATGTATTTCCTTCCTTGCTTCCATTGTCTGTTGTTCATACAGTTTAAAATAATAAGATGAATTTTTTGGGTTCATCCCAAAGGAGAATAAATATGCATGTACATAAACACACACACATATATATTTAATTCCACATAAAATATGTACAATATGTGATTGTTTTCCAGTACTAAACACCTTGTTTCCTAAATACATTAGTAATGCTTTTTAAAAAGGTTCTATTTTTCATACTATCTTTTCTTTGTTACCGATTTCTTTATGTTTAAAGCTATAGATTTTCTAAGAAAAAATACATATAGAAAAATAGTAAGCAATTTTCTGTATAATGCTTCCTGCAGGATAACCATTCATTTGATACATTCTTAATCCATTATATTTGCTCTCCTTTTAAGCTGGATCATTTTTGCATTTGCTTAAAAATGTAACGTTATAATCTAGCACTATCTTCTATTTTAAGCACAAAGCAGCAAACACAAAAGCCAATTGCTTGCTATTCCTGAGACAGAGCTTTGTACTCCTGGCCTCATATTGTTTTCGTTGACAAGATCAGTTGTGTTTTGTCTGAGATGTGAAGCATTATCCTAAATTTAACATTGTCACTATATAAAAGAGAATAAAGTTCAACGTTCAAAGCCCTCCAAGAAAAACTATTTGAAAAGAGTTTCAGATAATAATTATTTTATATAGCCTTACACTGAAACTTTTTCTTATGCTTTCTTTGTTGAAACTACATTTTGTCAGTCAAGATCCAGCGTCCATTTTATTCCCTTTCTTACATTCACTAGTATGAGGTGTGAATGTTGGGTTTGACCTACTTTAATAGGTTGACTTACACTAGCACTAAAATAAAGTGACATCTGTATTTTCATTTTTTTTCAAGTGGCACTTTCTTAATGACTAATAATATGTAATGATGCTTGGCTACTGTCACGAAGGAAAAAAAAAAGACTGGTCTCTGCATTTCACTTCACCCTTCTTGGAGGACATTGTGATACCTACATCAAGGGTGGAAGGTCCATTACCTTTAGGCATTTACAAAACAGACCTCTACATGTCAGAAACATGTAGCGGTCTCCATTACTGCAGATTAGCTAGTCAACTGAAGTTAGTATGAAATTAGCTGACCAAATACATATTTTGTATAACAGTGGAACAAATAAACCTCTGGAGGCTACAGATGTCATTGAGTGTGTCTCCACAGGATAACATAAAGGTCTAGATACTCTACCTTACCTGTCACACCTATGGTGGAGATACCTTAAGGTGAGGATGCCACTCTGAATATCACAGACAGATTTTCAGTGCCAAAAACATTCAGCTCTTCGTAGATGTGTTAGTTCAGTGGGTCAGCAGCTGCTGTCTTTATTCATAAGTAGTATGCATTTAACTATTCATTCTGACCTTTCTGTATAAAATGATGCCATAATATTTCATGAAACTAATAAATTTTTTATCATGCTTAGTTTGAAATAAATTATTTATCGTTTTGTTTTGCACTAGATGAAGCAGTATTTGTCAGGCATGCAATTTTAAAGGATTCAAAGTGCTTAATTGCTGCTTCGCCATGTTTTTTAAAAACTAATTTGAACATAACAACCTTTTTTCCACTGATGGGTTGAAATTGTGCCTTTTGTTAATTTCTTACATGGCACTGTCAGAAAGCATAGCACATCTTTACTTGTTAAATCAAAAGGGTTAATAGGAAAAGCAGACAGTTTAAATCCATTAGAAGGAGAATGCTTGCCAAATCTTGTTTGCTGGCATTCATATAAAATTTTTATGTTAATAGGACTAATAATTACATTGCTCTTCACAGAATTTGTAGTAGCACAAATATTCACAAAAATACATAATTCCAATCTGCATCTTACTAATAGCATTGTTCTTTTCTTCAGGGTGCTAATGAAGAGTGTATACAATCTATGGGTAAATGTTGACCTGACTAATTCATTTATATGTACACAGAACTATAAGTGAAAACTAGCTAATGATTTTGTAGAACAAAGAATTAAAGCTATGCATTTGGAAGGAGTTACACGTGTGTATATGTGCACATATAATTTTAAAAACCTATGGAAATCTACAATATTTATTCCTTTTCTTTAAAATACAACAATCTACTGGGCTGATGAGAAATTTTTAATATTTTTAGCATATAAAATGTAAACAACATTAATAACCAGTGTCTAACATACTTCTGTCCTGTTAGGCTATGTGTTACTCTATTAGTCCTATTCATTCCACATTCTAAAGTACTTATACGCCACTAATTGTTGTGGTTCATGTTCTAGGATTTGGGGGTGGAAACTTATGCTGTAAAGTTTAACATGAAATAAACCAAGATGCTTACACAATGTGTTACATTTGGTCTGTTATAACCTTGACATAAATGCATATTGTTAATTTTATAACAAAGACTGTGAAATGACAGCTCATTCTTTTTATTCATTTTCACATATCTTCCTGCATTGACCTTGTTTTGAAAAAGGAAACTTTTAAGGAAAATAATAATTAGCTGTCAGAGGTATTTTTCAAAGACTTTGCTCTCTAGCATCTATTTAATCACAGCTGACTGTCAAGAACAAGGTTTCTGTTAATATCTTAGATTAAGTTATTCTATTCTTCAGGCTCATGCAGAATTTTATCATCGGATTATGTTAAAGCAATGGAAATGTGTTGTTTCCTAATTCTAAGAAACTTCTTCGAGACTTTCTGCATTAGATACAATTTATTGTCATATTATTTTGAATTTTCATTGTTCTAAGCCCTCTATTTTCAGCATGTGTTTTTCATGGAGTTCCTTCAGTGAAAGCATGATGTTACCACCTCCACGTGGCCCTTTAGTTAGTGTCACACTTTAATCTAAATGAAAGAACTATAACAGCATCTACATTACTTGCAAACCAGTGAGAGCACCATTAGAAATGCAGAAGAGTCAGAACACCTGGAAATCTGCTCTGTGGTTTATTTTGCTGTCCACGGACCATAACGTTTTACTTAGTGGAAAGAGTGACAGATCTTACTGACAGAAGGGTCATTGTCCCTGAACCGTTGTCGGATCAGCCTACTCTGTGGATAGCAGCAGCGGAGATGGTAGGTTTTGAAGCTTGTACACCACCACCCTGCCTTCTGAGCTGCAAGGAGGGTCATCTGGCATTAGCTCCCTTTCTATATCAATTTCACACATACAATTTTGCAAAAGAGAGAGGGCTGTCCGCCTTGCAGATGTCATACCAAATGGTCGCCAGATGAGCAAGTTCATCCCAATGCCTTAAAGAAAGAAGAAAGGGGTTCCTAAGGCCCTTTAATCAATGTAATCCTACCTTTAGTCTGTCAAGTTTTTGGTGTGAGTTAGGCAACTTCCAGTGGATCTCTGTTCCTGGGGTTTTGATTACAGCAAGCTGACAGACATCTACAGAGTTCCTAAAGTTGCATCACACTTTGAATTTGTAATTGCAACACACTGAAATGATATGATGTGATGGCTTGTGGATTGTAATGTCTGTTTCTCTGTCCTGATCAGAACTGTGAAAGAATCCAGGCAGGCATACAGACCTTGGTCAACAAGTACTCTTGCTTATTATAAAAATTCATCTTCAGATCATGTTGTAAATTTTGCCAAAACGCAACAGATTTAACACATTCAGTTGGTTTTGATTTTTTTTTCCTAAGACCTGTGATGGTTTTAGTGCAGTAGTGTTAATTTTCTTCACAGTAGTTAGTATGAGGCTGTGTTTTGGATTTGTGCTGGAAACTGTGTTAATAACACAAGCATGTGTTAGTTACTGCTGAGCAGTGCTTACACAGCCTCAAGGCCATTTCTGCTCCTCACACCACTCCACCAGCAAGCAGGCTGGGGTGCACAAGAAGCTGGGAGGGGACACAGCAGGAACAGCTGACCCCAACTGACCAAAGGAATATTCCATATCATACGATATTGTGCTCAGCACATGAAACTGGGAGAAGAAGAAGGAAGGGAGAGGACACATTTGGAATGTTGGCTTTTGTCTTCCCAAGTTACCATTATGCATGATGGAGCCCTGCTTTCCTGGAGATGGCTGAGCACCTGCCTGCCCATGGGAAGTGGGGAATGAATTCCTTGTTTTGCTTTGGTAGTGCACACGGCTTTTGTTTTTCTTGTTAAATTTTTATCTCAACCCCTGAGATTTCTCCCTTTTACTCTTCCCTCCAGGGTGTGGGAGCAAGTGGCTGTGTAGAGCTCAGTTGTCAGATGGTGTTAAATCACAATAGAGTGCAGGCAGAAAAATTAAAACTTTGACAATCATATGTCATAAGGCATTCTGGTGCCTTTGGTTAATATTCCACTGATAAAAAAAAAAAAATATTGAGATATATTTTTTTACTTGACTTCTTTCCATAAGCATTTATTTTAAAGCAGGACATCTCAACTCTGCTACAGTTGATTGTAGACCTGTTGATTTAACTATCAGAAGGGTTTCATCTACAATTTGATTTATGTTCCCATTGTTTAATTTGCATCAATTTTCTTGAGGTCAATAAGAAAACCCTCAGAGATTAGTTAAAGTAGCCTAACTATCTTGAGACTAGAGAATAGGAGAATAAATATTGTCAATCTGCTGAAAAAAAGAATTGCACTCCTCATGACCATGATGTAACACCAAAGACCAGTAGAAATGACAATGATTTGTCACAACTACACTGGTGAATGAAACTGTACTACTGTTTCAGTAGAGAAATTCTCTGGTCTAGGCTGGATGTTTTTACATTATAACTGGTATGAGTCTTCAGCACAGATCACCCAGTAAACCAAGTGTAACTAAAACATGAGGGAGATCCGTATCAAAAAGTCTTTTTCTTATCAAAGCTTACAAACAAGAGGGAGAGCCTTACTCTGGAAAAAGCAATAGCCAAGGGGGTCACATACTCCCTGGGAAAAATGAGATCAGAACTAAAAATTGGAACCAGGTGAAAATATGTCTAGCACATTTATGCAGCTTTAGAAAACTTGCTTAATCTTGATTACACATGTCCAATTCTCACTGGCTACTGCTCTCATATAAGGTAGTCCCATGTTTGCAAGCTAGCTAAGTGTCTCTTCACTGGAAAAAGTATTCAGCACCTACAGTGCATGTATACTTTTGTGGGATCATTTTCAAATG
Source organism: Rhynochetos jubatus (assembly GCA_027574665.1). NCBI lineage: Eukaryota > Metazoa > Chordata > Aves > Eurypygiformes > Rhynochetidae > Rhynochetos > Rhynochetos jubatus. The sequence goes on from CM050649.1 coordinate 59,609,090, forward strand.
GCTGTCCTTTTCTTTTTTTGCATCACAGAGGTTCAGGGTTTTCAAGGGAGGACTTGGGAGAACTTGCTCATTATTCAGCAGCGGTTTTATTTTAAAACCTGTGGATAATAGCAATGTGATTCACAGATCTCCCCCATGTTTACTGCCGTAGCTGCAAATGTTTGCATAAGAAAATATAATTTTCACCTCTATGAGGTTAGCTGCAACATGCGTGGGAGGTGCTACTGGTTTTAAGAGTTCATACTGACTGCATTAGTCTGGCCCCTATTTTTCTAGTCTCTATGCACCTGCTAGGTAAATGCTTGCCACATTGAGTAACAGTAGGGCTTTAGTTGACAAGAATATATTATGACTGCAAAATCTCCCAGAAGAGATTCCAATTTAGAAGTGCTAAAAATAACTTCATAAAGCATTTTTACTGGAACTTTTTTTTTTTCCAAAATTCACTATAAAATTTGATGAGGTGTCATGCTCCCCTGGGAGGCTTGTTTGTTTACTTTCAGTTTTCTGGATGTTTTGTTTTGCCTTTTTTGTTTGTTTGTTTTCAGTCTTATATTTTACTTGTGATGTTGCAGGACATGACAAAAATGTTCAGAAGTATGAATAAATACATTAATCCTCATATTCTGTGGTTTTGCTGAAACAATATAATAAATAATAATAAAAATATTAATTTTGATTAAAAGGTCATTTTTCACTAATGTGCATAAAAGTCCTCATTAATTTCTCCTCTCTATACTTCTCTGCTATCATCCTGAACCTTGGAAGAAATGTATTTTTTCTTTATTCACAAAAAACTTCACCAGGCCCAGACTCCTGCTTTATTTCCTAAATATGAAAATCTCATCCACACTTTTCCTTCAGAGCAGGGAATCATAGAACCTTTTAGGTTGGAAAAAACCATCAATCCAGCACTGCCAAGTCCACCACTAAACCACATCCCTAAGATCCCACTCACACATCTTTTAAATACCTCCAGGGTGACTCCACCACCTCCCTGGGCAGCCTGTTCCAGTGCCTGACAACCCTTTCTGCGAATAAATTTTTCCTGATATCCTTACCTCCCCTGATGCAACTTCATGCCCTTTCCTCTTGTCCTATCCCTTGTCATTCGGGAAAAGAGATCAACACCCAACTCTCTACAACCTCCTTTCAGCTAGTTGTAGAGAGTGATAATGTCTCCCCTCAGCCTCCTCTTCTCCAGGATACATAACCCCAGTTCCCTCACCAGCTCTGTTGCCCTTCTCTGGACACATTCCAACACCTCAATGTGTTTCTTGCAGTGAGGGGCCCAAAACTGAACACAGGATTTGAGGTGCTGCCTCACCAGTGCCCAGTACAGGGAGACAATCCCTTCCCTGGTCCTCCTGGCCACACTGTTCCTTATACAAGTCCGGATGCCCACCTGGGCACACTGCTGGCTCATATTCAGCTGGCTGTGGACCAACACCCCCAGTTCTTTTTCCTGCAGACAGCTTTCCAGCCACTCATTCCCAAGCCTGTATCATTGCATGGGGTTGTTGTGACCCAGGTGTAAGACTCGGAACTTGGCCTTGTTGAACCTCATAGAGTTGGCCTTGGCCCATCGATTCAGCCTGTTCAGATCACTCTGAAGAGCCTTCCTGACCTCAAGCAGATCAACACTCCCACCCAATTTGGTGTAATCTGCAAACTTACTGAGGGTGCACTCGATCCCCTTGTCCAGATTCTTGATAAAGATATTAAAGAAAATTCTCCCCAGGTGATTGGCTGACAACTAGATTTAACTTCATTCACCACAACTCTTTGGGCCTGGCCTTCTTTTTACCCAGTGAAGAGTGCACCCATCCAAACCATGATCAGTTAGCTTCTCCAGGAGAATGCTGCAGGAAACAGTGTCAAAGGTTTTACTAGAGTCCAGACAAACAACATCCACAGCTTTTTCCTCATTCATTAAGCAGGTCACCATTTCATAGAAGGAGATCAGGCCAGTCAAGCAGGACCTGCCTTTCATAAGTCCCTGCTGATTCTACCTAATCACCTGGTTTCAACCCACTTTGAGGCAGGCATACTTCATCTGTCACAAGCAGGCCTGGTGTAATGAGAACCGAACCAAGACCAAAGGAACACAAAATTCTGGTGGTGACACCAGTCTTGGAGCCAGGTATTGATCTGCTGGCCCTTCCTGGGTTTTTCCTCATCATTCCCTGTAAGTGAAAGGATAGATTAGAACACTACCTGTGCTCCTGATCCCTTTACCAGTTGTCCCAAGTCCCAGTCAAGTCTCTCTTGATTGCCCTTGGACTTCTTATTGTAACTTCATTGCTGCCTATGTGAAAAATCAATAATGGATAATAATCCAAGGGCTGTAGCAGATTAGGAAGTTTTCTTGTCACATTTTTAACCTAGTCCCCAGGAAGACAGCAGACTTCCATAAGAAGTAGGTCTGGCTGGCATATCGGGCCTTTTGTTCCCCACAGAAGAGAGTGTCCCACAACTATGACCCATCTTTTTTGCTTTATGTAAGCTGTTTTTACACAGGACATAGGCAGATTTAACCTTGGCAACATGTCCAACCTAGATGAACCATTGTCCTCATCAGCATTCGACCCCACTTGCAGAGCTTCATAGCTCTTATGCAAGGGCACCTGGGAAGGTGGAATCCCTGTTTGCAGGTTAAAATATCTCCTGGAAAACTTTCACAGGAGTGGATGGCATGTGTCTGATTTCCTTTTTTATCTGTTGCTCTCACTGTCAGTCTGCCAACAGTAGCAAACAGAAATTTTTGGTAGATTGCATGTTCCATCCCGCAGAGAGCAGTAGCAGTCACCAGGGAATAGCAGGAGCAGAAGTAATATATTACATTTAAGGCTGGGCCTGAGAATTTTATCCGTGCTTGCCATTACTCACAGAGGTAGATTTTATGATGTTGCCATTTTAGATTTTTCTGGTTTAAGAACTTGATACTGTAGATGTTGTTTCCTCTTTTAGTAGCCCCTGGAGTGTCTCAGATATTACTTTATGTTATTGATAGCAGATGCAGCCATAGTCTCTGTGGTATATGGGACATTTCTGGTGAAACTACTATCATTTACTGTTAAATCTAATTTGGGAAAAGAAACCAACTGCCTCACACATTGTGTATATATTAGAAAAATAAAGGAACCAAACACTAATAACTCAAAATAATGGAAGTAGTAGGTTTCCTTCTCTGGAATCGCAGACTGCTCAATTGCAAGCCCTCTAAATAGTGACCAAGCTCTCGAGACGCCAGGGGCCTTCGAAAGGTCCCATTGTGATTATTTCTGCTGTGAAACTCAATAAAGTAATGTTCTAAAAACAATGAAACCAATCTATTTCAAAATTTTTAACACAGTAATAAAAAACCATTTCATTTCCTTTATGGCTCAAGCATAGCTTTCACTGTCATACAGAGACTCAGTTGGTCCATAAACAATCATGTTCTACTACAGAAGTTTCTGCAGTAAATCATATAAACTATTGACAGTAGGTGCATGTAAACTTTTTGACTTTCAGTTCTTACCTTTCATTTCTTGTAGCCCTGTAAATCCTATTAAAAGGCATCACAGGTGCTTGAATCTAATCCATTTACTTCTTGTATCATTTTCCTATAATCTTTACAAAAAGTAGCAGAGTTATTGCTTTTTCCCTAGAGAATGCAGTTATCCTGATGAAGAAAATTAGATATAAACCTGTCCAAATCTAAGTGTCCCCCAACACTACTTGAGTTTCATCTATGATTAGATCAGAAATTAGGCCAAACCTGTAATGAAGGTCTTAAGTATTCAGATAACATTTTATTTTTAAGTATGCAAATTTTCCTTATGGGTTCCAGATGGAACAGCAAATGATGAAACACCAGCAGGGTTTGTTGTATTTCAGAACCAAAATCATAACAGCTCTAAATTTCCTAAGAAAATCTCTTCTTGTAACATCTCCAGATTTGTTCTGAAACTAAAACTATTCAAAGAGCTCAGCTGATCTCTGTTTACTTATTGAAATTTACTGTATTTATATGACTGGAACCTAAACAAAGAGCGTTTATAATTTTGACTACTTTAATGAAAATACTTATCAGATGTGTTTTCAGTGGCAACCAGGAGGAAAAGAGAAAAAATGAGACATGGAAAACTTGGAAAGGTGTGTATGGGGAGAAGTGAGAATACTGAAGCTAAGTTTTAGTGATAAAGTGCTGGTAAATATAGGAAGGAAAAAATCTCAGTGTTTTGTGGTGTTTAAAATCCACATAAAAATTATTAAGACTGTTGGTGACTTTAATAGGTGCTGTATCACATTCTTAGTAAACAGGAATAAATAGAAAAACATAGAAAAGTGCTATTATCTGCCTTGTAATTAGCTGTCACTGAACAAAAGTGTTTGTTGTGGTTTTTATCACAACCAGCCGCTCTACTACAATGCCCTGTGCCACCCCCCCAGTGAGGAAGGGTCAGAGGAACAAACCGAGGAAAAGCCCGTAGGAGTTGAGATAAGAACTATTTAATTATATAAATGAAACTTAGGGAGTTACTAACAGTGTTAGTGAGTAATTTAGGGAACAGAGGAAAAACGTAGAACAAATGATACAGGATCTCACCCCCAGAAGGAAAAAGGAAAAAAAAGACAACCCAAAAGGAGCAAACCCCCCACGAAACTGCCCGGGGGCCGAGAGCAGGGAGAGTAAGAGAGAAAAAAAACTTTCAAACCCCGACTCCTAGACTGATCTGCCCAGCAAGACGCTGGCTCTGCCCGGAGCACCAACCACTCGCCACGAGGTCCCCACAACAAACAAACCCCCAGCCCCCTTGGCCAGAAGCCCCCCAGACCCTTCCTCTTTCCAGGGTTGTACCCAACCGTAAGCCTTTCCACCCATATCCCCACCCCCTCCCCACCAGTCCTGCAGTGCCGCGGGCCCTGGGCTGGCACCACCTGTCCAGCTTGGTGTATTATGGGGTGAAGCAAAACATTGACTGGCTGGTGCAAAAACATAAACTAACTGGTGCAAAACTAAGACAGTGTTTAAGATCCAAAAATGCACCAATGCAAAAATTTGCTAAGATTAGCCCATCAGATGTTTTGGCTCTTGAATTTCTCATCCCAAGTCCTAGAAGTAACAAAAAATTTAAGCTTGAAAGTCCCATTAACTGTGTACTTTACTACAGAATCTGAGAACGAAGAACTTTATGAAAGTATGTGACTAACTTTCCACTTTCTTAAGTCGAGGAACTGGAAAAGCCAGAAAAATTAAGTCTATCAACAGGATTTTGATGCTTTTGTATGATACATCAACCTACTTACTCAAAAGCGAAGTGATATATGTGAATATAAATAAACTAGAGTTAATTTAGTTCATACAACATTGTTAACTATTTTAAAAACATTATAAAGTATTGTACCCTGAGAGCAAATCAAGAAATGAATATATACCTTTTAAAATATAGGAATGTCATGTTCCTAAAGAAATTGTAATAGGGCATGACTATGTAATCATCTCTTTATAACTCCTAATTCTCTTCCTGCTTCGTCTAGAAACTGGACTACCTTCATTTGCTCTTTGTAACTTGGAATAATTAAAAATCCATTATACTTCCCTCTCTTCAATGACTGTACATAAATTAAGCCTCAGCAGTGTTGAAACACATGCAAAAAGTGATATGACCCTTTCAAAGTGTCACTGATCTGAAATGCAAATTTCTCCTGGGCAATCAGAAATACAGTAAATATTTTTCATTTAGAACTCAATCTTTTACAGCTAAGTAGTGTTCATTTGTTGATTCACAGTTCAGAAGTTACTGAGGTGTTTATTTCTGTTAATCAATTGTGCACTCTCTAGCTATTTTTATACTCCAAAACTCCCAGTAGTCAGCCTCAAGGATGGCTTAGTGTGTCTCGGCACTGAGAGCTGCAGAAATATGCAGCCAGGCTTTAATTTTATAAAGTGTCCATTTTCAGTAACACAACAAAATAACATAAAGTCAGTTGTACTAAAGTGTATATAGTATTTACTTTTTTTTCCTTTTCTGCATTTACATATTTTTATTTTAGATCTAGGAAATAAAAATTAACCTAACCCAGTGCTCCTCAGACCGACTCAAATCTAGCATCAGATGATTGAATCAAAACTCGCAATTGTGAAATTGCATCATCCCAGGGCTCACAAAGAGGAAAAACCACTTGTAGTTAGTCTGGGTCAGAGGTAAGTGTATAACTTTTCACAAGCTTTGGACATCTTTCTGTCTTGAATAGTCCTTTTCTTTTTTAGCTTTTTCCTGTGAAAAAAATGCTCTTTTAAGGTTTTCTGAAGATGATGTATGAGTTTTCACTTTTCATTTTCAAACCATGGCAAGTGTGCACTGAAAATAATCATAGAAATGTTGTCTGGAAACAACCATAGAGAGTGCTGGAGGATACTGGAAGCAACCATAGAGAGTACTGGCTTCCATGGAGGACAAAGGAGCTAGCGAGTGGTGAGAGATTTTCAAGAACACTCTCCCCGAAGCACAAAAACATTTCATCCCCTTTAAAGGTACAGGAAGCAGGTAGAGCAAGAGACCCCCTTGGCTTAACTGTGAGTTTCTGAGTCTGCTCAAAACTAAAAGAGAAGCTTAACAGAGATGGAAAATCAGACAAATACCTGTTGAGAACTACAAGGACATTGTCAGGGTATGCAGAGACGCAGTTAGAAAAGAAAAAGCTCAGCTCAAATTTAAACTGGCCAGAGATGTCAAAAACTACAAGGAAGGGTTCTGGAAGTACATAAACAACAAACAGAAACAGAAGGAAGATATTGGCCCACTGCTAAACATGAGAGGTGAATTAGTCACCAACAACGATGAAAAGGCAGAAGTTCTCAACACTTTCTTCACCTCTGTCTTTACCAGAACTGTTGGGCCTCAGGCCTTGGGGAACAAAAATCCAGGTTGATGTAAACACAGACTCACTGTTAATGAAGGAACCGTTGGTATGTGAATTATTACAAGATCTTGACCCCTACAAATTGATGGGCCACGATGTTATCCACCCAAGGATGTTGAGAACTGGCTGACATCACTGTGGTGCCACTCTCCATAATCTTTGAGAAATCATGGAGATCAGGGGACATCCCAGAAGACTGGAAGAGGGTTAATGTCACCCTTATCTACATAAAGGGCTTAAAGAAGGATTCAGAAAATTATAGACCCATCCGTCCTACTTAAGTCCCTGGAAAAGTTAGGAATGAATCCTCCTGGGGGCTATCACAAGTCAAATGAAGCACATGATTGGGAAAAGCCAGCATGGCTTCACCAAGGGCAAATCGTGCTTGACAAACCTGAACACTTTCTAAGACAGAGTAACCTGCTCAGTTGATGTGGGGCAAGTAGTGGACATTGTCTACCTCGATTTCTCCAAGGCTTTTGACACAGTTTCCCACAGCCGCCTCCTAGAGAAACTGATGTGTTATCATCTAGAGAAGTGGTCTGTGTGGTGGGTGGGGAAGTGGCTGACAAGCCGCACCCAGAGGGTGGTGGAAAATAGCTCCTTTTAAAACTGGCAATCTGCTGTAAGTGGGGTTCCCCCCGGGATCGATATTGGGCCCAACACTGTTTAATATTTTTATAAGTGATCTGGATGAAGGCATCAAGTGTATCCTGATGAAGTTTGCCAAAGATACCAAATCAAGTGGGGTAGTGGACACTTCAGAATTGAGAGCCACCCTGCAGGAAGACCTGGATAGGCTGGAAGAGTGAACTAACAAGAACCATATGAAGTTCAACAAAGAGGAATGTAAGGTCTTCACCTGGTAAAACATAACACAGGAATACATCACAGACTGGGATCTACCTGGCTGGCAGGCAGCTCTGTGGAAAGGAACCTGGGGGTCCTTGTGGGCAACAAGCTTAGTATGCGTGAAAATTGGGCTGCTGTGGCAAAGGAAGCCAACAGGATTCTGGGTTGCATCAACAAGCTGAGATAAAGAAGTTATTATCCCGCTCAGTGCTTCTCAGGCCACATCTGGAATACTATGTTTGATTTTGGTCCCTGCTATACAAAAAAGATGTGGACAGGCTGGAGAGGGCCCACAGAAGGTCCACAAAGATGATCAAAGGGCTGGGATGCCTGCCATATGAGAGATGGTTGAGAGAACTAGGCTTGTTCAGCCTTGAGAAAAAAAGGCTTAGGGAAGACCTTATCACCATGTTCCATTATTTAAAGGGTAGCTATATAGAAGAGGGAGACTCCCTTTTTACCAGGGGTCACATAGAAGAGATAAGGGATAATGAATGAAACTTACTTCTGGAGAGATTCCAACTGGACACAAGAGGAAAATTTTCCACAATGCGGACAATCAGTCATTGGAATAATCTCCGCAGGGAGGCAGTTGATTCCCCAGCATCGGACACTTTTAAAATTTGGTTGGACAGAGTACTGGACTATCTTGCTTAGACTGTGCTTTTGCCAAGAAAGGTTGGACCTGATGATCCTTGAGGTCCCTTCCAACCTGGTATTCTGTGATTCTATGCTTGAAAATCAAGATGATGACATCCAGGATCCCTTGCAGTAATACCAAAATATTTTATCCACTTAACTGGCTATATCAAACCAGTGACAACTTGGTGACTTATGAGCCAGGGGCCTGTGTGCACCCTTCCCAAAAGACCAGGGCCCACCTGGTTGCCCACACTCTGGACTAGATCTTCAGGCTGGCTCATGACTGGACCTTGGTCCTCCCCATCACTGTGGTCTGGCCAGGAAGCTGTGGGCTCTGGGCTGGCCCCAGTCTGTCCCCAGCACCTGTCTGTAGCTCATCCCTGCCCCCTCACTGGATGCTGTGGGATAGAACCCTGCTTCAGGAGGTCATGGTCCTGCTGGTCCCTGGCCACATCTAGCTCCCTCCTGTGGGGCAGCCTGCCCTCACAGACATTCATTGGTCAGCTCTAGTCTGTCTGTAAGAACTTAACTGCATTTTTGTGAAGTAAAGAGCAGGTTGCACCTTTGAAGATCTCATTGCCTTTCAAAGAATGTAGCAATTTTTCTGCATTCTGGTGCTTTACCATGCACAAAAATCAAACCTAAACATTCTAGTACCACTAACACCTAGTCTTCTATTCTCATCGTTTGAACACTACTGATTTTCGTCTTCATGCATGGTCCACCTCTCTATAAGTTTGTGAGATCTTTACCAGACTTCCTATCAATGCAGTGAATCTTCTTCAGTGAATCACACTTTCAACAACTCAGTTAAAAGAAAAATGTTAAAAATTTGCTAATTTTGTTTGTAACTTGTCTCTTTTGTGTTGAATAAGGAGGGCTTCTGGAAAAAACAGGAATTTGAAACACTAGAAAATAGGTATAAAAACGAGGAATTCTCACATAAGAAAGGAATACTTTTGAATGCTTGACTTCATGACTAACAACTAAAAATTTTAGCTTTGCTTTGTCTTCTTGCAAATATGTGAGCAAATTTATCTTAGCAAGAAATGGAAGCTTACAAGCATGTCTTTTATTTTTCCTCATTTCTTTCAGTCATTGACTTTAATCCCTCCCCACAGGGCGTGACCTGATTGAATTCTTCACATTACTTTCTGATGGCTTGAACTCCTTGTGGTTCTGTTATACAGTGAGACGTGTAGAGGGCAAGAGTAAATCAAACCATTCACTTCATATGCACTCACATCACTGTTGTGTCTCTGAAAATATTCTGTTCATGTTTAGGAAAGTTTCTTCCACATTTATTATAACATCTAGAAGTCCTTTAGTGTAGCATAGTTTAATTTTTAATTAAGTCTTAGGTTCTCTAAAAGGAGTTCATTATTGCATTTATTATATGAATCATTAACACCTTCATTCACTGTTTCACTTTATAATGCATCTGTTCATGGGTCTCATAATATCTATTGTCTTGATGTGTTTGTAAAGAACCCTTGGGCAGCTTTAATTTATACCCATTTACTTTCTTGCTCTGCTTCACTTTTTCTGGGTTGGTTTTTTTTTTTTTTTCATACTTGAACAGATTGTGAGATATTAGATTAATCTTGAGTATTTGAGCAGCTATTTTGATGCTATTGGCTGATTCTGGTAAATTTCCCTTTCATTCAGAAATAATTCATAGGTCTTCAGTAGTAGCATTGCTCTTCTGTTCTCCTCTAGGTGGGCCTTATCAGAATAAGTGTAAAGCTCTAGCTCTAAGTTTTAATTTCAATAAAGTGCTTGTCTAGCTAAGTGAATTAAGTAGGAACTCACAGGTCTTGATAAATTTTACTAGTTAGCTAAATTAGATCAGATTAATAGAAGTGTAGAAGTGCCTCCTTTTCCCCATTGACTGTAGGAGCCATTGAGACTCAGCTCAGCTTTAGATATTTATATATGGACATCTAAATCTATGTTAAAAGAATCTTGCCAGAGATGAGTTAAATAAAAATTACTTGGAAGCAATAGAGTCTGTGTGGGTGTTTTGTTTCATTTTTCATTCTGTTTGGAATTAGAAGGAAGTTATTTACTTAAAGAAGAGGTTTGAGTGGTGGGCTCATGAAAACCTCATGAAGTTCAACAAGGCCAAGTGCAAGTTCCTGCACATGGATTGGGGCAATTTCAAGCATAGATGCAGTCTAGGTGATGAGTGGATTGACAGCTGCCCTGAGGAGAAGAAAATGAGGGTACTGGTGGACGAAAAACTGAATACGAGTTGGCACTGTGTGCTGACAGACCAGAAAGCCAATTTCATTCTGGGCTGCATCAAAAGAAACATGGCCAGCAGGTCAAGGGTGCTAATGTTACCCCCCTCTACTCCACTCCTGTGAGACCCCACCTGCAGTATTGCATACAGCTCTGGACCCCCCAGCATAAGGACACAGACCTGTTGGAGTAAGTCCAGAGAAGGGCCACAGAGATGATCAGGGGGCTGGAGCACCTCTCCTGTGGGGACAGGTTGAGAGACTTGGGCTTGTTCAGCCTGGAGAAGAGAAGGCTCTGGGGAGACCTTATAGCACCTTCCAGTACCTGAAGGGGGCCTGCAGGAAAGATGGAGGGGTGTCACGAAAGGGGACTATGCTGAGTGGTTTAGACTGCTTAAAAGACCAGCGTCACAAATATTAGGGGAAAAGCTAATATTTTTAATATGAATGTGAGAAGCGTGACTTAACAGAATTCGATGGCAAGATCTCCTCTACTACTTATTCGACATGGAAAAGCATACAAAGGCAAAATCAAATTAGCAACAGATTAAAGTAGTTGGTACATGAATTAAAAATTATTTACAGAGTCAGGGAAATCAAGGCAGGATTGGATTGTTGTGACATGGATTAGGGGAAAGGGGCAAGGAATTTCCTCCCATTCAGTCACAAGGTTCAGAGTGGACCCCCTTGCTTTCTAAACTCCTCAAAAGAGAAGTCTAGGTGCAGTTGAATCCATCCCTAGTCTCAGACCTGGTCAACGGTTTATGTCTAAGGGAGTGGGGAAAGGGTCACAGTGTGTGGATTCTGTGCTTTGTGCAAAACTTTGGGACAGCAACAATCTGGAATAGCATCAATTCCAAATTCCTAGCCCCAGACCTGGGCAACAGTTTGTATCTAAGGAGCTGGGGAAAAGGGGAATGATTTAAGGAGAGAGGGTAAGGGAATTTCCTCCCGTTTGGTCATGAGGTTCAGAGTGGACCCCCTTGCTTTCTAAACTCCTTGAAAGAGAAGTCTAGGTGTGGCTGAATCCACCTCTAGTCCCACACCTGGTCAATGGTTTATGCCTAAGGAATCGGGGAAAAGGATCAGAGTGTGTGAAGCCTTGTGCTTGGTGTGAAACTTGGCAATAGCAACAATGTGGGGCAGCAATAATTCAAAGTTCCTTAACACTATTCAGATATGTCACACAATTAGATCACACAATTACTCAGCAGGACTTCACTTTCAACAAATCAGTACAGTAACTTAATCAAGGACTTAACAAGGTTATCAACATAAAGTTGCATGCATACACTCACACAGACATAGAAATAGAGATAGATATATGTATATTTGTATGAAGGTACCTGTTAAAATTTCCCCTTGAGTTCGGTGAAAATATTCACATCAGATGTCTCTGCATCTCTGAACGAGTGAAGAGTAGAGCCTCAAGGAGAGTTTATTCAGCCCAGGTTGTGTCAATTGTTCACTGATTTCACAAACTTGAGAGTTTGTAAACTCTGAGAGGCATCCCACTCAGGGGGACATGCTGGGCACAGCCCACTGCAGTCCAGGAGAACTCAAAGGGTCATCCTTGGAACCACTATTTATAGGGTTGCAAGATAATTGACTTTAGGCATAAATAATTTTACATCCTGGCCTTAATTGGGGCAGGTGGTCATTGGAAGTTGCAGCTGGTACCGATCTATCCAGACTGCGATAAGGTTCAGGGCTGGCAGGGGATGATTTCACTCTCATCCTACACTGTAACCAGGCAACTGACCCCTAGTATGGCCATTCTCCACCTTGGCAGTGCAAGAGTGTTTTGATATGATAAGGGGTGCTTAACCACCAAACTCCCTGCACAGTGTCCAAGGGTTGACAGGAATCTCCAAGGCCATAAAACTTTCGAGGAGTTAAGAGGGGAAGAAATGCACCACCACAAGGGGGTCTTTTTACAAAGGCCTGCAGTGATAGGGCAAGGGGTAACGGGTTTAAACTGAAAGAGGGTAGATTTAGATTAGATAGAAGGAAGAAGTTCTTCATGGGGAGGGGGGTGAGGCACTGGAACAGGTTGCCCAACAAAGTTGTGGATGCCCTATCCCTGAAAGTGTTCAAGGCCAGGCTGGATGAGGCTTTGAGCAACCTGGTCTAGTGGAGGGTGTCCCTACCCTTCCAACTCAAACCATTCTTTGAGTCTATGATTCTGTGAACAACACACCAGAAAGGAGTACTTAGGCATGTTGCAGAATTCCATTTGATGGAAGATTTTATAGGGTAAACACATATTTGTCCAGAATAAATAGAGGGACAGAGAAAGCAAAAGCCTCTTAGAGTTCAGATAAGATATACGTGGAAAAGATGAGAAAGATGGGTGCACATGTGTGGGCATTCTTGCATGTTACCAGGGACACACTACACAGATTATGTTATTCTTCCCTTGTACATGAGACTAAAAAGTACTGAGAAAATGGTGTTAATTGGTTTGTACATTGCATCCTATGAAATAAATTTTCGTGTACTGCATATGAGGAGCATCACATAATTTTCTCCATCCCTCAGTAGGTCTTTCTAATACACTTCCAATTAGAGTTCCTCAGGGAGCCAATATGTTGAACAAATGAAAAACCACCTTGCAAGTGGAGACTACATGAATCTTATAATCTGCTCACCACCATACATTGTTCGGGGATGAGAAAAAGATTATTTTATCTCTCAGGAAACTAGGATGTCCTGAAACCTACTCCTACTATAATCTCAAAGCTGTGGGGTAGGTGGTGTGGGGGAGGAAATAAATCAGAATTTAAACAAGTATCTATCTGAAACAGATAGGCTGACCTGGGGTGTCAGGCAGCACTGACGGTGTGTTTAACACCACACTGGTCTACGCAGTACTTTCTGTCTGTCCTGGTTTTGGCTGAAGTAAAATTAATTTTCTTCCTAGTGGCTGGTAGAATACTATGTTTTGTGATTTAGGATTAGAATAATGTTGATAGCACACATGTTTTAGTTGTTGTTAAGCAGTCAGTGGGTCAGTGGGTGGTGAACTATTGCATCACCTGTTTGATATACTGTTTTATTATTATTATTGTTATTATTATTTTCCTTTCCTTTTCTGTCCTATTAAATTGTCTATCTCAACCCACAAATTTCACTTTTTTCCCTGATTCTCTCCCCCATCCCACTGCGGGGCAGAGAGTGTGAGCAAACAGCTGTGTGGTATTTGCTTGCCAGGTTAAACCACAACACTGCCTAATCACTCAGCCAATACACTTACAAGGAAGCTGAAAACCTAAGGAAATGAAAGGAAATGGAGGCAGAGGCAGTTCATAGAAAGTTATAAATTGGTTTCTGTTTGCCATTTTAAGGCCTCCACTTTGTGATTACAAAGACAGAATTATTTTTCTCAGCCCTGGTTTAATAATTTTTGAAGTGGTGACAGGGCTGCAGGAAGGGGATAAAGCAAAGTTCGTGAGATAATGAGTGCTACAAGGACTTTAGGAGGAAAGGACAGAAGATCTTTTAAATGTGAATGTTCCAGTGAGTACCAGAAAAAGAGATAAAAGATATTACTCCTCAGCTGAAGGTTTGAAGAGAGAGAAAAATATTTTCTTCACACTATTTCTTGGTTGTGTCTGTGAGTTTATAGGATCTTGTCACACATCCCAATATATAATGCCAAGATTCACAGACATTTCTTTGTGCTTGTATAAAGCAATTGTCTTCCATAGAGAATAATCCAATTTTTCACTTTCAGAGCTACTTTGCTAAAATTTGCTGCCTGTAGCCACCAGGTATCCCCTGAGAAATTATTTTAAGCAAACAATGGCAACGGACAAAATATCAACAAAAATAGAATCAGTAAAGCAAACTCTGCATGCTCCTCAAAATAAGTGTCCTTTTGGGTAATAAAAGAACCCCAGTCTTGAATTCCTATGGCTCCAATTCCTTTCTAAGTAGCCTTTTGCTTTTGTATGCTCCTTTTCCTTCCCCCGTGATTGTTCCCTACATGCAGCTGTTAAAGATATTTTTAGGTACAGACAGAGATTGCCTGTAGCACTGACTAAATGAGACTGTCACATAGGAAGGCTGTAAATGCACACAAATAATAAAGCAAAATCTAGGACTTCGGCTACTGCCACCTGTTCCTAATATTCTCTTATGGCCCCTGGCAAAGAAAGAAACTGAAGATGAAACAATACTTTCAGTTGCATAAGAGAGGTGTTTTGCCTGGGTGATACTATGCAAAAGGTGTGTCACAGGAATCATTCTGGGGGCCAGCACAGAAAAGACACAATGGGATAGTTGGCCACTGTGAAAGCTCCCAGGTAAAGTTTATAGAAAGCTGTGCAGCACCCTCCGAAGAGAAGTGTCAGCATTTGGCCTGATTGATTAAAACTAAACTATGCAGTTTCCTGATATACTGCTGAAAGGAAGAATGGGGCACTTTTAGGAGTATGGATAGGGGGAGAATGACTTTAGTCCTTCTGCTCCAGATGGTCAGTGCATGAGCTCATCTGTGGGTACAGCTCAGACCTTTTGATACAAGGATGTGTTGTTTGCTCATGAGAAAAGGAAAGGCCAGTGAAGTATCAAAACATTCAAAAACAAAAAAGGATACTATATGTAAATCAGTCAGTCCTTGCAGGACCCTGTTCTCCTACTAGCTAGTGGCTGCTATGCCCCACTGGCCACTATCAGCTCTCCAGGACATTTCAGTATCTGCCCTATTCAAGTTTTACCAGGTGCAGATGTTTTTCAGTGGCCACAGCTGTCTTGTCCAGAGTTTATATCTAACTCTGTCTTAAGGAAACACATTTTTGTAGTGCTTGACATGCTTGATATTGCTTTGGTCAGATTTCTTTATCTGGAGGCACTTATGGTGGTTAACTTACCCATAGGTAGCACTCTAATCAACCAACACAAAATTGGCTCTCCTTGGTCAGCAGTCCAATATAAAAAAAAAGTTCAAAACCACAATTCCTCTTCACACAAGTAAGCAGTTCCTTATGCAATACACTATTAATTTCTCATTGGTTGCCATCCTCCAACATGCATTTTCTAACCAGTCAATTACGCTATTTGTATGCTGAGTGTGTGCATAAGCAGCAGCCATTAGCAGCACTCTATTCAGTACATATTATGTATCTTTTAATGAGACATTTGAACATTTTTCGCCATGAAACATCATAGGAGTCTTGTGTAGACCTTTGATAGTCCTTAGACAAACTACAGCTTGCTCATCAGATTGCTCTCCATCTACTTGGGAGTCACAGTTTCAAACTACTTAGCCACCATATTTTTTAGACCGTAGCACTTTGGTTTAACGCAGTTATTCAATGAAGGCAATGGGCAATTATTATTCACAGGCCATCCTTACCAGAAATGGCTGGCTGAGGACTACAGCAGTATCTGAAACATGTTTATATGCCCTGTCTTGGCTCTTCAGTGTAGTTGAAACACCTGACCTGGCCACCAGAAAATTCTGTTGCCTCGTTAATCTTCCTATCTGGCAGGGTTTCCCCCAAAAGAAGTTTAGTTATGTCCAAAACTGCAAGGGCAGGCCTGAGCACCACAGCCAGCTGTGGTCTACCACAGATGAACAGCTATACAGCTCCAGATGTGTAACTCCTAAGGGGAAGCACATGTCTGTGTTCAAACTCAAGTGGGCAACAGCTTCAGCAAGGGTGTCTGAAACCTGCCACATTACAACAGAGGCATATCCTGCCAGATGCCTCTCAGAGCACCACGGGGTTCCTGCACTGTGAAAAAAAACCAAACACATAAATAAAGTACATTTCTGAAACCCATAAATTCATGACACAAAAAGGAACTGTCACTCACAGTTGATTGAGCACCTCTTCAGAGAACTTTCTCTTTTCTGACATGCTTTGATGAACAGTGAAATAGTTAACGGTCTTGACATTTATAGATTCTCAAGAACAAGTATGCTCACTAGTGCATACTGCCTCGTGGTGGACCAAGTCAAGCTTTTGTTGTCAGCTTCTACTTACAAGCCTATAATTTGTTGTCATGAAGAGATTTTTATGAAATTAAAGACCAGAAGAAATGATAATTTCAAATGCCTCTAGCCGAGACATTTTATACATGTAAATGTACATGCAGTCATTTTCTGTTATATAAAGACAGGTAGTGTGGTTTTTGGGTTTTGTATCTTTCCCAGAGATGAATTCTTTTTGATCAGTTCTCTTTTGTAATCACATAAAAATATAAGAAATTAAGATTCAGTGAGCTCATCTAAAAAGATCAAATCCCCATGTTTCATAACCTTAAATATCTGCTGGGGCAAAAGCAAATCAAACAACAACATGAAATAAAAACAATTCGTACCTAAACTGAAAAAGTGTGTATGTTTGTCTGAGAAAAAAAGAGACAGAAATCTTTAACAAACTCACATCTGTTCATTCCTCACCCAATATCTAATTCTGACCCTAAATCTCAGAATCAATATTTTTATTTCCAGCATGAACCCCATAATTCTGTTCCTCCTTTAACTCTGTTTCTCAGGTAGCATCTGGGTTTCTTTAACATAATTCCTAAGGCTGGAATGCTGGTCTGTGCCTCAGTCTACTCTCTGCTTTTGCAGAGTCTCTATATATGAGTGCTTATGAGGGGTCTGGGTAGTTAAAGGTCTCTTCTGTTGCTGTCAGACAGACAGATGATGGGGGAAGAAGTGGCATAGTTCTGGTTTCTTTTTTATTTTTTCCCACTGTCCTGTTAATGGAAGAAGGGAAGGGAGCTCATTTTTTCCCACAGAATAGTGATTTTAAAAAAATAATTCTCGTTAAACCAGAGAGAGGGAGAGAACATGGCTTCTTCACATGACAGTGCATGTATGAACAATCTCCAGAAAGGAGGATTACATTGTAAGGATTGGGTTCTTCCATCTGTGGCTCATAAGCACTGAAGATAATCAGCACATTCCTGTGTAGGGTCAGGCAGTTATCAACTAACTTAAACCTCTCTTTTCAGAGCACTAATATGAGAGCTTCTGTAAAAGACGATAATTTTTGAGCATGGCCATTCAACAAGCTATTGTGGGCTTGCTGATTTTTTAAAATAATCTGGGATGACAGTTTAATCCTCTGTAACCACTTGGCTTGTGGTCGTGGCTTCATGGCATGGTCATACTGACTATTAACATCTGGAAAAATGGACATCTGATAATGCTTCTCTTCATAGACTGTTAGTGAAAGGCAAATAAATTGGGTCCATTGTTGTAGTGAAAACAATGTTCACCTGACCAGACCACTGACATTGATTAAAGCTGATGATTAAGTAGATATCCATTCTCTAGGCTTCTTCTAAAACCTGCATGAGAACCAATAGTCTGAGTGTCTTCTTTCCCAAAATAATTTTAGAGTAAAATAAACATAATTTAGAAACCACAAAGAAATAAATCAGAGAGTATTAGGTTCATCTTGTACACACTGTAAGAGATATACAGGAAAACAGCTGGAATATGGCAGCTGGGTATTAAATATACAGATCAGGTCAATTGCACAGATTCACAGAGTGTGAGGGGTTGGAAGGGACCTCTAGAGGTCATCTAGTCCAACCCCCCTGCCAGAGCAGGATCACCTAGAGCAGATCACACAGGAACAAGTCCAGGCGGCTTCTGAAAGTCTCCAGGGAAGGAGACTCCCCCACCTCTCTGGGCAGCCTGTTCCTGTGTTCAGTCACCCTCACAGGGAAGAAGTGTTTCCTCATGTCCAGGTTGAACCTTCTGTTTCCCAGTTTATGGCCATTGCCCCTAGTCCTGTCACTGGACACCACTGAGAAGAGCCTGGCCCCATCCTCCTGACACCCACCCTTTAGATATTGATAAGCACTGATAAGATCCCCCCTCAGCCTCCTCTTCTCCAAGCTAAACAGATCCAGCTCTCTCAGCCTTTCCTCATATGGAAGGTGCTCCAGGCCCTTAATCACCTTAGTGACCCTGCACTGGACCCTCTCCAGTAGTTCCTTGTCCTTCTTGAACTGAGGAGTCCAGAACTGGCCACAGTACTCCAGGTGAGGCCTCCCCAGCACAGAGTAGAGGGGGAGGATAACTTCCCCCGACCTGTTGGCCACGCTCTTCTTAATGCATTCCAGGATGCCATTGGCCTTCTTGGCCACAAGGGCACGCTGTTGGCTCATGGTCATCCTGTTGTCCACTAGAAGTCCAAGGTCCTTTACCCCAGAGCTGCTCTCCAACAGATCAGCCCCCAATCTGTACTGGAACATGGGGTTGTTCTTCCCCAGATGCAGCACTTTACACTTGCCCTTACTGAATTGCATTTGATTTCTCCCCATTCAGCTCTCCAGCCTGTCCAGGTCACGCTGGATGGCAGCACAGACTTCTGGCATGGCAGCCACTCCTCTCTGGTATCATCAGCAAACTTAGACTAGGTGTAATTTATATTAGGCCATTCATGAGGCCATGTGAAATATTTAAACGGAAAACAGCTTACAATTTTAATGTATGTTTTCTGGCAGGATGTTGGGAAGAAAACTGAAAGTCTGAACATAATAAAAGGTATGTGGGAAAAAATGTCATCAACCCAGGTCCATGTTTAGGAAACATTCACAAATCTCTAGCATGCCAGGAGCTTTCTTGATACCCCTAGTGTCATCCTCTAAAACTGTTGTTGTTTTCCACTAATTCCACTTGCAGACTTGGCAAAACCACTGATGTCACTTAGCAGCTGCCAGGGGCTCCCCAGCCCACTGCTCCCAGCCAGGAGGGCCAGTGGTCCTGCTAAATGACCCTCCTTTGCAGCTCTGCCTTAAAAGCAGAGAAAGCTCACTGTGTTTTTAAAATTTTGAGCTCAATTAAAAAGCTCCTTGTCCTTGTTCATTAAACATTCCCAGTGACATAGCACTGCAGAGGGATAAACCATATCACAGTAGTTACGGATGCTTCAAAACTATATTGCAAAATCTGTTTACTGACTGTTATGTCAGCATGGACTAATGTGGATAACCTTTCCTCACAAACAAAAATGTCTAGCAGCTGTTCATATTTATTTTGAAATGACATGAGTATTTTCAGCTGAGCACTAAAAGTGAAATATGAACTGCATTTTGAAGCTTGTGTTTTGAAAACGTATTGTGTATTAATATTTAATTTCTAATATAACAGTTTTATAATCTGTATTTATATAAAACAGTAAGATGTCACGGTATAATAAAGAACTATGACATATTTGTAATATAAGCTATTTTTACACATGAAGTTGTGGGTACACTTAAGGCATCACAATGCACAGAGATTTTCATGCCTTCAAAAGATGGACAGTGCTTTGTTTAAAAGGAAAATATAGGTAGATGTGGATCATTGCCTGAATTTCTGAAAATATGGCCATTGATTTCTTAGTTTATATTTCACAATAGTTTGTACAGAAAAGTACAGGAATTAATATATTTCTTCTTATAAGTGAAAAAAAGACAACAAACAGACTAAGCGATGTGTGAAAAGACAACAAAAATTGTTTCTGAGTTTAATTATTGCACCAGAGAATCACTCAATTGCCTTACACAGGATTTTTCCCTTGCCTTCTATTTCCTTGTATTTACTAATAAGAAGTATAGGGTATAACAATTACAGGAGCTAAATTATGTGTCAAATGCCATTTATTGCATAAATATGTTGTTTCACTTTGTTTTCATTAACATTAATTTCCTTAATTGAATAAACTCCATGATATCAAAGACTTTAAAGGATCAAAGATGAATCTGAGTTATGTAGAAAATATTTTTTTTTCTGAATATATTTTCTTAAGATTGCTACAGACTTCTGGCCTCAAGATTTTTAAATAAAAAGCTCATTCATATTCTGCAGCTAAAATCCTAGAGTTTCCATAATTTTGTGCAAGATATGTATTGCAATCATGAAAAAAATCACAGCTTTTTAAAACTGAAAAAATCATCTAAAGTCTAATGCTGAATTGTACAATACTCATGGTTCTTGAGATGCCCTTTAGACACTCTCAACATTAAGAAATTGACCACAGCTTTAAGAGAGAGTACAAAAAGATGTATCTGTTAATGTTTCATTTTCTGAAGCAGATGACCTGTGAGTTGGGATTCATACTATCTCTGACACCTATATTTAAGTGTCTGCATATGGATATTTCTTTTTTTAACCTGAATGATGTCCAGATATTGAAATCAACTTGTTTGGAGGAAAGAATAGGTTTAAATAATTTTTTTCAGTTTTTAAAAAATGTCAGAGGAAATATTTAGATACTTTACAAGTAGCAGACGGAGCTGATGATCTTCTGAACATTTTTCTAGGTCTGTATTTGTAAAGATCTAGAAAAGTTGTACATTTTTTCCAACAGTGGCAGCCTAACAAAATGTCATAATAAACTGAAGTGACTGAACACGTGAGAAGATTCCAGGTGTACCTAAAATCTGACCTGTCCCTTCTGTCCATAGCAGAAGTAAGAGTTTGGATGACAAAATTTTATTATTCTGCAGCTGAAGTGGAGGTGAGGAGATGAGATCCTGGCAGAGCAGCTCTCAATGTGTTAATGTCCCTGGACACAGATTATATATTAATATCTGGGTAGTTTACATCGTCTTGAAGTATTTTCTTCCAAATTTCAGTGAGGTAAAGGTCAATACAGAAGGAAGAGTGGTTGGTTGAGTAAGCCAGTAGTAAAATGATTAGGGATATAGGGTATAGTGGACGCTTCACATTCCAGCATCCTGGAATGCTTGACCTTAGTAGCCTCTTTTCATATCTGAGTGATCTGATCAGGAAAATTGTCCAAGTGAGTAACAATCTCTTCACTAACTGCCTATCTAGAGGCCATCCTGACACCACACTGCAGGGAACCCTTGGTCTGGGTGACCACAAATAAGAGGACCCTGGCTGACCTTCCTTGTCCTCTGGACTTTGGGCACTGTAATCTTGCTCAACTGCAGAGAGGTCCTTGCCATCCTATACTATCTTCATGAATCTCAAAAATTATGTAGGTTAGGGTTGGAGCGCATGCATAGGGTCTGCCTAATTCTCTGTAAACCAGAAAAAGAGACTGTCCACTGATATACCAAGTAGTTAACACTACATTTTCTTAACAAATAAGGATCTTTTCACAAGTTCCAGTATTCCCTGTGTGTTTCTAAGCTGTCTCATTTTATATCTACAAAGGATTCCTTGAAAATCAATTCTTCTATAAAAGTGTTTGAAATTGCAATGTATCATTTTATGTTGGTAGGGTAGGGTTTGCTGGGGTTTTGTTGGCTTTTCTGGCAGGGATTTTAGAAATGATTCAGAGATTATAAAGCAACATAGAGATAAAGACAAGCTTTGAAAGATAGGATATACTGCTCACTATGATTTGTATGAACTAATCTCTAATGTCTCTTTGGGAAAAAACATCAAGTGAAGCTTATAGTCCATTGCATACATTAGCAGCGACTACTTATTAATCTTATAACCTTTTCTAATTAACAAGGTAAATTCTAAAATGAATACAAATTGAATGTATCCAAGGGTAAAATATATTCAGCTATGAAATGTGCCCTTACGTTTGTTGAAATATCTATGAAGTAAGTGGTGTGTTGCAGAAATCATCTGTTTTATTTCTTTTTCATTTGCTTATAGTCAACAAGAAAAGAAGTGCCAGCAGCTGGTACTTTGCAAGTAACACATCTGTGTCAATCTTATATATTATTATAGACATGGCTAGTAAAATTGCATCGTTGTTGCTGCTGTTGCCATTGCAGCTGTTGCTATTTACTATATGCTACCGTTCTTTCTTCTAAATTCATGACCAATGAAAAGTATAAGAGAAATCTGAAGGGCAAATTTAGAACAAACATCTTGAAATCATACAAATTAATCCCTGGGATGAGTGATACTTATGAAAAAGATGTAAGTATAAATTGACACTGTGGAAATTCAGATGCACGTGTTTCATCCAACAGTTTGTTCCATGAAATCCAATATGGACAAAAGAGAGTGCACGCAGGAACCACTAGGATAAACAGAGGTACAAACACTTATAGAAATCAGGACACAGCTAGATGCAGAAAAAAATAGCTGTGGTTATTTCCTAGCAGGAATCAAACTGTTATAGATTCCTGAACAAGAAGCAAAAAATATAGAGACTGGATCTAGTGGTAAACAAAATTTTACAGTATTTGTATCTCAAGGAATGTAAAGAATTTATCTGAAGTCCTTTAAAGGAACATGATTCCTCATTCTGCTATCTATAAAGGAAATAGAGAAGAATTAAATAACTCAGCTTGAATTGTTCCTTCTTATCCAGGAAACAAACAGAGGTCTGTGCTATTTTTGTCTGGGGCAGAGTTAATTTTCTTCATAGTAACTAGTATAGGGCGGTGTTTTGGATTTGCGCTGGAAACAGTGCTGGTAACACAGGGATGTTTTCATTACTGCTGAGCAGTGTTTACACAGAGTCAAGGCCTTTTCTGCTCTTCACCCCCCCACCACCAACGAGTGGGCTGGGGGTGCACAAGAAGTTGGGAGGAGACACAGCCGGGACAGCTAACCCCAACTGACCAAAGGGATATTCCATACCATATAGCATCATGCTCAGCATATAAATCTGGGGGGAGGAGAAGGAAGGGGAGGATGTTTGGAGTGATGTCATTTGTCTTCCCAAATCACTGTTACGTGTGAGGGAGTCCTGCTTTCCTGGAGATGGCTGAACACGTGCCTGCTGATGGGAAGTGGGGAATGAATTCCCTGGTTTGTTTTGCTTGCATGTGCAGCTTTTGCTTTAACTATTAAGTTGGTTTTATCTCAATCCACACATTTGCTCAGTTTTACTCTTTTGATTCTCTATCCCATCCTTCTATGGGGGGAGTGAGTGAGTGGCTGTGTGGTGCTTACTTGCTGGATGGGTTAAACCACAACAGGTCCTAGAGTAGAGGTGATACATTACTTCAGCTGACACCTATTTAGGCAAACTGAACTGTAGAATAGAAGTATATATCTTTTGTATTTGGGACCAAATCAAATTCCAGGGCACATCTACAAAACCAGAATTAGTATTTTACTGGGAAAAATTACTTATATAAAATGGGAAACATGAAGCATATAAGAAAATCAGAACGATTTTTCATTTATTTTTGCCATAACACATTCGTAAAATATCTAGTTAAGGCAATTGTATCAATTACAGTGATATGCCAAACAAGATAGGTAGCAAGAGGCATAACATTGAGAATAATTGTGGATATATGTGTGGCTTTAAATGTATATTTATGTGTGTAAGAATACATGTGTATAGGTAGATAGCAGCCAGGTTCATTTAAGGGGTCTCAGTGACAGGACCAGAAGTGATGGTCACAGACTGAAGCAAACGAAGCTCCGTCTGAGCATCAGGAAACACTTTTTCCCTGTGAGGGTCACCAAGCACTGGCACAGTTTGCTCATGGAGGTGGTGGAGATTCCACCCTTGGAAATACTCAAATGCTATCTGGACACTGTCCTGAGAAACTGGCTTTAGGTGGCCCTACTTGAGCAAGGGGCTGGACCATATGATCTCTGGAAGTCCCTTCCCACCTCAGCCATCCTGTGATTCTGTGATTGCATAATTAAATTATGTATGATCAAAATAAAATCTCTGACTTAATTAAGTTTTCTGTTTAATTAAGATAACCAAAATTATGACTCCTTTGCAGTTGAGTAAGTTTATCCCAAAGATATTTTATAGGTGATAATCAATGTGACTGAACATAGATATTAAATATGTTGAGTCTCTTTGACCCACATCCCCAAAAGCATTTAGATGCTAAAGTTCCATTGACTGAAATTGATGAAATTATGCTTAAATTGAAATTATCTGTCTCTGAGGTATTTTGTCCTTTCACTTCAACAGGGAAACATTTCAAACAGAATTTCATCACTGCATAGTTGCCTTGGTAAAAATCTTGTTTCTTTAGCTATATGACTGACTTTGTGTTGTTTAAAGTTAACAAAATTAAAACTGGTGTTTGCATGGAAATTTCTCTTCTCACTATCACACCAAAATGTGTTCAGATATTAATAAAAGAATAACTCAACTTCCTTATAACTTTATTTGAATGCTGTAAAAATGAAACCAGAGCTGTCATACTAGAAAAAATATTAGATAATCACAGAAAGCAAGACAGACCAGTGAGATCTAATAATGTAGTACAACAACCTCTTTCTTGAATTTTTACTGTATGTGGCTCCAAAAGGTCACAGGGTTCTGGGACACTTTTTCTGTCTTGTAAAGTTTATACTGTATGTGCTATTACCATGATTAGATGAGCATATCCATGCACACCAACATTAACATCTATTTAACTCATAAGAAATATTTAATCAGTGTTTTTAAATTAATTTCCACAAATTTGCAGTCAATATCCATTCATCACACACATACTTTGAAGTTTTATTGTAAGTTAGCATACTGCATCCTACCACCTAGTTTGGGAATAATCGATATATCTGATAAAATTAAAGGAAGATTCTAACATCAAGGTTATTTCAGTTACATACATCTATTAAAGGATTCAGTATTAATTTGCCATGTGAGATAAGGAAGGAGACAGAGCTTTGGTTGGTATCAAAAAGCTGTCAAACATCTCAAAATGTGAATTTTGTAATTTGCAATCCAAGCACACAGACGAAAATCATTTATTGCAGACGAGTTTTCCCTTGACTGAAAAAACAGCAACAGCAAACAAACAAACAACCCTCCCAGAAAAAAAACACATTTTGCATACAGAACAAAATATCTGCTGGAGGGAAATCAAAATATGTTAAGTTTTATTTTGAGCAGTACTAAACTCACATTTTTGTCACTTAGCTTTTTTAATAATAGAGTGATAGACAGAAATGGTGCCACCATGGCATTAATGCAACCATTCTTCACAGCAGTTTCTAACTCCTGACATCAGACCATCTCCTTCCCAGCTAGACCTATGGCAAGCATCACCACATGGCACCAATTAATTTTTTTTGTCATTTAAACTAGTCTTCACTATTAGAAAGATTGTTTGGAGATTCTTACAAGCTTTTTTTTTTTCTTTTTGTAAAAAATAACTGAATTTGTAGTAAGAAAAAAAAGTGTCAGTACAGAAAAGTCGTATCTCTGCAGTGACCTCTGGTTAGCTTCAGCTCCAGAGGCAGCAGGATCTGGTAGGCTGAGATCCCTGACTGAGAGTTTGCTTGCTGACTGGCAGTATCATTTCAGAAATATGTATGTGGGTAAATACAGTTAATTATTCTTTGAATATAATCAAGCTCTAGCTCACTTAGACTCATCTTACATTTCACGAGGTTTTGTATCTACTGGAAATCTAAGCTGCAACATCACAGGCATCTCCCACTGTTCAGCAAACAGATGACACAGGTGTTTAAATAGGACAAAAGTACTGGAAACACAAGCAATATCCAAGCATTCTGTTTCAGCATACTCTGCCATCTGCAGTCTGCCATCCATTTCTAGGCTACCATTCAAGAATCTTTTTTTTTTTTTTTTAAACTCTTCTCATTTTGCTCTGATTTTGTATGCAAACTAGCACCTTGTGCATACAAATTCCAAGTAGCTGTTGTGCACTCAGTTGTTAAGTTTGAGCACTTCCACTGACAAACCATGCAACTGAAAGATAAATCTCCACGCCTCCATTTATTTGAAACAAGGTGCCTTAATATTCTGTATATGTTAATTCCTCTTTGCTTGCTGCTTCCTCAGTTTGTCATACAAGTAAAATGTTCCCACTGAGATCAAACTTACAATAAAATTTGCATTTAATGCATAGCAGTCTTCCCTCAGACAGCTGGAAAATTATTCTTCTCTGTCTGGCAACTTTTATCAGAAAATCTACTTTCCCCCCATGTTAAACTTAGCAACTATGACTGTCACAACACAGTCATTACAATGTAATGGGCCAAGTGCATCCTGCTGCAATAAGAAACAACTAGTAATTAAAGTTCTCCTTCTCACAGATCCCATTCCACACTGTCCCTTTGAAGAAAAGGGAGTTAAACACAACCCCTAGCTGCTGTATAGGGTTCCTGACCTGCCACAGGCCTGGTGTTGTTTCCCTTATTGTCTGAAATAATTTTCTTCCTTTGGGAAGAAATTACAGCTAGCTCTTTAAACTCTTATTTTTCAGGAAGTATTTTGCTGTCTTCCTCTGCAAGTACTTTTGCCTTATTCCCTCTTCATTGTATGTAAGCCACTTTCTACTTTCCCTGTCCTCATTTCCATTTTTCTTTCATGACTTGGTTAATTTGGTTGATTTCCC
The DNA here is from genome assembly GCA_027574665.1 of Rhynochetos jubatus. Lineage (NCBI taxonomy): Eukaryota > Metazoa > Chordata > Aves > Eurypygiformes > Rhynochetidae > Rhynochetos > Rhynochetos jubatus. Next base: position 59,635,981 of record CM050649.1, read on the forward strand.
TTCAAATATAGGATCAAAGTTTTATAAAACAACACAAATACCCCATAGAATATATATGTGCTCTGCTTGGTATAACATGGCACTTGGTATAACCAGCTCTTGGGTTGTGTTTACAAGGAATAATGCAATTTGGCTATGTTCTGCCAGCCTGCTCCTTGTGACAGGAAAACTCCAATTTCCAGTGCTTTAAAAACCTGACAGTGAGAAATATTTTGGTCTCTCTCCAGTCTGTAGGTGACATATAGCCAATGAAAAACTTTTGCAAAGTATTCCACCTCCGATAAGGAGGTGGCAGAGAGGCATGGGCATGGGAGAGGGTTGGAGGCATCAGCCTTTTACAATTGGTAGGGCAAAACAGAAATGTCCTGTTACCTTCAAAGTTGCCTTCTCCTTCCCTCCCTTCCCTCCCATGCTTCTGCTCTATCACATGAGGTCTCGCTTGAAACACATGAGGGGAGACACAGAAAAAGGCAAAACAGCTTGGGAAAGGTAATGGACCAGAGATCCCTGGAACTGCCTTCCCTGGTACTGGAGTGGCAGGGGGACAGAAAAGTCTCCCCAGAAATACAGGTCTGCTGGGAAATATATCCAAAAATAATCTACTCAGGAAAAAAAAAAAAAAAAAAAGAGGAAGGGCAGGTAAGCAGGTGATGGTTGAAAGGACTAGAAGACACAAGATTGACTTTCAGGCTGAAGAAATGGCCCCACCTCAAGTTACTGGTTACCCACATGAAAGAGCAGGTATTCTGGTTGTCCTAGAAAGAAAAGAACTGGCAGTGGTTTTTATTAAGAAAAAACCAAACAAACAACTACCCCAATAAAACCACCACACTTACAATTTCATCTTGTGCAGTTTTTTGTTGTTGTTGGTTTGGTTTGGTTTTTTTCTTTTTTTAAGCCTTTATGAATGGGTTGGGAAAGGGTTTCTTCTTTTAACAAAACTGTCGTGCTGGGGTTGGCTGTTCTGCAGTTCCTACTACTACATTTACAAGAAGGGGCTAAGAAGGGAATCCTGTGCAACTGTCTTAGTGTAACCCCAGCCAGCAAGTAAGAACCACGCAACCACTCACTCACCCCATAGAAGGATGGGATAAAGAATCAAAAGAGTAAAACTGGGAAAATGTGTGGATTGAGAAAAAACCAGCTTAATAGTTAAAGCAAAAGATGTGCATGCAAGCAAAACAAACCAGGGAAATCATTCCCCACTTCCCATCAGCAGGCAGGTGTTCAGCCATCTCCAGGAAAGCAGGGCTCCCTCACACGTAACAGTGATTTGGGAAGACAAATGACATCACTCCAAACATTTCCCCCTTCCTTTTCTTACCCCCAGATTTATATGCTGAGCATGATGCTATATGGTATGGAATATCCCTTTGGTCAGTTGGGGTTAGCTGTCCCAGCTGTGTCTCCTCCCAACTTCTTGTGCACCCCCAGCCCACTCGTTGGTGGTGGGGGGGTGAAGAGCAGAAAAGGCCTTGACTCTGTGTAAACACTGCTCAGCAGTAATGAAAACATCCCTGTGTTACCAGCACTGTTTCCAGCACAAATCCAAAACACAGCCCTATACTAGTTACTATGAAGAAAATTAACAGTACCCCAGCCAAAACCAGCAGAGTACCATTTCTGAATTAATGGAAAAATATAAGTGGTATGTCATGATGTCTTGACTGCTGGCAAACAAGCTCATGATGAGGAGGCAGAAGACTTAGTGCTCTTGGGACACAACACAGAAGATTAATGCTAAGTACATATGTATTGATGTGGGCAGTAGATTATACATAATAAACTGTTTTAAACAGTATTAACAGCCAAAAAAATAAAATTATGATGAAATGGATGCAAGGGACTCATACAGACTGTTAAACAATTGAATTTCAGAAGTTCTTTACCAAAATGTATCATAGTAAGGCAGAATAGTTAGAATTCAATTAGGAACTTCAGTATTATATGCAAAAGACTTGCATTCCAACACAGGGAAAAACCCAATAGGAAATCAAGAAACTATTTCCACACAATGCCTTCTTTCTCATCATTAGGAACCAGTACTATATCTGATTAACTTCTGCAGAATGAAGAATGGGGTTGTTTGTTATCTTGTACCTTTTATGTGAGAGGCCATTGCACACATTATAAACACAGAGATACGGATGCGGTAAAAGTACTACATATGATAGAGACTGATTTCTTAGCTATATGGTTTTTCCCTGCTTCTGTAATCTCGTTCAAAAATCTGTTATCTAACACGGAGCTGAATGGGACCTGTCTGTGCTCTGGCAGTAACAGACTGCCCTACTGAAATGTTGACTGAAATGATAACGTCTTGAATGCTGAAATAATGTATGCTTCAACAACATTTTAAAAAGGGCAGGCTCCACAATATGTTTCTAAAAGTGCAGGGCAGAGGGGCAAGGAATACTGACAAGCTGTAATAAATATCACAAAAAAATCCAAACCCCCACCCTTTAGTTGAGAGAAAACTTTGTATTCCTTGAAGAAGAAAAATCTAAACTGGCTGAGAAATGTCTTTTTAAGCAATGGTACATCACAACAAAATGTTGTATCTGGTAGCAAAACATATGGTATCTAGCTCTCAGAGTTAGGTCACAGATAGCTGCAAGTCCTTAGTATTTGAAAAAGGATCCCTTTCTACTTATGAGTTGATATATGGATTTATATCCCTGATTGCAGGCACCAGACATGTATCCTTCCTTTTAACTTGCAATAATCCTTTCAGGGCATACACAAGAACAGTGTCTTATAGAAAACAGGGGAATGACAACACCTGACTTACCAGTGAAACTGTCCTTACATTTTCCACTCATGGAAGATAGAGGTTTTGTCAAAAACTAAAGTTTTAATTAAAATACGTTTATGTTTGTCTCAAAAAGGAAAGAGAAGTAAAAAAAAAAAAAGTAGTCAAAATTTGCATAATCTTAAAAACAAACCTCTCAGTAAAAAAGAGGGATGAGAAGGCAGAAGGAAGAAAAAGGAAAATAGCTCAAGAAAGAAAAATATTTTTCTCAAAATATTTCATTTAAGATTAAAAAATCTACCCAGATTTATTTCATCCTGTTTTCCCCTATAATTACACAACTAAATGTTTCATAGTAGAACGAAAATTCACCAGGTCAATGTGATGCCCTAGTACCATGTTCATTCTTGCCCACCTTCAGATGAATATTCTGCTTCACTACACACAGTTCTTTGAAAATATTGTGATTGCTGGGAAATAGTTGCCACCATGACTACATATCTCACAGTTTGAATCTAAACTAGTGTGGTAAACATTTTAAAATAATTGAAAATGTATATTCTATAACTAGCAATCATGATTTTACAAGTACCACACAACATTGCAAAGCTATCAATCACCTCCTGCAGCTTCACCATTTCATAGAAAAATGTTTTTGTGCTACACTTTAAATTCCCTTTTTTTGTCTGTGAAGAAAAACTGCTTTAAATTAAGAATCCCTTTATCTTCCTAGATTCCTAACACGTAACATGTATTTTTATTTTCTGTTGTACTTTGTTTATGATATTCAAAAGACCGCTTCATTCTGTGTGACAGTGGTATGCAATTTACCATTCTTATATCCTACAGAAAGATAAGTGCAATAGTTTCTTAGGAGAACATAATTATTATGAAGACTTATTAGAGTCATTTTTACCCATTGATATTGCGGGTAAAATGAAGAACATATTGTCAATGTCACCTGTGCTGATACTTTGCAGGAAGCAATTTAGCAGCAACTGTAGAAAATGAGATCATAAAGGTTAACAGGGTAGAGATCATAACAATAATTTTAATGGAGTTTTAGAGATTCAAGTTATATCCTTTTCCCTTTTTTCTTTCAAAGGATATCTAAAAGTTTATAAGGAAACTTAATGATGTGCATGCTTGTGCATGAAGAGAGTTTGTGCAACAGTACTCCAGAACTGAAAGCACAGCCAAGGAGACCTCTTTGCAATGTTAGTTGTGGTGTGCCTTTAGGGTAAAACAGTTACATTATTTTATCTGGGAGCCATGGCAACGTAGAGGTGCAAGATCAAGTACAGATTGAGTTCAAAAGATCAGGTTGTCAAGCAACATCTTAAATGAACTGAAGTCTGGCATGGATCTCCAGATATATCTATGCCAGTTAAAGCAAGGCTTTTTAACTGTCAGTATTATTTAATCTTGCTGATTCAAGGACGCTGAGAAAAAAATGGGAACAGACAATGTAGTTGAATGGACAGCATCACACAGTGGCTTCAGCACCTGCTTTCAAAGGTCTTCTAACAATAAATTAGTTTAAATAAATTAGGCAATCCTTATTGGATGGAAAACTCTAGAGCCTTTCCTCCAAATTGTTTTATGTTTAGTGTCTATCATTGAATGCAGGCATCATGAGCTACTATATATTTTCATCATATACCCCTGAATGACAAGAAGCCTATGTATCCAGGGAAACCATGTAGTCCAAGTCTATTTATGAAAAGTAGTATTCAAAGAACTGATTACAATGTTCACTTTTTAGGGCTGAGATAATACCCTGCTTTCTTGTTTGATGAAAAGAGCATCTTTGTCAATAGTATGGCTTTGTTTCTCTGGTGTATTTCGCGTTTTTGCAGGTGCTTTGATCATATCTTCATTAATTTCTTCTCCTCACCTGCAACACTTCAGCTGGTAGTTCTTGTCACTCAGCTCCTGTGCTACCTCTCTAGCAATGGCTATCTAACCCTCTTCTTTGCTGCCTCCTCCTTAGCTTTCTTACCTTTCCTCTCAAAGATCTGGGAGATATTTGTAGAGAAATGTCAGTGTAGGGAAAGATTTTAAATCAATCAATATCACTACACAGTTGTGAGTTTAGCAGTATTCCACCTCATTAAAGCTTGCTTGGAAAAAAAAAACCACCAAAAACAAAAACAAAACAAACAAACAAAAAAAAAGAAAAGGAGAGGACAGGAGGGGAGAGGAAAGATCTTACATGAAATTAAAATTATTTAAAGGTGTTTTATTAGAGGTGTCCACCCGTTAAGAGAGCTTAGCTGCAGAGTCACTTAATTGTATGGGTATATCTTTTGACGTAGTGGTCAAACGTTACTCCTAGGCCACATTTAGTCACTTCCCTGAGTTTCCACCCTGAATACCTCCTGTTAATCCCTTCTTAAAATTGGGAACAGTATTCATCTCTTCTATAGAAAACACTGCTTCTCATTGATGATGAAAATGATCAAAATCATAATGGCATCAAGAGGACAAAAACCAATGGATATTTTTTACATGGAAAAAACTTTTTGTCACACCATTCTCACCCCCTTCTACACCTTCCTTTGAAGGCTTAGAGTCCTTTCATATACTGCACTTAGGAATCGTTTCTGGCCAATCAAAGTGACAATGACAAAAGCTCTTCACTTCAAGATACATCAATCAACTGCACTGTTAATGGCTGGGTAAGTATCTGAACAAGGAAGATATGAACTTGAAAACTGCTTCTGGATTAATGTTAGCCCTTAGTAGAACTTTAGGATTCTGGGGGGAAAAAAAAAAAAAAAACAAAAAGCCCCACAACCCCAACATCAAAATAAATTAATTGCTAAATTTGAACAATCAGGCTTGTAGTACTGGCTGAATACATTGAAAACACTGCTGTGATTACCACGCTGGGTATGGACATTTCTGCCAGCTGCTGCACTAACTTTAAAGTGCTGTGGACTGTACTACAGGAGGAGGAAAATTGCTAAGCAGAACCATAACCCCTGTACAGTGCCATCTTTTGCATTGCCCTGTGCATGCTCCACTGTTGGTATTCGCTGCAGAAATAGCTGAAAGTAGATATTGCATTATAGCCCCAAATACAAATGTATTATTGGGAGTTTGGGACACTTTGCCAAAGTACTTTTTTTTTCTTTTTGTGAATTAGTAATCAAACAGAAAGAGAGACACTCAGAAATCCAATGGGTCATGTGGTGTGTTGTGAATTGAGAAAGTGCTTTCTGTAAGCATCATGACCACCTTTCAAATGACAGTATCTTCATGCCACATAATGTACTCAGGATGGGCAATGGTATGTGTCCATGAATTGTTCAGCTATGAATCATTTACCCCTTAATAAGTATTGTGTTAATCCCTCTTATATTTTAACAGGTAATTTGAATAAATCCTCTATTTTCTGTATTCTAGGCTTTCACGATCAGAGTTTATGAGCAGATGATGGTTGTCTTATACTGTAAAATGAGACCACAGTACAGAAAGAGAAGAAAAATATAGACAGATATTTCTGTGACACTGAAATTAAATTTTCTGCTGAAATCAGGTTACTGACTTCTTAACTATTTGACACACATTCCAATTAATTTCAGTTATATAAAACCAAATGTAAATTAAGATTGAAACACGGAAAGGAACCATACTCATTGTCTGTGATCATTAGGCATGATTTTCATCCAAGGTGATTAGTGGAACTTGTAGACAGTCCACCAAAAATTGCAAATTATCTCTCCTAAACAATCAGTTATATTGCATAGGTTTCATAATATGACAGTCCTTACACAGATTAATATGCTTTGAATCTTTTAATGAATGTTGACATGTACGTGTTACTTTTGTTGACAGTTAATAATGCATAAGAATGTGGTGTCTGCTGCTTCAATCTCTCAACTCTTTCACTATTTCATGTTCCAGAAAGATTCACATTCTAAAATCTTTAGTAATATCTACTTCTTTCTTTCTGGAGGATCCCTAGCTAATTTTTGTATGGTGTTCTTCTGTGAATTAGCAATTGCTAGTGACAGAAACAAGCAATCTGACCACAGCCCATTTAGACTGTTATCTGTCCTTTCCATCAAAGGTAAACTGCATCATCCTTTGGATATATCGTTTCTTGGATACATCTTGCTACATTGTCTGTTCTCTATAGTGAAGACAGTGCCAATAATTCATAAAAATGTGTTGGGAAATGTATGCTTACAGCAGTCATGCAGAAAGAAAAGCAAAGTGTGTGCTATGGGTCTGAGTCAGATATTTTGTTAACACCAAAATACTTCATTTTTGGATATGGCTGTATTTCAGATTTCAGTGTAGCTAATGCAGATAGAATGAGCTTTTTACTGAGCTTTCCCAGCTGCTGGTTTGCAGCTTAATCTTGTCAGCAGGGAACTGAACAAGGGTTAATTTATGCTGCTAAGCCATGTTATTCACTATTCCTTTTGGAAGATACATTTTTAAAAACTTTAGAATTTTATTTGGTGGTGGTTGTAGTTGCAATAATTATTTGTATTTTATTTGGCATTGTATCTGACATGTAATCTGACATTACTTAGTAACATGATGTTGCATTATAATGGAAGCAGGTAAAGAGCAGCATTGAAGCGGGAGAGAGAAATGAGAATGCAGAATTACTGACTCAGTGATTCATGCCAAAACAAACTTCTATGTCCCTAAGCATAGATGTGTTTTAAACAAAATTAGAAACACATGTATATCTTACCTTTTTAGTCCAGGATAAGGGCATTTAGTCCAACAAATCTGAGTCAGTTCCTGTTAATATCTTTCATTCAGAAAAGAGAAGCAAATGAAAATTAGAGGCTTGTGCAAACAAAATATTTTGAACATAGGTGAAGAATAAATTTTTTATCTTTACACAGAGTCATAATATCTCTTAAATTAACATGTTTTATCTGCCCCAACATTTTTTTTTGGTCTGTCTAATTATTTGGCCTATTATAACATTGACCAAAATAAACACTTAAATGTTTATTTCATTTTATTCAGCGAATAAGAAAAGATTTACCATAAAAGGTGTTGATGATGCTGGAGGATATCCTCTGTCCCAGATCTCCAACAACTTCAAAACCACTTCTTCTGGACTGCTTCTTCCTCTAAAATTAGCGTCCAAAACTTCTGTTTCAGCACATCTGGAGGGGGAACTTATGTGTTTAATTTCATCGTTTACAATTAACACAAATATGACCTTCCTTTGGAAATGTTCAGAGACATCTGTTTTTCTGCACTAAATGTATGTATGAAAAAAGTAGGCATTTAGAGGGACTTCCTCCAATCTGCACCCAATAACAGTCCTTCATAGGTGTCTAAATTTAATAGATCTTTTCCCATCTAAGTATAAGGTTATGAGATAAGCCAGGCATCTGCCTTTTCCTACTCATTTCAGTGAGAAATGGTTCTCTCTAATGCACCACACAGAGCAATACTTCTACATGTGCTTTCTTAGTCTGGTATAGGTTTTTTAATTTTGTGTTTTCTTCTCAGTTCTGTGTATGTTCTGTGCATTTTTTTTTTTTTTTAATCTCTTTCTCTGGTAAATTGTCTAATTCATATACTTCATACTTGCATCCAGTTTTTCTGTCTTTCAGTTTATTTCCTGTCCTACCAACAGCATTTTATTTCTGTGGAGTCATAAGCCAGTGTGATGGTAGTTAATGCTGGGTGGCGTGGTTTAACTCCGGCTAGTAAAATACCACAAAGCCGCTCTCACAAATCCCCCTCCCCTCCTCCAGTGGAGGGGAAGAATTGGAGGAAAAAGTAATAAGGAAGCTCGTAAAATTGAGATAACTATTTACTAATTAAATCTAAATCAATATATACAGGTACTACTAATAATAAATACTTAAAATAGTAGAAAATGAAACATATAGTACAATATATACAATATGATACAATATGATACAATTTCCCACCATCCACTGACCAATGCACACCCAGACGTTGAGGGATGAAAATCAGACCCCGAGAGCCCGAGAACCACAGCCCGAGAGCGATCGCAGCCCGAGAGCCGCAGCCTGAAGGCCGGAGCCCGGGAGCCTACGCAGCAGATTCCGAGCAAACCTTATCACTGATAACACGGCCAGAAAACTCAAAACAATCCACCAGCTCCCACACGAATGAGCCAGCACAGGAGTTGGCAAAGCAGCTGACGCAGGAGGGTTAGCAAGTGCCCAGAGAGATGAGTAAGGGAGAGGGAGAAGGGAAGTGTAATGGCTATCGGACCCTCTTCCCCACCCCAAAAGACCGGAACATTACGTACTATGGGATGAAATACTTCCTTGGTTAGTCTGGGTCAGCTACAGTATCCGAAGCGGACAAAAGACCTTGAGTTCAGTACAGGCCATCCCCAGCACCATCTGAGGCCTTATCAATGTTTTCACTTACTGTCCAGCAACAGAGTTCCCTGGCAACCAGAGTAAAGGGAGTTAGCCCTTTCCTGACTGAACCCAGCACACTGGGCTAAGCCCATTTCTAACTCTGTGTGAAAAACACTTCTTTCATCTCTCATTTCAGTATTTTTTGTCCTCTGTTTTTAACAGTGAAATCTAACAAATTCAGTGTTGCTTCCTGTGACTCATGTAAAAAGGTACATTTTATAGAGGGATAGTAGTTGACCCTCAGTGCCTTTGGATTTATCCCTTCTGAAAGCTTTTCATTGTTCTGTTAGTTTTTTATTATGTTTTTTAGCCAGTACATTCTACACCATGATCCTTATGGTAAACAGTATCCTAGTAACAGAAGTAATTGGCTGTTGAACTCAGACAAAAATATTAGCTTGCATTGTGTTACCAGCAAAGAGCAAGGCTGGAGGCAGCTTACAAATATGTGATGGACACAGCCTGAAATTATGGGATGGGAAAGGTTGGAAACAGCTGGCATTTATACAAGATTTTTGTTTTGGAGTAAATTAAAGATATTGACAGTAAAATATTAAACATGAATCAGTCTGTGTATATTCTGTTGCTGAAGGGTATCACTCAGCAAAATAAGGCTATGGGATCATGAAGACACCAAAGTGAAAGCCCATGTTCAGATGCTTTGCTGATCTAGGATATTTATGCTTTATCCTTACTAGATATGTATTCAGTCATGTGATAATACATAATATTAACAAATAAAATCCATTAAGGTGCTGCAACTAGTTTTACACCCAATATAATGCAGGGTAAACATTTTTAACTTAAGAAACTAGCTATAAAAAATGTTTAGCAGATGGAGTCTTGAAGTAATTTTCCCTACATAATTCAGAGAAGTTATTTGTTTGCTTGGCTAAGAAGTATTTCTGAAGATACAAGAAAATGGAAAATTTATTATATGTATATAACAATGTAAACTTTTTAACACAGCAGGTAAAAAATCCCTATAGTAATGATTGACAGTTGTATATTAAATGTCATGACTTTTTTCCAGAAGTTGAGCAGTATTCTTTGAGTCCAGTTCTTTTAGCACAATCATAATTGATGTTAACAGAAAATGTAAATTGGAAAAGATCTTAATTTAGTCTTGGTAAAAATCTATTCTAATTGAAATATCTTACCCTAGTAAAATAATTAAAATGTTGGCATGCAAAATGATTAATGTGACCTTAAAAACAAATTGCTTCACCCTGTATAATGACACTTCTTTTAAATATTTTCAATGGGAAATTTCTTCACTGATTTGCAGAGCATGATGGAAACAAAATGAACTGAAGGTCAGAGACAAAAAACAAGCAAACAGGCAATCAAAGAAGCATAGCCTTTAAAAATGTGTTTTAAGTGAAACTTAGGCTATATTAGTTGCAAATCTCCATTTGGGTAATGTTGACAACATTTAAATTTCACTCATGCCTCACTTTAAGAAAGCAAGGTTTTAAAGATTCCATGTGGCAGAAGTGGTATTCAACCCCCTAAACACAGATGTCATGAGATTTATGCTGATTATATTGGTTGTTCTATGCCTTTTTTTTTTTTTTTTTTTATTCTATGAAAAAGCAAACAAAGAATATTCTTAGGCATGGCTGATATAATCTTTATGTAGCCATACAAGCAAGGCTAGACACATCTGATTTTTCTCTTCCCTGGGTAGAAATGGGGGCAAGCTTACCTCTACATATCTTCATTGTAGGTGTATGAACTTAAATGGGATAAAGCTCAGACCTACGCTGCTACCTACAGTGATTTCTAAATCCTGGAGCCAGGAAATACTCCTCTCTACCATGTCTAAGGACTCTGATCCTACTTTCAGGCCACTCCTGGTGATGCAAGAATTAAGCTCTTCCTGCACAAGCAGAGTTTTCTTTCAAGCCCTGGGGTCAAAGACGACACAGTTCTTTCGAGCCTTCCCTCCTCAGTATTTTTCTAGCTGGGACATGCAGTTGAAACAAGGCATCCATAAGCAGCTGTGAGAAGAGGGTGGGCAAGGAGAAGCACAACACACTTTCTGCCTTTCCAGTATAAGCTTTAGCACTGCAAGAAAGACCCCTGGACTAACTGGGTCAGGAATTGAGTAATGGTGACAGAAAGTGACTTTGTAGCCATAAGGCATGTCCCTGTCTTCTCCAGAGGCCATCTGTGTACTTCATGTGATTAAAAATACTTAATCAGTCTTGAAGTTTTGTAGCAAAGCTGTCATCACAACCCAGGTGAGTGCCCTTACCGCTAGGGAATATTACCCTCTTCCTAATTCCCTGGATTTAAAATTGTTTGCTACTTAGTGGCACAAAATTTCAAGCAGAAGGTGAAGAGTAATTATTTTTTTCATTCACAGCCTGTACACTTTTGTAGATCTTAATTTCATCCCAGTCTGTACACCTTCCTAGATCTTGAATTCATCCCTCAGCCTCCTGATAACATTCTTGACTTCTCTAAAATGGTTTGTAGAAGCATGCTCTGATGAACTTCACAGTCTTTCCACACACACCAATCCCCACCCCACTCCAAAAAAAATGCCCATTTGTCCATTTGGTCCATGGACTTTGTGCCTTCTCCCCTAGCAGAGCAAGGCCAACCAGTATAATGGGATTATGGCTGTAGCCCACAGCCAGTGTCAAAAGAAGGAAAGTATGTCTAAGGCCCCAATTTGTAAACCTACTCTGCATCCCCTAAAAAGCATCCGTAGTCTACCTCTTTCCTGATTATGTATGTCTTTGGCTTTGTCAGGTTAGTGTAACTACACAGACTCCTTTCTGGGACCAGAATTATTTAACAACTTTGCCAGGGACATGGACAGCACACCCTCAGCAAGTTTGTGGATGACATCAATCTGAGTGATATGTTTGGTACTCTGAAGGGAAGGAATGCCATCCAGAGGGACCTTGACAGGCCAGACAGCAGGGCCCATATGAATGTCATGAAGTTCAACAAGGTCAAGTGCAAATGCACATGGGTCAGGACAATCCAAACATGGTTACAGGCTGGGCAATGAGTTGATTGAGAGCCGTCCTGCGGAGAAGGACTGAATATGAGCCGGCAATGTGAGCTTGCAGTCCAAATAGCTAACTTTATCCTGGACTCTACGAAAAGAAACATGACCAGGAGGTCGAGGGAGGTGATTCTCCCCCTCTACTCTGCCCTCGTGAGACCCCACCTGAAGTACTGCATCCAGCTCTGGGACCCCCAACATAAGAAGGATATCGACCGGCTGGAGTGAGTCCAGAGGAGGTCCAGGAACATGATTAGAGGGCTGGAGCACCTCTGCTATGAAGAAAAGCTGAGAGAGTTGGGCTTGTTTAGCACAGAGAAGGCTTCAGGGACACCTTCTAGTGGCCTACTGGTTCTTAAAGGGGGCCTACAGGAAAGAAGGGGAGGGACTTTATACAAGGGCATGTCATCATGTGGGATGACAAGTAATGCTTTTAAACTGAAATAGGCAGTTTGAGATTAGATGTTTGGAAGAAATTCTTTACGATGAGGGTGGTAAGGCGCTGGAGCAGGTTTCCCAGAGAAGCTGTGGATGTGCCTCTCCCCACCCTCTTCCCATAGAAGTGCTCAAGGCCAGGCCGGATGATGTTTTGAGCAACGTAACCTAGTGGAAAGTTTCCCTGCCCATGGCAGAGGGTTTGGAACTAGATGATCTTTAAGGTGCCTTCCAACCACAATTGTTCTATGATTCTGTGAGTCTATCATTCTATGAAACCTGAAGGTTCAGTACTCTGAGAATGATTTGGATAAAAGTTTAAGCCACAGCTTATGTTAGAGTGTTGGTGCCTTATAACTCTCCCTGTACTGATCAGCAGAGATTTACTGGTAGCAAGATTTCAATTAATAGCAAAAATTCTGCTCCAGTTTTCATTTCTTTCAAGACATAAGAGGAACTTTGGCTTAATCAGACACAATTCCTCAGGAGGTTCTTACAGCACTGTTAACTTTCTAAGGATTTACCTAAGACAGTTTTATGTATGCAAACCCTTTCTTTGCATGAAAAGAGGTTGTTATACTGTTAGATAAAGGTGATCATCCATTAAGATCCAGACTCTGGATTTAATCTGTGAAGGCTAGAGTCTGGATTTTAATGAACGATCACCTTGATCTTATGGCGTAATAGCCTTTCACACAAAAAGAGACTGTTTTACATTCATAAATCTGTCAAGTCAACATGCTAAAGTGAAACTGGGTTCCCCAACATGGCTCTGGAGAGCAAAATGGAGAAACACAGGAGATATCTGAAACTGAGCTTAGGTTTAAAAGATGGCATCCCTCTACATAGTCTGGTACTGAGTAATTAAAATCTGATGGGCAAAACTAAGTGTCTGCAGCATTCATATAGTGCACATTATTGCAGTTGCCTGAGCTCTAGCAAAACACTTTTATCATTGTCATTAATTTCCAGAAAGGACAGAATGCCATCTAGCTGCTAGGGACTGCCTCTCACAACTGAATCTTGTTGAAAGATAATCAAAGAGGGTTGTCATTCAGTAGTATAAATCTTAGTACCAGAGAGGACTTCCCTTTAGTTTTAGTAAGTAACACAGGGGAGAAGGCTGGGGCACAAAGAAGCTTCTTTTGAGGAATAATACGTTTTTTAAAAACTTGATGAGTGACGACATGTCATAGGATGACTGTGCTTTTCATGTGTATCATACAGGTAGGTGTTAGGATCTAAAATTCCGATTCTAACAATCTCCCTGGATCTGAAACTGTTATCCAGACAGTTGTCTTAATTGGTTGCTTCCCAATGCATTACGTATGACAGTGTAAGGCTGAGAATTACAAACCAATCATCACATTTTCCTAACCTTGAATTTTGTCCGTTTGGCAGGAGGAGGTATAACAAAAAAGATAAAAATAAGGAAAGAATGAAATAAGTTCTCACACACGGTAAAAATCTCTAATATTCTTTTTATCACTATCAGCAGAGGCAAACCATTTTTAAAGTTTCAGGGTTTTTTTCTTCATAGCTTTGTTTTTCATTTGTGAGCAATGAAGACCATATTAAACCAAAGTTATTCTCTTGCAGTCCAACTTGAGTCCATAAGGCTTTCAAGATGCTTTGTGTCTAATCTTTTATAATAAATATTGCTACCTAAAGCAACTTCATATCAAATTCTCTTAAAATAAATGTCACAATGAAGAGCTCTGCCTTATAATTTCAACTACTTCACAATATTTTTCACATAAATCAGGTACAATAAAATAACATCTGCATAAAAAGGCTTTATTATTTGATAACTGTACAATAAATAATATTGGAAGGGGTTTTGTAAGTGAGCTGACCATAATTCTGAATCTCTTCAAATACAGTTTTCTTTTTCAAGGAAAATACCTATGGCACGATTCTTTTATAGATAAGACTAACATTAATCTACATAGGGAATCTAGCATGCTTTCTATTACAGGAATGTTTTTTTCAAGTATCAGGAGATGCTGTATAAACATTGCAAAGCCTATAATCCACAACTTGCAAGGTGTGCAGTGTTTCATAACTTTGAACAGTATAATTAGAGATGTGGGGATAATCAAGCCATTTTTTATCTTGCTAGCCAGCATAGTGCAAGCTTCAGTGGGAGTCTGGAATTCAGCATCTTTCCATATGTATAAGAAACCTTCAGTTGCTGAACCTTGCTGAACCTTTTGTTGATGCAAACTCACTGTTCTCAGTACAGAACTAGCAGGTTACAGCTATTGTGGATAGTCTTAAGAGCAATTTGCAACATCCTTTATTTGCTGTAAAGGTGAAGTTTTAGGCAGATTCTTACTGGTGTTGACGTAAATAAAAGCTACCCAGAACACCAAAATGTTTTGGAAAATCCATATGATTTATCAGGGTGTTTTCAGGACTCCCTGAATTATTTGCAGTTTTAGCAGCCTGTAAAACTGTGAGTCCCTAAGCCTGGCTCAGGTCTTCTGGACTTCCAGGCAACAACATGTGTGACTGTTGCTGTCTTAGACCCAGAGATTCAGATTAAGATCTGCCATCTCCTCAGTGATGATTCGGGAGTACCCTCCTTGCTGTGTTTATTAAACAGAGGCAAGGGGTCCTGCATCCTGTAGATCCCCAGCAAATTCCCACCTGATAGTCTGACAGTGAAGAATATTGCTGCAGAATACACTGTGGTCTAGCCCACCACAGAGGTGTCCTCATTCCGCCTGGTCACCTGCAACCCCTGACAGACCCTGAGAAATAAGCCATTTGTAGGCCTCTCTCTTCAGGATTGAGATAACCTTCATTTGACCCCAGTGGTTCCCAGGGAAGAGTTTGGCTATGTCAGCCTTTCCTCCCACCGACATGGCCGGCTCACAGTGTACTCAGGAAGGATGGACTCCTCTTGAAAGTGAGCTCCTCAGAGCATATTTTGGATGGTGTACAGGCAGTGCCAGAGGAAAGAGAAAAGACAAAGATTTAAAGGTCTATCTCATGCACAGAACTATCATGTCCTAACATAAATCAACCCCCCCATGTTTCAATATGTATTCTGTTAGAACAGGATTTTTGTAGCTGTACTTACCCTCTTTTTCTTTCTTTTTCCATTTGTTCCTATATCAGGTGATGTGAGATTTTCTACATTGTTCATACATCTGAACACCCAGATCTCACATTACTACAGTGTGAAATAGGCTATTGCTGGCAAGTGATGATTCTTATGGAGCTGCGAAGGATACAGACCATATTCACCTAGATCTCAGAAAACTTCCTGTTGGGTTTCAGTAAGATGACACCTATCTCCAAAGGCTCATATTTTCCCTTTAATGGTTTTTTTTTCTTTCCCTTTTCTGACACAGTAATTTAAGGCAAGTCTGGACATCTAAATTTTTAAGATCCAGGTACCGATGACATCCAGTTCCTGAGGGGGAAATGCTATTTATACAATTTTATGTAGTCTCCTATACCTGCTAAAAGAGATAATAAATATAATTAGAAAAATGTGACTAATATCTTTGTCTGAATCTCTATTGTGCATCTTCTTTAGCCATCTGTTCTCTCTCCTCGAGGCCCTGATCCCACATGTGCTAAACAGTAAACACAGAACATACCTGCAAACCTGAAGTTAAGGGTATTTTATACCTCAGAGTATAGGGGAATCTTATATAGTTTTCCAGCTCTTAAACTGTACCTTCTATAGAGAAGGTGCCTTATTGACTAGACAGTGAACCTTTACCAGCCTACCACTTTTAGCATTTTTTGTTCTTTCAGTATTCCCAACAGTTAGAGAAATACTGTTATCCTTCTTCGGGCACAGGGGAGGAACTGAGAAAGAGAGTTAAAGGACTGAGACATACAGGGACTCTGTGACAAACTAGGATGTGACACAGTTAAACACCAATGTTGAGGAATAAATTTTCCTCTGAAGCTTAACTCCCAGTTTTAATGCACATATTCTACAAACAAGCACCATGCTACAATACCGATGCTCGTTAAATGATAGATTGAAAGTCAGTCTCAAAGTACCAGAGCAGCACATTCTCCTTGAGCCTTCCTTTTTAATAAATTGTGAATCACGTATATGCCATCAATAACCTGTTGTGAAGAACGAAACTTTTCCTTGCTAGATCAAGCAGTGCCATTCCAAAAATGGTATATTGTGCTTCTCATTTTATTTTGCAGATAAACAAGACTACTTTAGTGCGCAGGATCTGACATGCCATCTCCAGCACAGAAGGTACAATACTGAAAGGTATAACACATTTGATATACAGGGATGGTTTATTTTAGGCATTAAATAAAATGGCATTAACATAGAGTATGAAAAATACTGCTCTATTCTTAACAGAATCTTTCTTGAAGGAACAACTGTAAAAATGGATTTCAGATTTTACTGTTTAAGTCAAAATATTAAATGTACTAAATTTTGTTTTGGAAGACATGAAGCTTGTGCCACAAACAAGAAATAACTTTTATTATTCAGGGTGTCTTGGGTATGTTTTAATTTCTTAGATTTCATAATGCAAAATTAATTTCTGCTAGACCTTAAATAAGTAGGAAGTTAGCAGAGTCAAGGAGCCTTAGAAGTCAAATCTTTTCACAAAGAAAGACGACTGTTCATTTTCTGATTGATTAGGGAAAAATAGCCATTGTGATCAATATGACAAGCAAATGGGAGGACTGAGTGGAAAAGAAATAGGTTAAAAGGTATTTGAGAGGTGCAGGCATTAAGATGGCACCAAAGCCAAAAAGTGTATAAAAGAAAAACCATATTCAGGCAAGAATAAATCAGAGCACAAAAAAAATATCATTTTTTGATACCTCGGTCAGGCAGCACAGAACAGCTGCTATGCCTAACAGAAGAAACAATTCTTGCACCTGCAGAAAGAAAAGAAATAATAGGAACATAGCCTCTTCCTGATGAAAAAAAGGAGATGTGGATGCCCTTGAGAATATAAATTGAGATCCCTATTAAGGTCACAACCCAGCAACTGTGGGAACAAAACCAATCCAATGACACAAAACATCTTGACTGAATTACTGCTGTATACCTAACAGAAAACATATTTTCGCCCATATGCTTCAGCAGGAATATTAGCTTGAAAAGTTTTGTGTAAGCTGCAGCAGAGCTGTGGGAGCTGGAGGGAGCATCCCCCCATGCTGCAGTGCTCAGTGCCAGGGCAGTGGCACCACGACAGCAGCCCGGACTTCCCATCCACCACAGGGGGAGGCATGCAGGCAGCAGCGTCATGCCCCAAGGCATTCTTGGGCCACACGGCGAGGACCAAAAATTTGGGTTGTAGAGATCCTGTTGTGATGTCAAGAGGTAGCCACTGATCACTGTGGAAGAGTACTAGTATTGAAACTGCAGGCCTCTTTCTTCCTAAGTTCACGTATGTAGTGCATTCAGTGACTAAATAAAGCAAAGAGGGAATCATGCCACATGACTGGCCACCTGACAGCTTTCCAAGTACGATATAAACAGTCCTGAGTGGATATCAGGGAAATAACTGAACAGACTAACTTTATCAACATACACAGGACTTTGTGTATTTTAAGTGCGTGCTCTGCAAGTTCTCTGTAGGTAGCACTCATGAATGTGAAGTGAAACATCAAAAATAAGATTTCAAGGAAAGATTACGTTTCCCAGGACAGGCATCTGGATACTGTTGAGAATAAAATTTTGAAAGAAACTGCAGCAGAAAAAAAAAATCAAGTAAAGCCTAGGTCTTGCAGACAAAGAAATATACCATATATCACAGTATATTTTTATAGGACAGGCTTCAATAGCTCCCCAGAACCAGGTCACCACGTTAATGTTGGCTGACTGAAGCTATTGCATTACTATCATCACAGATCACTTTTGCATTAGTGATGTGCTAATACCACCAAACAGATTTTAATACATTCTAATATTGGAATTAACTAGTGTTTTCTGATAAGTAGCAAGTCACCTTCTATTATCAGGCATCAGATTGTTTTAGTATTTTTCTGATATGTTCTCCTCTGGTACAATCTGCCAAAGAAAATAGTTTGCCTGCCTGCAGGGTGGAAAGAAAATGTGACAGGATAACATGCAGATAAAAATGGATACAGAAATTAGCCCTGAATTATCATAGAGTTCCCAAGGCCTTGCTAAAAACTCAGTTATATTTGTTTTTAAGTTTTCAAGCCCAATTGTTTTCTCAGAAAATAGTAGATCCTATTCGGAAAGCTTAAATAATAGCAAAACTATTTAAAGGTAGCTTATTTAATAGGTATGGTAGATAGTGAAAGACATCTTTTTAGTATCATGAGAATTTGAATTCACATATCAAGTATGAACCAAATCTTTCATTTTTGCAACTGGACTGTGACTATAAGGATGCGTCTATATTCAGGAATGATGGATTTGTGGATTTTGTGTCATGAACTTGGCTTGCATATATACTGAAACAAAGGTTGCTGCCATGCAATAGGCAGTTATGAAGCATCATTTTAATGTGGATGCAAGGTCTTCCACTACATAGCTCTACATTTTTATGGTACATGCAATGTTAGATTGTTGGCAATCTGTTTGTTATTTCATATCCATGATGCTGGTTGATACAGTTGCTGTTACAGGTCCGATCTTTACCTATGTATCAGTTATCAAATTATAGTCACAGGTGGGCCTCTCCACTATTATTTCTCTATTTTTAATTACTTAGTGCTGTGTCCTACTAATGGTGGATAATACTTATCAAAAAGGACAGGAAAGTGTGCACATTTGGGGGTTGTAATTGACAGAAACTGCAGGTAAGTTTCTTGCTGTGTAAGAAAAAAGCTGAAGCTGAAGGTCTAGGAAATGATCCCATCTAGAAAATGCCTAGAGCCTACTCATCTGCAGATGAGGATGGCAACATGTGCTTAATACTGATTATTTTCTTAAAAAGAGAGAAAAAGTGTGTCTTGCCCTTCTTCTCTTGGCACATTTTCTTGACTGAATTTCTCTTCGACTGCAATGATGTATTTAAAGACAGGTCCTCCTCCATGACAAAACCTTCTGAAGGCTTGTGCTGCACTGGTTTGAGTCAGCTACCCACATTCTCTTGTTCCAGTTTGTGAATGGGAATCACAGCTTGTTTATCCCAAGTGGAACTCCGACAGGCTCCCTTCTGAGTCATAGTCACAGTAGCAAGACTGAAAGAGAGATGAGCAGCATGGCTGGAGCCACGGCTTCCAGAGAAGGTTGTCCCATGACAGCTGGTCAGGGACAGCATGTAGGGATCTGGTGTGATTGCCTACTGCTAGGTTTATGACCCTGAGGATTTCATAGAAACGGCTCTCTGTTTCTGGAGTCAGTGGGACTTTCTCTTCAGGGTCTCTGGAAAGATCGAAGAGTAGTGGGGGATCATGCCATGTGATGAATCCTCCGTGGCAGAAGCAAACATGAGAATCATAGCAACCATTGGAGTCTTCAGGACTGAAGTTTGGAGTGAAAAAGAAGACTTTCCAAACAGATTCACCTGCAATTTACAGACACAAAACAGCTGGTGATACAATGATGAACCAAAAGTCCCCTAGTCTTATGAAACTCTAATTTACACCACAGGAAATCAGTCTTTTGGTATAACCCTGCTCTGAACAGAAACTGCAGTATACTGAAAGAGTAAAACAAAACTGAGCAAAACGAATCCAAGCAAAACACAGCAATTTTCATGCTACACAGATTTAGAAAATAATTATGATCATTTAATTCCCTTGGAAGAATTCTCATTAACTAAATCATAGAAGACTTAAAAGAACTTTGCATTTTTACATAAACAGTGCTAAGAAGATTTGCATAAATATTTACTAAGCCATTGCACTGTCTTCTTCAAGACTTATTAAAATGTACCTTTGCCCCTTGACCATATCTAGACACTGTTGGGCCATTTCTGCTTCTCATTTTGCTAATCAAAATAATTTCATTTTTACAGTTTTCTCCCTTCTTCTCTTTGTTGTATTAACCTATTGCACTCTGCCACAGGCTTTCATTGCAAACACCTGGAGACCAATTTTCTCATTTTATTAAATGTGATGACATGAAAAGTTATAATGGATTCTAAGTTCCTTTCTTAGGCCTCTAGAAGTCCTTTCCAAAAATAAACAACTGCTATGTTAGTGCAAACTTTAGGCCACAATTTGCTTTGTAAAATGGGAACTAAACGTCTTCATTTATAGTTGGTTATTTTCTCACAGCTTAATTTGCTGTGTACAGAAACTGAACTGTCTGCATTAGTGTAATTTCAGTCAGTATTTTCACTGTTTGAAAACGCTTATTATTTCCTGGATTAAGAATAAGCAGATATCAGTTGGTTCCTTCAAGAAGCACTCTTGAACAGGAGGTACACTGGAGGATCTGAAACCACCTAACAAGAAAGGAGTAAACAAAAGATGGCTCCTATTCTTGCCTAGTATGACGGAACAGACAGGGAAGGCATGAACAGACAGGCACTTTCAGGGAAGCACACCGTCTTCCCACAGCCAGGGAAGAACACAATTCTCCAAAAATGGACCAGAGAATAATTAATTTGAGTCAAATTCTGTACTTTATTCTTAATAAAAAGAGGATACTAAACAGCTGAGGTCTATGATATCAGCCTACCTACTCACTTGAGTGATACAAACATCAGAAATCCATATTCATCAGTAATTTACATTCCTCAGCACTCTATTGAGAAAAACATTTTTTGTATCACCACATATTTTTAATACTAGGGGAAAAGCTTTTTTTTTGTATTTTGGTGAACTTCATTAATTTCACAGATGACTTGTTAATCTGGTAACAGATTGTTACAAATTTATGTGTGCTACTGTGGTTAATATGCACTAATCAATTCATCAAATTCAACAGAATGGAAAGCACTAGAAAATGTGGAAAGGGCAGGGATGAACTGGTATATACCATGCTGTAAGTATACCACACTCAATTTTTAAAGATAAAAACAGGTTTAACGAAAGAAATGTTTTAGCAGCCTAAAGAGTCACAGGCTACCGTTCCAGTCTATAGCATGAATATAAAGGACAGTAAATGACCTTAAGATTCCTTACAGCTTCTTCTACCCCACAGCATTTTTCACATGATAAGAGATTTTACTTTTAGGAACCAATTCAATGACAGAGCCTGGAGACTTCCAGTTCACTTAGTCTGCACTTAAATCAAGGTCGGAGGGGTGATGGTTGTTATACACATTACACTGGGAGAACCCTCTGAATGCTGCTTGGAAGTCAGCAAAGGGGAAGGAGCTTTAAAGGCTGAGAGTGACTTGCAGGCACATACAATAGGACGTGGCAGGCTTTAAAAGACTCTGGCTGTGATAGCAGCAATGGCACAGTCTTACTTGGAGAACGGAAGGGAATGGAAGGGAAAGGGAGGGGCAAGGCAAGGCAAGGCAAGGCAAGGCAAGGCAAGGCAAGGCAAGACAAGGCAAGGAAGCATTTGTTCATCTACCTTTCAATACCATTTGGAAAGGTTGTTTTGATATTTAAATTCTTTGATGTTTTCTCAGAATTAAACAATCAAAATCTAACACTTCTCCTTACATTTCTTTGAACTTATGCATGGAACATTTCCCAGAGCAGAAATATGCCTCATTTACTGAGATTTAGAATTTGCATTCTGTGAAGGTATGTAATTCTATACTAAGCATTCCTTCAGACTCTTTATAACTGTTTAATTGTCAAGATGGACAGTGAAGAACAGAAACAGCCAAAGGGCTTTATTAATCAGTGCACTGTGTGCCTTTGTAGACTATGCACCATTTGCCCCACCTGAGAATTTGATTCAGGGCACTAAAACACCTTGAAAGAAGAAGAGCTGAAAAAAGAAAAAATATATAGTTATTAAAATGTCAGCTAAAAGAAATTCCAGTAAGGCCATGTACATGAGAACTTTGTGGTCAGGGTGTCTTACCACACATCTATCTTTGATGGTGCACTTGTGCTGAATCACATTCAAAAGAAATTTTCAGACAATTTTTTTGGTGTTGGGCACTGTAGCACCAGGCCAGTTCAAGGGCTTAGAGACACCAATATAAAGTTGGGGATTCTGAACTAATACAAGTCAGTAAAAGCAGTTTATGTAGGTGAAACATGGGAAAAAAAATGAGGAAGTTGTACCATGATCTTTTCCCCACAGAATAAAGATTTGTTGAGGTTTACCTATAGGCAGACCCTACAGCATGCTGCAAAATCATGTGTGGGGTTGAGGACAGGCAGGGCATGTGTGACATCATATCATATCTGAATCACATCACCAGTGTTTTGAAGAGCTAATGCTAGTTTATCAGCTATGCTGCCATATAATGTCATGAATATACCATGCAAAACACTGAGCTCTGGGAGATCAAAGTCTGTTATTACATGATGTTCATCCATTGCAGTGCAGAGGTGTTTCGACAAAGATCTGGAACTTCATGTGCTGCTGGAGGAACTTTAACCATTGATTTCCTAAACATTATAAAAACCAAAGCATATCTGTCAGTGTCTGTGTCTGTGGACCAGCCAGTGTAATATACTAGGAGACATAAAGAGCTGTCAGACTTCTAATATGTAAAGCTGATGAACTCTATAAGGCTGAATATTAAAAAGAGAGCACTCTCTCCCAGTCCTTCTCAGCTGATATAAAATTTCATTTTGTCAGAGGGTTAACTACAAGGATCAAATTAATCTCTCAGTAATTAATGATACCTTTGTTCTGCAAAGCATCTGGATAGTAAACTCTCTTTTTATATAAAGATAACTGTATGTCTTACTCAGTGAAGTTAGTAGTAAAATTGTTAGAGCTCCCCCACAGTAAAGTATATAAAGTCCCTTCTAAACCAGCAGGCAAGCCTTAGGGCTGCAGCACCCTTCAAGAGTCTTTCCCAATTCTTCACAGCTATTTTATTTAGCATCCATTTTTCCTGCAATTCTCCAGAAATCTGAATTGTCCAATGATTTCACCTGTTCAGCTCTCAGAACACCTTGACACATTAAGAAAAACAAAACCTACAGAAGTTTGACACATTAAGAAAAACAAAACCTACAGAAGTTGTACATATAAATTGTCTCAAATTAGAACAGGTTGCAATTACTTCAAGCAAATCTGCTATTAGCATAATTGTTCAGAGTTTGATCTCCCTAACAGACTTCTCCTCTGTTTTATTATCCATCACTTATCTTTTTATCCTCTCATACAGACAACTATAGCTCCAGCAGACAGGTAGCAGCCACGACATTAAATAGAAGTCTCTCGGTAAAATAGATTAATATTTCCAAGACGAAGTGACACATTGAATATGGATATAATTTCTGTTATAATAGCACTGTTCTTAATCACTGATGGCTAAATGGTGTTTTCTGATAAGCAGTTCTTGAATTGAATAGAAGCTATTGCTGTGTTATTGCCTGGAAATCACTTTTACTGCATTTAATCTATGACAGTAGCTTTATAGGTTTGCTGCTACTGTCACCTCCTTTGTTCATATTATTTTGTTTCTTCTTTCTGAAGAAGTTAAACAAGTCTGTTCTCCAGTGTAAGTTGGGGAGCTGGTCTCTCCTTGACTTCAGATGCCTTTAAATGTAAGCCTTTGGGCATAGTGTACCGCTGTAAATTGCCACAGGCTTTTCCTGTATCTGGAGTGTGCTCTGCAGTTGTCAGCTCCCAGGTTCTAACTCATGCCAGCTCTTCAGTGTTTCTACAGAGCAGCAGATGAAAGCTGCAGCTCACTTGAAAATTACATTCTTCAGATAACTGTTGTTATTGTTAGACTGAATCCTTTATTCCTGCTTCCTATGTGTTTAGACTAATTAAGAATTGTTAGGTTCTCTGTTAATCATAAGTGGATATCACATATGTGTATGCATTCAGATCTTCAATAATTTAAAAATTTAGAAAATATTTTGTTCGCTAAGTTCTTGTAGGACTATGTATAGCACATAGAGAATATTCTCTGGTTACTATAGAGAAAATATACATATTATTTTTATGAGTATGTGCATTCCTCAAACAGCTAATAAAAATCTGCTATTTGAGTTACAAAGATTGTAACTTTACTGTTCCTTCAGTGAAAATTTGTATTTTTTAGATACTTATTTTAGGCATCTGGGTATGTTACAATGTTATATTGTTATGACATGGAAAAGACAACACATTATGTCCCAATGTAGGTGGAGAATAACTGGGTGGTATTCAAAGACATAATGTCAGTTTATGAGAATCAGTTATCTCTAGAAGAGACTTGCACGAAAACTGTACAGAACATAAAGTATTTGAGGTAACAACATGAAGAAACAAACAAACAAACAAAACACCTAACAAAGCAGTAGTAGCAGTGATGTTAAAATCATAAGGATAGAAACTGCAGTGTTATGTGTCCTCTAAAACAGAAATGACTGCACATTGGCGGTTAGCTAACGATTATACTTAACCACTGCTGGAGGAGAAATACAAGACACAGTGAAACTGCTCGGGCTGCTGAAGTCAAGACAAAAATCTCATGACTGAGCTCATTATATACACTAAGTACTGTGGTATGAGAAACTTCCGCTGAATTCTGTTCAAAAGTCAAGATTATGTGCTGAACAGCAGCTGCTGACAAATAATTATTTCCTGGATCCTTCATCATCATCTTCAAAAAGAATTGATTGATCATTTATAATGTTTTCTTTTATTGTTGAAGAAACTCCCAAATGGGACTATTCTGTGGGTATAGAAACTATGTTCCTAAAACAGGAAATGCTATAAAGCAAAGCTATGCTTCACATTTCAAAGTCTTAGTTAACAGCAACATGGAAGAACACATGCTGCCCTGGAAAAAAATTCCATTCATAGTGATTTGATGCACATAATCCAGATGCTTGCTAAAGATTTGTTTGAAGAATTTATTTACTTGCTGAATGGTCCATGCAATTTTCAGTTCATCCAAGCAGCAGTTGATGGCATGCTGAAGACAGAAGATAATGTTGGCACAAAAAAAAAATTACTGATAATTTCCAACCTATACTCAAAAGACCTAGAAAACAAGAAAGCCTTATTTTATTTCTTGTGAGAGAGTTAATAATGTTTTGCATGTACTGGTTTTCCACAGAAGTCAGTAAGAGACACAGTGAAGAACTGAGAACACAACACACTTAAGAATGTAACAAAGTCACTTTGTAAAGATAAAAAAAAAAAAAAAAGAGAAACTTTCAGAATTGTGTTTTGTCTTTTGTGCCTTCTGTCCTTCAAAAAGGTTTTATGAACAGAAAATAAATTGAGGAGAATCATTACTCTCCTGCATAAAGTGGATGTAATCATTCTGAGTGAAATGAACAGATCTGCAAGATTCAGACAGCAGTTTTCCTGATACCGAGCAGACGTACAAGGCAAAGATGCAAAGGAAGCTTTAAGCAACTTCTGCAAACTTTTTCAGACAAGTTTTTGTACCAACCAAAATCAAATCTAGCCCCAGGATTTCTGTTATTTTCCCCAGAAATTTTTCAAAATTTTTATTTTTGGAATGTCTATAAGCAAAGAAATAACTATGCAACATTACATTAGAACAGAAAAATAGACATTTCGTAAATGCAGTAGCTTGGAATTTTGTGCACTGCCAAAGAATACTGAATATTCATGTCTTTTGTTTTAAAAAGTTGAGGACAAAGGTGAATTATGCTTCCTTACAGCTGTTTCCGATAGTTGAATGATTTTTTTAATCTATTTTTTATTTTTAAAAAACTACTAGAACACTTAGGAAATGTGAAAAAAAATATTTTTGTGCTTTTATTTTGATTCTATTTTTGGTTTTTATTGGATTCTTTTAAAATTTAATTTATTTAATGTGCTGGATTCAGGCAGGGATGAGCTGCTCTCCTGCAGAGAGCTGGCCGGCCCGCAGTGGCTGACGGGTCTTGTTTCATTCTATGATACATCAAGCTCAGAGGTCAGTTTGCAAGGCACACAGTTTGCAGAAGTTTGCAAGGCATGCAAAATAACCTGGAAGGGGTGGGGGTTTAGGGTTTTGGGGCCAGTAAATAGGGTGGCGGGCTTTTAGCAGAGAAGGAACATCCTTTGTTAGGCTGATTGATTCTGGGGGCAGGTTGGAATTTTCTTTCTCCCTGCTCTCCACTTCCGGGTTCGGGACAGGGGTTTTCCTTCAGCTTTTAGGCTCTCAGGTGATTATTTTTTTTTCTCCGCTTGGATTTTGTTTGCTGTTTTGGAATCTGGCTGTGTTGGTCCATGGGTGGTGAGATACTGTATCATATGTTTTTGTTTGCTTGAGTTTTTTGTTGTTGTTTTAATTACTTATTAGCAGTAGTAGTCTTAGTATTACTATAAGTTTCATTTATATAATTAAATAGTTCTTATCTCACCTTTTTACAAACTTCCCTCTTTTTTTTCACTCTGACCCTGCCTTATTTTTGGGGGGGGGGAGGGGTTGTTAGGGGGTGGTAATGTGTCTGGTGGTACTTAATTGCCAGATAAGGCCAAACTACGACATTTATTTACTGAAACTTAGTTTTATTGTGTAGTTTAGCCTCTGAAATATATGACAACAGTTTCTGTGCCACTGTTACAAAATACATGTCTTTGCCAGAATCTGAAACCATAAGAAGATGACAAATGGTGTTAAACTTTGGAGTGAAAGAGTTTATGTACTTAAAGTAAATGGGTGTCTACATATTTTGGTGTTATTAGAAAGAAAAGCTGGAAAAATTGTGCTGGTATTAAGCCAATTAAAGCTACAAAAATGGGTATTACCTAATATTTTGGGGGTGTTCTAATATCCAGTGTTTCAACTGGAAACAGTCTTCAGTGGCACAGAGAAGTTTAAACATACTTCATTAGGGTTCTTCTAAGCCTATTATTTGTAACCAATACATTTGAAGAAACAGAAAGTAGAAGGTCTGTGATACAGAATTATGTGACTAATAAGCATATGTTCAATGTAAAAATCCATCAAAATCCTGAATTAAACCTAACACCAAAAGTACATGTTACGGGATGTTCTCTTAAACATGATCAGCAAGGACTTATATATAAATTTATTCCTAAGAAATATTGATGACGTCTATTTTCTGTTTTCACATAGACCTGTTCAGGATTAAGGTATTTCAAAGAAATCCAGAAGTTTGCCAGTGTGGACCTGTCATGGTTTAACCCCAGATGGCAACTAAACCCCACGCAGCTGCTAGCTCACTCCACCCATGGTGGGATGGGGGAGAGAATGAGAAGAATAAAACTGAGAAAACTTGTGGGTTGAGATAAAAAGAGCTTAATAGCCACAATTAGGCAAAAGCCACACACACAAGCATAAGAAGGAGTCCATTCATTACTTCCCATCGGCAGGCAGGTGTCCAGCCATCTCCAGAAAAGCAGGGCTCCATCAAGCGCAACGATGACTTCAGAAGACGAATGCCATCACTCTGAACGTTGTCCCCTTCCTTTGTCTTTCCCTAGATACATATGCTGAGCATGGCATAGAATCATAGAATGGTTTGGATTGGAAGGGACCCTAAAGATCATCTAGGTCCAACCCCCCTGCTATGGGCAAAGACATCTTCCACTAGACCAGGTTGCTCAAAGCACCATCCAGCCTGGCCTTGAACACTTCCAGGGAGGGGGTATCCACAACTTCCCTGGGCACCCTGTTCCAGTGCTTCACCACCCTGTCCGTGAAGATTTTTTTTCCTGATACCTAATCTAAATCTCCCCGCTTTCAATTTAAACTCATTACCCCTTGTCCTGTTCTTTTAAAAAGTCCCCCTTCAGCTTTCTTGTAGGTCCCTTCAGGTACTGGAAGGTACTACAAGGTCTCTCCATAGCCTTCTCCAGGCTGAAAAAGCCCAACTCTCAGCCTGTCACCATAGAAGAGGTGCTCCAGCCCTCTGAGCATCTTTGTGGCTTCTTCTGGATTTGCTCCAATTGGTCAATATCCTTCTTATACTGAGGGCTCCAGAGTTGGACGTAGTACTCCAGATGGGATCTCATGAGAGCGGAGTAGAGGGGGAGAATCACCTCCCTCGACCTGCTGGCCATGCTTTCCTGGATACAGCCCAGGATACAGTTGGCTTTCTAGGCTGCCAGCGTGCACTGCCGGCTCATGTCCAGTTTTTCACCCACCAGTACCCCCAAGTCCTTCTCCTCAGGGCTGCTCTCCATCCATTCTCCACCCAGCCTGTCCTTGTGTTTGGGATTGCTCCAACCCAGGTGCAGGACCTTGCACTTGGCCTTGTTGAACTTCATGAGGTTGGCAGTGGCCCACCTCTCCAGCCTGTCCAGGTCCCTCTGGATGACATCCTTTCTCTTCAGTGTGTTGACCACACTGGTACAACAATCAGAAAAGGCTTTGACTCTGTGTAAACACTGCTCAGCAGTAATTAAAACATCCCTGTGTTACCAACACTGTTTCGAGCACAAATATAAAACACAGCCCCAAACTAGCTACTGTGAAGAAAATAAACTCTATGCCAGTCAAACACTCCTAATTTCCAGTTTTAAGGAATGCATCAGCATAGTGACAAACAGGCTTTACCCTTCTGTAGTGCTATAGCCTTCTAAAATCTCCTTTCTACTGAAAACAAGAACAGAGAAGGGTCTCCAGGAGCTGCATATGAGGTGTATGCATTTTAACTGTTCCTTATATATGACTTCACTGTAGAGATCAGATCTGTTTTGATGAAAGGTTACTTCAGATCTGTCATTCAATCAATACAAAATAAGTTTGGCTGGTAAACTCTGTTCAGTCAGGAATTAGTGAACAGGAGGTTTGGCTTGTGCCTTCCATGCTGTAGCCATTCCTGTCCTGTAGTTTGCAAGTAAAGCCAGGAGAAAGGGAAGTGCAAATAAAATAAAATTAAAAAAAAACTCCAACTACAAAAAACAACCAACCACACACAAAAAAAACCCCCACAAAAACCAAGAAAGAACCCAAACATACCCCCCAACCCCCCCCCCCCCCCCCCCACCCCCCACCCCCAAAATCACAAACAAAAAGGGAAAGGGAAAGGGAAAGGGAAAGGGAAAGGGAAAGGGAAAGGGAAAGGGAAAGGGAAAGGGAAAGGGAAAGGGAAAGGGAAAGGGAAAGGGAAAGGGAAAGGGAAAGGGAAGGGAAGGGAAGGGAAGGGAAGGGAAGGGAAGGGAAGGGAAGGGAAGGGAAGGGAAGGGAAGGGAAGGGAAGGGAAGGGAAGGGAAGGGAAGGGAAGGGAAGGGAAGGGAAGGGAAGGGAAGGGAAGGGAAGGGAAGGGAAGGGAAGGGAAGGGAAGGGAAGGGAACCACCTAAAATGAAACAGAAAACGTTCCCTATTTCATTTCAACTTAATCACCTGGACTACAAAGTCCACATTCTTACAATTATTAGGAATAGGGTAAATATATTTTTTTAAAAGTCAGTATTTAATTGTTTTTTTTCCCTTTATTTGTCTCTATCTGCAAAAGTAGAGGAATGCTGGTAGTGAGTGGAGCACTATAAATACCTCTGCCTGAGCCTAACAATAACTCTGCTGCCACTGTCACAGCGTACAGCAGAAGCAAGAAAATACTGTAACAGTGTTTGTCATGCTTGTCAGGGGAAACACTTTCCTACCTAAAATATTGTTAGCAAAAATGTGCACCAGTTGATTAGGTCAATTTTCTTGAGCTTTATATAAACAGTTTTGTGGTGTCTTTTCAATCTAGAAATGCTCTTCTCCCCTTTGGTATTTATGTTATTTCAGACTTACCAAACAATATGCCCATACTGTGTAACCCAAATTCAGCTGCAGCTGCTCAGATGTGAGGGTCAAGGTAGCGAATTGAAATATGTAATAAGATAGTTTAGGTAAATGACACTTGTTCTGCTTCCTCCAGCTGTGGTGTTGAAACACTGACCACAAGATAGGGATTTGGGAGACCATTTGGGATGCCTCCATGAAATGGGCAAGATCAGGTAGAGAAAGAGTGGGGAAAAAAACCAAACCAAACCAAACAAAACAAGAGAGGAAATTAAGAGTGAAGATGATTCCTCATAAACCAAGTTAGGAAGCAGGGGAAAAAAGATTTCTTCAATAATCAAGTAGATGAAAAGATCATAACGAACTATCAACACAGAGTTATAAGTGACTCAGATGTTTGATACAGTGCAAAAAGGTATCTCTTCTTGATATTGTTAAAGAAGAAAACCAGAGGCAAACAAAGAATCCAAAAAGAACTTAAAAAACCAAAAACCAATCAAACCAAATCAAACCAAACCAAACAAAAACAAACAAACAAAAAAACCCAACCACACTTGTAAGATAGGAGACTTCACTAGAGAACAGTGGAAGCAAAGGAATTCGTGAGGCTAAACAGAAAAGGCAAATGAGAGGTAAAACCTCATGAGGGTCAGAGTGTATTACAGCTCTGCAGTTGCAGAAGGGAAAGACTCACACATGGGTTTGATCAACTAAGAGGATCAAAAGGAGTTTGATCAAAAGGAGTTCTCACTATCAGTGAGAACAGAAGCTCAGAAATTAGGAGGGAAAGGGGAATAAACAGCTGGGAAAGGATACAATAAGGGTAAAAGGACACATTTCAAGGGGAGGGGG
Source organism: Rhynochetos jubatus (assembly GCA_027574665.1). Lineage (NCBI taxonomy): Eukaryota > Metazoa > Chordata > Aves > Eurypygiformes > Rhynochetidae > Rhynochetos > Rhynochetos jubatus. Next base: position 59,667,113 of record CM050649.1, read on the forward strand.
GGGCTGCTCTTTGTCCAACAAAAATGTGATATAAGTAACCTGAAGACTCCTGAGTTATATTGAAGAAAATGTGAAATTCTCCTGTGACCTACATATTAGATACTTGATTCTATTTAGGGTTTTCATGGAATCGTGCAGCTGAGCCAGTGGAGAACAGACATAAATCTATATCACACTGACACTTCAGTGTTTTTTCAGGCATGGTGACCCTCAAAACCAGAGAAGCAGTCTGCAGCACTTGCCCTCTACCGTTGATGAAATATCAAGAAACAAGTTTGCTGTAGACTATAACACACAAACGTGCAAATATCAGTAAAATATATGTCTATGCATCTATGGAAACTTGTTACTGTTACAAGTTTCTGTACAATTTCTCTGATAGACTACATTGCCACAGCATGTTGCTATTAAGAAGAAGTCTGGTGACAAGGAATGAGGTTTAATGAAGTTTATAAAGTGATTTTGGGAAGGACATCTATGCCTCCACATTAAGAGCTCCCCCAATCACCAACAATGCTTAACCTGTAAGAAAGAATAAAAGGAATCTCAGAGACCTGATAGATAATGGAGAAGGTAAAAGACTGTCTTAGTCTTACGTCAAAAGGAAAATTGAACAAGCAAAGCAAGTGGCACTTTCTTAATTAGATTTTAAAGATCTTTATGCCGGTGTAACTCAAATCAGGATCTGTATTTCACTCATGTTTTTCTTTTCTGACTATTCTTGTCAGTTCTTTCATGACACTGATGCACGGATACAAATTCACTCTTTGTATTTTATGACACAGTCTAACATGACTGTCTTAATTATTGCAAATTTGTAGACAGGCCCTTATTTGAACCTTATTTGATTTAAAAGAAAAATGACACTAATTAAATTACATGACCCTAAAATTCCCAGTGAAATTCAAGAGACACCCATAGGGTCATTCCTGACACTTAGCAAAATATTAATGTTTTCCATATTGTGAAAAAAGTGGCAAGGCATTTTTAATTTTAAATTCAAGGTACTAGAAAGAATATATTGCTCATCATTACACTGCTACATAGTATGCAAGTTGACAAACTGGTGACCTCACCTAATTTTGGATCACTGCAGTGTGGAGGTCTTTATGTAAGCTAGTTACCAGCCTATATTGATCTTCTTACTTTTGTTAGAAATGTGCTTTAGGGCAAGAAGAATTTGCTGGTTTCTCTTTTGAGTGATTACCTCAGGTTAGCTCAGCTGTAAGTGTTTACATCGTAGACATCTACATGTTGTCATCACCATGCTCAGAATTTGCTAAAAGTCTGGGATTTTGAGAGCCATGAGGACACTAAAGAGCCTCACTGGCCCTGCCCAGCCCTAGGATGGACCCCCATGGAGCAGGATTCACAGTACATCTCAGCTTGAGGCCATCAGTCCCTGCCCTAGTGCTGCAGGAGTGCCACTTCCCAGCCCTGTTTCTGGATGGCCCTGAATTGTAGTCTTTCTTTCAGCTCTGTCTATGCTCTCATCTCCTCCTGCTCCTGACTGGACCCCATGGATGGAACTTGAACATGAATCACCACTTTGCCTAGTCAGGGACTATTGGTGAACTTGGTTGTCAGTACGTAGCTCTGTTCACTCTGCTTGGGTTCTGGAAGATGATTCTCTGTCAGTAAAAGCACTGCTAGTGCTGGGGTCACTTACAGTTCTGGTGGAGTTACTCTTAGAATGAAACATCACTCCAAGTTATAGAGTCAAACTTTCCATCTTTCCAGCATTATCTAGTCCATCTTTAATTTTGCTTTCTAAGATCAAATATCTATCTACGAGGGGGTGCTGCTTAGGAAAGATCCCACAGTGTTCATATATAGTGGGTTCAACATCTCCTCCTCTCAAGTGCATGTAAAACGTACATAAAAAACTGATGTGGCCATAAAATACAGATAGAGGTTTGTCTTTCTTGTTCACATATGTTCTTTCTGTATACTTTTTAAGATGAGTCTTACTCATCCTTAATGATCATTCAATGCCCTTTGAAATAGTCACTAGCTACAGTACATTGGCATTGACTCTGCTTATGTGATGTCTGTATCTTCCTCATATTAGTGTATGCAGTCTTCTCTGTTCCAGTTGTAGCAAATAAGAACAAAAGCTTATTTCAGATTTTTCAAATTAATTTTCTTTGTCATCTAATTCATCCCCCTGCCACTGCACGATTGTTCCCTACAATGTATTTTTTAAGAACTCTCTTGATGGATGGTGTCTTCTATTGTAACTTTTGTGCTACTATCATTCATTTCCTTTATTGTGGAAGACAAAGAAATTTTATTGGCATTCACTTAGCATTTTATCTACTAACTTTTTCAAATATAAATCTTTCACTAACTTTTGCTGGAGTTTAAACAAAATTTTTGTGCAGATGATTGTCTCAGAGTTCATTTGGGTTGCCCCATTGCTCAATTACCTGTTGCACTGTCTATTCTAAACTTCATTTCCACACGTTCTGTAGAGTTGTAGTGCACTGAAGTGGATGTTAATATCCCTGTGAATTTACTGAGAGGATGACTTCATCTTGTTTGCCTTCAGTTCAACAAAGTATTTCTATTTTAGCTTAAGTATACAAATAAAACCCTCATGCTTAAATTTAGCAAAGTACAATGTAATCTGTGATTGAAGCTGCTGTGTGCTCAACTAATTGTGTAAGAAAGGATCTACATATGCTCCTCAACTCCCATCAAATCTCCTACTGCAAAATATTAGAGAAAAAAAATTGAGTGGGTTGTTGTTTTTTTTTTTCCAATTTGTGCTGTTGCTTAATAAAACAATAAAACCTGTCTTATTTCATTGCTACACTGATACTGATACAGATATTCATGGATACAGCATGAGTGATTTATTTAATGTTGTCTCAAGGTCTGTATGAAGAAGAAACCTGAATCTAGTTTTACCAAGTCTAAAACAAGTGTCTTGTTCACTGGAAAACTCTACCTTGTAGAAAAATCAGTGTTCAGTATTCAGATCTTGCCTCCTGGAAGATTAAATGCATCTGCTTAACAACATCCTCTAACTCCAAACATAAATTCCTGTTACCCAAGTTCGCATTGGTAGAATCTTGTTGCCTTTTCCTCTTCTGGTGTATAAATGGATATGTATGCATGGCACACTACATAATTTATCCAGGTGAGTCCAGATGTTTTTTATCTATGTGGTGCATGAACCTGGGTGCAGTATTTGAACAAAGCCCTTCCCATCTCTTGGGCCTGTTGAAGAGATTCAGCAGCATAGAATAGTCCTACACAATGTCCAGAGTGCTCAGCTGAGATGTTATCAGCCCTGGAGTGAGTTCATCTGAAACTAGAAGAAAGCACCAATGGAACTGGGAAACTCCAGCCATTGTCCTTCATTATCTGTGTTATATCTCCTTACACTTTCACGTGTAAAAAAGGCAAAAATGCTAGGACTTCAGCCAGTGTTTGATTTCTCTCCTCAAGATGACTACAATCCAGATTCTACTATAAAACATGTAGTCAATCACTTTCATGGGACATGAAATGGGGTGGGGGGTCTTGTTTGTGTTGGGTTTGGTGTTGGGTTTTTTTTCCCCATGTGAAAAAGTGGCAAAATTAATTCTGATTATCTTTTGCCTCCAGTTTCTGAAGCACAATTGAAGGAGGGCAGGTAGACCACTGCTGTGAATGAGGTGGTAGAGAGAATGTTTCTTTTCTTTGGCTTGATCGCCTATTTTAAACTAACTATATAATTTAATCTAATAAATCTAGTATGCCTCAAAGTATCTTTGAATAGAGCACTTATTTCACAAACTTACTCCAACATTTATCATTATCCTTTGCAGCACTACAAGATTCAGGCTCAGTTATGCAAGACAGTTACAAGGACGAGTTAAACAAAGACAGCCTCATCCTTGAGCATGTAATCCTACACCTATTTTCTAGTGTAAGAGTATGTTCCTGTAGATTATGGTTTAGATTATAGGCTTTAATGCATTATTTTAGGAAGTAATAGAAATAAATAAAATATAAAACAGCTTGCAGTCTAAAGTCATTCAGTTACTCGTACTTCCCCAAAACTACTGAAAATGCTTTTGGCATTACATGACAAGATATAAATTTTACATATGCCCTCCCTCTCCACTGCGGTTAAGAGTGATGACAGCACTCAAAGGATATTGTGAAATACAAACATCTGCATACTGGTAGTTGTTTTTTGGCTTTTGAAGCTTATGTTCAATTTTTAATTCACAGTTCTGCAAACTCAGTCTTCATCTCTCAATATTAGCTGTTTTCTTTGTCAAAATACTCTTTAAAGTTCTGTGACAATAGTAACAGTAACAGGAAACACCAGGAAATGTTTTACTAATGTATTCACTACCATGACTCCTTCTTCTATGCATTTTTATGTTATTCTCCACAAGGCAAGTAACCATAGACACATTCCTCGTGTGTTGCAATAGAAAAGAAAATGTATTACATAAATGATGTTCATTTGTAAACAAGGTTTGTTTTAGCATTCAGCAGTGGTTTGCAGTTATGTTGGTAATCCATTCTGCTTCATACTATAGTGCATTGCACACTGACAGACATTTGCTACAACCTCCATCTAGTGATTAATTAAAATATAAGAATTCAGGCAATGTTTACATGATTGTTTAACTTTTTCTTACACTTCCAACGATGTCTCTAACTGGCTGGCATTCATGTTGAGCATCCAAAGCTTAAACTCTGCTTCTTTACTGAGTCAATATTCCTAACCAAGGTCTTGCCACTTAGACTGTGTAGACCTAAAAAAGGAGTCTAAAATTCAGTTAGGATTCGAGATTAGGAAATCTCCCAATCAAACTGCATTCATATTGAAGATAGGACAAGCAGATGGATTTGATAAATAATGTTCCTATCACCCAGATCCTTACCTTCACTTTGAAATATTTTTCTGTCTTGCTGAATCTCACAGATCTGTCTACTTTTAACTGTAGAACTTTGGATCACTATTTTCTTCTTGTCTATCTAACATAGAAAGGCCAAAAAATTAAACATAAAGAAAGTTTCCTACTTCTACAGTCCAAGAACAGACCAAAGTATATCAGAGGAGGAATAATATATCCCTGTACAGACACATTACACACCCATGTAGATCCCTGGATGACCAAGAACAGAGACAGTTTAAGACTTTCTAAAGATGCTCCTCTCCCTGCCTGAGATATAATGTGTTCTCATATACCTTTTCAAATAAGTAGCAACCGAAATACAAAATATAACAATGAATATATCTAGTGTCAGTTTAGCACACCAAGTTAACAAATTGCTTGAAAATGGTAAGGAAAGATGAAGAATAGCTGTCATGGGAGTTTTTTCCTGTGTGTCTGGGAAGAGACTGCATTGACAGGCTCAGCCAAGCATTGAGATTCACATGTCAATGAGGTACAAACCTGCTTCTGACTCTTTCATGCCATGGCAATAACACAGACTTATCAAGCTTGACAGTGAGAAGAAATACTTAGTGGGGAATACTCAGGCTGTTGTGCATGTAGACACTCTCCTGGTTAGTTGTAATCATTTGCCAGCATCTCAAGTTTGAAGAGTATCTGCTAATGGAATAATCCTTTCAGCATTCAAATAATTTATACTTAACTTTCTCACTTGATTACAAAATAAAAATTAAAAAAATTTTCAAGTTTAAGCTATATTAAAGAGACACAATAATATCTTAACTTTTGCATATTTTCCATCTTCAAAATACAAACACTTCTCATGGTTACCTATAATTGGCTTAAATGTTTTGAAAGATATTGTCAAAAATATTTTGTGAAGCACATGTAGTAGATTTGCTTTTTTTGTAGTTCAACTTGCTAGTTCCTAAACATATAAATATACTTCTCAGAACTAAGTTTTTTTTTTGTTTGTTTATTTGTTTTTCAAAAATCAGTATGTCATAATTATTTAAAAGCACTGGCAGAAAGTAAAACACTTCCTAACTGGAGACACTTTGCCATATGAAAGGGGGGGGGGGGAAGAGGCCTTTGATAATGTTTAGGAACTACAGCCACTGTATAATCTATTTAGTATGAAGTTCCAAAATCTAGTTAGAGCATTTCTCAGCACCTTTTCTTGATTATTACATCCTCATTGTGAACACAAGCACAGTTTTCTAAGCCAGGCTTTTGTTGCCACTACATACTCCTGGTGTTTGGAGCAACTTGGCATTCTTGAGATCACCAGAATTTCTAAATGACCTAGCAGCTCTGCTAGGGCAGAGCTGAATGAACTGAAGCAGATGAACAAACAACCTGTGCTCTTGTACAGTTTTTTGCAATTCCCAGATGCTTTTCTATCCACTGACTGATTATTTTTCCATTGACCATGAAACTAAACAGAGACATTTGTGTTCAGTATTTATTCTTGTGTTGTTACGCTTATTCATGCTCTTTACAAGATTTTTCGAAGGATAAACCTGCAAACTGTCAAAGCATGATATTCAATAAAATAATTCTAGTTGTAAAAAAACCAAGAAATGTTACCAATTTTGATAAACACAAATGTCATAATTAAAGTATCATAATCAATTTTTCATGTTTCTATAATTAAAGATAAACTAAGGATTACTAACCTTATTTCCATACCAAAAAGATAAAACTAGAGAATGAAAATCAAAATAATGTATGAAGTCACAAAGTTTTCCTTCAAAGTTTAAGTAACCATTGTAAACAGGACTCCAAACAGAATTCTATGTGTTTTCTATGTATGTTAAAAAAAAAAAAAAAGTCAGCTATTCAAAACCTCAATTTTAGCATGACACAACAGCTACATTTTTTTCTCTCCCTCATTCACTGTATTCTAGCTTTGGTCTCCTTATGCTGACCAGCATCCAAATTCGTCTAGATGATATTTAGGGGTTTTAGCATATTCCAAAATTTTATGGCAAAACTTCATTTTCACAGAACAATTTAAACCATTTCACTTCCGTGAAACATGTTTCCCCTCATACTTACGCAGAATCTCATGCCTTCATGGCATTAAACTTTTATAAAATACTTCTGAATCAAAACTAAGTTTGGGGATTAGGCTTTGACAAACCAGACAATAAAAACGTATCATATAGTGCACCTGATGCAGATAAAAAAATGGGAGGGCTTTCATGCAAAAAACATTGGTTTAGCATCTAAGTTGGGTATGCTGCATAAAATGAGAAAGGGAAATGCTACATTAAATTCCATTTTTATGTAAATGCCTTCATAGTCACAGTCTACATACTGTAGGCAGGAATTGTATATTACCTTAATAAAACACAGCCATGTATAGGACAAAAAAAAGTAACAATTGGTTAAAAGCAAACAGCTGTGTAGTTGCAACAAATCTCCATTTGCTAGGCTTAATGTTGGGGTCATTTTAGAGATGAAAAAGAGCAGTAAAGAAAAGGGCATAAAAGTGCATCCATGACCAGCTGTAGGAAAAAGAGTGGACCTAGGCCTTAGTTGGACTAAATTGCAGTTCTAAGACACCATGGCCATGAGGAACTAATTTAAATATTTTTCAAAGTGTTATAGAATTGGAGAAAAATTTATTCAAAGGAAACTCCGCAGAGTGTTGAGATATTTTTAGAGAATAAGTAATTCTTTGCTCAACTATTTTTATTTAGTCATAATGTCTTGTTTAGCATTTCTACCTCTTACTTCTATTGCATACTACATCATTAGACTCAAAATCTTCATGAGATCACTTATGCTTTGCTTTCCCTCTCTCTATTTAACTTTGTGTATACGTTTAATGGTAGTGGTTTAACAGCTCCAACAAAAGATAACAGTGCTGGGTTTTGGAAGATATAAGGTATTTAGAGTTTGGACTTGGGGTGAGGGGAACATTTTGTCTTTTCAGGAAAAAAAAGAAAACAATGTGAATCAACACAAATCTTCCAAAATTACAACTCCATTGTTGAGCCCAAACCAAAAGCTTTGCTGGCTAAGTACTTCTGCTATCCAGGATATGAACTGATGCTAATGTAACTATAAAGCTTTCAGGACTGAGATTCAATCTCCACTTGTCACTGGACAGGACCATATGGATGAATCAGAGCTATGGACTGAAAACCTTCTGTACATCATGCTATGGCATTGAAAAAAGTCCAGATAATATAATTAAGCTAATCTTGAAGAATACTGAGTCTTGACGACTTGACTCTTCTTACTGAGCAAGTGAGAAGCTTGCTTCTCTGATATAGTACCATTTAAAAATTAATGTACAACAGACAGGTAATAGGTTGTAAATGAAAAATTAGCACACAGTTGGTAATGACAAAATTATTTTATGGATGACTAACAATTCCTAATACTAAAAGGGTCAGCCTTTCTTTATTCCACTAGTGCTAATTCTATGGTCTAAAATACCATGATCTTTATGGGATTTTTATGGTCTTGTTGACTTTTAATGTTGGCAATGCACCATGACTTCTAACTTCCCTCACCTGCTATGAACAGTAGAAACCTATTTTGCTTCAAAATGAGAATGTTGAAAAGGATGGAGGGAGAGAGTCTCACAAACGTTTGCATTAGATTCCCACACCTAGGAGACCACGGAGTCAATAAAAATAAATGCTTTATATCTATTATTCTGATGAACGTGACTGAACTGCTGTAGAAGAATTATTTTAAATAAATTTTTGGGTAAAACTTTGAATAAACTTGAAAAATGTCACCATATGTAGGAATCTTTTCTATACTACTTCACGGACTTTGCTTTCTACTAATGGGTTATTGAAAGAACTGTAATGAAAAACTACTAATGAAATGCACTCTTTCAGTTTCAAAAAGCTTTTACACAAACCCATCTACAAAATTTCACTACTAAGAACAACAGAACATGAAACAAATTTAAACAGCTCTATCTGAGCTGTATCAGAAGTGTCGCCAGCAGGCCGAGGGAGGTAATTCTCCCCCTCGAGTCTGCTCTTGTAACACCCCACCTGGAGTATTGTGTCCAGCTGTGGAGCCCTCAGCATAAGAAGGATATCGACCGGTTGGAACGAGTGCAGAGGAGGCCATGAAGATGATCAGAGGGCTGGAGCACCTCTCCTATAAAGAAAGACTGAGGAATTGTGCTTTTTCATCCTGGAGAAGAGAAGGCTTTGTGGAGACCTTATTGCAGCCTACCAGTACCTTAAGGGAGTCTACGAAGTAGCTGAGGGGGGGCAGCTTTTTACAAGGGCCTGTAGTGACAGGACAAGAGGTAATGGGTTTAAATTGAAAGCAGGGAGATTTAGATTAGATATCAGGAAGAAGGTCTTCACAGAGAGGGTGGTGAGGCACTGGAACAGGTTGCCCAGAGAAGCTGTGGATGCCCCATCCCTGGAAGTGTTCAAGGCCAGGCTGGATGAGGCTTTGAGCACCCTGGTCTAGTGGAGGGTGTCCCTGCCCATGGCAGGGGGGTTGGACCTAGATGAGCTTTAAGGTCCCTTCGAACCCAAAACATTCTATGATTCTATGATTTTTTTCTTCTTTTTAGTTTTAGGAAACTCTGGATATCTTAACAAAAGACACCTAAAAATGTAATGCATTATGTGTCCTCTAATAGTTTGACATGACATAAAAAGCTCTGGAATCAACAGAAAGGTCACAGTTTGTACTGGGATGTGAGCATTTCTAAGGCTGAGAACATTTATACTGATTGTGTTATAGAAATTGATACTCTGGTTGTGTTATCTTTCCAAAGTAGTGATCAGGACTTGCATTCAGAAGCAGCTACACAGCGCAGAGTGAACATCATCTACAGATGCACGCTGGCCTCCAGCATGATATTGCCCAAGTGCACCCACCCGCCAAGCGCCCACTGTTTTCTTCTATAATTATTTCTTCTGTCTTTCATGGAATGGTCTTTTATGGCATACTGGGAAGTCAACTTGCTCTTGACAGTCAGGTTTCCAGGGAATTTCTCTAACAAATAAATACTTTGTCTTATTTTCTAGGAGTAATAGGATGTCAGAGGCTGTGGCACACAGAATACTTTATGTGGGTTCTGCATGCATTAACTACTTCCCTTGAAGAACATTGCCTAAGACAACATATGCCATTTGAATTTGATTTTAAAATTAGGGTGAATCAGTGCTATGTTCTGATTGTAACATGCAGAATGCTGCAGGCTCAAATCCAACACTGAACTACAGATATTTTTGGAAGTATGGTGCTCCAGAGATTCTTAGAGATTCATTTTATGTTACTTGGTAAGCTGAAATTCATTTTTGAAAGTGGCAGTGCATTTTTATCTATTCTTTTATGCAGTTGTTGTTATTTATGTTTGTTTTGATTACTGCTAAATTTATAAATTATGCGAAATTATTAGACCCTTGTTCTATTACATAAAAATATCAGATATTTTTTCTATTTAAGTGTTAACTGTGGAGTATAGAGAAAAAAAAAAAAGATTTTTCTTTTATACTGTCACAAGTGCATGACACAATATCTGACAGCAAGCCATTCAAGCTGAAGTTTAAATAATACTGAATTAGCTACTTTAAATGCCTTTGCCTTTATATGATCACTGAAACCTGTCAACCTTTCTCTGTTCACTAAGAACATTACTAATTTAGGTCAGGATATCATGGATTCAATAGACCACTATGTTATGGTTGCTATTTTTATAGGAGGAAAAAGCACTATGATATGATCACTGAAAGTCTGTGTGTATAATGTCAATGTCAAAGGACATTTACCACGGTCTTTCACTGCAGGAATGGCTGCCTGAGACAAAAGTGTTCCTATATCAATTTTACTATGACTAAAGAACTCTATTCTTTCTAGTTAGAAATCAAAAATTTTTGTGACAATAGGAAAATCTTACTCTTTCAAATGTTTATGCTTCCTTTCTCTTTCTTTCCCATCTGTTCTATTCCGAGAAAAGATAAGAGGTTGGTAAGATAAGATTTGATTAGAAAAAGATATTTCTTTGTAAGAAAACAAAATGTTTCCTTGACAGCAGTTATAGTCACATGGTAGTATTATCTCTCCTTTAGAAGATGCTGTGCAAAAGAAGGTCCTTGATCAAGCTTCTGTTAAATTTACCTTCCTTTGTACTGTTATAGCAATGAAAGCAAGTAACCATAAGTGCCGGCATTCTCAGGGTCAATGTGAATCCTTCCTAATCTGTAACAGCATCCTCTAACTCCTTTGTTTGAGACGGAGAAAGCAAGTAAACCATAAATGGAAATAGCTCCTCAGGGAAGCAAGCAAAGGAATAGGATAAAGCTAGGCATGGGTATGGGTTATTCCAGTGAGTCTACTGGGTATGACAAGCACATCCCACATTTTACATATTAAGCTACCATAGCATTCACCATCTGGCAACGAACACAATGAAAAAATTGCTCTGTTATTATTAGAAAGTAATGAGAAGAAGGGTGGGAAACCCACTTAACAAGGCTTCAGAGAACGTATGAATTGAAATTTCTTGTTCATATTAGAGAAAGTAGAATAAATATTAAGAGATAGCTCTAACATACCAAATACTTAGGAATATCTCTAATACTTTATATTAGAGATATATCAGAGAAAACAGAACTGTTAATTTGCTTCATGGCTGTCTGAATATGTTTCTTAAATGCTCTAAGAGGATTAAACAAGAAAGGGTTGGAATTTACAAATAGAAGTAGATCGTCACCACTTACACGCCAAAATATCTCTCACATAAAAATTCATGCATTTCCATTGCTACTGACAACCACTACCCTCACCTACCCTCACACTGAGACACTGACTGTAGAAAAAGAAATATTTTTAAGGTGGTTCTATAATGCTTCATAGAGATTTTCCATTTTTTGCTACCTGCCTGGACTCTACCTCCTGCACTCTCTCTTTCTCAGGACAACATAGTGTTCACAGGTTAGCATTCTTTAAGCATATGAATTGAGTTTACAGCTTTTAACTATCAAGACTCAATGTGATATTACCAAAAATGAAGCTAAGAATGGCACTGTAAATGATGCAAGCCCTCTTAATTAATAAGGTAACCCTTATTACCCCTGAAGGTATGCATATCATAGTCCTTTTGAGAGGTAAGGAAAAGTGCAAGATACTGCTCATCTTATTTTCATTTCTTAGAACTAGGTGTTATTTTAATTCCATTTCACAAGAAAGGTTGTACCTGTCCAAACCAGAAATTGTAACAAAATGGCCCTTCTGAGCAGATTTTTCCGGCTTTGTCCTTTCTTTATTATGACCGTAATGTCTTTAGTCAAATAGAACCTGGAGGAACCTCTTAAAGAAAGCTAAACCTATTCAGTAAATTTATCCTACATATCCAATCTGAAAACTGCAAACCAGAAAATATTCTTCTCTCATGCTCTTTTTGTTTGTTTTTAACCTTTAACAGCTGATACTGAAGAAAAGGCTAAATGCATGACTAGGAAGATCCCCTTATCTCTAACCAAAGAACAAAATCTGTCTCATGAATTATAATACACAGTTGGATGCTGGAGGACATTGCAACAGCCAGGAATCACAATAGCTAGAATTCTACAATAATATAGAAAAATATCCCTGTTTGGTGAATATAATTGAGCTATTTTCAGTAACTGCAGTAGACTGCAACATACAAGAAACTCCGAATACACACTAATTGAAATGAATCCTATTTGGTAAGTGAGGCAAAGTGGAAAATTTCTGTGTAAAGTTTTTCAGTCAACCTCTACTGTCTTTAAAAGCCATTATATTTGCATGATAAATGACTGTGTCTACTGTGCTTCAATTTAACTTGCCATAGGAAGTCTCTTCTTTTTTTTTTAGTTACTTACATTTTCCACTGAATAATGAAATCCATTTCAAAATAGCAAAGGTGAAGTGCTGCTAGTGAAGTCACTCTAGCATTATCAGAAACACTGGTATACTTTTATTAGTAGCACCAAAACACTGTGGAGGTTATTATTTCCTTATAGTACAGACTGTATTGCATTACATTTTTCAGTGTTCATTACACAGGATTACAATATATTTCCTCTTTATCAAATGGCAATATTGTGCACAATCAGAGGAGCCTGAAAGATGCAGCAGCTCCATTCAGCTGTAGATGTTTTCTGTATCTGATGAATTGTCTTCTTATAATTAAGTTGTCATAGCAATGCATTTTTAATAGTACTGATTCATATGCCAATAATGTTCTGGAGACAGAGCTCTTGATAATTTTTTAGTATTCAGTTATGCTAAATTATAAGTTTAGCAAATACACCAGGTCTGGTCTGCTTGCACTAGCAGAAGCACATGCGATCAGAGTTAAATTATGCCAAAGCATAATCTGACATACACAAGTAAAAGAAAGGAATATAAAACTTTGATTGGCTCAGCTCAAGAAAGTAAAGGCAAATCTTACACTTGTTTTGTTTTAAATGTAAATGTTTAATGATTAATAAAACCTAAATGATTGCATCTTACTAGGCATAAAGAAAAGTTTTGGGGTTTAGGTTTTTTGTTGTTGTTGGTTTTGGGGGTGTGGGGTTTTTTTGCTTTGTTTTTTTTTTCCCCCCAAAGATGATGTTGCTTTTATGTATTGGTATTTATATGATACACGAGGGAGCTGTAGAGAATAAACACTGAAAATGAGGAATCACAGTACTTTGCTGACTCTGGTTTAGCATGTCTTCCTCTCTGTATTTTTAACATATCAATTAAATTACACATATTTCTAAGGTTTCAAAATAACAGTAAATCATTCTCCAAGGACTAGGACGGTATGTCTTGGCTGTTTCCAAGGCACAGATAGCAAGTGTCAGCATGCATGAGTCTGTGAGAGTGAGACATGAATCATGAACAAAGAAAATTGCTTGATATTTCATTCCTTTTTTAATTCAGAATGTGAAGAATAATGTGCATTCTTTTTCAGTATCTGGCAAAATGTAAGTGAATCAAAGAGAGATGAAGAAGAAAATGATGTTAGCTTATTTTCTGTGTCTGGTAAAGAAAAGGAGGGTAGAGGAAAGAGAGTTTTTTTTTCCTCACACCTGTCTAGAAAGGATAAGGTTTAAATTTTGAAGTGTTGGCTGAGAAGAGCATTACATAGCACACATCCTCTAATTGCTCCTTCAAAGGGCTGATGAAGGGGAAAGTATATTGTGAATGCAGTAACTGACCTAACTAATACGTTTTAATGAAGATGTGTATTGATTTGGTTATAAGAATGCTTAGCCTCTAAATATATAAATGTGAAATGGTAATTGTTAACCTTGAAGTTTCTGACCTTAACCTCCCTGCTTAAGTCAGACTTCAGACTTAGTCAGACTTTGCAGGCAAGGGACAGGTGTGCAAGTACTATAAATTTCACATGCACTACATTTACTTGTTTCATATATACAGCATAAGAGTTAAAAAATTAAACCAAAAAATCCTTTTTTTTTGGACTGAAGCACAGTGGAAATCTAACAACAGCAAAGTTAAAAGTTACTAAGGGAACTGTAGAGTGATGGAGGCAACAAGGCACCAAATTACTAAGCAGAATATTTGCTTCCCTCTCAGTTTCTGGTACATGAATTTTTCCTTAGGATCAAACCTAATCTTACACTTTGAGCATCTAGGAAAAAAGTGGAATATGCAAGCTGAAGCTGACATACAACAAAGACTTCCCAGAAAATAAATACAGTAAGAAATATGAGAATATATGGGACTTTATCCTTTATTTAGAATGCATGTACTTTAGTTAATAAATAAATATAATTTTCTTTAGCAGATGTAAGCTTTTTCTTCTATGGACTTCTGGCTATTGCTGCTTTCTTCTTCAAAAAGTACAGATTCAAAATTAATAGAAGTTACACATTTAATGAAGGGATCAGCAGTCTATAATGCAGTCTCAGACTAATTGGACAACTGGTTCTTTTTAGTAAGAGCACGTCACCAGAGCAATGCAGAACATGCTGAACATAGCTGGCGTTATTCATTTTGGTCCCTTCCACTAAGTGAGAGGCAGAGCTGGTCAGCATTTTGTCTGTACATACAGGCATAATCTGCAGGTAGCATGTTTTTGCACAGTTCAAAAGTAGACATAGTGAATCTAGGCAACAATCTGGGGAACACAGATCAAGAACAACACAAGTATATTCTGATCTAAAAAGTCATTTACAGCACACAGAAAGAAATAACTGTTCCTGATGATGTTTTTTTTAAAGAATTTCCTGATTTATCTCAGATAAGGAATATCACTTGTTCAAGGATATCGTTATGAATATTAGGTATCTGATTCTGATGGTCCTCTGTGAATTGAGTACTACTTACCCAACTACAGTCATTGAAAAGGTGCAACTAAAAGATGAGAGATCCTCCAGCCATTTCTGGACACTAGAAAATGTGTGTGTTCATGGAGTTATGTGGTACTTGTTCAGGCCCTAAGATGGATTAGACATGGAACACATGTAAAGATAGGAGTGCTGATCGGTCTATACCCAAACCCTGAAGATTTATAGCCTTGTAACTGATAATAGTAGCATGTTGAGGTTAAGTGAAAGTTGCACAAATGTCCAGCTTTTTAGTGCATCTTTAATAAATCTGGCCTCATTTACTTTCTTGGATGTATTCCTAAGTATATGGAATGAACTATTGCTATAGGATATTCTAATCTAGTTCTTTGCTGCTAGGCAAAAGCTTTGCAACATTTTGAATGTTTGAAATAATTGCTTCTCAATTAAAAAAAAAAAAACAAAGGAAAGCATTGCATTATATTTCTGCTTTACTTGTGTTCATTTTGATATACTAAAATATCTCATAATAGCGGAAATAGTGACTGTGGATGGACTCATGAGATTGGTTGTAAAGATCAAGCTTTGGTGGGAAGCTACAAGACCACAGTACTCTAGTTATACAATGCTCTAACTAGTTATACAAAGCAACTTGTCATTTGCTTCATATAGAGTTGCTGAGATATCAGAATCAAAACCAACCATACTCATTTTTCCACGATACAACAATGATGGTAGTATCAGGTGTGTACAGCTGTAATGCAAGTGTATTTATCTCTATAAAGCAATAACACATGGCAGAGAGATAAACAGGGGCAAACCTTCAGCTGACTGCAACAAATATCTTTACAAATCTGATTGCGTTGTCTACATGGAGAAGGTATTTTTGAAGATCTGTGACTGGACAAGTAAGAAAGAAGCAGCTGTTGAGGGCTCCCAGGGGACTGGTACAAAAGGGAGTAGGGAGGAATATCTGGCTATTGTCTACTCTCACACTACAATATAAGCTGACAAGGTAGTATTTGAAAAACACTTCCATAAGAAAATCAGCTCAGTGTTACGAAAATGTTATTATCAGGTTCTGAGTGGGCTTGCTGTTTTGATTGCCTTGGATGAAGGATAAAAAGAGAATCACAATCTACATTGTTGCCCCTCAAGTAAATATAATAGTCTAGCCCCTTCATCACTACTCTCCTTCATTTCCCTTGAAGTTCCCCTTCAGCGAATAACAAAGCTGATCCTTTTCTCAGAGAAGGGGTACTTCATCTTGCAAAGATGTTTGTTTGAGAAAAACAGCTTCCCTACTTCTCTCCTTATCATGACGCAGAATAATTTCATCCAGCCTGATTCAAAATGGTACTAGATAGTCACATCTTCCAATTGCTTGGTTCTTCCTTATGACTTTTTTTTTTTTTTTACCAAATGCAAGATAATCAGGCAAAGTAGTAGTAAATAAATGCTATATGTAATATTTTCCCTTTTCCTCTTCTAAAGTCCAAGACAGGTAGAGAGTCAGACTACAGACCAAGAAGACAGAGTTTCCAACACATTTTAAGTTTGCACATTAAGCAAGTCCTTTCCCAAGGTACTTAAAAAATGCTACAACAAAGCCTGTCTTGGATCATCATTCTGAAGCTGTGACACAAGTCATCACTTTGAGTGTCAACTGAGATGAGAAAAATGTGTTTGACTTCATTCAGCACAGAGATTTTTACAGAAAGGGAAACATGCTTTGGTTAATGTGGAAGTTGCTACCAGAAACAAGGAGCTGTTAGTTGAAAAGAAGCAGACCAGTGGGAAATGCTATTTTCCTTGTCCTACAAATTGGAATTATATCATTAATAAAAAGCATAGAAAGGGACCCTTTAATACTGTATTAATTTCTTGTATAATTATGACTTTGACTCAGTGATTCTTCTATACTTTGCTAAAAAACTAAAGTGCAGGCTGACATTATAGTTGTGCTGTTATTTAGCAAGCCATCCTATTACCTGTACATTTTTAGGAAGATGTAACAATTAACTTTGACTACTTCATTCAGTAACACAGACTATCTCAGCAAGTTTTAAAAATAAATAGTTTCAGATAGTACAGATCTCAGTATTGTATCGATAAGTAACATTAATTCATAGCAACAAACTAATGTCAAACACTGAAATGGTGAATAGGTGTGTTCTAGCAAAAAGAAAAGTGAAAAAGAAGGAAAAGGGCTAGATATGTTAAACAAACAATTAAAGGCTTTTTCCTGATTCTTTTCAAGCTGCAATAAAAGTTATATGAGATATTAAAACATGAACAGGCAAGTTTACTTACTGTTTCCTGGATGCCAGCGCACGGCATTTAAATATGCATTACAGTAATGGAAGAGAAATTCATGCTTGGATCGGGTAACTTTTCCTTGAAGTAAGGGCATCAGATCATGTCCATCAATAATTCTGAGGAAGAAAGCATTTCCAGATCAGAAAAATAACCCAAACCTCACTATACTGAGAATATATTATAACTTTGTATTTCCACTCCTTAAAAAAATCAATCTTACTATCTGAATGGCCACCTCTGGTGGCACTTCAGGTGCTCTTCCACTTTGATTTCTATATTATTTAAGGAAAGATTAATTTTACATTTTACCCATTAGGAATGGTTGCTTCCTCAACCCATTTTTATCTTTTTTCTTTTTTTACCCGAGAAAGTGACCAGACATATGTGAGTAAATTGCTACAACACAGTCATCCAGGTGTACAAAAACATATACCTGCTCAAGCAGTTTGGGAGTAGTCTGTCCAAAGTAACCCTAACCCAAGAAATATATGATGTGCTGAGTCAGCATCCCCAGAAGTAACAGTAAGAACCTTGTCCAGGAAACCATGCAGGCCAGAATTTAACACACAACTAGTCGTTTTAAAATTGAACATGAACAAGGTTTAAATGTGTACAAAGTATACACACACACATGCATTTATATAAAATCTCTAAATGCTGTTGGGTAATTTTGTTCATGCTTTGAAGGAATCAATCAATTTACATCAAAATGGGGTTATAAAATAAGCAAGGCATCTAAATGTTTCCATAAATTAAGTCTTCGAATTGTAGGAATCACCTGGTAGGGGAGAAATCACAGCCTACATTTTTGACCTGGTGTGAATTAGAATTTTTACAATTTTTATAAGAAATTACTTCTTCCTGGTATAAAGATTAGAAGATAATTATTTTTTAAGTATTTTGAGCAACATCTCATAAAAACTTTTACGAAATTTTTAAGCAATTAAATGTCTATGTTAATTTTCATTACTATGTAAAACCCTTTTCACGTTAGTTTAACTATAACAAGACAGGTACTTGACAAGATCACATTTTAAACCATTATTAACCTATGACTATGAAATTCTCGGCAAAAATTGGATGCAGCGGTACCATTCTGAGCAGGACCCTGTTCAAAGGATGGACAGGAAAACATACTGGAATTCCTAAGGCAATGTTGTCCGATAACTCTGCTTTCTGGGTGCATCCCTGTCTGTGGGGATCTGTTGAATTAGGGTCTTTCCCGCTCTCAAACTGTCATGTATTCTTTCCTGAGTTTTCTTTCCTGTATTCTTTTCTTGCCCCTACAGGTTTGAAAGCTGAGAGCAGGACAGATGCATGTCTACTGTACACTTTCTTCTCTACAGCCTGTTGATGGAGAAAAGGGTGTCTCCAGTAATATATGTCGAATACTCTTGCATTCTCACATCTGTTGTTGGTTTTTTGGTTTTGGAAGTGGGATATATGAGAGTTTTCTTTCTGATTACTTATTTTTCTTCTTTAACTAGGAGCACCTCCTCCTTCCCCTTTTAACCTTCCCCCTTCTAGTGACTGAATCCTAATCATAGTAATGTCTCCTATTTCTTGGGAAGAATTCAGTGGAGTGATAAGAATTCAGCTGCTGTATCAAAGAAATTTCAAGCTAGTCCCTGGCATCCCACTATAACCTACCATGAACCAGTAATTATGGCAACAACTATACACAGAATCACAGTGGAGAAACTTGCAAGTGGAAGTTACGTGAGTATATTGGTATACTGGCATCAAAAATGGTCAAAATAAAACGTTAGTGCTTAGTCTTCACTCAGGCAATATGAAAACAAAGTACATAATATCAGCCCATGTTAACAACAATCTGAACTGCTTAGGTTCCACAGTTACTGCTTGCAGGGGATCTCTCAGGACCAGTCTGACCAATTTTTCTTGTCTTACGTATGTCCCACCCTGTCATTTCCTTCAAGCACTCAATGAATCATCATTAGCGGAGTGTCTCTGCTCACCACTGGTTTTCCCCCTGCAGATTCTGGATGCTTTGTGCTCAAAAGCTGTTTGTGTATGGTAGATGTGTTCAAAGTATATCAGCAGGTTTTTCCACTTACTGTATTTGGAGGCACCTTGCTGCTAAGCCCAGGTACTTCCTGAACAAGACAAAGCAGAGGGATGTAGGAGTGTCACAACAGCATCTTATGAATTTTAGAAGACCAGTGGGTTTTCTTATAAGGCTGCAAAACTCTGTAAGGGACTATTTTTATAACTTGGTGGAGAACAAAAAAAATCCTGTGAGAAAAGCCTAGCTGGCATTTTGATGTGTTCTGTTATACCAAGCAGGCCAAGGTTGAGCTCGTAAAGTGTAATTTCCACTTGCAGTTCCTTTTTCTACCACTTTCACTCACACTGAACAGAGCCCTTTTAGTTACATTAATTTTGGGGTTTAGCAAATAATTCAAGGCCGTGATTTGACAGTATGTTGCTCTTGGTTGTATCCTCTTACCCTCCTTATGGCTTGGTTGTTGTTCTGCAAGTTAAGTTGTATTTACAATCAATAGTTCTGTAAAATATACTGATGTGTCAAAATGATGAGAGAGAACATACTACTGTAAGAAATGACAAAAATGCCTTTAAAACAACTTTTTGTTTTCTTTCTCACCTCTGTCTTAATAGTCATCACCACAATGTATAAAATGCTCGTGAGATTCTCTCTAAAACAAAGATAACTACAGAGCATACCTGTCAGAGGGTAACTGTGCCTCGGCAAGTTTGACTATGGTAGGAAATATATCCATGTTACTTGTTGGCTCATCAATATAGGCACCAGCCTCTATCACTCCAGGCCAATGGAGAAGACCTGGAACACGAATACCTCCTTCCCAGTTCGTTGATTTTCCACCTGAAAAATGAAAGTTTTGTTTGCTAAAGAATCAATTTCTTCTTAGAAAAACAATCCACATGAAAGATTAAATTTCCAAATACTAAACATTCTGCCTACCTAGAATCTCTTCCTTAAATGCATTTATCTTCTTTTAAATTTTCTAGATTTAGGTTTTCCACCTACAATCAGCACCTTTCTTACAGTAAATCTACTAATATGTAGTAGACAAAGATTATAAAATGTATTTAATTTACAAACAAAATTAAATAACAGCTGTAGGAGATAGAAAGGCACCTTGCAGGAATCTTCATCTAGAACTTGGTCTAGATAATGTGCCACATAGGTATGTGAAGATCAAACCAAAAAACAGGAATCAAAAATAAATTGATGTATGCTTATGTCTGAGGTATGATCCCAGGGAAGATATATGGTATTTTATTAAAATAGATAGAAGAAAGTACTAATTTAACTATGTAACTGAACTATGGTTAACAGAAAATCCTGCTGAGTGGGAGTAGATAAATCTGAGTAAAAACCCAGGAAAGGTAAAGGACATCAGATTACAGATATCCTCAAGTTAAGACATTTTTCAGTGAAGAGTTATGCTGGAAAGATGATTTAGTTCATGAGCTGGATCCTGGTTCTGTCTTGTCCAGCTTGTTGGCTGGACAATGTGGACAGACTAATCTACACCATAGATAGCTTTAAGTGTAAATTTCCTTTTATTTCTGTATACCTGTCTGAACCTAGTAACAGTGCTAGCTAGATTGGATTTTTAAAATAAATTCGTGTTTTACTGTTGCCTCCTGTGTAATCCAAAGACAGAGCAATTTTCAGGTAAGTGGTGAATCCTATTCCTACATGTGTTGCAGTTCTTATAACCTAGATATCATATCACTTTCACAGCTCCTAGGTTCACAGTACAATTTTCATGAATCACTACAGAACAGGAGAGAAAACGCACATTACCCAAGCACAAAGGGAGCACTCAGCAAACTCTGTCTCCCTGCTGTGAGGTACAAAAAGCAAAATGGACTCCACAACAGGGCTGTCTCCGTGCTTATGTTTATGAAGAGTGACCAATGTTTTCCTTTCAAAAGACTAATTGGAGATTTTTTTTTTTTTTTTTTCTCTAATATCTCTGGAGGTTAGGAATAGCAGGGAACCAGGGCAACAATTACAGGTCATTGTGGAAGACTGTCTACTATTATCTATGCCTATGTGGTGTTCATCTGTATTAGAAATGTGTTTAGTGAAATCACTAGAGTTCCTTAACGCCATTATATGAATACAAATCCCTTGATATACATTGTCTTTAAAACTCTAGCTGTTTAACATTGTTCACAGTTTCTGCATTCATTTTTTCCTTAAAAAATAAATCAAGGTTTCACTATTAATGTTTTAAACATGAAGCAAAATCCAAATGGCCTAAGTATTTGAAGGAAAATAAGAAATCCACAGAAGCTCATTATTTAAAAATAAAATCTCCTGATATTTCACGATCTGACTCATTAGTTTTGTATTTTGCTTGGAGTTGACAACACTGAAAAAGAAAAGGCAGCAATCTAGTAGTCTGTTTGCCTGGCAAACCTTAGGCAGCCTATCTACATATTATTTTTGTTCTCTTGAATTCTTCTAAAAATGTTTTTAAAACAGCATAAAACACCCCAGGCTGTATTTTCATGCTTAGCTATCCATGCCTTCTGAATAGTTGCACCCTTCAGTGTTACACTGAACAATAGCCTACATCCACCTCTCCTGAAAAATCTGCAGGAATAGGCAAAGTACAGACATAACTCTCTGCAGTCATCCACAACATGATGTCAAATTTCCATTTTAACCTCATTCAAATCTTATCTAAAAGAATGTCTTATTTTTTTTCTCCTCTAGTTTAAATTGACTTTTATTACCTAACTCTGGGAACAGAGCTTTTATAAAGATGATTTATAAAGAAGAACTCTGTGGTATATCACTATTAATATTTTGAATGATGAAAGATGAAAACCATTTAAAATAAACTTCTTAGATCACTTGGATTATAACCATACTACACTTTCCTTCCTCCTTATATTCTTCTGCAAACAAAGCTTCCAAAACCAATTTAGTTTCTTGAACGATAAAAAAAAAAAAAAAAAAAAAAAACCAAAAAACAAGGAAATTAATTACTCTATCCATCTGTAGTGGACTTCATGTTACAAATATCGGCAATCAAAACTTTGGTTGCTATTGCTTACCTTGTAAAACAGTCAAAGAAAAATCTATTTTCAATGGCAAGCCCATTCTTTACTGAATTTCAATCTGTTTCATGCACTGCTTTTGTTAATTCTCAACCTGATATGGGTTTGTATAGGTGAATCTAATAGACATAGTTCATTTGGACATCTATTCATCCGTTCTTTCTTTCAATCAAATGAAATCGTGTCTCAAGATATTTTCTCTTTCAGTCAAAATTACAAGATGGGTTGATTATTTAAAAATCTGTATCACTTCAGAGAGAATATAAGCATACAGAACATTTGAAAAAAAAAGTAATTCTTGCTTTCATTTCACTTTCTTATGAAAGTGAAACTCCAACTAATATCTCTAAAAATGCAATAGCATAGTTCCTGAGGCCAAAGTAATGATCAGTTTGATTTCTTTGTGGCTTACAGATAGGAAAAGTTATTCTAATATCTTCCAGAAACACTGGTGAATGAACTTATCAATGCAGATATGAAAATGTTTAAAAATAACAATTTTCAATAGAATATTAGATAATCAATTCCTCCAGTCTTTTTTTCACCTCTCACAGATCTGCAGGAAATGTGATTTAAAAAATCAGCATCCAAGTACTTAAGAAACATTAATTTATTACTTTTCATGGATATTAACAAAATAACTATGAATATATCTATTTCTAAGGTGCAAAGCATTTAAAATGAATGTTGTTTAAATGGTTTGCCATTGGCAGTCTGACTCCAATTCCACCAGCAGCATAACTCATGACCCACTCTAGCAGCATGACAGCAGCCAAGTGCCTGTATGCATTGTGCTCAGTGCTTCATCAATACAAAGATAGACAGTGTTCCTAATGTGCTGGTCCAAGGTACAGTCAAAATATATTTAACTACGTGTCCAAAAGAAGCTGACAGTAAGAGATGCAAGGAGACTTCATAGAAAATCTCCTATGCAACAGAGTGGGATAGATGTCAAGTGATAATGAGGGGGGACTTCCACTGCCGGTATATGTACCAGTGAAATAGTGTAATGAGAAAAATGTAAAGAATAGTTTTTAATGTCTTCACCTTTTTCTGCTATAAAGTATGCAACAGGAAAGACATATTTTATAATGCACTGAAGATAATTCAAGAAACTAAGCAACTAAATAAAAATTACCACTAAATAAAAATTAGATTCAATATCTCAGAGTACCACAGAAGAATATAATGGCATCCTTTAGACCAATTATCTTGAGCTGCTTGTTTATACAATTGAGAGAATATTCATCTATTTATTCTAGTCATTTTATTCTGAAGTAGACACCTAAATATTCAGAAAATCTAACCTTATTTCTGTTCCTAAAATAAAGCTAAGGTGACTAGCTCAAAGGGAGGTGCTTAAATTGCAGATGTCATACTAATGAGAAAAAGAGTGAAAAACACCTAAGAAGTCAGTGAAGATATCCTGGATATCACATACAAAAACAATACCTCAATGTCACAGAAACTGGGAAAAATACATAGAAAGTTTTAAGAAGAGGGTTCAGTTAAACACAAGTTTCCATATTTCAATCAGAAAATGTTAATTTTAACAGGATTAAAAGGACCATAATTTATACATTATATGTCATAATAACATATGTTATAAATAACTTCAGATTTTATACATTATATATTAGATACAACTTATATGCCAATATATGAGAAAGCATTCAGGGATCTGGTATGAATGATAAAGAGCTAAACAGAAAAACATACAGAAACAAAGAATTTTCAAAAAAATATCACAAACTGATTTCAAAGGAACTAACCAGCCCAAATGACTCAAAGGACCCATTGGTCCAATAGGTCCACATGAACAACCAGGCTTCTGATAGAAACTGATCATCTCTCTGATCAGTTTCTGATCAAAACAGTAAGCAGCCAGGAAAAAAAAAAAAAAATCATGTATGGACCCAGGAGTTCTTCAGGAATTCAGGTAAGAAGGGCTTGAGTTGTTGGGAAGAAATTCTTAATAAAATAGCCACTGTTTTCTGTTTTAAAGGCTGTAGGTAGATTTAAACCTTTGAAAAATCTTTGGCAAGGACGTTCAACAAAAGTTTCTGGCACATTAATCATGGGCTAGGAGACAAAATGTTGCCATGAATCAAAATATGACTAACAGGCAGGAAACAAAGAGATAAAAACAACAGCCTAAAACACTTGCAAAAAAAAAGTTAACAGTAAGCTACCTTGATGGGGCTCTGTATTAACTCCCCTGCTATTTTAACATATTTCCTTCAATTTTGGATGAGAAGTGAGATGTAGATCAAATTCAGAAGAAAAGATAATAGAATTCACATCAAGTTGGATGAACCAGAAACAAGATAAAAATTGACATTATGTAAAAATATATGCAGCACAATGAACATTAGAAATAAAATAACTGAACTAGTGTCTACTCTCTTCTTAGGGATTTTCTTTATTCATTACACAGTTCCTGCATCTTCCTCCAAGCCTTCTGATCCTGGCAACTGTTAGGAAAAGGGCACTGGAAAGAAATGCTATGATTTTGATCCATCACTTCAATATTACTATATGTCTTCTGAAAAAGGATACTGAAGAGATAAACCAGACAGCAACTAGTTAAGCACTATGTTAGCTCTGGTTTCTAATTTGAAGGGCTATACAAATTTACAGTGACTGTTCTGCAGTCAGAATCCAGAGTTATAAAACTTTCAAATAGCAATTTCTTCTTTTTGTATTCAGTCTTGCAGCGTTAGCCTAGCTCTCCAAACTCCTCTTAGATTTTATTATTGGTGCTCATTTGGCTGGATATCAAGGCAAATTAGTGAGTTCGAGCTGTGATGATCTTTTGAGAGCTTTGATTTTAGGATAGAACCAATTATTTCTGAGCATACTGCTCCAGCTCTGACAAGAGGGTTAAGTGGCTTGATTCACATTTGCATTCATGCAGCACTGATACACAAAAAGGTGAGCAGCGGAGATTGTCTAGCAGAGAGGACGTGTATGGCTCCCAGTTTTGTAAACTACTCATTGGCTGAAGCAAATTCCTAGTGCTCATGCATGAGTAAA
Source organism: Rhynochetos jubatus (assembly GCA_027574665.1). Classification (NCBI taxonomy): domain Eukaryota; kingdom Metazoa; phylum Chordata; class Aves; order Eurypygiformes; family Rhynochetidae; genus Rhynochetos; species Rhynochetos jubatus. The sequence continues at coordinate 59,692,731 of CM050649.1, forward strand.
AGCAGCATAAAGGTTATCCTTTTTTAGGCACATTGCTACATCAGTGCCTGAGACATAGGGCTTCACAGGTCTGTTTTTCATTAAATCTGCCAGAGATGAACAGGCCTCTAACACTTTTCATTGTACATGACTGTTAACATGAATAAATTCTTATTTATGAAAATTACTAATTATTCAAATAATTGATCAAATCCACTTCAGTAATTCTGAAAATTATGCATAATATACCTGTTAAATTGAGGTATTTACCTGATACAGAGATGGAGAGAATGGAAGATTTAAGCAGAATTCATTGTATTTTAAAGTGGTGGAAGTATATCCAACCGACTGCATGGGTCTTTTAATTTATTTTTATTTTATTAAGGATGTCTCTCATACAATAATTACTTTGTTTCTTGTATAGTGACTATTTTCTATTCCATAGTATACTACAACATTTGACATCTTAGCATAGGTGCTAACTGTAAAGCACATAATTAATTTTAAAAATAAGAAGTCCTATCACTCCCCTAGTAACCCTATCAATCAGATTTTTTATTAATTCAGGGAAGAGCTATTTCAAATTGTTCTCCATTCTGTAAGTATGAATATGAAATTCTGCAAGGTTTGATACAAAAGATGACATTCAGTCAAAGTTCCTCGTGAAGGCATATTCTCCAGTGTATTTGTCTTTTTGTTCCTCATCATCATTTATCCTGTGTCTTATGTCTGGCATTCTAGAAGGCAAATATTTTTTAGAGCTTCTAAAACACCTCAGGCTGTGCCTACAGCTACAGATATGTAACCATATGGTTTTTCAATTACTTAAATCAGTATGTAAGGTCTTTGTGTTAATGTTCAAGACATTTCATTCTGGTGTTAGCCCAAGGGGACCCATCTGATAGTTTGTAACCTCATGGTTTTGGCATTGCTTGTTTTGCTTGTGTAGCATTTCATTCATAGCTATCTTTAAATATCACGGTAATTTCTCAGAAAGATAGCTGCTGTCTAAAAACTGTGAAGTCCTCTTGCTTGAGAACCTCAGTGTATTTTTATTGCTTACTGTTCCTTTTTTCAGTTTTGCAGCTGATACAATACTAGGAGGAGTGACTGATCCACTTATGGTTGTGCTGCCATTCAGAGGGACTTCGACAGGCTAGAGAATTGGGCCAAAAGGAACCTCATGAAATTCAACAAAGGGAAATATCAAGTCCTGCATCTGCAGAGGAATAACCTCTAGCACCAGCAAAGCTGGGGGGGCTGACTGGCTGGAAAGCAGCTCTGCAGAAAAAGACCAGGGGGTCCTGGTGGACAGCTAATTGAACGTGAGTCAGCAATGTGCCTTTGTGGCAAGGAAGGCCAACATCATCCTGGGCTTCATTAGGAAGAATGATTCCAGCAGGTTGAGGGAGATGATCCTTATCCTCTGCTCCGCACTGAGACACACCTGGAGCGCTGGGTCCAAGAGCAGAGCTCCCAGGTACAAGAGAGACATGGACATACTGGAGTGAGTTCAAAGGAGAGCCATGAAAATGACAGAGCAGTTGGAGCATTCGACATATGAGGAGATGCTGAGAGACCTGGAACTGTTCAGCCTGGACAAGAAAAGGCTCAGCAAGATCTTACCCATCTGCATGGATACATGGATTTACCTGAGTAAAGAAGACAGAGTCAGACTCTTTTCAGTGGTGCCCAGTGACAGGACAAGAGGCAATAGGCACAAGCTGACACACAGCAAATTCCATTTAAATATAAAAAAAGCTTTTTTTTATGGTGAGTGTGATCAATCACTGTAGCAAATTTCCCAGACTGTGGAGTCTCCATCATTGGAGATTTTCATTTCTTGACTGGACACAGCCCTGAGCAACCTGCTCTAGCTGACCTTGCTCTGCAGGGGCTGGGACTACAGAATCTGGGAGGTGCCTTCCAGACACAATTACTACATGATTTTGTAATTCTGTACTACTTTAAAAAAAACTCAAACAAACAAAAAACCAACAAACAAACAACAACGAAAAAACACCAAACAACCAAACCTAAAGGCAATCTACTTCTTTCTCCCTACAACAAAGTTTCAAGTTTGGTAAAGGACTTTCCAAAAACCTGGATTTCTTTGATGTTATCCTCTGAAATAAAAGGGAAAAACAAATTACACAGACACTTTCTAGTGAAAAAATAAAAATAATTTTATCTCTCATAAAAAGACAAATATATTCACTGCATTTCATTAAAAATAACAAAACCAAGCATTCCTATTTCAATATAATTGAAGACTATTAAAAACATTTTGGTATTCATTTTCCTGTTGCTGTGTGTCCACCACTAGCACACCAGAAAACACTGTTTTCTGTAGTCTATCAGAGGGAATCCTTTATTTCATATTTGACAATGTTGTCCAAGCAGCCTGTGACTAAATAATCATAATCTTTGATTATGACCAACCCATAACAGAATGTTACTGCCACGCTATCAGGCAAAATTGATCCTTCATTCTCTCACACTGTTATCATATTACGTCTTCCTGTTCTGAATTTCTCAAAAATACATTTCTGACAATACTTATGTTCATCCCCATGTAGGAACCATATTCTCAGAGGTATTAGATACCTCTCAAAGTTATCCTTTTCTGGCTTTTGTTGAACTTGCCCATCCCAAACTCAATTCAACTCCTCATTTTCCTTTTTTAACCTAAATTTCCTTTTCTACATTTTCTGTAATGAGTTCACTGGGCTCTGTTACTGATTCTCCCATCTTCTCTATATCTTATCTTCATGTGACCGCACTCACTCCATGGTATTTATCTCCTATTTACAATTCCTGATGGCTCACAAGCTTTGTTTCCTTTTCTGTTCTGCTATCCAGCAATTATAGTAAAGTACTATAACCTGACATCCTTCCAAAGCCATACCTCTGTCTAGTTCAAGAGTTTATTTGCTAGTCTTAAACTCCACAGGGCACTGTCTGTGTATGTACTCTGGGTGAGCTGCTGGTTTGACAAGTAAACTCCTTGTATTTGTTGCTTATGTTTGAATTTAGAATGACAGTCATGAGAAATTTACTATTAAGTAATCGAGTTTTGACCTTCTTGATCACAGTGTACATTACAGTTTTGGCGCAAAAACAATGAGATGATAGTTTCTGAAACAGTTTTTAAGAATCATCAGGGGATGTTTACCTTTATATATGCCATTATATCCTCCATGGACTTCTCCAGAACTGGAGATTTCTTCAACATGAGCCCCTTGGTCAGACGTAAAGTATAGAAGAGTTTTATTACTCAGATTATATTTCTCCAGCACATCCAGAATCTGCCCTGGAAAAAAAAAAAAAAAAAAAAGAGGAAAGAGAACAGGTTTAATATCTTCAAGTGGCTTTTCTCATTAACTTTGGCACATATAAATATTTTGCCCCCATGGTTTTTTAAGATCTCTTTCCATATAAACATTATTATACATAGCAATTGACACCATGCAGCATACAGTAGGGGACAATTGCTCAAGGCTTGTTGCAATCAGGACCATGGTTTGATTGCTGCAGGGTTTCTTGAAGTATAAAATGAGAAGATTTGTGCACATCAGAGAAAAGGGCTGATCTACAGAGAGATAGTGACCTTTGGAAGCAGCTGCTCTCAATCAAGGAAACCCCTCAGCAGGAAGATTCAAACCACTGAGGATATCTGAGAGAGTCTCAGCATGCAGAATGGAGCTAACCGTTTGGGGGTAAAGCTTTGCTGCCTAGCAACCTATAGAGGCAACATGGCAAAAATCTCAGTGTGAGTGTTAGAATAAGTCATTCTAAGAAAAAAAGGGAAGTTAATGTATGGAGTGCCTCCAGAGACCACATGGTTTCATTATCAAACCTACTAGTTAGTCCCTAATTTCTCATCATGTAAGAATAGAAAACAACTAACCTCAGAACGTACAAGGTAATAAACACACACACGTGCACGTATTTGAAAGAAGAATCCACATGGATATGCTCTGAAACTCCAAGGCACTGTGGGTTCACATTTCATTTGCACAAGGGACTCCTCAAACTACCTTGGCAGTGTGGAGAGCCTTGCAGTGCACATAAATTAAATTTAAACCTATTTAGACTGAGTTCTTTAAAGAGGGTTTCTGTGTGAATGAGAGCGAAGTCACTCTTTCTAACTTGCTCCACTGGATTTTATACTGATTAGAAATCTAAAATGATTGGTCCTGGAAACTAACCAAAGTATAAAAATATACTTCACATCAGCTTGCAAATGAGCTTTAATCTTATCCTTTAGGGATCCCAGACCATATAAAGATAATTCTGTCTTCACAACCTTTTTATCTTCATTCTTTTTGCTTAAACATCCAAGAATGGTCCAATTTGAATGTTAATTTTTATTTGCTCACCTGTCCACTAAGAATCAATTTATCAGCTGATGCCCAATTATTGTGTCAAAGAGGATAAGAACTTTGAAATAGAGAGCCTTCTTTAACGATTTTCAGATCATCCTTTCTGTCATTATGCTCTTTCTTCTGGATAAGAAATAGTTACCTCACCTTACTGCAACTATTTCTAGCTGACTTTTAATGTTATGGCATTCTAAAATTGCCTTGTTAAAAGGGTTGACTGTCTTCATTTCTCATCAGTTCAAATGACTGGATCATGAATAAAGGAACATCTGCAGTTAAGTAAGTGATACCTGAAGGTCTTGTTTGTAAACTAGGAGCAAAGAAGAAATATAAGAGTAGGAGAATTTGTTTATGTAAATTTTGAAACCTCGTGGGAGTTGAAATTTCCCAACAGAGTGGTGGAAAACCTGTTAAAAGGCTGACATTTTCAAGTTGGTGGGATGAGGCAAAATCATGCAGATCCATCTGACAAGCCATTTGCTTGCTGCAGCATGTGGACTTACTGCCAGGAAAGAAAGAGGCAATTTCCCATTGGCTTTTGAGATTGTTTGGAGAATGTACTTGCTAAGTAATTATAATATCCCTTGGAAAGGTCCCAATAATGATACAAAAGTGGAGTATATAGATAAATTAGGACATTATATATGGGTATTCAGCCACTTGACTTCCAGCGTTCCCTTCCAGGCTGTATCAATCTATGATTTTATGATTCTATGATAATAATAATAAATAGGATTGCAGAAAGAAATATATGCGCAATGAAATGCACGAGTGCATTTTTTTACCTACACAGTTTTGCTTGATGAAATTAGATTTTTCAAATTCATCCTGTATATAAAACAAAATGAAAATAAAACAATAATCCCATTCAGTAAATCCAATTAAATGATCTCTGGTGATCAGAGACATCTGCTGTCATTCAAGAATAGCCATTTTGATTTCCTAATTAATCTGGATAAAAAATGAGAAGCAATGAAAAATGTCTGACTACCACAATTAATTAAATAAGGCATAAGGCAGTCATCATTATGATGACTTTTTTTTTTTTTTTTTCCTTTTTTAAACAGGTTGAGTAGCTTGACTTGGCCTGGGCAAAAAAGGAAACAAACCAAGAAATTCCCACTCCAATAAAATGCATAGAAAGTCTCATCCAAAGCTTGTTGAAATCAATGATAAAACTTCAATTTCCTTCATTTGGTTCACTAAACACAAAGAGGATTGGATACACTAGGGTTAATTAAGAAAAGCTAAAATGACAACATATTTTAGAAACAACATTTTTCAGTACAGTTGGACTAACAGTGGTAATTCAAATAACACTATTGTCAGAGAATGGCAATCACAATGCACTCACATAAAAGAAGCAAAACTTCCATTTCTGTGTTCATCTTGAACACTGACACTTTCTAGAATGAAAACTGTAAATAAGCAATAAAGTGTGTGCTACCAGGAGATAAGACCCATTAAAGTGCATTTGAATGATGTGGCTATTGTTAAACAAGCAATACATTCACTTATTAGCATTTCTAAATGGTTACCAATTCAGAAGAAAAATGCATGGATGGTGGATCTCTATCAATGGATCTTTCACATGTAATATAATAGCAATTTTGGAAGCAAATACTATAAAGTAGGCTAAATAAATCTGTTACTCTTTTCTTATAACAATTTAATTTCTTTCTTACTCTATATCCTCCACTCCTTATTTCTGTAGATTTCATAGAGACTTTAGATTTAAGTTAAAATTGATGCATAAATATTCCAAGGTACTGCCAGTTAATGAACAAGAAGGAGTTTCATCTAACCTGTCTTGGCTGCCTAATTTTGGAAGAGGTGAACGAAAACTGCAAAAAGGCCTTTTTCACCTGTTGACTAAAAAAGACAAGACAGGCAACTAGCTCAGAACTAAATGCCTTCATATTAGACATCAAGCACAGTAAGATTAATCCTGCCCAAAGTGCTAGACATAAAACTATATAAGCAACACATTTTAATAAGTGTGATGAACAGACACATGACATCTGAGTAAGACAAGACAGTAAAACTGTATTGCTTCAGGCATAAAATATGATGGGAAAGGTATCATACATCATGTGATCTCAAATTACAAGAATGGGGCTTCAGCTGTCTTAGTATCCCCTTTGAGTCCCATTGCTGGCTGCAGAATGCAATACAAATTTTTAAAGACTATTTAGATATAAAGAGTTTATAGTGAATACAAAACTTTAGGATAAACAAGTGAAAACACAGGGAAACTGTAGCTCTGTTCAAGCAACAATAGCTTGCTATACCCAGCGTAGGAAATTATCAATAGAAATGGAAAGATTCGTGATTGAAAAGACTCACTTGAAAGCCATGTTCCAAAAATTCAACAGCTGTGCTGTTCCCTGTGGATGCTACTCTATACATTTTTTCTGATTCCAACAGAACAGATTTGGAAAGACAACATTTCTGAACAACAGAATCAATCCAACACTGAAGGAGTTGCATAATTTCTGAACATATTTATCAACCAGAATTTCAAATCAAGTTTCTCCTATTATTGCCATTCTAGAAATATATACTCCAATGTAGATGGCTAACATTGAAGCACACAAAGGCATTAGATCATTGGACAGTTTTCTTTCATTCCTATTTTTTTTAAGAAACAAAACAGATTAAGGACAGCATTAAGATGCTACTTGTTTTAATTAGTACGTCAGTGTTCCAAAATTTAAGTAAAGCTCCCTCCAAAATATACTGAGGACTGCTCTCTATATTCTGCTCCCCAGTCTTGCTTCAAGCTATGTTAAATTATAAAGAGTTGTTTGTTAAAGTGAAAATGCCAGTTTCAGTGGAGTGATAGCCATGTGAAAGTGATAACAGCAACTGACTCTCTTCTTTAGAAGGAAACTGAGAGTGCCATGCCATTACTGAACTTCTCTAACACAGCATGAATGGGAGCTAAACCAGCCTCTCTAATGCTGAATGTAATTTCTGAAGTTTTGAACCATGTAAAAATTCTACTGTATTAACCTACATTAAGATATAGGGTTTATAAAAAAATTACTTCATTTGAAAACAAGGTAAAAACATTGAAAAACAATAATGCATTTACAAATATCTTAGTTTTTTAGAAAGTTGCTCAAAGGCTTAGTCAAGCGAGTATACGACAAATGCATTTGAATCATAAATTAGCTTACTGTCATTTGAAGTCAATAGGTCAGAAATGTTATTTGTGTTAAACTGAAATAATTTAGAGTCTTACTGAAATTATGAATAAAAAGCTCTAGAATACAGAATACCTCTGTGCAATCTAGGCATTTGGACAAAATAGTCTATTAGTGAGGAAAGCTTTAAAGAAGTTTGCCAGATTTGAAGAAATAACAAGATTCAGAAGAAGGATTAAGGATCTGTTTTAGGACAAGCCGGTTGACAATAAAGGGAATTCTTGCAAATATAACATTCTTTTCCCACTCCAGCAGAATTTTGCATACCTCAGAAGGTTATATTCAGAAGGTTGCACTAAGCTTTAAACAATTACTGTACAAACAATGATCTGGAAAGATCGGGGTGGGGGTATTTATTTATTTATTTATTTGCTGTTTCAGAATTCCCTACTGATACTAATCTTTGGTTTTGAATAGCATAATTAACCAGAATCACAACTGATATTCAGCTGAAGGGGTTCACCTCTGTGAGTGACAAGCCAGAAGTACTTTGAATACATGCATAAACACCTACCAATTAACCCTACATGAATAAATATCTGTAAACTCATACTTCTAGAAAAGATACTGATGCCATTCAGCTATACAGCCACTACACGGTACACCTCTTGGGACCCTCTTCCTGCTACGGGAGTTAAATTAAGGTAATTCCACAGTTTATCATCTCCCCAGGACTCAAAGACTAAGTTTTTCACCTTATGAAAACTTAATGTTGCAACTTCTGCGAACCGTCATTCACAAGTTAACAATAATTTTAATCTCTGTGTTGATTTTGTGTGATGAAAAAAGATACTTCACTGTTTAATGCACTAATCTGATTGCAAAATCCACTGACTAAAACCTTTGTATAAAAACGAGCTTAGTAACTAAAACCAAGACATCCCTATCTTAATTTTAGCTTTTGTATATTTCGGCTTATAAATATGCAAATGTTCCTGTGGTATGCTCAGAGCCATCCAGTTTCCTCTTGATAAATATGTAAATCAGTTTGTCTCTGCGGTGGGGAAGTAATTATCACTTTCAGACCTAGTCATTGAGCACAACACTTGAGGTAAAGATGGAAAATAATAAAACCATTGACAGCAACACAAGAAGTGGCTGCACATATGGTGAACAGTACATAAACGCTGCATGCAACTTGTTTAACATTCAGAGCTAGAATACAACCACTGGAAACTGGAAATTCTGGGACTAAGCAATAGATTGGTGTTACGGCACATTATCTAGCCACTCAACTGAACATATCCACCTAAGAAGATGAGTGATTCTATGTAGAGGAAGCATTAGCATATGAACCTCCAAGGTGAGAAGGAATACTAGTTCATGTAACTGACTGGAACAAAAACTAAATGCATAACTAGTTACAAAATATTTAATAATTCCTGCAGGAAGAAAGTGGAGTGTAGATTCAGTGGGAAATCTTGAATCAGTCCTACTGTGCTGCTATTGTTTTTAAAGTTATATCTATGGAAACAGCCCATACATTGAAGTCTTCCCAAAGCATAAAACTGGAGTCTCAAATGTGCTAAGTTCCTACTATGATAATGCAGTGGGATCTTCAATGCCTGCAGCATCTGGTTCTGAAAAAGCACATCTATGTTAGTCTTTTAATTTAGATCAGCAATTCACATTCACAGTAAAACCAGTCATGGCCACTTAATATATTTCTGTTTGCATAGCAAATCCCTTTTGGATTTCATGACCTGTATTCCTTTCAAATGAAACTAAACTCCAGGATGGACTCTGGGAATGTACCTAAGGCACTCACACTACTGATGGGCATTCAGTCTAGGGGACCACATTAGAGGTAAGGTGAGGTAATTGTCCCAGATTTAACTACCTACAATTACCATTCAAATCAGTAGTTGTTAGACCCAGACAGTCTGTAGAACAACACTTTTCTGTGGGGTTCCCTTAGACTCAGGGTGAGAGATGTAAAATCAGTGTAAGGGCTAGGGGAAGGACAGTAAAAACCAGACAACGTTGGTGTGGGGTAAGCTAAGCTATCAGTATGAATTTGCTTCCTGTTTGCATTTGGATTGCCATCTAATTGTAAACTTGTAATCAACTTGTGCCTGTTTATACAGTCTTATAACTATAATGTGTCTTTCAGACCCTCAGGATAAATTTTCAGCATAGTGAACAGCAGATTAGGCATGCACTGCTTAGCAGCTATGAATAAAGCAACCAAATTTTGACTTATAATTATGCATAAGTTTTTCCTAGATATGAGTATCATATCTCTTATTTTTTTATTCATATAAGGTTCAAATTATTCTGTAAATGTGAAAGTTGGAACGATAATTGACATTTATACAAGTCTATGTGGATAATAAAGCACAGGGCTAAGATGTAGCTATGGAAGTTGTGAAGACCTGTAAGTATAGCTGCAATACAGACAACTCATGATGGAAAGGTTTTCACATTTATGTCAGTGTTACAACTAATGATGGATCATTAAGGATCAAAAGTCTAACTATTTGGTGGCTATCTCCTTATTACTATTTAAATTAGCTAATAAATGCATTGCTTGAAATTCACTTTTGGACCTTACATCTGTTGAACATAAGGCTATGTATTCCTAATGTAAGTCTTAATTTTTAGCCTGCTTAAAATGCTAAAATATGAGAGATGGTCATGCAATTATAGGAAGGTTCATCACATTTGCATTTTGCATGACAGCTGTGATAACTTTTTCAGTAAATTTGCATCTTCAATCTGTACACATCTGAGAATAAGATGCCATTTCACACATACGACAAAGATGCATAATGCAAAAGACACTATAGTTCCCAACTTCATGTCTCCCATTTTTTGTTTCAACTTTTGGAAGGGATTTCTTTAGGTAGGACCTAGGCAAACTGTAATGACAACCAAGAGATGTTAATCATTTTTGAATTAGATTGTCAGGTGAAGTTAAGGCTTCAGCTATTTGATCATACCAATATATGCTGATGGTGATTGATTCAGTAATTGTGGGGTGATAAAAGGTACTCTTCTCTAAGCTTCAAAGGTTTAAATGACTATTAACATCCGAGTCAGTTTTAAACTGAATATGTATATGCTCTTAGATCCAAATGCATAATGCCAACATTTTGCCAGATTAAAGTATGAAGCATTAAAAAAAAAAAAAAAAAGCAGGGCAAGTAATTTAACCCCACATTTTAATCTTCTGTACTTTTCTGAAAATTTTGAAGTATTTGTCAGTGTATTTGTTTCATTTTTATAACTTCTATTAAATAAAATTGAAACTGGGATAAAATCGGTTGACATTAGTGCATTAAATATTTCATGTCTTTCAACAGCCAAACTTGTTAATCTTTGCTGAATTTGGGAGCAGGTTTTAAATATTTGCTATAAATTCTATACCACAAAGTTAATTAGAGTTTTATAAAATCAAATTAATATTCCTCATGAAATCTTAATCCTTTTCATTTCACAGCTTTCTGAATTTAATTGTGCAAACCTAATATTACATGAAAGTAGCTGTGCATTAACTCACCCTCAAAACAGAAGATGCCTTTTTTTTCCCCTTGACATGACCATCACCATGCACACTTGGTAATTCACCTACTTCTCTAATTGCTTTTGGGCAACTCAGCAGATTGTGTGCCTGTTTGAAGCCTACTGTGCAATCACCATCTCCAAACCATGCTAGTTGCGAATGAAACTCTGTACAGACTCTGCTAATACCAATAAGAAAGAAAGCCTGACTGAAAGTTGTCCTCAAGGGAATTTTCCACTAATGAATGTAAAGTCCAATCTATCTTCTCTACATGACATTCTGAACTTAGGAAAACACAACAAATCAATTGAAGGCCACAAATCTTTCTTTATGATTCATCTTTTTTTTCAATTTATTCTTGTTCTTTCCTTTTTTTTTTTCCTTCTATGTGTGGGTGTTCCATATGACAGTATCTATGCTGATTTAAACTTCAGAGGATCCTTTCAGAAGGGAAGGAAAATAATTTTTCAGGTCTTCCTCATTGGTCATCGATGACTACCTCAGAAGATTGCTCAGTAGCTTACGAAATGGGACTTTGATTTCTTAATTTACCTGAGTGCTCTTAAAAAAAATATTCCCAGCATATTCAGAAAGATCTTTTATTGAAGATTCAGAGTAGTATTCAGTAGAACAGCAGATGTCTACAAGGAAAAAAAATCTTCCTTTTTTTCTTGTCTGAGGCCTGGAAGGAGAAATGGGTCACTATTGTCTTAAATTGCCTTGTACATACCTGAAACCTCTGTTTAGGACAAGATATGTTGGATGCTCCCAAGACATGATGTGGGGCATGAGAACACAGTGGACTCTGAGACCATAAGGCCCATTTCTTTGCCTTTTCTCTACCTAATTCTCAGTCAGAATAAGTAAGATGTGACATGTGAAATTACTAATATAGTGATTAGTTTGAGTTTACAGAGGTTCAACAACACAAATGCTGTGTTATTTGGTTTATAATGGGAAGTTACAAAAAGAGATCTATGAGACTTTCCTCTGTGAAGGCAAGACAGATTTCTGGAAGGGCTCTGCTTTTTATACAAGGATCACACAGAGATGTGTTTTTTAGTATAAATCTGAAGGTTACATTTGAGATGAAGAAGGAACATTCACACAGATCTGCTGAAAAATAAACACAGATAGAAGGAACGAATTAATCTAACTGTAAACAGATCCAATTTGGGGAAGAGAGGAGTTATTGTCAAGGTAAACTCTCCAAAGCACAGATGGCAAATAACCACTGGAAGGCCCCAACTAGTATGCTTCTTACTTACGGAAATATCCCTATTCCTATGGCTGAAGAGGTACCAGGTTAGTTCCTCCCTATTAAAGTTTGTGGGGGTTTTGTTTTGTTTTGTTTTGTTTTGTTTTTTTTAAGGACTAGTTATTTCTGAAACCTGTACTATCAAAACTATGGAACATGTATATAGATACACATCCTGGAATAGGAGAGGTCTGAAATCACATTTCACATGAATAGTTCAGTAACAGACGGGTGTTTCAGTATCACATAGAGAGAATTACACAATAGCAAATAGATTTCTGCTCTTGAAGGTGCTGGAAAAGCATGGCTAGTTATGCTCAGCAACTGACTGTATCGTTATCAAGATTCAACAACTAAATATGAAAACAGTAGGATAGAGAATCTGCATACATTTCCTGATAGTGTATTTATTGTATCAGTGCCTACTGTTTAAAACAATTATTTTCTAGTCTCTTACTGTGTATCCCTAAAGATAATATAGAAGAATGGAAGTAATTAAATGTTACACCAGAAAATAAGTTTCCATTCTGAGAGAAAAAATGTGATATTATTGTCTAGTGGGTTTTGCCAAGAAAGTCCTCAAAGCTCTCTTTAACTCGGACATCTACTTTTTATGAGCAGCACCTGGGAGGCATTGCAACAACTGGTTGATGGAGTACAGCAGAATCACACAAAAGTTGAAATGTGAATGGTCTGGAAATTTGGGATATGGGGCTTGACTACCTTAGCTCTAAATTGGCAAGAATATTTAGTATATGTCACGTATAAATGTTTTAGGGATTTTTTTAAGGACAACTGCCAATTTTATGCCCTACTAAAATAATACTGGTAAAAAAGCCATCACAGCCAAACTTTGTCCATAACAACATGCTAAGTTTAAACTTTGTTCTGTAGGACGTGCTGTGGCAGATACAAAGGAACTTACATTATGTTTTGCTCTGTCCTGAATCACATCTTTTTATGCTGTTGAAAACCTTGTCCCCAGTCAGGATTTCCTTCTTATGTTGGTGCCCCCAGAGCTGAACGTAGTACTCCATGTGGGGTCTTTCCTTTTCAGTAAAAATAAATGAACAAAAGATAGAGATTTTTTGGAAGGCTGTGATGCCATTTTTTATAAGAATCACAACCTTTTCATGGAGTATTCATAGTTGTTGACTTCAAGTCAGCCCAGTTCAACTGACTTCAGTGCAGTTACATCTTCCTGGGTAAGCAGAAGACCTATCTCAGCATGGTTAAAAAGAACAGATGTTTATCAGGGTATTTATCATCTTTCTCAGTTGAGCAGCCATTTTTTCCAACCAAGTCCCTAAAAAGGCTTCTTTTTAAAAAACAAAACTATTTTGAGGTACGTGGGTGTCTCCCAACGAGAAACACTTCCATATTGCTACACAGAGATTCTGATCTTCTTAATTTAGTCTCATTCTTTTTGGATTTAGGAAGACACTTTCTTCAACTCTTAGGGAAGTTTACATGAGTCACATGAAAGTGAGAAATATTTATATACAAAAGAAAAGTTTAACTTAAATAAAAATATTCTGTTAGCTCATCTAAAAAAAGACACCTTCCAAAAGGAGTTATAATATTAAAGTATGTCAAATTTATATCATGTGTTTTATCTCCATTGTATGACACTTTTGTTCCTCCTTAAAACCTAGTCTTTCCATAACTACTTAAATAATGATGTTCCAACAAAACATTATCCATTGATCATTGTAGGTGATGTCAAGTACTGAAAAGTATCCAATTGGAGGGAAAAAATACAGTGTAATTTTCAGTGTCAATCCATTTGGAAGAACTAGCAAAGAAGAACAGCAAAGAACAAAAAAAGAATCAATTATCTGCTTGTGGCATATGAGGACCTTACAAAGAAAGAAGACCAGATTCAACTTCTAGGTGAAAGTGCACTTCTCTCACATCAGGAAGGCAAAAATTCATTTAAAGGAAGAAAAAAATCTAGTATTGCAGATATAGAAATGCATTAAAGTGATCTTAACTACTTAGCTTGATGGGACTGTTCATATCAATATGGGAGAGAGGAACCTGGTGCTAAGACTCTGGTTTTGGACCACTGCATCATAACCATATTTCTATATGTGTACTACTAGGGCAAGATCTCTTTTGACATCTAGGGAAATAAAAGAATCTACCAAAGGGGAAAGAAGCCTCATCTTCAGAGATGGTAACAGATCTACCACAGATATTTTGTTAAAATCCATTTTAATGTTGCCACTGAAATAGTTCAATTACGTATGAGTTTTATAAACAGAACAGGCCTATTTTCAAACATCAGTTATCAAAGCTTCTGATATTCTCAAAGTATTGTTGGGCTTTTTTCAGCTCTTCTTTCTGTTTTAAAGAAAATGTGATTTACTATTTAACACACATAGCAAACTCTTGAATACATTCATTAAAGGTTTTTTATCGACCAAAGTGGTAGAAAGCAATTGAATCACACACTTCCTTAGGTAACAAAAGAAATTCTAAGTTCAGATTTATAAACTTCAGAGCTAAAGAGTCACAGAATTCTATAAAATTACCATCTGAAAAAAATGTAATGACAATTGCTCTTTTATACTTTTTGATATTACTCATTATTAAATGTTTCTGAAAGTTTCAGTATGATGTGATGATTTCACAAAAATCATAGAATAATAGAATCACAGAACAGTTTGTGTTGGATGGGACCTTAAAGATCATCTATTCCTAAACCAGGTTACTCAAAACCGCGTCCAAACTGGCCTTGAACAATTCCAGGGATGACGTATCCACAGCTTCTCTGGGTAATCTGTTCCAGTGCCTCACCACCCTCATAGTAAACAATTTCTTCCTGATATCTACACTAAACATAGCCTCTTGCTCTGTAAAACCATTGCCCTTTGTTTTCTCAATACAGGCCCTGGTAAAAATTCTCTTATAAGCCTCCCTCATATATTGAAAGGCACTAAGGTTGCCTTGGAGCTTTCTCCCTCTGGATGTGGCCATCCAGCCAAATACTCGTTCACCAAACAGTCCACTCGTCAAATCCATGTCGTTCCAACTTGGAGAGAAGGATGTTGTGGAGGACTGTGTCAAAGGCCTTACAGAACTCCAGGTAGATGACATCCATAGCTCTTCCCTTGTTCACTGACGGATGTGGTCACTCCATCATAGAAGGCAACTAGGTTGGTCAGGCAGGACTTGCCCTTGATGAATCCACGCTGGCTGTCTTGAATCACCTCCCTGTCCTCCATGTGCCTTAGCATAGCTTCTAGGACGATCTGGTCCATGATTCTCCTAGGCACAGAGTTGCTTGGTTGGTAGTTTCCAGGGTCCTCCTTCCTCTCCTGTTTAAAAATGGGTGCAATGTTTCCCTTTTTCCTGTCATCAGGGGCTTCACCTGACTGCCATGACTTTTCAAATATCATGGAGAGAGGCTTGCAACTACATCAGCCAATTCCCTCAGGACTCTGGGATGCATCTCATCAGGTCCTATAGACTTCTGTACGTTCAAAAGTTCCTCAGGTGGTGACAAACCTGATTTTCTCTTACAGTGGGAGAGACTTTGCTCCCCCACTCCCTGTCTTGTTGTCCATCTATAAGGAAAAGAGGTGTTTCAACCCTCTGACCTTTATTGTGTCTCTCCTCTGGACTCGGTCAAGCAGGCCATGTCTTTCTTGTGCTGGGTGCCTCAGAGCTGAACGCAATACTGTAGGTGGGGTTTCATGAGAGTGAAGCAGAGAGTGACAAGCACCTCCCTCGACCTGCTGGCCATATTTTATTTTTATGTAGGCCAGGGTACAATTGGCTTTCTGGGCTGCAAGGACACACTGCCAGCCTATGTCCAATTTTTCATCCACCAAACTGAACAGATAAATGATATCTGTTCTAATTCTAAATTTAAAAAAAAAAAAAAAAGTATTCATTTTTTTTTTTTTGCTTGCTTAGTGTATGCTCTGCTATTTTGTGGTGCCAAAATCAACTGTACTCTGGATTAGAAGCACTTTGATACCTTTCACACAGCCCTACACTATACACACAGCTACATTTTTCACTCTGCCAAAAATAGTATCTTCCATGACTTTGCTAGAAATGCTGAGACATCCTGAGCTGCTCATTTATTTCAAACATCTGGCATTAAGTTCCCTTTGGGTTTGAAGGAAGACAAAACTCATATTGCTTTTCCTTGCCAGGCCATTCTTTAAGATTTAAACACATTTACATTTGTATTATTTCTTGTTGCCTGCTTTGTTTGTAAATTCTAATCTGATTCAGAAATGGAAGTAAAATCGATTTCTAACCCACAAATATATCATCCACTGAAATACAAGAGCCTGATGAGCCTAAATCCTTTATCCTTATAACACAGAAATGGCAGCAGTACTTTAAAACCATGTAAACTGATGCACCTAAGGGCCAAATTAATCACACATAATTTTAGGCAAACTAACCGTGACATTATAAATGAGTCCATCTAGTAGTTTGCTAAAAGGGCACTTGCTGAAAAAGGAGGACGCTTCACCTCTTGCTCCTCCTTTCTGCTTTCCTGGAAGCTGGTTAAGAAAAAAGAGGGAAGGGGAGGAAGGGTGGTCTGCCTCCCCTTCTGCAGTAGCAGCAAGCTGAAAGATCCACTGAAGCTGCAGCATGTTTCATGCTGGTCTAAGGTAGGGGTTTGATTATCCTGGAGTCTCTCTTTCATCATCTCAAGCAAGCAACTCAGCCATTAGGGGTCAGGTGTTCCTCTGGATATTGAGTTTACTACCGTAACACAAAATCTGTGGGGTGTTCTCAGGGTTACTACAATGTGCTCTTTGTGAGGAAATACAAAGAAACGTCCATGGGTAGGTAAGGAGAGATAATGATTTAAAAAGAGAAGTATGTATGCAAAATACAAAAACTAAGCCAAAAGAAAGACAAAACAAAAAGAAAGCATACAAAATAGTAACAAATACCCTGAGTACACTAAATGAATATGCAGGAATACCCAAAAAAGAGTAATGTTAAAAAATAACAGGCAGGAAAACATAATAAAGATTCAGTATCAGTTTTCTTAAACAGCACCCTAAAATGAAAATTAAATGCCTTATTTTACAATCATGTAGTGAGGGAAAAAGATGGAGAAGAACAAAGTTACCACTTCACCAGCCTGCATTTCACTAGCACAGCATCATTACTTTAGTGTTTTCCATAACCTTAAAAATTTCATTATTTACCTCATAATTATATTTCATTATTATACAGAAAGTGATAAAAAGCTTTCTGTAATTCAAAATACACAACCTTTTTCTAGAAAAAATAATGATCTTCGGTAGTATTACCAGCCTGCCTATTATATAGTGTGCTTGTTTTAGCAGTCAGATGTAGCATTGAAAAAAACCCAGCCATAGTCAATAAAAAGGCAGTTCTACCAACCTCATCAATAAGAGCTTATTACCACCTGGAATTTGAGCCTTGTGATTCAGCAGTTTGAAGTTTCGGCATGGCAATTCACTAATAGGAACCAGTCTGCCAGTGAACAACAGTTTACAACACAGAATTGATATTGTCATAAGCTTTATTGTATGATTATTGTTTCCACTGAGAATTAGTTCCCTTCTTTTTTAACAGTATGGTCTCAAAATAATCAGTATACATTTAAAAAGAAGCATAAAAAAATTTCACATCTCTCTTGAAGAAACATCAGGGAGGGTTTTAAAAGAAACTCTATGATTCTCAGTATCATCACTGAACCTGAAATGCACATGGTCAGTTTTAGGGTTTTTTCTACAGTTAAATTGAGATGCAGCCAGCTATGAATAAATGGCAAAAGCCTGGAAGGCATTTCCTGCATCATCACAGAAACTGTTTATATCATTATCGTTCATATGTTGATGAAGGTATTTAATTATCCTTAAAAAATATCACTTAATTCCCAAAACCAGAAAAAAGTCTGAGTTCCTGTGTTCCAGTGCACATAACCCACTTCCCACCTTCAACATGGATAAAGACATGGAAGGATAAATGGCCTTATTTCCCCGCTTCCCCATTCCCATGCCAGCTGAATTAAAGTCCTAATGCTTTACTGTAGATCCAGAGCTGGATTAGTGGGTGACTGGCAGCAAAGCTATACCTCAGTAGATAAATCTGAACATCATCTCTGTGCCTCAGTTTTTCTTCTGGGAAACAGATTAATGAGAACTCCCTGTCTTTCAAAGACTTTGTGAAAATGCTTATTTGAGAATCTTTTATATACTCTAGCAAAGTAATGCCACAGAAAAGATGAGAGATGTCAAAGAAATCTGTCTTCAAAACAGAACTTCAATAGTGTATTAAATAAAACATGAGGAATATTTAACAATGAGGAATAAGCCTACTGTTGAGTAGCTGCTCATTAAGAAGGCACTCCGTGATGAGGAGACAGGGTTCCAATGGGAAAAGAAATGACATGTAAACATATGCTTAAAAACTGTACCATAAGACACAAGCATAGGAAGATTGATTTTTCCTATCTTTGAGTACTTGACTTCAGAGCCTTACAATGTTCACTTGTGTCTTCTGTGTGTTTGTATGAATGTATAATTATTCACAGACTGTATCAGTTATATTAAGGTAGAGCGTAATCCACTACAAAACTATCTGAAGGGTCAAGTAAAGGGGGGTGGTGGGGTGGTGTTTAAATGCCCAGAATAAAAATCCTTAGTATTTTTAGTTTCTCTGCTCATTTCCTTCATATTTAGGCTTCTTTCATAGAGATGTAACTTCTACTAGCAACATCCTTCACCTACTAGGTCAGTTTAATCCTTTATTAAAACCATGATTGCAAGCTCTGCAAGTTCCTAGACAGATACTGCTTTCAGTGTCCAAGTGTTGAAAAAAAGGATAGCAAAATCATGTTCATAAGTCAGTGCTGAAGGTTTCAGGTTCACAACAAGGAAACTTTTCACCAAAGTAAGAAAAGGGAGATGTAAATAATGTTTTTCTCTGCCATCCTTATCCCTTGCTCTGGGTGACTGACTTATTAAATTCCTGTAGAGTTTCCTTGGGACAGGGCAAATGCAATTCCTCTTAACAGATTCACAGTATCTGTGCTAGATGATTGCTATGCAGAGGCACTACACCAAAAAAATGTTTAGTAGCTTCCTTCAAACTGCTTTTCCAATTTGTATTTTGGAGATTATCTACCATTCGGAAAAAGTTAGCCGCATTCAGTTTCCTCGTTGCAATCTTCATCCAAGTATACAATCAAAATCACTGTATTACTGCAGGTCAGTTTTGGTTTAAATCTTTACTATGTTCTTAATCACACTGATAATGACTTTCCCCACCCACCTTAAGCAAGGAGCAAAATCCAACCATACCATTTACATGTGAAATTAAACCTTAGGGGCAAAGGTTAAACAAAAGGTTGGTAGTACATTTCATTACAGAAATTCCTATCCTCATTATTTGGAGAGTCATTTGGATTCTCTTATTCCTATCTTACCTAAAACAAGCAGTGAGCTTTCTCTTGCTAATAGAAATTTGCTTGTGTCAGGACTAATGCTAATTTTTTTCACTGATCAGAGCATTTTGATCAAAATGTTAGGATGTCATCTCACTGGTTTTGTATTAGCCCTAATTTTCAGAGGCTCTAAAGTCATAGAAAGCCTTTACAATTTTAAAAGTTGTATGACTATATTTCTGTAAAGTAAAATGCCCAACGCACTAACACATCTTGTGCTGACAATTTAACTCCTGCAATATCAGATGCAAATGAATCTGTTCAGCAGCTGGCAGAAAATTTTAAACAAGTACTACCACAAGCTGCATTACGCTGTAGTTTTCCACCATGGAGTGCACGTTACTAAGACGTTATTTAAACTTGACTGATTAAAAAATGCTGTAGGAATGGCTGCTTAAGATGTGCTCTGTAATCTTGTAAATAATGTTCTAAGAAGGAGTTTTACTGTGCACTAAGATGTAATATAGAAAAAGGAAACTGTACTTAAGGAGGATTAGGTAGCTCAGGAAGCTTATCATAGTGGAAATGGGAGTCTTTCATCACTTAGTCACCTCTTAAATTCAGTCCCGTTCAGTAGTGACTGAAAGTCATTGCTGCTTAGTGCCATATGAAATGAGTTTGGGTTTTAGCCCAGATCGTAACTGGAAAGCATCCACATCATAAAGGGCAGAACAATAAACGTCTTTAATCTGAACCCTTATTGACAATTTTCCCAGATCTGACCTAAAGGGTGAATGTGCTTCAAGAGCTTAACTACTGTCTTAGCTGAAGAAAGTCTCTTAAGGTGTAAAAGCAGGAGAGCAGAACAGGGTAGGAAAATGCTGTTTCTAGTCACAGAGTACCTGTATTGGCTGAATACCTTCTTCCTCATAGATGCTGGCTGAACATCCTTCATGATAATAAAAACAGCTTAAAAATAAACCTTCTAGACTTGAGGTGTAGACCAGTATAAATTCAGGAAAGCAAGGTCAAGGAACGCACCATTTGCATCAGGCATCACACTCCATATTTTTAGTTCCATCTTTAAGCTTTCAGGCTCGGTTAAGTTTACGTCACATTCATAATAGTTGGATAAAACAATCTGAGCCTGATTATCTGCCACTTCTGATAATGTGGCATCCTTCTGCTTTGCTTATCTTTTAAATCAACTTTGCACTGTAACGAATAACTACATCAGATGAAAAGCAAGGATAAATTAGGCTTATCTCTGCATAAAGGATTTTTTTTTGAAAAAAAAAAAAAGGATAGCTCATTCAGTTTTTACTCAAAGTAATGAGAATTTGCTCTTTGATATTATTAATGTTTATTTTGATTTTTAGAGTAATTCAGAATTCTCAGAAAAATTGTGATATATTTTTAGATTGATCCTAATAGAGCTGGATTCTCAATAGCTGTTAAAAGCATACAAACACTGTAAAGTAAAGTAAAGACATAAAAAAAACATAGTAACAGCCACTATTGTGTGTAAAAGAAGAGAGACAGATTTCAGATGAAACATACCAATACTGTGCTGTTTCCCAGGAGAATAGTTACTGCTCAGTATAGGAAAGAACATTAAAAAAAAACCCCAAACATCCAGGAATACAATTTCAGAGCACAATAACTTGAAATAAATATTAAAAATATTTTTAATTGCTTTGTAATTAAAAACATTAAGTCAAGTTTAAGAGCTCATAGGCTTGTAAGTTTAAAATAATTATTTTAAAATGAGGAAAAAATGCTTTTACTAAGAAACTGAAGACAGATCTCATGTTACTATGAAAGCTTACAAAACCTGAGAAACTGGGGGAATGTAACATGCTACAGAACCTCAAAAATTCTTTGGCTGCAACTTTTCAACCCTTTTTTTGCTTTTGATTTGTGAATGCTATGATACTTTCATCAGATCAAGAATTTTACTAAGAGCCTTGTGGACATAGTTCAGTTTTCTGCTTCCTAAATATTTCACAGTTTTCCAAAACAAGCTCTCATTTTCTTTCTGAAAACATTATTTTATCTACTATTAAAGCAGTGGTACATCTATTACTAAAAGTGAGAAAAAAGCCATAGGGTCATAAAAATGGTTTATATTAAATTGGAATGGTTTCCACTTAGACCCTTGATTCACATCATTGCAGAGTTGAACAGAATTTAAAATTAAAAAGCATGATCAATCCACATACATTGCATATTATCTATTTAAACAGATAAAAGGCATATAAGCATTTAGTTTTTGTCTTAAAAAAGAGAGAGGAGGAGAGGAGGAGAGTATCATGGGAGTGTCTTGCTTCTGTTTGCTTCAGTGAAGAGTTCCTTGGTTCCTCTAGACTGACTTTTAAAAGTTATGTTTGATTTTGTTTCAAAATATGAATTTAGTGGATAGCATTTTTCTTTTCTTCAGCATCTCACAGGATGACAGGATGGAAGGGACCTCTGGAGGTCAGCTTGTCTAATCCCCCATGTCAAGCAGGGCTACTTGGAGCCCAGGGCCATGTCCAGATGGCCTTTGAATATCACCGAGAAAGGAGACTTCACCACCTCTCTGGGCAGCCTGTGCCAGTGTTCGGTCACTCTCATAGTAAAAAAGGTTTTCCTGATGTTCAGAGGAATCCTCTTATGTTTCAGTATGTGCCCATTGCTTCTTGTCAGTGAACATCAATGAGAAGAGCCTGGCTCCATCCTCTTTGCATCCTACCTTCAGGTATTTATTTACATTAATAAGATCCTCTCTCAGTGTTCTCTTCCTCAGACTGAAAAGAGCTCTAGTCCCAGCTCTCTCAGACTTTTCTCATAGAAGAGGTGCTTCAGACCCTTAATCATCTTTCTGACCCTTTCCTGGACACTGTCCAGTAGCTCCATATCCCTCTTTTACTAGGGAGATATGGAGCTACTCTCTTCACATAAAAATCTACCAAACTTTTTCAAGTATTTCAAACAGAATTTAGATGTAAGATACACTAGGAGTTATTTCCACTTGCTTTCTTCTAATTAACTAACACCAGATGATGGTAATATCCTAAGTCAGGCCAAAAGATGATGTCAGAGAGGCAGTTAAGTATTTTTCAGTTTGCAGGACATTCATATGATAAAGATATTCAGACAAGGCCCCCACTCTACAGTTACCTAGGTTGTGCCAGACTATAATTTCTGAGACTTTTTCACAATTAAGCCATTCAGTTGTGATTGTTCCACAAAAGATTAAGAACCGACACATAGTTTTCCTACTGTTAACAGAACAATAAATGACCGTTCGCAAAAATGGTGTGGAATTAGTTTGCCTTCACACAGCTTGCATGCAGGTCTACAGGGGGCTCCAAAACTCTTTGCAGTTATCTGTTTTGCATTAAATTAGTGTAATGCAATTTACAGCAAAAACAATTTTTGAACATATCCATTTCTCTTCCTATGCTCAATCAGGAATGAAGGAATAAAGGAAGGGAAGAAGGGAGGAAGGAAGAAAAGGATAATATTGCATCATTGATTCATCATTTCTTTTTCCATTTTTAGACTGTAAGATTATTTCATCTGCTCTCATATGAATTATAATTAATAACATTAAGAAGGTGCTTAGCCTACATTGAAAGGAAATTAATGTTATTAGCCAGAGGATAACTCTCTAAGGCATGTCACATGCAGTGATATTATAACTGTGAATGCTTTAAACACTGAATTCCTGATGTTACACAGACATCAGTATGCAAAAGCTGTAAGACATACATGGTCCCAAAGCTTATCCAGAGACTTTGTATTTTGTATTTTTGACATGGACCGTTATCATGCTCTTCCGTATGGTTTAACAAGACACAAATATGAAATATTCACAGGAGTATTTTATTGATTTGTCTTATAGGCTTTTTTCCTCCTAGCATGGAGATTGCCTTGTAATTGAATTATTGTCCAATTAGGTAATTGATTCTCAATAAATACACAAATAAAAATAGAGAATTGTCTTATATTTAGAATTCTTAGTCTGCATGGACTTCTCTGTCTTACTAGAAAGGCTGTTGCTTTTTCTCTTGCAAACAGCAGCTAAAAGCGTCTTTCAGATACTAGCTGATCTCTCAAATCAGGAACTATATTTCATGTGCATTTCATGGTACAATCTTGATATAACTTTTTCATCATTGCTACCTTACAGTCCAAACAAAAACTTATACTGGTTTTTTTTTCTTATACACAAGGACTTTCCATACTACTTCCCACTCAGCAGATAACACACTCAATTTTATTTTAGAATCGAGTTGAAGTTGGTGTTTCTTTTCCTACTAGAGGCCAAATATTTCTGATATTCTACTATAATGCAGTTTTGCACATACTCTTTTTTTCCCTATGCTTGTGTTGTTTTAAATTAGAAGCTTTTGCAGCATATTATTATACCTGGGCTATACTGTTCTTATTGCTTTTGTAATTTACATTCGTCTATGCATAAACAATAATTTCTGTCTAGTGAAGGATAAAACCTTCCTCTATGGAAAGCTTATAGTTTTCACTTTCTCAGCTTTTCCAGACAAATTTGTTTGACTTTTCTACTGTAACATCTTCAGATGTAACATTTCCAAGAAAATACTGGTTACTGACATCAGCAATACAGTGAATAAATATACTTTTTCTGACATAGTTGAAGCATTAAGACTTGAATTTACAGGGGAGGTTAATGGAAATAAGTACTCTCTTCAAATGAGGGAAAATAAGAAAAAAAAAGAAAAAAAGGTATGTTATTCCTTGTGACTCCTTTGGAAATATCAGCCATAACTTTTTTCATCATTCTAATAATGGAAGAGAAATTAATAGAGGAACTAAAAACAGCGCCTACAAGAAAGCTGAAGAGGGAGTTTTTACAAGGGCATGTAGTGACAGGAAAAGGGGTAATGAGTTTAAAATGAAAAGAGTTTTTGGGTTGTTCTGTCCGGGGAACAGAAGTCTCTGGGGAGACCTTATTGCTGCCTTTCAATATAGAAAGGAGGCTTTTAAGAAAGACGGAGAGAGACGTGTTAGCAGAGCGTGTAGTGACAGGACAAGGAGCAATGGATTTAAACTCAAGGTAGGTTTAGACTAGATATAAGGAAAAAATTTCTTCACAGAGAGGTTGGTGAGGCACTGGAACAGGTTTCCCAGGGAAGTTTTGGCTGCTCCATCCCTGGCAGTGTTCAAGGCCAGGCTGGATGAAGTTTTGAGCAACCTGGTCTAGTGGAAGGTGTCTGTGCCCACGGCAGGGGGTTAGATGGTCTTTAAGGTCCCTTCCAACCCAAACCATTCCATGTTTCTAGGATTTTCTACGTTCTGGAGCAAATATGCTATCTGTCAGTAAGGAGTCTTACAAGACATAAGCAAAATAAAGTAACCTGACCTCTAACTGAAACAAAATTTGATGCTTGTGTATTATTTTATGACAAGTAAGATTCTGTTTCTTGATTGATTAAGCTAGCTCTGCAGCCCCTGATGCTCCTGCAATGAATTGTAAAGGACAATACATGAGGAAACTTATGTATCTCCTCTCTGAGTTTGTTCAAAATTCCTATCTTATCACCACTAAATTTGTACCTGATTTATCCCAAGGTTTTTTAGTAACATGCTTCTACACTTTGGTATGTGTCACATCTCTTAAGAGCCTGTTGCCATTCTAGAAGCGAGCAGTGGTTTTCAATCTGTTACCACATCTGCATCATTAAATGGCCTGAAACAGCAGCGTGTAAGCTGCCCTGGTTTGCAACTTGTTTAAATCCCAGAGCCGCTCTCCTGAAGGAGTTCAGCAAAACATAATGGCAGCAGCAAATGACCAATTGGGTTGGGATAAGCTAAGTATCATGAACAGGAAAAGAAATAATACCATCAAAGACAGAAAGTAAGACCAGCTAATGCTCAGTAGTTCACTACAATGCGGGTGCAAACAGAAAGCAAGCACATTGACCAAATGCTGGTGGCCACTGACCGAAGTGATATTCAGGGTGTAATACAACTGGAAAGAAAGCCTTACAAATCCTGACTTACAAGAGGGTTTTCTGTTATCTTCGACTTTGAAACTCTTTCCTATTAAGTGTATCAAAGTTTCCCACAGGGGTTTTCCCCATTTTTGCAAATACTGCACTAAATAGATTATAAATCGCTGAATGTAGTGTGCTGCTGTTTGTCCCCTAACTTCTGCAATGAGACCTCTTGATGCAAAATATGCAAAGAAATATACATTATATTTAAGTGCACATGATTGCATAGCTTAAAAATATGTATGCACCAAAGCTGAATATCTGTTTACAACAACTTAGTAAGGACGCAACGTTTTCTTGAAGAAAACCACTTTGTACTGGGCTGTACTGAGAGCAGAATCAACTTGGGGTATGTAATGTGAGATAGTCTTTAGCTCCTAATACTGCTGTTCTCCAATATAGTTATTTTAAAATATGAACTGTTAGTGGTTTTCACAGTTGATTACATCTGAGATCAGAGAGTCATTCCGATACATCTAGGGATAAGGAAACCTTGTTGAAAGACGTAACGATTAATGCTCTCCAGGTTCAGAGAGAATGGAAGGCTGTGAAAGGCAAATTGTTTGGGTTTGCCTAGTCTTCATGAATAGGAGTGGACCTCACCTAAGTGATTTCACTAATTCAGAGAACACACTAAAATAGTTAGCATATTACTTTTGCTAAGAGTGTATATTTTAGTTACTTTATTTTAATATATTTTGATATCACTATCATGTGGTCACTTTTTGAGTTAGCATATTGTTTCATGAGGACAACCTGCAGAGGCCAGATGGCACCCAGAAGCTCATGGGGTTGGATTCAACTACTCTGCTTCAAATGTTCACAGTTAAGGTGTCCATATCTCTGCTAAGTCCATACTGTATAAATGACTATCATAGTCAAAGAAGAGAGCAGGTATTTATAGGACAAAATAAATTTGGTCATAAAGTAGATATTACAAGAGTCCAGATTATTGTGCCTTCCTTTCCCCTAAGTATAAAGTACACGTATTTCAGATACACCGTAGACATACAAATTGGAGAAGTCAGCATTTGGTGGACAAGAATGCAAATCTTCCGTGAATTCCCTCCACTGACGTTAGAAGCACACGTAACATACCTACACTCCAGTCCATTTCCTCCACTGCATCTCCATATAAACCGTGCTTGCTCTTTCCTCTGAAATTTTTCGAAGCATATAGAGCAGTGTGGACATGAAGATAAGACAGGACAAGAAGAAACGGTGAATCAGTGTTCCTGGGGGAAAAAAAAAAAAAAGAGAAAAACAACCCCCCAAACTTTAGTATATTTTATAAAAAACATTTCTACAAGGAAATTTTTCTACAGTAGAGTTCAACTCTCCACTGCTCCCCCCCTCAAAAAAAAGATGATGATGAAAAGGAATACTGTGACTGATTACTGGGTAATCCTGAACACACAGAGTAAAAATGCCATTCTTAATTGTATACTGAATTGAAAGCAAAAATAAACAACAAAATCTAACTAATTACTGTTTTCTGCTATACATGTTCAAATAGGACTTGTTTAAAGCCAGGAACCTAGAAAATTCTGGATACAAGCACTACTTTTCTTTAAAAGTACATATTTAAAAACCCAAATAAAATACGTTTGATGAACCACAATTATCTTCCTCACAAAGCCGTACGTAAGCTGATCAACTAGACTATTGTGAGGACCAGGGCCAAACATATCATAATATCATTGACCATGTCAAACCAAATATACTAGTACTTTTTCTCCTTCTTTATCTTGGACTAAGGTATATGACCAAATCTTCTCTTGTCATTTAATGCTCTATGTGTGTATGCGTGTGATCAGTATGCAACAATACAAGTATGTTGTACCAAAGAACAAGTAATCTCAAAGTACACACTAACATAAAGAAATATTTTTCAACTGACAGTAATGAACAGTCTTCATTGTCTTTAGTCTATTTCCTGAACTGACACAAAAGAAAGAGTGTAATAGTATCTCTGTAAATTTTGCTGTGCATGTGATCTGTCAACATGATATTTATGATCAGTTCCAGCAGGCTGTGAAAGCACAGCTCAAGTAAGAATTTCTTCTTATGCATTATTTATATAACTTAAAATTGTGCAGTACTAGCCAAGTGTACTCCTATACTCTCCAACAGCATTTGAAGTACATTGTACTTATTATAAATATCAGTTGAATCACAAAAGCACTACCCAGAAAACTTGTCTGGATCTCACCTTAAAGCACATACATAATTACAGAGTATTTTTGGCTTTATTTACCATATTTTCCTTTGCCAATCTATGATGGGATACCTGTGATTCACATCAACATTAAAGGAAGACCATGTATTTCCTCATGCAGCTGATTCATCCAGCTTTTAAAGGGGGGACAAACAGTAAAGACATATGAACTGTTTATTTAAAATGAAAAAAAAAAAATCAAAATTCTAACCTTTAGAATCTGAAAACAGTCTTTTAATAAGAAGGATTCCTAAGATACCAATACGTTACTGTTCAGGAAAAATAACTAGGTTTAATCTAGTACATTTATGATCCATTTTTCCTCTCTCCCTGGTTGGATCTGTTTTTTGCACAAGTTGCATGGTTAAAGCATTCTTTTATACTGGCATAGGCAGCAGTACATGAACATAAAACACAAAAACTTTATCCAGATTACTCACTTGATAGGTGTTTCTGACTGCAACTTTTTCTTCATAAAAAGTTTCTCCTTTTAAAAAAAAAAATTACAGAATAGATAGAACATTTTTCATGGGAAAACTGGAAATAAAATTATTTTAATTCCCCTCAAATATTTGTGCAGGTGTCTTGTATTTTCTTAGTGTTATAAAATACAGATTCAAAAAAATACAGAAAATACAATTAAAAAAAAAAAAAACAACAAAACCAAAACCACTTTCCATGAAGTTGTGTTTGCGGATATTTGACAGTTCATATATGTGAAAACTTTTCATTACTGAACCAAGAAGACTTCTGAGACAACTAAAAAGACTGAACATGTAAGCACTTCAAGTAAAAAAATGTATATTTTAAGTTTAATATTTCATATGTATATTAATGTAACACTGACCTTTCATTAAAGAACATTTCTGCAAGGCAGCTGATTTTTGTTTTACAACCTGCATTTTTTACTGCATGGGATTAGCTTTGTCTTTTTCCTTAAAACACAGTTCACTGAGAGTAATATACAAATTCTAGTGTAAAACACCACAGAAGTCTACTTTATACTTATAATGGTGCAGGCACAATTTACTTTTCATGAAAACTGCCTTGTTCTAATGTCACAGAGACAGTGAGTATCAAAAGCCTCCACTTTAAACATTGTTTTCAAGAGATAATAACTGAAGTCTGTTTTTTGGTGTTTTTCTTTTTTAATTGAACTGACACAAAGATCTAACTTTTGTGAAGAGTCATCAAATCAATGATTGATATGAAGGGCACTACATCATTCTCTTCTTTGCAACTCAAACTGACAGCTTCTGATTGACAGCTCGCTGTCAGGTGGAGAAGTGTGTCACTTATTAATATCCTATAAAAGATCACAGACAGCTATTTATCTTCTGCCAAACCTCTTTGAGAAAAATCATAACCGACTACCATTACCATGACCTTGAAAATGGAATGACAATATCAGCTAGTAGGCAGGAGAGAAATTTGACAATAACAGCCTAGCTCCTGAACCACTTCAGTAAACAGCTCCTTCAAAAATGTATTGTCACTATCTTTTACACAGTTCAAACACAGGGAACTTCAGTATCAAATTATCTGAGATTCACTTACTCAAATATAGTAAAAATTTTAATCCTAACATGAATCACACAGTCTTTTCAATTTACTGTGTAGCTAGAGAGATTACACGCATTTTACACAAGACATTCTTTATTGTGTGCTTAACTGATCTTAAAAATTTCTAAATGCATCACGTTGCTGGTGACTCCTCTGCATTGCATAGTACTAGGTTCTTCTTATTTAGTGTGAGGAGTCCTTACAAAAGAATTTACTTAAGGATTTAGTTCAGGCTTAAGCTGTGAAACACAGCTTTAAAGTGGGTGAGAGAGCAAGTTCCAACTAATCTGAATCTGTGCTTCACACATGGGTCTTCTAACTTTATTTCTGCAATTTTGCTCTAAATATGTGCTGCACTGAAACCTCCCTGGGTAGTTTTGTTCACTTTTCTGTGCATGGATGTCAATCTAAGATCACTGCAGCAGAGCAGGCTCTAAATTCGTTGGCCTGCCGTTGTCAGATCAAACTGAGATTTCAAGTATGATTATATACAGAAAATGAGATGGGAAAACAACATGACAGGGCTCAATTTACTTTTTCACAACAGATTCTAAATTAACCTTTAATATGTTGGATAAGTACAATCTTTTGGAACAACTTTTTTTTGCTAGATGTGAAATTATCCTCACATTCTGCCGTAAAGTACATATATTTAACCTGTTAGACTACAACACCCTCTATACCAGTGAAGGTGCTATGATTCACAGCAGCTGACTGTGACAGCAGATATACTTGGCTTTGCCTGAGCTGGGCAAACACTGTGGTGTGTTACAATTGGATTCTGAATTGTTTCTGTAATTCCCAAAATCATATAAATTCTAGCTAATTCATCCATAAGACTGAAATAGTCCACAAAGAACTATTTGAAATAGATATAAGGGTAAAATATATTACTTATTGCAAGGATAATAGCTGATTCATTGAGATAATACATTTGACTTAATAAAATTTATTAAATGAGAATATGTGATTTTCACATGGTCACATTGCACCAGAGTTACAGTTAAAATGAAAGAAAACAAAAAATGGAAGTATATAACTTGAAAATATATTTTCAACACTGTATGTAACAGTGAGTTGATACAGGCAGAGGCAAAGCTAACTTTTCTTCTCCTGTAACTCTCCTCCTAGTAAAAATATTCTTCTTATTCAACATCCCCCAGTGGAAAAATTCATTCGATGCTTATTCCCCATGGCTTCTGCCTATAATTCCAGATTAGATCACCAATTAGACAGTGCTCTTTGTGACTAGACTGGCTGACTGCACTTCATTAATCCTTGTTCCTGCAGAAGGAAAAGGTAAGCTTTGGCTTACTTTTATCAAACCCAAACTGTTCTACAAGCTGGATTTCCCTTTGTTCTGACTGCTAACAGTGCCTAAATCCTTGTTAGCATAAATGTATGCATGAATTAATATTCCTGTCTTACTCTTTTAAAAGACAAACTTTAAACCACAAATCTATTTTCAAAATTTTTCATTCAGAAAAGAAAACTCCAGACCACTTGGGGCTAACTTATCAAAGCCAGAAAATGTGTTGAAAATGTAATGAAAAAGGGAAAAAAAGAATTAAAATATAGAAAATCTAACTCATTTTAGAAGATATTAGAAGTGGGACATGTTTCCACTATCTGCATTCGTTTTAAAAAATTCTTCCATGCAAATAGCCAAGATACATTTGACACCTCTAATTTCATAGCTGCCTATTTCAGTCTTTAAATGCTTAAGGTACACAATTCATAATGCTTTTATTTCCTTTGTATATAAACTTGGGGGGGGGGGGGGGGGGAGTCTCACCTACTACAGTCTATAATCATTACTAAATCTCTCTCCCTTGCAGAAATCTGGAGCCTAGTTTACAGATGTGCTTTTTAGAACTGTTCCACTTACAATGCAATCATTGTCTCACCACAGAACTATCTAGTTCCTTAATCATTAGTAAATTACCTAAATGACTAAAATCTTTAATTTTCAGATGACCCTAAAATATATGAATAAATATGTTAGCTCTTCTGTTCAAAAGGAACCAGCAGAGGGCTGAGAAAAAACAATGAAGATCCAGTATTGTTATCACAGCTTGTAAGTTACCACCATTTTTTATATGTGCACATATACATCATGTGTATACAAAGATACACAAACTCTTCCCTATAATTTTTATTTTGCTGTGAACTATAAAGAATCTTCTTGTAGGATTCATAAAAACAGTTGATTTCAGAACTAGTACTCCAGTACAACGTGCCAATTGTCTGATCTGAAGACCTACTGATATACAGAAAAACTCTAAAACACATTCTGCTAGGTTAAATGAAAATAAATTTGAATATGTGCTGTGATGGGGTGTCAAGGACTAAAATAGAAAAGTTAAAATAAAATCTTACAATTATTAACTGTCATGACAAAATTTTGAATATTATGGCTATGCAATCTGTGACTGAAAAAAATAAAACAGCCTGAAATTGTTCAAGATCATCCTCACCACAGCTTTTGAATATACATATGTTTGTAAGCAAATATTTTTTTCCAGAAATTACATTTCATTAAGTTGTTGTTGGTTTGGGGTTTTTTAATATTATTATTAATTGTGATCAGGTATCCAAAATTGTCAAATATTATGTATCACAGAGTGGTACTTCTGTCTTGTTAATTTCTCATAGGTTAAAAACAGGTCTTTGGCATTTTTGAAATTTGGATTCTCATTGCAGCTGGTCATTAAAGATGTGCTTAAGACACAAGTGACAATTGCATTGAACTTCAAATGAAATAATTAGCTTTCATTTGACTTTTAAATATACTGTAATGTCTAGAGAGTGTTCTCATAGGTTTGCAATATCACACACTTGCTCCTGGGGAAAAGTAATTAGAATTAACACACACTGTGCTTACCTGCCCACTTACAGTTAGGGTCAGCAACTAAATTAGTATTTGTTTTCATGCACTGGATCTGACACTTGTAACTGTATATATTCTTCTCCAGTGCCATTTCTGAGCACTGAATATTATATTTTCTCTCTTTCAATCCACCTATGAACAAATGAAGACAGAATACACATATCCTAGCCTAAGGAAGAACAAGAACAGTATCAACTCTCCAAAAACCAGGCCAAAGATACAACTATCTATAGTTACATAACTATCTATAACTGCACATAGATATATGCTGTGAAGAAATTATAAGGAGACTTGAAAAATAAAAAAAATGTCATTATTATATACACGGTGAGAAGTAATAAAAATGACAATATGACTGAGAAATAGCTAGAAAAGAGAATAATATTAGGAAGTCCATTGCCTGAGCTCTGAAGAACTTATAATATAGGTAATAGGTAAAATAAACTTACATAGATAAAAATATATGATTTTTATATATACACAAAACTATAAACACATTCATATTATTATATATACATATGTAGCATAAAAGGTGTATATAGCAGCATATAGCAGTGCTGTTGAAGACTGGATCTTCATCCTGTATTTATTGTACAGACAATTAACCATTAAAACATGTATCATAGTTGATTTTTAGTTTGATGATAAAATGTATTAAGAACCATATAAGGTGAATTAGTCTGGACTTTTCAAAGTCAGGATTGTTTGAACTCTGGTATAGCTGTGCAGAGTGATTACTGCTGTACACGACTGAGCCAGCTACTTATTGTATTACCTAAACAAAAGAAGTCTGTATGACAAAACAAGTGTTGAGTCAAGCACATGGCCAATTTGTGGTTGAGGAAGACGCCCCGCTGAAGCAAGTGTAATGACAAGAATGCTCTGGAGAAATTGTGGCTTCCAGAAACCTGGTGGCCTTTCACTTACGAGTGTCAGATCTCTGACTGCTGCTTGAAACCTTATTGCCTCTTAACAGCCATTCCACTACAAATGGGCACAGTCACTAGTCATAAAAGCAATGGCCTACTGGTGCACTGGAGTTGACAGGTATGAATCACAGAATGGTTTGGGTTGGAAGGGACCTTAAAGACCGTCTAGTTCCAGCCCCCCTGCCATGGGCAGGGACACCCTCCACTAGACCAGGTTGCTCAAAGCCTCATCCAACCAGGCCTTGAACATTCTCAGGGATGGAGCATCCACAGCTTCTCTGGGAAACCTGTCCCAGTGCCTCACCACCCTCTCCATGAAGAATTTCTTCCTTTTATCTAATCTAAGTCTACAGGCTTTCAGTTTAAAGCCCTTGCCCCTTATCCTATCACTACATGCCCTTGTAAAATGTCATTCTCCAGCTTTCTTGAACTTTATAATGTCAGAACCAGTGTGTCAAAGCAAATATTGATTTTGTTGCTCACATTAATATATGGGAGAGATCAGTTCAGTGAATATTAATCTAATTACTCCTATCCCCAGGAGCAAGTTTTATGGTCATATACTTTGCATGTGCATTCACTACAGGGCACAGCTAAGATTGCCCAAACGCCCTAATTGCTTCTCAATATCTTAATGTGCTTGGATATTTTTTAATTTGACATTGACTCTGAATTGTCTGGGTTATAATTCTCACTATAATTGCAGCATTCCAGTAACAAAGTTTATTGTAAATTATGAATATATGCTATTAACCTTGACTTCAATTCAACATCACTTTTGTTTGGAAATTACATTGAGAACTGGGGCCAAGTGCCCAGGTGATGTAAAGCCACTTACCTCCAGCTGAGTCAACAAGGCTGTGCTGACTTAGATGATACATTGTTTTGCCAGTTCTAAACACTGACTAAGCTATTTAATAAAACTGTGCACAGTATGAGTATCAATTAAGTTAAAAAAGTTACTAGTTACTAGCATTGATTTCCAATCTTGAACTCACCTGTTTTAGGGCTATCATCTTATTGTAATTGCATTGAAATCAAGGAAATGTTACAAGACATCCAAAACTATGAATCACTACAGGCACGTTATATACAGGTAAATCATGGAGGAATCTGCCAACATACAGTTAATGTACCCAAGAGTCTTTTAAAATCACCAAATGCTTGGTCACAAAGCAAATAAAGTCTCAACAATTTTCAAGGATGGGTATGTGTGTGTATTTGTAGTAAACAAAGTACTTCACTGTTAAATTAGTTAGAATGTAGATGAGAAGGTATATTTATATATATCACCATTGCCAAGAGGAAATAAAGATTCTTTAGTTTTTTTATAAATACACATGAGAATGTTGATTGTTGGGAAGACTTGCTCACTTAAAGAAATTTGATATAAAAAGCATTTTGTTTTCATATGATGAATAGATGTGGTTATACCAAATATTTGTAATTCCAGAAATGATAGAAAAACTGCAGTATGAGATCAAGTTTTTAGATAAACGTTTTTTACTACTAATAGTCTTGATGACTACTGTATGCAGTCATTAAGTCTAGAAAACTTACCCTCTGATTCTTTGGTATAAGCTTTCATTCATCAATGACACCATATGAATGTATTCACAGTAACTACCTGATGCTTACTTGAATAGTAATTAAGGGAATACTTACGTCTTAGAACATGTTTTCACTTTTGATTAACTATTTTTAGAAGCAGTGCAAATTGTTTCAAAAGTGACCAAAAAATGTTACTTTGGCATATTTTTCAAGAATTGGATTAAATATTTTTGCTCCAAATAGATTGTTTTTCATTCCAGATTATACACATATATGCTTTCATGATCTGATCCCATTAAAAGTTCTGTGGTGAAAATTATACCAAAGTTCCTAACTTTGCAAAAACTGAAGAATGACTCAGGATGATATCGTACATGCAATGTTCAGGTTACCCAATGAAATGGCTATTAAAATAGCTTTCAAAACCACATTTATTTTTTAATTTCTGTAAAGCAAATATTTTCAAAATTAATCTGACATAAAAGTGAAGTTACCTAAAATGACAGTATCTTAAAAATATTGCCTTATGAATGCCATTTAATTGACGTATCAAATCAGTGATGAAGTACAGTTTTCCATTCCAGAAAAGTAATGGATAATGACTCTGCATTGTGTATTCACAAAATTAAGTCACACCACAAAGGATTTTTTATATGTCAAGTTACATGGAATTCTCATGAATGGAAGTCCTAAAAAGTTAGATGTTTTTCAAATTTCTTTCTGAAGCATGCAAACATAAACAGTTTTTAATTTTTATAGAGACAATAATTACATACCTGATAGAAAAAAAAGGTCACTTTCACTAAAAATACTAACTTCAGTTGTGTTTTAAAGGACCAAAAAAAAAAAGAATGATAATATTTAATGACATATTCCTAGTGCCCACCAGATTTTTTCTACATTTTCAGAAGCATCGTCATTGTGAAATGCCAGCATTAACTTACAACACAGTTAGAAACCTACCTTCCTATAAACTGCATGGCTTCCTTTGTTAGTCTCTGAGTAAGGTTCACATAGGACAGGGGTTGCTGGATAATCTCATGGTCCCTCATTAAGAAACAGTTCAAGTGTCGAAAATGAGAAAAGAAAAAAATCAAAACCGCAAGTGAAAGAGCAGTTATTAGCAAGCAGTAACCCAATGCTTGGAAAGGAACTTTGAGGAGGCCAATGTACTGCACTATCACCAAAGATACCAGGGTGATTCCAGCGATTTCGATTGGGATGACAACGGATTTCTGAACCCCTTTTAAAAATACGCTGCCTTGGCCAGGTTTGCAGTCTCTCAAATTGGTCACAGTAAGTCCATAAAAGTAATCAAAACCATGACTGAGGGGGTGGTGACAGAAGTCATTACTTCTTTCACAGTTCATTCCAAGATGCCACTTTCCTACAAAGAGAGAAGGACAGGGAGTATTTTTGTAGTTAAATTGTCAAACTTATAATGTGTGCTATTCCAAACATGAAGCTGTCACTATCTGACTGATACTCCCCTGCCTCTAGCATTTATTGAGTGTATCCCTATTTTCTATCTACTCTATGCCTTTATCAATGACTTTGTTTCAAGTCTGCCTCTTTGTTTTAGTTGGCACAGCTCCTGATGCAGACCATTAAGTTCTGAGTGGGCTAGCAGGTCACTGAAGAGGAACAGAGCCCAAGCAGATAGTTAACTTCAAAAATGAAGACTTTGTGTATGTGTAGTTAAGTAATCATAAAATACCATTTTCTAGCAACAACTACATTCTTAGGTTGAGCCAATATGGAATTAAGAACTATTTTTTCTGATTTTTTTTTGAAAATCATTCACATTTGACTACTTTAGAAAAAAATAAAATAAGAAAAAAGTAAGAAACAGGAAATAAATCAAGAACAGTGAAATTATTCATGCATTTATTATTTAAATTATTACAAAAATCTCTGAAAATGCCAATTTTTTATTTTTTAATTTATGGATTTTTATATATATTAAAAAAAAAAAAAAAAAGACCCCAGTAACAATTAAACAACCAAACAGTATCTCTCACAGCATTTTGTATCACCAGGAAAGCATTCTAATTCTGCAATAATGTTGGACACTGACTGACACCAGACAACACTGAGTCTGATTTGCATTATAGTAGTAATATCGATGCTTATGCTGATTACAGTAAGTATCTAGATAATTTATTCTATGACTCAGGTACAATCACTTACCATATGCTTATATGCTTATGCATCGCTTATTGCAGCAGACCTAACTGTTTGGTAGGTGTTATTTAAATTCAAATGCATAATTAAAAAAAGAAAATCAAATTCAGTTAAGCCTATTGACATAAATTATGGCTAGAGCTATGCTCTTTGGTCTCAGCAAGGAAATGTGTTGAATATTTGACAAACAAAATGTGTTACTCTTTACAAAACAGATGAAAATTTATATTACTGGGCCAAATATTATTTATTTCTTCTGAAACAGATACGTGAACATGACCAGCATAACTCAGGGCTTGTGATCTTAAAAGAAATAAGAAAAAAAACCCTCCAAACTCATTAAGTCCAAAACCCTATAACCTAGCCCAAAGAAATTTGAAATAATCTGTTCTAGAGGCTTCAGGATACAGTAGAAAGTACATGAAAGGTAAAAAGCTTATACAGAATTGCCCTTCACCCAGAACCATCACAGCTTTTACACATGTGTAAGAGAGAGTCCTGATGCAAGCAGTCCTGAGCGTCTCCTGAGTCTAGAGAACAGCATATTCATCCTGCACTTCTGCCTTTGGAAATGACAAACGCAGGTACCAAGCAGGGGAAGATGGGGAACAGTTCTGATTTGTTGAAATAGTACCTAGAAAACAGGCTCGATGTCATTATTTCTCTTTCACAAACAACAGAACAAGGGTATGGGATGGGAACGTTGTGTGCCTAAGTTCACCTGTCAGCAAAGGTGGAGAAAGAAATACCACAGAAATCTTGAGCCCAAATGAATGCATAGTTGAGACCAGTTCTCCTCGTAAATCTCTTGGTGGTCTTTGGTTACAAATAATTTCTGTATATCGTAGAAGCAGGTATGAAAGCGTTTTCAGGTCTGCTTATGTGTCAGTGAAACGGAGGGCTCTAGAGCTTTCTCATCCTGTCAAAAGTTTTCCCACTGACTGTCAGATGTCACCTGAGGTGGTATTCTGCTTTCTGTGAGCAGAATGGCTCTTGTCACTACTTTTGACACAGTCCAGTGAACATTATTGTGGCCGTTTACAAAAACAGCAATGCAGACCACTGTACTGCATTTTTAGATATTATAATGGTGCCATAAAGGGCCAGCTAAGACTGCAACTCTGAATTTCATTCCCAGCAAGCAAAACACAGATTTTGGAAAAAAAAAAATGCTTCAGTGTTTTCCTTAGGTTTACATGACTGCCTTTACTGAATAGTCATAAAGCCAGATGTGCAGCAATGTGAGCATTAAAGAACTCCCATAAAGGTGAAGGCATATAATCACAAATATAAGTTAAAGCTTTAATTCTATTTTTCTTTCTGTTATTTATCAGTCTTAAAGCATCTACAATTCAGTAAAAACATATAAAAAAGAAACCCCAAAAATTTAAATATGCATTCAAGGTCATTTATTGTGATATAAAGAAGTTTGTTTAAACTGGAACTCAATAAAACTAGACATTGCAAGCCCAGGCAGAAGAATTTTGCAACAAACAATTTAGGACAGGGAAAAATACAGGACCTATTTTTATCGAAAGGGTTTTAGCAAGCACAACAAATTGTTCAATGTCAAGATGAACTTGGGCCTCAAAAAGAGATTTGTCCAGAAGCAACTTAAGCCAAGCAAAGCAGACAGCAGGTTAGCTGCGAAAAGCTACAGAATCACTGTTTCAAATTGTGTCGGCAGCTGTGACAGACAGCCACAATTGCCATTCTCAAACCGCTGACAAGGTAGAGGGTTTTCATAGATCCTGCACTACTCTCAAAAAGTGATGACTGGGTCCACAGCATATGTTTTGTTTCATTTCTTGTGGCAATAACCCCTGCCTTGAGCTAGTGTTTAAACAGATTATTGTAATGTGCTTTACAGTCTGGGGCCCTTCCGAATCTGAGAGCAGTGCAAAATGCTCTCACCTTTTTGCCGTGAAGCTTTGTAGTACGGACACTTCACACAAGCATCATATGCATTTCAGAAGATTCTACCAAGATTTTGAGTGAAATTTACACTGTTAACTGTAAATTATGAGTACCTTAATAGTTTGAGACCTAGGGTTTTTTTCCCCCTCTCCTTCAGCCACAATTAAGATCTCAGCAGAGCAAAAGCAATGTAATGAAAGGCAAGTGGAAATTAGAGGCAAGTACTATTCAGACAAAAAAAAATTATTTGGAACTCAGTTTTTCAGAAATCAGAATGCTGGAGGGCTAAAAAAAACCCCGAACAAACACAAACCAAAAACTATTTCTCCTCTGCTTTTCCCTCAGACAGTTGAAAAGGGAGTAATTTGAAGACCGAGCTGTATTTAATGATATATTTCTTTTGTTATGATTTTGTGGTCTTCAGATAACTTATAAGACACAAGATGCAGAGCAAGACACAAAAAGAAATATATGTATATGAAATACATAGCAATAATAATATTGAATATATATGCGTATATTGCTAATATGGTCAGATTTTAAGCTGTTCTATTAATAACTGTTTATTAGTCCCATTCCAAAGACTCTACCAATCTAGTATTGGAAACATCACTACTGTGATGTGTCCAAATATTACAATGTCTCATTATGGAGGAAAGATACAAGTCCCAGTTTATCCATTAGTATTTTAAACTTTAGAGATAGAAAAGATACATAGGTGGATTTTAAACTTGTCGGGATGCTAGACCACATATTGGATAACAGTAATTGAGTATAAGAGTAATTAGAATAACACCCATCTACTTTCGCCGGAATTTTTGCATTATGAATAGCTATTTCCTATAAAAAAAACAACATTGAACATTAACTGGTGAAATATTACATATTCAATGCATCTGCTTTTTTTGAGAAAACTTGGTGTTGTTGCAGGTCTTCTGACTGTGTCTCTTCCTACCAGATCTATTGGATGTCACCTTCTTAATGTTACAGGGGAAAAACAATGAGGTAAAAAAGTGTATACATAAAGTGAATTTATAGCTAAAATTTATTTAGGAATGTATCTAGCAAGAGGTAGAATATATTCAGTGGAAGGAAAAAAAAAAAAAAAAAGGAAAACGCATTTAGGGAAGAAAAAACAGTCCTTAGAGAGTAAAGGGGAGAGAAAACTTGGCCAAAAACAGAAAAAAAAAAAAAGTGATAGTAGAGGCTTGAAGAACTGAAAGGTTTCAAATTACCCTCTTGCCAATCCATCACTGGTGCAATCTTTGACAATTAATTGTTTGGAAACTGCTGAGTTAGACTGAACCAACCAAAGACTCCCTGACCTAGACCAATGTGATGTGAGTATCAGCAGAAGCAGAAAATGGGCTGGTTGGGAATCAGAATCTGCCTATCTAGTCTTCAAATCAACATAATTTTTCTTTCTGTCATTTACATATGCTTTATCCTTAATTTTAATGCACTTCTTGGTATTTGGAAGCCTTCATTATACTCTAAGGATATGTTAATATTACATCTTATGGTTTCATAGCTATCATTCAGGCCACTTGGAAGAATTGTTCATTAGGCATCATGGAGAGAACTTCTGGAGATCTAAGTGGCAAGCTGTCATGTTGCAGTGAAAGTAGTTAAAAAAAGCCCATTAACTAGGTCAGCCCCAGAAAATCAGTTGTAGTACAGTGCTTGTTACAAACAGCAAAATTATTTTTTGCAGTCTTTAATTGAATATGGAGCAATCAGAATTAACTCCATGATGAACATGACAAATTATTAATGGCTTTATTGCACTATGGTTCAAACTTCACTAAATATACTTCAGCTAAGATTTTCTGTTTTTCTGTTTTGAATCTGTGAGGACATCAACGTATTTTATACTTTCTAAGACTGGTGTATAGGTAAGTAGGACTTTTAGTTAAGAACATTGACATTGGTTATCTACATAATACAGATGTTTTTCGAACACTGGTGTGAATTGTCAGCCCTGCTAAACAACCTGATTTCTTAAAATAAAAATCACTCCCAAAATCGCAAGCTTTTGTTACATTTAAAAATAAAATTGGGGGCATCCATCACCTAAATTAATGTAATAACATTCCAGTATGATATTCTTTAAAAACTGTTTCCTGACAATTCCAGTACAGGAATAAGTTA
The DNA here is from genome assembly GCA_027574665.1 of Rhynochetos jubatus. Classification (NCBI taxonomy): domain Eukaryota; kingdom Metazoa; phylum Chordata; class Aves; order Eurypygiformes; family Rhynochetidae; genus Rhynochetos; species Rhynochetos jubatus. The sequence goes on from CM050649.1 coordinate 59,733,886, forward strand.
TGTAATACAAGTCGTATTTCACAAAAATCTTCTAAAACGTAAGCAGTGTGGAGTAAGTCAGTGGCCAAATTAGCAGAGGTGGGGGGTGGGTTGTGGGGAACCACATTATTTAAATACACCTTTATGACATTCATTCTAATTCTGTTTAATATTTATCTAGTGGGATACCTTTTACCCATCACTGGGTATTTATGGTGCAGTTAGTTGTCTGAACTATTTTTATAATGAGAGAGAAACATTAAACCTCTACCACAGAATGAGAGAAATTTCCTAGAAATGCCCATTTCTGTCTGATGACTGAGAATCCAGATGGTTAGCCCAGGTACTACATTTTCTACTTTATGGGTATTTGAAAACTGGTGAAATGAATCCCACCACTTATACCGTGACCGAACTTATACTGACCACTTATACTGTGACCGAACCCTCGCTGTCTCTCTGTTGCAATCAAAATCATATAGATACTGAAAACTTTTCAAGAGCTTGACTAATCTTCAAATTGTTCACCGTGTTTCTTCAGTACCTTGCACAATGAGACTATAAGAACACAAGTGAATGAGACATACTTACCTGATTAGAGTTTCACATATACATAGGAATATGCTCAGCTTTGTGCCAGAAAAACAAATTGATAATGCTGGGGGGAAAAAAAGCTTATTGCAGACACTTAATAGCCTATATGGAAAGCTAATGTTCTTTTGATTGAAATGAATCAAAAACAATGTTGTGGATGTATGCCATTTTACCTATTAGAGCTGTTGCATAACCTCTCTGCTTCAGGAGTTTGGAAAAGGTTATTTCTTCTGAAGGAAGTCCCCCAGAAGAGGCAGAAAATAAGAAGACACCAACTCGTGAGAAGGCAGCCATTCCTAAATACAATGAAAATGAATGAGATTTGGGTAACATACTGAAACAATTTCCATTCATTATTTCTGCATGCACCTTTTTGTTTTAGGGTATCACTTAGATGATGTATTTCTACCAGAGACTAAATGTTGCAAGTGGCAGATATAATCATCTGTTTAGATGATCAAGGTCTTTTCTGTACTGACACCAGAAAGGAGCAGAGAAAATATTCTCTGCTTATAACTGTAGGGCCAGCCATCACAAACAGCTGCAGCCCCTTCTGTAGATGTTCTAAGGTGTAACATATCTGAGAGATGTTGAGTTTGCTTTTTTTTTTTTTTTTGTACATGGGGAAGGAATGCAGCTGAGCACTAAGCAACATCACTCCCATGGTCTGCTCTCATAACTTCCACTTTCCTCATACGTGGTTTTCTACAAGCCTTTAAGGTTACTTGAGAGAAGGCAGTTGAAATAGGGCAGTGTTACAGCTGGGCATGTAAATATCATGACATCAAAAAGAGCAAGAGGGAGCCTGATTCTGGAAACAGTGTCTGGGGTACTTGGCTTTGATGAGACCAGTGCCCTGATGGCATGAAAACACATAATTCCATGCACACAGATTGTATTAAAGCAGCATCAGTTATCAGCTAACAAGACAACATCTAAATAAGGCACAGTAATTTCTGCATACTGAGAGTCTGAGGAACACAAACTTGAGCTTATAAACAACTCTCAGGATGAGGAATTTGAGAGCTCAGGTTCATGAAAATTAGATTACTAGGATTCCAGATGAGAGCTGGCTCCGAGTACAGACAGACAGAACACAGAATATCTATGCAAATCTGTATCTCCAGGAAGTCTGAATTATGCAACTGGATGATTACAGTGCCTAAGTTATATGACTGATGTAGACAACCAGAATCTCCCCTCAGGTATCCCTTGTGGTTAGATGAGAAAAAGACTTGTTAGGCTGGTTTGTTAAAGAGAGCTTAACCTACTCTTCAAATGTTGTCTTCAGTTTTTCACCCCAGCTAGCTTTATTGATCAACAGATTACATAGATTTAGTCATCTATACATATCTATATTTATTTATGTTTATTTTTATGTACTTCAATCTCTTGTAACTGAAATCAATGTAATTCCATTAAGTTACCAGAATGAAAGTATAGAACTATGACTTTTTTTAGATCATTACCTTCACCTGAGTTTGTGTCTCATCAAATACTGCATTTTGGAATATTTTTCTTCAGCTCTATTAGCAAGAATTTTAAACTTCTAAAATTTTTTTCCACATCATGTTTTTAATATCTTCTATAATAATCCTTCACTAGTTCTTCACTGATTTTTGGAAGTAGCCCACATTTAGCAATTTTATAACTTAATTAAAACAAAGTTAAATTTTTGCACCTACATGGAAATTATTAGGTATGACTGAGAGCACATCAGTTAAGAGAAAAAAAATCAGTTCAAATATCAATTTTTCAGAAATAAGAACAGAGATCGCAATGGAAAGTGACCTGTAGCTTTACCTACAGTAAATATTAATAGCCATATAGCTGTAACAGGTATATAAAATTTCCCTGTGCAGCTGAATGTAGCGGAAAATTTAGCAAGTTATATTAGCTGGCACTTTTGCAGAAGCTTGTTACTTGATTTGAATGAGCACAAACGTATCAAGTAGGCTCCAGAGTCTTGCTTTGCTTTCATTCCCAGAAGCAAGGACAGGATGTTTTATCACTAATGAACAAGTGATCTGATTAATGTATAATGATCCTTGCTAAAAATGATGTTAAGGGAATGTTAAAGTTTCATGGCTAAGCACTGAGAGACTCAGTCCCAGCACACTAAAATAAACAGACTGAATCTTCACTGACTCCAATGGGCTTTGGATCAGGTACTTCAAAAGTAAGAGAAGTTGTTAAATGCATGTATTCATAGGATACTTAACACTGTGTATGGGTAGATATGGAACAAAGATACTTAGAATGAAGGGACTTCTTTGCTTTCTTCTTCCTGGTTTTAAGGGCTGCTGGAATACTTTAATGAACTGTCCTGTCCCCTCCCCGTCCCCCCCATCCGTCCCCCCCCACCCTCCGCCAAAAATACCCAAACCAACAACAATTTGTCTAAACCAAAAGGTTTTGTAGAAACAGAAATGCCTGAGAAGAAAATTTAAACTGGATTCTTCCATTATGTCTTTCTAGATGCATGTCTATGGTGACCAACACGCAATCTGCCCACCACCAGCCTGGGAGCAGCCTGAATGCAGCTGAGGAGACAGCAAAGAGCCCAGGGTCATTCTGACAGGAGAGGAAGTCAATGGAATTTGTCTGCTCTTTACCCTAAATAACCACAATCAGATTTTTTTCTCAGTATTTTAAAATAAACCTTTTCGCAATAAAAAAGCTTTATTTTTGTGTTAACTCTTCAGAAATGTAATTTTTTTATACATATATGGTAAATTTCAAATGTTGACCAACTGCTGAGCTTGATTAGTCACTGAAATGATTATATAATCCAGTAATGATAAAGATAACAAGAAAGATCAGAGGGAAAAAATGCATACAATTTACTGCAAATAAAATTTTTTATTTATATGTAAATAAAGTAATGGGGTTTTACCTGATCTGATAGGGTATCGCCCTGTCAGGAAAGCTGCCCTGCTTGGAGTACAAAGTGGGGATGCTGCTATGTGCTGAGTAAGTGTCACTCCTTTCTCTGAAAGCCTGTCAATATTAGGGGTTCTAGAAAAGCATAAGCATGAAAAAAAAAAAAAGAAGAAAACACAAAAAGATGATTATTTGGAAAGGTGCATGGTGAGATTGAGGCATCCGAGGCAAAAACTATCAGGAAAATCAAGTTAAGACTTACTGTTTGTAAATTATCAAAACCTCAGGGGTCTTGCAATTCTAAATATTATTGTGTCAAATATTTTTACATTAGGTGTCAACACTGAACTGACACACAGTGGCATTGTGCCAAAAATCTTTTTCCCCACTTCCATCTACCCTTCATGGCCCATACTAAACTGTGACACCTGGATGTACTGTATTGCAGACCTTTATAATACTTCACCCAGAAATGTAACTTTGCTACTTGCATGACCTTTCTGCTTCGGCAATGGGGAGAGGAGAGACTGAATAAAGGTTTTACTTCCTTACTCCTTACTTGGTGTCACTTCTGTCTTTCCTCAGCAAAAGTTTTTTGGGGTAGGGGTAATGTGTGGTGGTATCAGTTATTAGGGGAGATTCAGACTTTGTGTTAGACTCTATATTAATGATGTTTACATGTCTGACATAACTATGTCTGCAATATTAGACCCAGGAGCACATCCACATTTCTGTATCTGTATAGGAAACTTGGGTGTTACCTGGCTCATCACACAGATAAAAATTTGCTCCTGCAAGAAGAAATCCCATGCCTTTGGTTCTACAGAAAATAAAATAGGAATGCAGACTAGCCAGGAGATGCAGCTTGCTCTAATAGGTCCCTGACCTAGGAGATTAATGACTGCGACCTCGAGGCAGACCAGTGCTCCCATCATCTAAGTCTGAACAGTCAGAAACAATTTTCCAACAGAATATTTTGTTAGCTATAACATCACATACTGATAACAAGTGTTATGGTGAAACTTCTTCATACTCCCAAAGTCTAATTCTGAATTCTCACATTAGAGAAGATGGATTTTGGAGCAGCTCTGGTCCTTGTGGAATAAGTGGTCCAAGCATCAGTGTTGTATATACGCTTTTCCTGTTTAAAACGAGAAGCTGTAACTTGAGGGGTTTTTTGAGTCTGAGTTACAAGGAGTTTTTACTCCTAACTACGTCAGCAGGACCAAGAATATTTAACATTTGACAGGATGGTGGTTTTAGTCTTAATGTTTTATTTTGTTTACATAAGCATCATACCTAATCTGGTAGTAAGTATTATAGTGGGGACCACTGCCGCATTACTCAGGTATATTAACATTTATTTTAAAGAGTTACTGACTACAGCATGAAGATAAATGAAGAAAAAACCAATTTCTTTTCCCCAATTGATTGGTGATATGGTTCTCTCAAATCACGAGTGCTTCAAAACATGCTTAATACATAGTATTTACATCATACATACTTTAAAAGAAAATTGATGATTATACTTTGCCTCTCTAGACCTACCCTTATTTGGTCAGTTGCTCAATTCTCTTTTTATGACGCAACTTTTCAGTGGGATAAATACATCACATAAGTCTTCTTTTCTTACTAAGAAAAGAAAACCAGGAGAGAATATTCTATTCTCTGGAGAGTTTATTAACTGGTTACTTATAAAGAACCCAATAAGATCTCTGAATGTTTTGGGGGTTTTAACTTTACAAATCCATATAAAAACTAAAATATAAAGCCATGACTCCTCCAGATGTATCAACATACCTTAAGGTTCTGTTCCCGTAACATCCCAGGTCTCCAATACCAAGATCATCAGCCATCAGTAAAATGAAATTGGGATTTGAAGCACTGTGTGTTTTGACACTGTTTATGGCACACTGCCAAATTATTAGAAATAAAAGGAATCTCATCTTCTTCCTAGTGTGTAAGAACAGGTGGAAAACATAATAGATAGACTATTCTTTTTAATTTGACTGTTGATGTAATCTATTCTTATTATTGCCCTGGAGTGCATAGTAGAAAGAAAATTAGATTGTATATTTGGCTTTTCTTTTTCAAGAGGATTTTTTTAAACATTATTTTCCCTCTCATATTCCTTACAGAAAAAGATGCAACTTTTGATATACAGCTAATTTTTTTCTTCCACCCCTTTACATAGATGAAGCCTTTAAATAAAGATGAACAGTTACAAACTCAGTGACAATACTTTTGCATACACAGATGCACTATACAGCAATAAATCATCAGAGCAAAGACACTTTTTGTTGTATGTATAAATATGATTTGAGGAACACAGAAACATTTAGGACCAAAATTTTCAAGGTTCATTGCAGGAAAAAATGCCATCAATTCTGTTACTGAGGTTAATGACTGAATTTCTCTTTAACAAGGGAAAAAAACCCCAACAAACCCTATCTTGAGTTTCTTGACAGAAATAAGTATTATGGAAAAGGGTGTGAAGAGATGCATCATCCAATTATTGAAAGGAATGTTTTAGAAAAAGCTCTTCACAAATGTTTAAAATATCAGGGCCTATAGCAAAATTATGTCAAAATATTTGATATCGTATCACAATGTTCTACAAACAATGCTCATAGTATATCCAACCATATAAATAGGGACCTGTTATATCTCTGTTTTAAACTCCACTATGCTCTGGCTGAAAATGAATGCCTGTCAGCTGTGATGGACCGTGCCAGGTGTACACAGCAAAAAAGAACAGAAAGTCTCTCTCCATTTTGCCCCTAGTAATGTTCCCATCTTTTCTGGATGCAGTCAGCCTTTTCCAAATGCAGATGAGGCATGAGTCACACCTGCACTCTCGATTATGCTGGGATAAGAAGGAAAGCAGAGGAAACCAGAGTGAGGTAGAAATTTGAAGTGAAGGAGTAGGAAAAGGAACTAGAAATAAGAATTTCCAGAGAGAATGAGACAGCAGGTCAAGAAAGAAAGAAAAAAAATCATAAATCCATGCGTTATGATAGATAAAAGTAACTGCAGAGAAGATAAAGAAGCCAGAACTGGAAGAGCTGGTACAAAGGGACTAGATATCAAGGGAGACAGATTCATAAATCAGTGAGGTGTGGTGGGTAGGGATAGCTGTAGAGAAGACGAAGTAGCCAGAACCAGAAGAGCTTTCACTGACTTGAATAAAGAGCAAGAAAGGAATCTTGAGACCTAGCTGGGATGAGAATTGCAGGTTGAAATGAGGAGAATTGGCAGAGAATTGGTTTAAGAAAACTGGAAGTAGTATGACAGTAGATACAAAAACAAATTGCAGATAAAAGGTGAGAGATCTGGGAGTGTCTGTGATGAAAGAGTTGAGCAGTTATGATTAAGGCAGAACTGATTGTAAATAGCCTAGGCAGATAAGACTTGCGACTGACACAAGTGAGAAGAGATCAAAATAGTGGGGATCAACCAACACAAGCTGGAACTTCTGATTCCCAACCTTCATTACTGCCAATCTGTCAGAAAGCATAGATGCAAAGGGGATTTTAACTATTTTAGTGCTTGTTCACATACAGATAAAACACCAGTAAGTATGTCAGCAGTTTTTTACTGCTTAATGTACACTTTATAACCCATTGACCTCATTTTCATGACAACATTTCTGGTTTAGACTTCAGCTGAGAACATCTAAAGATCCCAGACTTACCACTGTGGCAACATATCATTAGTGTTTTACTCCATGTGTAGCAATCTGCTTAGTTTCAGACATGGAAAATACATACACAAACATTAAGACTAAAACAGTCTGCTTGATGGGATGCATCTAACCAACCCTTCATCAAATTACCATACTAATGAAGCTGTGTAGCACCTGACACAGTTCAGACTTTTAATCTGTGCAGTAGATTAACCTTTCTTCCCTGAAAGGATAAAGAAGCGCAAATTGCTTCCCACACACTGCAAGAAAACAACTAACACACTGACCCCACAGGATAGGAACAACCTGCTGACATATCTTATGTTCCTACTCCCCTGTTCAGACTGCGAGGGTGTCAAGGCCATTGGTAACAGAGACATTGAAAAGGGTCGTATATATATATTGGTGACATTATATATCAACTCGAATAGATGCTCACGGGACCTGCACATTTATGATGTCACAGAATTCCCAAGTGCCCTCAGTTTTGCTGTAGGCTTCACATAGTCTAAATAACACCAAGAAATATGTACTCCTACCCCTAGAGGTGATTCTCCCCCTCTGCTCTGCTTTTGTGAGACCCCACCTGGAGTACTGCATCCAGCTCTGGAGCCCTCAACATAAGAATATAGACTGGTTGGAGAGAGTTCAGAGGAGGCCACGAAGATGCTCAGAGGGCTGGACCACCTCTCTTATGCAGAAAGGCTGAAAGAATTGGGCTTGTTCAGCCTAGAGAACATTGGGCTTGTTCAGCCTGGATTCTCATTTTGCAAATCAACAAAAAATGTTATTGAAGGATTTCTCTGATACAACATTGCTGGATACTCCTCCACTCTGAAGGAGTATCTGTAGACACTCTCACATGTTGGACAATTTGCCTCAACCTGGTATCACGTCCCTAAATGAAATCAACGAGAAACGGGGAAAAAAAAAAAAAAGGCCAACAACTCTGATTTCTCTGGTGTACTCTCTCTGCAGCAGACTTTCACACATCTTGAAGGGATGTGTTTCGAAAGCAAGAAAAATTGGATAGATGAAATTGAGTGGAATGGACGACAGCAAGAAATTTGGAAGAGTAAAAAGCAAAGGATATGAGAAGAATGAAGTGCTGAGAACGGTGAGTCTTATCTCTGTCACACCAAGGTTTTTAACAGTGAAAAGACAGGTGTGTGCAGATCTAACATGAAAATGATTACATCAAATCAGATGAAGCTTACACTTAACCTAGTATTTGGTCTCCAACAGCAGAGACTAAAATCTTATGTTTTAGATTCAGGTAGCAACATTATTCCTTAATTTAATGGAGGACACAAATGTGATTTTTAATCCCCGCTTTACTTTCCCTGTGATATAGTAGGACTAATAATATCTTCTTTCTTCCCAAGGTGGCCACTAAGTTGAATAGATTTAATAGGTGCTTAATTTCCAACAAGAGCCATATAAGAATTTGGTTCTCACACATGTTATTTTAAACTACAATACTTTAATTATTGTATATGAACCTATACACAACCATAGCTACACAGATGCGTCGATACACACATCTGCACATGTGGGTACAGATACACACACATATCCTACTTATTCTACATATCTTCAAATTACATTTTTGGGAATCTAAGATACATTTTCTATTATTTGCATTAAAACAAATTAAGTATAAATGTATAAGAACAAATGGACAAAAATAAATAATAGATACAATCCACTATTTGTTGAAATTTCATATGGATTTACCAATCATTTTAATTTTTATTTTTCTGCATTAAAAAATATTGGCAGATCATACAAAAGCTGATGGTTGTTATTTCCCCACCCCTCAGGATAATTGGCTTAAGATATGGCTAGTTTTTTCATCCTTATCCTGATCACTAAAGACACATGCATGTCTTACAAGAACGATGATACAAAACTCTTTTAAACCCCTCTTCCCAACTGAATCGTCGCAGCTTTTTTTATTCAGTTTGATTAAGCAATTTATCTCTAAATTACTTTTAATGCAACAGAACCCTTTGAGAAAATGATTGATATACTTTATCCTTGAAGGTATAGTATTTTCTGATGAAATCAGCAACATTTAAAGATATTCACCTCATTAAAAAATGCTGTGCTATGCGTAAGCAGTATGAAAATAAAAATAAAAACATTTCCCTTGCTTAAATGAATGCCAAAACTCCACAAATTTCCCTAAGAGTCATAAAATAATGCTGTAAATAAACAAGACAAACCTTTCTCCATAAGATTCTGCAAAGACAAAATTCCTCAGCTTCATGAGAAACAAAAAAGTATTTACTTAATTGTAACAAATGGTAAAGTAATATTATTCACTACTAATAATTTTCTGATATCAGTTTAACATTTTTTCAAAACTCTCTATTTTTAAAAATTATTTAATTCTTATTATTTACACATCTGTCATATCTGTTGCATCTTTTATGTCATATGACTGCAAAGAGAGAAATAAAACCAGATTCATAGACTCACAGAGTGTGAGGGGTTGGAAGGGACCTCTGGAGATCATCTAGTTCAACCTCCCTGCCAGAGCAGGATCACCTAGAGCAGATCACACAGGAACAAGTCCAGGTGCCTTTTGGCCTGCTCCTAATACTAATTCATCTCAATAAACAAATGTTTCTTTGCATTTGCAACAAGCTAAAACCATGCAAAAGTCACTTACGGCATCCTAACTGATCACTGGTAACTCAATCTCAGTAATATGATTGCTTCTAATTTTTTTTTTTTACTCTAAACTCACTATTTCTTAAAGCTGATTTTTCAGTATTTTGTTATTTCTCCTTCTCCCTGGTAAGACACCTTCTCAGAATCCTCTGAAGTCCTCAGAGCCAGATGTCCTCCACCAGTGCAGGCACATTTGACATGCTTATTAGTTGTTGGGTTGTTTTGGTTTTTTGGTGGTGTTGTGGGTTTTTTTTTTGTTTTTTTTTTTTTTGAAGACCCTAAGTGTCAGGAATCTTTAATAATAACTATTAGTTAGGCACTTCAGATTGAGTGCCAGATTAGGATGACTATTTGCTTCCCAGGTTGGAACTGATATGTATTCAGCCTTCTCACGGTGTAAGCAAAAAGGGCTGGGTCTGTCTGTATCTGTAAACTGATATCTGTGTCTATAAAAAAGACAGAATTGCTTTTCTGAACAGTACCATTAGATTTCAATATGCATCTGCAGGCAACTATGTACATAAATGAAAATCTGTATTTAATGTATTAAAAGTTGTCTCATTCTAAGACAGAAATTTCACTGAATGTGTGCTGGGAAAAACACCAGGAACAAATAATCATGTTTCTTGCTCAAGCATGATTAAGTAGTGGGTCTGAATCAAATAGAGATGAAGCTACACAGCCTCTATTAAATATAAGTTTCATTTTAAAATGGTCTTTCAAGAAATTTCTAGTTTCATCTCAACTAAATTACAGTATTTAATGGCAGCATTAATAAATAATAAGCATTATTTCTGGTACTGAATTATAACCTGAATGGAAGATTAACTGTTGTGACAGAACATTATTTTATTTGTAATAAATAACCTGTATAATTACATATACATATTAAAGCATATACTCTTTTCCATGATAACTGTTTCACAATATTCCTTGTGTTAGTCAAATGCTCATTAGAAATTTCATTTTGAATACGGGTTCTGGTCAGTAATATAACAAGAGAATCACAGTATAATACAGATAGTAAGCCCATTTGCCAGTTATGCACCATTTTAAGAGAGAAAAATTTTTGTTGTAAAAAAGAAAAAAGCTAAACGAGTAACTACTACTGACTGTGTCATGTCACCTCCTGGAAACCAGAGACAAGTGTTCTAAACAAGAAAAAAATATTTCAGTTTCAATAATTGCACATTACTAAAATATGTGAACATGTATGAAGGATGCAACTCTGTTCTATCTTTACAGTTCACAACTTCACAGGGATTTTAGGTCTGTATCTCTCTGTGTACATCTTGTGTTTAGTGTAAATATATAATAAATTACCATTAGACGTTGATGGAACAGAGAAGAGATGTTGATGAGAGAGATGAGAAAGCTTTGTTTCCAAAACCCGTATCAACTTCAGTAAATATTATATGACGCTTACTGACAACATTTTTAAAGCTGTTGACATATGCTATTATTAAGTATCTGTTTTAGTGTGCATGCCCATCGGAATAAGAACTTTATAATGCTCTAGTAACCAATGTAATATGACACTTGCTTACACATTTTGAGGGCTTAGCTAAACTTATCCATGATATCTAGCTTAATTAATAGTTTTGAAAGCTGTTGATTCAGGAGGGTTTTTAATGTACCAGACCTAGATGATGTGTGAAATTACTATTTTTGATACTGCCTTTTTCAAGAGTGTCAAATGGATATGAGGAAGAAGAACTTATGTGACTACAATTTTGTACTTCTGTTTTGTGATAAGCGAGCAGATAAAGACTGTACAGCTCTGCAAGACTGTGAGTCTTACACATGGAATTAACAGAAGAGTCGGTTTATGTCTATTTGAATTGCACCAATGTATAAACCATAGCTTCATCTCATTGACTGGCTACAGTCTCTTCACCTTCACCCAATTACTGCTGAACTAGTCTATTCCAAGTTTCCATTCATATTCAAAGTAATATTCCACAAAATGTTTAAAAAGGAAAAAAAGTCAAATGACACATAAGATTGGACTAGGACACTAAACTCCACCAATACACTGCCTTCACAGGGATGGTGCAATCTTAAGATTGGCATACAAGTCCTGCTGTAAGTCTTTTGAAGGACAGTAGGACAAATGGCCAACCACTTAACACTAGATTTTAATTTCATTCAATTTGAAAGCAGTTTCTAAGCATTCTTCACTAAAAATGGTGGTCTTCAAATGTCTATCAGAGGAAAACATGAAACCTAACCAGGAAAAAAAAAAAAAAAAAAAGGAAAACCCCATCTTTCTCCCCTGACTTACTCACTGGCATCCTCTGGAGTCTGTCACATTCAAAGCTTTGGATTTTATAACATAATATTCCTTTACCTACAACAACTTTTCCAGTCAATGTGGTTTACCAGAGAAATTTCACCAAAATGGCCAGTTAATTTTTCTTTGCTACATAAAGCTAGCAAATAGCACATCAATAAAATGATCTGGTATATTATGCTATTTCCAAAAGGATGTTTCATTTAAAGAAAAGAGAAGTTTCATTTGCATTAATTCATTCTCAAAGTGTGGGATTATTATTTTTAAAACAGCTCTATTGTTATTTATACTTGCATTATAATAACACTCAAGGGCTCTCAATGCAGCTGATATTACTAGATACAAAAATTGAGAAAAGGTTGCATTCAGCCAACATAAATTTTACCTGCACAGAAGTTAAATGCCTAGATAGCCCATATCAACTAAGCACTCATGGTGTAAACCAATCCATCTAAATTTATTAATCCTAAAGTTATGCATTTAGTCTGAGCTACTTATCTAGGCTTCCTCTTTAATTAATGGGAAGAGACAGGCACCTTAAGAGGATGATTCATCTCTTCTTAAGATTGATGTAATGAAATGTTGGAAGCGATGCTCATGGTCTTTTTCCACAGAATAGAATGAAAGCCTAAACACCTAGTTTAGACTAGACGTACATAAAAGGAATAAAGTTACATGAAATAACTTCCACCTTGATGTTGGGCTGCCTGTGTGCGCTTAGCATAAAATATGAACAAAGAACTTTGTGTAATAAACAACCATTACATTTTTCATTTACTATAACGTGCTCTACAAACCTTCATGTTGTAATGGTTTCTCACTCTGTCAGTAATCCCACTGAAATCTGAGAATTAGGAACAACTCTTCATGAGTTTTAGTTGCAAAATTTTGCTCTACAGAACGCAGGTAATTATTTTTTCTTTCAAGACTGTAGAGCAATCTGATGAATATTCCATCTTAAATATTTTATCCTCTCATTACTCTCAAACAAAATATATTTGATATAAAAGTGATTATATCCAACAGCAAGGATTATTTTATAGGAATACTGGTAATTCTATGATTGAAGGCAGCTGTAGCCAACCCTATATTTAGGTTACAATCACAAGTCTGATCAGACAAATAAACTTTATCTCTGCAGAGTTCAGACAGAATAGAAATTACATTCCCCACTGTTACTCAAGACAGATGATATTTCAAGAAAGCTGTTTTCAGAGGTGACCAACTGTCTGTGAGCTCAGCCTGGCTGAGGTTCACAGCCTACTCCCTGCTGCCCTCTAGCCTAAGGGCTTGTGCTGGGTTCAGTCAGGAAAGGGTTAACTCCCTTTACTCTGGTTGCCAGGGAACTCTGTTGCTGGACAGTAAGTGAAAACATTGATAAGGCCTCAGCTGGTGCTGGGGATGGCTTGTACTGAACTCAAGGTCTTTTGTCCGCTTCGGATACTGTAGCTGACCCAGACTAACCAAGGAAGTATTTCATCCCATAGTCCGTCATGTTCCGGTCTCTTTGGGTGGGGAAGAGGGTCCGGTAGCCATTACTCTTCCCTTCTCTCTCTCTCCCTTGCTCGTCTCTCCGGGCACTTGCCCACCCTCCTGCGTTAGCTGCTTTGCTAACTCCTGTGCTGGCTCATTCGTGTGGGAGCTGGTGGATTGTTTTGACTTTTCTGGCCGTGTTATCAGTGATAAGGTTTGCTCGGAATCTGCTGCGTAGGCTCCCGGGCTCCGGCCTTCAGGCCGCGGCTCTCGGGCTGCGATCGCTCTGGGGCTGTGGTTCTCTGGCTCTCAGGGTCTGATTTTCATCCCTCAACATCTGGGTGTGCATTGGTCAGTGGATGGTGGGGAATTGTATCCTATTGTATCATATTGTATATATTGTACTATATGTTTCATTTTCTACTATTTTAATTATTTAGTATTAGTAGTACCTGTATATATTGATTTAGATTTAATTAGTAAATAGTTCTTATCTCAATTTTACAAGCTTCCTTATTTCTTTTTCCTCCGATTCTTCCCCTCCACTGGAGGAGGGGAGGGGGATTTGTGAGAGCGGCTTCGTGGTATTTTGCTAGCCAGAGTTAAACCACGACAGGGCTACACACACAGAAGGCAATCAAAACAGCCTGTGACTCGTCAGTCATTACTAGATCCTATTGCTTTCTTTCATAAGGTCCTTGTCACAGAAGAAAAAACACTTTAGCTCCTGACACATGACAAGAACAAGCCTGTTGATGGGCATGGGCACTGTTCAGCGATTCGCGTGAATAGTATACCTTTTGATCATGTCACTGGAATGCACCTACTCACGTGCTCAAGTATCACACATGTTCCCCTGACCCCCATTACACCACCAGGATGCATTCATTCCCATCACAGGACAGTGATGCAGATGCTTGTCATGTCCCATGAGGGGCAGGAGAAGACAGAGTAACAGTGTACTTATCATATGGTATAGATCTAGCCAGATCATTTGACAGATGAAGGGCTGCAGGCAGCCCTCTCATTTGGCCACACAGAGCTGTTCAATCTGTCCCACTATAGAGACTGAGAAAAGCTGTATTAGACAGTGTGTAAACTAAGAGAGAGGAAATGGTTGTGTCTGGACTATTACTTACATCCAACCTTTGCATTGTTTCCCAGAAACACTATTAGAAAGAACATGTATTAAAAAAAGCATTAGAGTATAAGAAAAAATCACGCCTCCCATGTTTATCAAAACAAAATATCACTTGTATCTGTATTTGCATTATCTCAGTTTACCAAGCTACTGAAACCACCACCAGTTTTTCATGGTAATGTATTGGATGCAGGTGTCAATATGCTGAAAGAGTAAATTCCCCAAGTCATTTTGCCCATGACAGCACATAACACCTGGCTTTATTTCAACCCATGAGTCTTCTCACTCCTGTTCCTCCTATTTTCTCCCCCATCTCACCAGGGAAGGGAGGGAAGGAAGTGAGAGCAGAGGTGTGGGTACTTGGCTGATAGCCAGCACCAACCCACCACATTTAAAATTAAAAGGGGTGAATGGATCTAATTGCAAATTACTTTCATTGATTACCATTAGACAAATGTTTCTTTCCTGTGATACAATTAATCCAGACACTAAATGTGAGCCTTCTACCAGGGATAGAAATGGAAAAGCTTTTTAAGCAAAAAAAAATTTGAGATCAGCTGACTTACAGTGTTGCTAGAGTAACAGGAGGCTCACAAAACATAAAAGAATAGTTTCTTCTTCCTCTTCATTTGCACAACTAAGAAATTTAAAATAGACAAGCGTAGCTGCTTATTGAAGACCAAATTCCTTCTCTACAGTTTTTGAAACAAATGAAAATGGTTTTTGTTACTTCTGTCATACAACTAATATCAGGGAATGATATGTCCTCACTCTGCAAAGTAATGAACAGGTGTCATGAAAAATAGCTTGGAATTTTTTTTTTTTACAAAGTTATTTCTAGGAGGAAAAAGAATATCTTAAAGCAAAAGAAGTTCTTTTAAACTGTCAGAATTTGAACATGAAATTATTCTCCTTTACTTTTACACCTAGAAAATTATCCTGTTAGGCATTTACAAGGTAAAACCAAACTACTTCTGTTCTTCTGGGAAGGGAGATATTTTTATTACATTATTTTAAACAAGACTAAAAGATTACCTTCTAAATCCCACCCCCCCACCCCCCTTTTTTTTTTTTAACCTATTGCAAAATTAGAACAAAGACAATAGCATTATCTATTAATAATTTTTTTTTGGTCCCATTTAACATGGTGAAAAAAAAGCTTCAGAGGTATATAGAAAAAACTAGTAAAGGTGGTAAACCATTTTCTAGCCAGCTCTAATGCAGGGATACTCCATCAGTATTCACTGTAAACAATAAAAGTACAGAATAGCTTTAAAATCAAATACAAATATTGGAAAGCAGATGTGGAAACAAAAGGCATGGATCATGAAATTGGGTTTTACAAACCAGAAAAATATTTATCCTGGAAAGAAGACATGTACAATTAGTAAAAGGACTATAAGCTGTGTAGTGGTTATATATCTGTCTGACTGAAATCTCCATAGATCAGAATTTTCTAGAAAATGTGCAAGACAAAGGGCAATAACATTTACAAAATAAGAAATATAAATTTGCCAATTTTTAATCCTAATTCCAAAGATTTAATAATTTACTAATTGCAGTGAGTATACAAAGGAATAGCTGACTTACTCCCCCATGATGGAAAACAAAAATAAATATACCTAGCTTGATGAAATATTTGCGGGAAAGAATTTAAACATCATGGAATTAGGCAATAATTAGAATTAAAGTCTTAAAATGAAGGATATCAGAAATGGCAAATAATTCTAAGACTAAAAATATCTGCCTACTATACAAGAAGAGGCTAAGTCAGTCCTTAAGAGTCTGTCAGAAAAAAAATTATCCCAGTGTAGAAATGCACATATTGTATTACAGTATTACAGGAAAAACAGCAATTTAATTCACAAGGTACCCAGGATCCTTCTGCCATATGTGAGTAGAAAAGTCTTACTCCTTCCCTCCCCATTCCCTCTCCCTCTTTTCCCCTTTCTTTTCTCTAGGTTTGTCTTTCTCTCTTTCATGGAGACTCTAGGAAACCTGCAAATTCTGGCTGTTAAACCAGAACACCATCCTTTTGCACATAGGAGCTAAGAGGCAAAATGACAAAATGAACAAAAATTATCATTAGATCAAGACTATAGTAATTCACTTTATTTTTACTTTATTTTGTATGACATTTCAAGAGGATAAATAAATAGAAAAAGTATTCTAAAATGACTTTTTTTCCATTTTCTTGCAGTACATATTTTCCTGTGGTACACTAGTACTAACTTCCTGTTAGCATTTGAACAGTTTCTCAATAATAGCTCCAGGGGTCTCATTATCTTTTGGCTTGAACTGGAGCATGCTGCAAGTATGTCTGAAATGACAGTATGCTTTTTAATTCTTATCAGAATTCCTTTAAATAAATTTTTAAGAAAGGACATTTTCCTTTGCTCTGTGCCTTTAGGTACGACAACAACTTTATGTTTTTAAAGGATGGATCTGTTCATCAGTGAAAAAGAACCTATCACTCCCTCTGTCCAACATGCATTTTTCAGGACTTACACTTTACCGTTGTTAGTAGAAAACTGCTATAATAGACAACATAGCCTGTTGTCTATTATAATAATTTATATGAACTGGAGACGTGATGCTTCTTACGTATCTCAGAGTAACTTTTGTAAATGGCTAATCCATGTCAACAGCTTCTAATTTTCTTTGTCATGGTTGCCAGCTCTGTTAGCAGTGCAGAATATAAACATAACAAAAAGAAAAAAAAAAGAGGTAGCCTTTAGTTTACTAATTTTGACTTCTAATAAATAAATTTTCTAACACTAGAGATTTCTACAGAAAGCACGTTCACATACACAGCCATACAACCACCAATCTGACTAGTTGAAGACGTCAGAGGAAAACAGGTCTGTCTGAGCTCTGTGCCCTAAGATTTCCATATGAGTATGCCTGATCAACCAATTCTTTAGGGTAGTAGAAAAAAAGATGAGTCCATTTTTACACCATTACCTTTTAATTTAAAACTTTTGTCCAGGATGTAAAAAAATCCAAGATGACAACCACTGTGAACTTGAAGCAGTTCAAACTTTTATGCTCACAGCCCAGAGTGTCACAGCCACAATTCTTGTTAAGCACTTGACAATCTCTCTCAAATGTCTTCCTCCTATTACTCTTCTCACCCTAATTTTATTTCATTCCTCTTCATCTTCAAACTTCCTCTTACACAATCAAGAATTCACCTCACAGATTCTTCTGCAATTCTAATGTTTCTAAACAATGCCTTACCCTATTCCAAATAATTTCCTACTCAAGAATCCCACATTAATGTACCATGATTCTATGAATACCTCTTGAATGCAGCTCCTCGATGCCTCCAATTCTGTTTGCCCAGGTACTGCTATTATCAGTTTCATTCTACCATTACTACTTTTGATGCTGTTGCGTCTCTCTCCTTGCCTCCTCTACACTTTCTCTCCCCACAACATAGGATCTTTCGCCAGCAAGCAGGATACAGTGCTCCCTATTGGCCTCTGTGGCTCTCCTGGTATTAAAACAGCCCCAGCTGCTGGTCTGACAGGGATTTAACAGGACATACAGGTCTGTACTTACTAGAATACACCTAGAGAGAACCCTGAAGGCAGAAGCAAAAATATGCTTGTGAGCAAACAAGGATGTATGGTATCCATATTATTAACGAGTCATTACAAAACTGCATAGCAAATAATATGTGTGGTCAGATTCTCTTCAGTGCTTGTTTTGGTTAAAAAGGCTTCACCTTTTTCATCTTCCTTCTTCTTGTCTCAGCATGTTTGACCAAATGTAGTCTTCCTGTACAAGCCTGGCAGACACAACCTACTCTGAAGTGATGAATTTTTCCTTACTTTTTCTCTTTCTCTATTATTCCTTGCCATCCTATCTCAGTGATTCCTCTTCTAGATACTGTCCCCTCAGTAGCTGTATTTAACCCCAGCTATCAGGTTGGATGTGTATGAGATTACAAAGGAAGACCTTAGATTTATTTAGTATCACTTAAAAAGTTACAGTTACGTGTTGTAGGCTTCCATCTTTGAATCAAACAAATTTTGTCAGATTATATACACTGCACACAAACCAGAGTCACTTCAAATCTCCAAACTTATTTCAGAACCTAACACCCTCCAAAACTATTTAATAATTCATTTCCATTTGATTCCTGAAACAGTGTCTGCAATCAAAATTACATATACTTTTAACATTACTTTTTAAACAACCAGAGCTTAAGTGGTAAGAGAAAAAACACTGCTGCACAGCTGGAAAATTTCTAGTTCAAACACCCTGCTTTCTTTTTGTTCAAAATGCTTTCAAAATTCAAATAAAGCTTATACACCCTTTAACCCATTGCAGGCAGGGAACAACATAATTTGCCACTACGGTTTATACTGTACAGACAAGAGTAGACCGTATTAACATACTTTTTATTTTTTTCTTGCTTATATAAAATATATTGTATGAAGTTAATGAGGGAAAGACAACACTGCAATAGTTATTACTTCTCATAAATGCTAATTTCCTGTCATGAAGAATTTGCTTTGAGCTGGGAAGGAATATGAACTCCAACTATATATGACCTCAATGTTTACAATGAAACTACATATATAAATGACAGACTTCGGGGCAGGAAGGGCATTTTACCTTGCAGCACGGAATTGTTTCAGTTTCTGCCTCCAGTTTGCAAACAAGATGGCTGAGCACTTATTATCAGTAAATGGGTACAAAGTCCAGTCATGTGAACTGAAACAGAAAGGTGGAGGGGAAGAAAGAAGGACAACACTGAAGGAAAGAACTTGCTATACAACGCCAACAATATTTCTTGGTAAGACAACATTTTGCTAGTAGGAAACAATCTCAGCATGTTTTCATAATGCATATATACACATGCACAACCAAGACAATTCTTTTAATTCATTGCTGAATATCTCCTGTCAGCCTTTTCAAGTGCTAGTGACTTTGCGTCATGTTCTTGGAAAACAAGGGCAGTGCCAGAATCTCAGGTACACTCCTGCCTTCTGTACACATAGTAAGGGTTCCTGCAGAATATCTATGTAGCAACTTTTGAGAAACTGCATTAGAACATCTTTTTATGGATAATTTCAGAGCAGTGTTTTTCAAACTTTTTCACTGGAAGCACAGAACTATTTAGAGATTCTGTCTCTATAAATACTGTACACCACAGCCCATCACTATGCATTCTCTTAAAAACTGTCTGTGCTCCCAGAAAAAGACTGCTCCCTGGAACCCTAAGGACCCTAATATGAAAAACCATTTGCTAAACTTTGAAAAGTGCTAGCTAGTTTACATATTATCCTCCTCCTCCTTTCATCCCAATTTATGTATTTTTCACAAGGAAGCTTGATCAGAAAGAGAAAGATGCATGTCCAAAGATGTGTAACAACCAATGCCAGTGAAACTTAACAGAATCCAGCCTGCCATTCTAAATATGAATTTTACTTTTCTTCCAGACACAATATTGACACTAATAATGACCAGAAGAAATCAAACTCAACCAGTGTTTTTGAACAGCTGTCAAATTCAAAGTTTAAATTACATTTTTCTGTGGTTCAAAATATCAGTACAGCTTGTTCAGAGTTATTCTTCCGCATTTCTTTTCCCTCTACTTTAAAATAACATTATACTTAACAACTTTGAAACCAATTTAAATCACCAACCTTTTCTCTGTCTCAAATACAACTAGGAAATGCTAGCTCTAACTTGAACCTTTGGAAGACTCTGCACTTATTGTCTTGCAGTTGTTGAAAACATTAAGTACAAATAAAGACAATTTTAAAAAATCTTGACAACCTCCCTAAAATAAGTACCAGGAGAGTTTTTAATCTCTTTGATTAATCGTAATTTTACATAAACCATATTTTAGAAGGTACTGAGAAAAAATCCTTCATATAGACATAATAAGCAGTATGAGAGAGACAACACGAGATGCAATATCCATTTGCAAAACACAGAAATATTTGTGCTTCACAAAGCTTCTTATGTATATATACTGCAACTCTTCAGAGAGTATAATAATAACTATTTAATTACAATATTTTTTATTAAAATAAATTATTATTAAGCAAGATTAATTCAAAAACTTGTTATGTAAAATAGAAGTAGCGGTAAAAAAAGGGTATGTATGCCAAAATATAGACGGAATGAATGAAAAGACTACTTGTCTGTGCTAATTAAGGTGACAATTGAAGACATTTCATGTGGAAAACCAAAATGCAGCATAAAAAGATCTATCATTCGAACTAAACCAGTAGGCAAAAAATTACGATGTTAATGAGTGAAAAAGCAAACACCCTCCCCTCTCCTACCCAGATCAGAGCACTGAATGAAGACTGAACTGAGGCTTTCTCTTTGTTTGCATTTCTTCTCCATGTTTGTTTAGGAAAAAAAAAAATTAAAGGGTGTTAAAGTGACAATTACTGAATGGCTTCAAAGCATAGTAGGACAGAAAACTGATATGGTAACAGGGAGGCTGCATTTAGGTCATGGGAAACAGGGTACTATCCAGTAATGTGTTCTCCAAAAATACGCAACAGATCTATGTCGTTTAATGCCGTATATTATCTGCTTTGACCAACAGGTGTTTCGGTGGTTTCCTTGTTGCGGTGGGTTTTTGTAAAGGAAATCATAATAGTGCCTGGGAAGAAAAGGAGCTAGATGGATGCATTTACTGGAATCTAGGGGAAGAGCAGAGTTCCAGTGAGGCAGACCTTCTGTCTCAGTTCACCAAACGATCTCTGACAAAGCTTTAAAAGCTTAGGATCAAACTTAATCACACCACTAATTGTTCATCTACCAGGTACAGTACAAAAATCTTTGTAAAAACAAAACATGAGACACTGCTGTCTTAGACTGGCTGAACATTGGTGCACATCTAAAGGGTTACACTTCCATTTAAATCTGCTAATACAAACTTGTATTTAGCAGGATTCAAATTAAATGCACCAATAACAGAGCTGAAAATGGAACAAAGGATAGTTGTTAACTTATTGTAGTAAAACCCAAGAAACTTAGCTAATTTCAGAAGATATTTTTGAATGTCACACATATCCAGAACTAAAATATACAGCTTTGCTGTTCCAAGGGGATTTGTACAAATTGGATTATCGGATGTTAGAACATATTTATTCTGCAACATATATTCCGTGAAAAAAGGTGTTTAAACTTCCTTCATTCTTTGGCTTAGTCAAAATACACCAGTGACAAGTTTCACTCTAAAAATTCTGTAGCCATGTAGTTATCCCTGAAGGTCACAGGAGAATCATTACTCAAAATTGGGCAATCCATGGACTGCAGAGGACTTTCTGCAGTTCTGAGGAAGTTACAATGCCTTTTATGTATGGAACTCAGTGACATGATCTAATTATTTTTTTTTCCATGGTTGTGCTTAACTTAGTTAAGAGTAATACATAGGATTTTAGCTGGAAGAACATATCAACTATGCCACGTAAGGACAAAGACCCACATTTTGTAGTCACTTCCTGGTAAGAGGTGCTACTTTGTATGTTCTAGCACAGTGTTACGGCTTCTCTGGCTAGATACATCTAGACACTCAGACTGCTAGAATCACTGCAAAAACCAGAAAGGTTGTGGTACTGTACAATAACTGGGCTCATAGTACATTTACCCTGGCCATGCAGACATTCTAGGCTGAGTGTCAGCAAGCTCATTTATCTTTGCTTGACTCTTCTGGAAAGATACAAAATTGTAAGGGCAGGCATCCACAAAGTGGGCAGAATGTCTGAGCTCTGGAGATTCAGCTCTCCAGCTTGTTGCAATCTGAGTGGGGAATACACATGTAGAACCTAAAGCTGGAGCATTACAGATCAGTGGCATAGAGAACTTGTGACCCAGAGAATCACAATTCCTTCTCTCTTTGTTCTATCTAAAGATGTAATTACTGCAGCCTTTGAAGAGGCTGAGCTTAGGAGCACAGGACTGAAACAGACCACTGGAAAGATCACTGCATTCAGTTCCACCCTTACTGCTCGCAACCAAGTGATAGATGTCTGGCTCAGGAAGGATGACAGAATGTGTACTCCGCATGGCACTATAAATACATTTCTTTTCCTACAATCTGTAACAATCAAACTGTAGTAAAATGAAAAAAATATAACCGTAACATTCACACGCAAACAAGAAAGCAAGCCAAGAGCATAACCAATATTAGGCTCCTGCAACAACGAGAAGTTAGATAAACAAAGTTGCAAATGATGCTACAAAGCCCCCGTCACACAGGAAAAGCAAAACAAGATACAACACTTCAGATCTCATCTGGGGATTCAATCTCTTCTGCTCTAATCTTTCTGATAGTTTGAGGCTAAATGAGACTCACCCATTAAGCACTTAAGGATTTCAATTACAATGACACTCCTAATCATCTGAACACTTTACCTGTGCTGCCAATATTTTACTGGAAGACCAAAAATAACGTCAAAAAACTAACTCACAAGCCATAGAGGAGATAAAATTATTCTCACTGACTTTAATGGAAACGAAAAAGGCCCTGAAGCATGGCGTTAAAGCTTCATTTCCCAGATTCAGAAACTGTTCATTCTGCTGTATAATCCCATCAATAAATACAGCAATTGACATCTAAATATCTTCGATCCCTTGTTCCCTCATGTGCTCGGTTGGCTTTTCTAGAATTTCACCCCTCATTGCTGCCTAAGAACCTTTTTATAGTGCCTCACCTAAATTTATAGATGACCAACATATATCTTCTTCACATTATTCTCCTGAAGCATAACACATCGTCTTTCTTTCCCTTGTAACTAACCCACTTGTAATTGAGAAATATCAAAATCCAGAAAATAAGTGGCTCTTGTTCCCCTACCTGGTTGGCTGTAAGAAGGCCCATATGATTCTAAAGATTATATACTCCCTTCCAATTTATGTAATCAGTATTACAACTTACCTC
The DNA here is from genome assembly GCA_027574665.1 of Rhynochetos jubatus. Classification (NCBI taxonomy): domain Eukaryota; kingdom Metazoa; phylum Chordata; class Aves; order Eurypygiformes; family Rhynochetidae; genus Rhynochetos; species Rhynochetos jubatus. Next base: position 59,757,533 of record CM050649.1, read on the forward strand.
AGCAGGTGTATGGCATTATTGCATTGTTTTAAGACATAAACTCTGTCTCCCTTTTTGCAACTATAAAAACACACACTGAAACAATAAAATTCACTTAATTCATATTCTTAGGGTGAAAACCTCTTATTTGGTGACATCCAGCACTGAGAGGGGTTTCATTTTCTGAGGGTTTATAGGCTCAACTATATCAACTGTTGTGAACCTCAGCTGATACCCAAATTAAATTACATGAAACTCCAAGTCATTCCAAGTAATTTGTTGCTAATGGTGTGTTTAACAACTGTTCATATAAACCATTGTGAAACCTTTTAAATTACTGGGTTTATTAAAGTGTTTAGATTCTTTTTTATATTCAAACCAAAACAGATTATAATGTTTATCCTCTTTGACAAGGCACCTGCAGAACAAGAAAAATAAAGTCAGTCATTTATGTGTAAAACCCATAGTGCATGATGCTTCTATCCGTGGTATAAAAGCATGTAAGTGAACCCATGTTTTGAGCACAATATGAAGTTTTGCAATAGGAAACGGCAATCTTTGAGTCAAGTGTATACTCTCCAGGAAAAGAATTTAGTCATGGAAGTTTCAGTGATGTGGAAAACTTTTTAGCTTCAAAGTAAAGAAAACCCAAACAAACATACAAAAATTAAAAAAGGTTGAGGACTGTGTATGTAAAACATTGTGTTGCATACTTAATAACATCATGGTTACACAGCTGAGTATTTTCACCTTATCTCACATGAAAGAACAGTAAAACCAAAGTGATTTTAACATATTAATGCAAAGCCAGAGAAAACACACTTGTTCATGGTTAAAAGGGCTACCTATACACAGCTAATTTACAGTTGCTCAAAAACCTGCATATCTAGAATGTATATGTACCATTTAACACCATAAAATTTAAAATTCAAAGATTTATTCATCTGTTTTGGTATGTGCCCAGATAGCAAGTTAAAATAATTTTAAAATGTACATGAAGTTAACTGTGCTCTTCAGACTTTCTAGGATTCAAGTCTACTTGCATTACATCTCAGTAACCCAAGCACACCATTCTCAGTAAGCATACATCAGGTCTGTAGACATAAAATTAACTATTGGTTTTCATGGTTATTATACCTCCAACCACAGTATGCTTCCCACAACTCAAAAGTTATTAAAATAAAGTGCTCATCACTTGAAACAGTCTTAAAATAAATAATAAAGTAGCAAACAACAACAACAAAAAAATGAATTGCACAATTGTCAATCTCAACATTTGACACCTCTTTAAATCCCATATATTACAGCTCAAATAAAACTTAGATCAGTATTTTCATGTACTTGTGCATCTAGAAAACTATGGTCTACCATGAATTAAAAGTTCTGCTTAAACATTTATCCCATTTCATTCTGTTAGTAAGAAAACTTAGTCACGCTGCATAAACCTAAACAGTTTGTCTATATTGGGAAGATTTTCTTGTGTTTGAATTTAGCTTTGAACAATCAAGTAAGCTAACATTATACTGATTATCACTGATCAGGCAGAGTAAAGCAAAGCAAATTGAGGTCATCAGCTTGCCAGGTAAACTGACTGTCTTGAAACGTGCACAATAATATTTGTTACACAGACCACAACCCTAAAAACGTCTAGCTTGTGTATTACACTTTAATTGTGGTTGGTTTTGTTTTTTTTCTTTCATAAAGGTTGTCTTTAGGATTTATTTCCACTTTAAATACTCCAATGTTTTGCATAAGCCTTCTGTTTTCTGAGATGTACTGGTGGTTTACACACTAAAACCAGAAAATATTTCCCCTTTTGAAGGGGGTGGAAGAGGTGGAGCTGTGATCAACACACTCTTTTCTCTAATAAGAACAATGAATCAAGATATCTGACCGATGTAGCTTTTTATTAACAGGTACAGGTGCTACTATGTCAGCAAATACAAGTAAAGATTCTTTTTTTAGAATACTTGATAATTAGAAAGTCGATGAATCCACCTCAGGTATAACTGCCATACAATCTCACTACCCTCCTGAAAGTTTTGCCACAACAGTGTATATAAATTCTGACAGCAGAAACACATTCTTTGTTCTAATAGCAGAATACTACCGTTATAAGTATTGAAATTACTATAATGAAGTGTTATTCCTTTTAACAGATTAAGACCTTTTTGGACATACTGTGTTTAAGATTTTACCTTTCTATGGATTCTAGCTATGCTCCCACTTAAGCAAACTACTAAGGAAAGTAACACATTTGCTGTATGAAAGAAAGTTGGAATACTGACTTGCTGCACAGTGTTTATTGCAGAGACAGAACAGCTGTGGGTATTCTTAACACTCACATTGTAAGGTTACAAAGTAAAATTTAATGTGGAAGCACAGGACCCATTTTCTTAAATCTACCCAAGAACTGACATGCGTGTCATGATTATTCATGACATTTTGAAAAGACATTTAAGGAACCATGCACAGTCTTTTTCCTAGCCTACACGGGCAGGACCTAAGCAGCATTATCAAACATAATCATTACAAAATGAGACTAGTTAAAAAAGAAGTCAGAAAATGAACCCAAAACTCAAAAAACTTCGATGGAAAGTCATGTTTTATTATTAAAAAGGTAAAAGTAGAGCCCAAGAATATTTTGTCTTCTCATGTCCAAGACAGGAGGAGATATGAGGACTTTGTGCCTATGATATTTCTCACAAACGTAGGGTGAGGGTTCCTCTAAGGGATAGTTTTTGGGGATAGGTAAGATGTGTAAGGGAACTAAATTCAAATTCATATATGACTGCATGACACCTACAGTTAGGGCTTCAAAAAACACCATTAACTTCCTAAAATGACAAAGTACTGCCAACTCAAATGAAGGCACTGTCAGGAAAACAATTATTTGCTGAGTCCTACCTACAGACAAGACAGACTGGGCTTCCTTAACGTGAAGCCGCAACTAACCATTGCCTTCACACAGAACTGCAAAGCAGTACAAATCTTCAAGGCCCTGTATCACCTTGAGAGCCGGATACAGCTCTTTTCAGGTCTGCTTCTGCCAGTGGTATTTTAACGATCCTGATGCCCAACCGGTGAGTTACCTGCATGAGAAAACAGAAGGGAAGACTGATAAGGAAAGTCACCTCCGTCCCTCACATCTCCCTGTCACAATCGGGTGGTGTGTCCGTGCAGTGAGGTTTTGCATCATCTCAAGAACACTGACTTGTTTCGTGAACTCAGAACTTCTTGTGTGTTTCCGGATACAAAATCAACCCACACCAAACAACCCACAATTAGCTACACTCACAACAACCCGTAAAAGATAAGTTTACACACCATTACTTTACTTTTTCCTCACAGTTATATATTTACACCTTTTTTTTTTGTTTATGGCTTCAATTATAAGCCAGCGGGAGGCTTTATCGCTGTGTAAAATGTCAAAACGAGAGCAACTCCCCCTTCTCTCCCATAAGCAGCACCAAGCGGGATTTAAAAATTAAAAGTACTCCACCAGAAGAAGCCCACGAAGAGAAACGGACTTTTGGACATGCACAAACAAGCAACAAACGCTGCTCCACCCCGCTGGCCGCCGGCCCGCCCAAAGGCTCTCCCGTTCCTGCTCCGGCCCCCCCTCTCCGCGCCCGGCCCGGCCTTGCCCCGCGGCTGCACCGCTCTCCGTCGGCTCCTGCCACCACGGCCGAGCGCGCTTGCGCCGCCGCTGCCACCCCGGCTCCCGGCTGCTCTGGCCTCGCCATGTCCGCTTCCTCCTCCGCGGCCGCGCTGCGCCCGGTCACTCACCTCATCTTTGACATGGACGGCCTCCTGCTGGGTGTGTAGCCTTCGCCCCTCTCCCCTGCCGCGGCCTGGTCCCCGCCCCGCGCAGGACGGTCCCACTGCGCCGCGAGGCCCTCCCCGGCCCGGCCGTCCGGGTGGGCGGCGAGGGGCTGTAGCTAGCGGCGGGCGGCCGCCTCTCTGCTGAGGCGGCTCATGGGTCCTGGGGAACGGAGCGGGCCGAGCCGGGCCAGCCTACCCCCTGCGGCCAATCCTTCACCGTCTCCTTGCTCCGGGCAGTCAGCCAGAGCCCCCGGGGTGGTGTTGCTTAAACCCGGTTGAAGGGATTAAAGCAACAGGAAACGATTTATTTCCTTCTCCTGCCGCCCGCTGCCTTTCGTGGGCGTATTTCGCTGGAATTAAAAGCTTGGGGGCTCGCATTGAAAAGGGGGCTTATCGTCGATAGTGGAGAGCCGAATGAGGTTAGGGCGGCTGTGGGGAGAAGGGTAGATGGGGGTTAAAGGCCAAGGAGAACGAACAGGTATGGAGAATGGGTTTCAGTTCGCAGAGCTGGAGGAGCCCCAGGGTCGCGACGCTGGCCCGGCGCCACGGAGGTGTGCGGGAGGCGGCCGAGGACAGCGAGGCCCTTACCCGGGCCTTGCTGGTACTGCGCAGGGTACCCGGGAGCATTTGTAAGCATTGAGATTGCCAGCTGAGGAGGTCTGGGAAACCACTGTGGTAGTCGTCTCCCAGTGTTTGTATCGGTAGGCTGTCAGCTTTGCAGGGTTGCTCTGAAATCCATCGCCTCCCATGCCACAGATAGGTTGGATCTTGGGGTTTGAGTAGTCAGTAGAGTAGAACAGTTTTTAAGTCTGCTCTTGACAATTTGCTGAATCAGGGCCTTCTGCTGCGTGTCTCCTGTAGAATAATTGAGTGTTTCTGTAAGTAACTTGGGTTGTGAAATAGTCTGTGTGGATTATCACACAGGAAGCAGCTTTGGATGTGAGTGCATTTGTATAACCTGGGAGCTCGAGGCATGAACCTTCCTTCTGCCAAGGCCATATTGTTGCATTTCTGCTTGCAAGTCTTGCAAGACTGCTGTGAAGTGTAATGAGTTGCTCTGTTTCCAAGAAATGTGCGATTTCCCTCCTTCAGGCCTGTAACAGGTGAAGGCAATTCTGTTATTGTAGTTTAAAGCAAAACTGGCTTTATTCACACTATCACAGATAGTTTCAAGCATTTTAGGGCCTTTGATTTCTGTTTGTTGCATCTGCACTCTCAATGCACTGTGCAAAATAATGATTGACTTATTTCAGTTTCACCACTGGAGTCTCAAATAGCTTGGGGTTATGTTTCGTTTCTTTTTAAATCCAGAACAAATTATTTTAATTGCATTCTTACTTATATGTTTCAGGAAATCTTTTTTAGTTACTACTTCTTTTTAGCATAATTTGAAAATCTGCTTCACATGGAATACTCACTTGAGCAGGACAGTTTAGGTCTATGAATATTTAGGCACTGAAGTGGATACGTAAGATTTCTGTATCAGTTTTAAATGGATTTATTATGCACAGGTATTTACCGGGTTGGTACTTTAGCTTTGGACAGTATCCTAGGAACTAAAGACATATCTGTATTTAGAAATTGCTTTTCTGTAACATTCCAAACAGGCAAAACCACTACAAATTGAGGTTCTGAGTCGTGTTTACTTTTCTAAATTCCTGGGGTTCATACAGTAAGAAACACTAAAAATACTGTAGATTATGAACTGCACCTCATACAGGGAAATTAATTATAAACTATCCATAATTCTTGGACCTAAGTTTGCCAAGATTGAGACACTGAAGGTATAAACCCACTCCTTGCTGTTTTTAAACTTTTCTGTTTTAAAGTACAGATCCAGATAAATACTTGGTCGCTTTCTGGGTTCAAATAAAATAACAGACTTAAATTAAAGCAGTTTGTGTGCTTATATAAAAAATATACTTATGTGAAGAGTTTATGCATGCTGGTATAATTTATTTTTATCCCTATATATGAGGCATTTTTTGCACTGATACAGATTTGTTGTGTTTCTGTTCCCCTAGTTATTTTCATGCTGCAATGTGGATGTGATTTCTTCTATTTAAAAAAGTTGCATAGAAAGGATTTGTTTTATTTCAGTAAACTTTAAGCTATGATGAAAGCAATAATTATGTATAAAATTGAACTGAAAATACTTTTAAGTGTCTTCCAGTACAGGGGCATAAAATGGGACACCACCTTGATGGGTATCTCTAGTGGATGCTTTCTTTCAGAGCATTTGTAGTATGTTTCAGTCTCTAAATACTTTGAGTTCTATCACAACTTAAACATAATTTTTGGTGAACCTATTTGTTTCATGGTGAGCTGTGATCTTTAGGAAGCAAGAAGGCACTCAGGAGACTGCTTGGACTTCCCCAAGATTCCTAAACATTTCAAGAAATTTGGAATAATTTGGGGTAAGGAATGAAGTAAGGGGCACACAAGCTGGATGCTTTTTGCCCAACCTGTCTGCTCTAAATCTTTTGAGTGAGACAAATGGTTATATTGATGTAAATATACAAGAGAAATATGATCCCCTTTAATTTTATTACAAAACTTTTAATGTGTCACATAGTGTTAATCAAAGGTGATAAAATTAACTATATTCATATTTCTAGAACCTATAGAAATATGTGCAAAATTACCTCCTTTGAAAGAGCACAAACAAAAATTTTCAGTATTGGATATCTACAAGTACACTTCAGTAACTTTCTGAAGTACCTCCATAGCTGGTTGCATTTTTCAGAATCCAACGCTTTGGTTTTCACAATAATTTTTACAATGAAGTAGCATGTAAAAATGTACGTGACTTTTGGAAGTTTTCATGTAAACCTTGCTGTTTTTATAGAACAATAGTTGATGAAAAATTGAACATTACATTGATTTAATGTAGTGTGCCATGAACTGGCTCTCTGTAGCTGACATACTTGCTTCTGAGTCGGGAAGGTAGGATATTGTCTGATGGGAAGATTTCTAAAACATTTGTGAATGCTTTGTGACTATAAAATCCTTAAATGGTGCCTGAGTCACTTACAAGGTTCTTGACTTTGGAAGCAATCCAAGTGTTACCCCATAGAACCTAGGGCTAGGCTAGGCTATATGAGCATTGCTGAGGCTGATCTTCTGTGACTTTATCTCCCCACATCTCTTTAGCATAATTGAGACTGATTAAATTGTCCTTGAGTCCCACCTTGGTGTATCAGTTTACCTTCAATAGGGAAGTTCTTGCCCCTGAACTGCCAGTGGAAGTACTTCATCCCTTTCATTTGGAATCCTTCTGTATTGTTAATTGAAGGGTTATCTAACTACCCTTGTTTTCAGCGCTTAAAATCAATGCAGTTCACCTTTCTGCTGGCGTTTTCTCTGGATTACCTTCTCTTTCCCTTTGTGCTGTTGGATGAAATACTTTTTTTTGTGTCTGTCATTCCAGTTGCCAGGAAATGAGCACACTGGAAAACAGTGCTCTCATTTAGTAAGTAAATTAGGTAATAGGTAAAACAGCACCTCTAGACAGCTTATTTAATAGGTAAAATTAACTGAAGGACTGTGTTTTTGCGTTGTTTTGTAGGAAACTCCAGGTGTAATAGAAAAAGTAGCCCTTGTGCTAGTGTAATACAGTTCTGTTTTATTAGTAGTACATTCTGCTTTAACTGAATCTTGTTGCATATGTATAATAATGTAGCTTGTAAGTGGTGCTGACTTCACTGCATAGTATAAACCAGAGATAAAGGAATAACAAAATTTTAATTTTTGGTGTATTATGTAGTTCTAATATATGCTTATTTATTTATTTTTAAGCCCAACACTTTTGTAGTGTTAAATTTCTACTTGTTTTCCTGCAGCAAATCCTAACAATAAATGCTCAGAACTTGCACAGTAGATTGCTTTTTCTTAAAATGCTTTAGTCTTTCCCACAGAAAACCACTGTTCTAACTGCTTGTATGTAGTATAATTAAAACTGTTAAACCTACTTGTGTGTGCACTTATCCAGTACACACAGTACAGGGTTAGCTGGCTAAAATAAAAAATAAGAAAAAAACACAGAGTAGAAGCTAGAGTTCTTTGATAACTAAATAAATACTTTTGTTATAGTTGTACTGTTTTAATATCTGATTCTGGCATTTTAACATATTGTAAAAACATACAGAACCAATGCTGAAGATACGGATGGAAAAATCTATTGAATTTGTACAAAATATATGGGTAATGCCCCCTAGGATCTATCTCCTCAACTTACTGCATAGGTTGTATTTTGATCTATGGTAAGTGGTTTTGTTATGTAATTATAGTCAATAGCTACCGCACCACCGGAACACAGGTGGGATTGAATGTTGCCTTTGTTGATCTGTGCCTAAACCTGGGGGAGTCTGAAAGTATTTTAAATTAGAAATTGTATTCTGTACAAGGCGCGTGTATAATACTAACTTTTCCTAGCTGAAAAATTAACTTAGGAAAACTGCTGCAAAGATAAGATGTTTCTTAGTATTGTGCTTAAAGCTGACCTAAAGATAAATTAACATGCAGAGAACATGACACTTTAGTATAGAAATACATAGTAATGTATTTATTTTTCTTTAAATTTTTGTTTGGAGTAGTGACCATTTTATGTAAATTATTACCCTTGCTGGTGTCTCCTAGTGTTGTGAAACAGTGTCTTTACATAAGTCTGTATATTCAAGTCGCTGTGAAAGAGAGAAGGTTTCTAAAGCAACTTAGTTTTGCAAGATTCTCTCCCCATAACTCAAAGACATGTTGGACTGTACAGGCACGGAAGTGCCGGCTTGTTCTGACCATTTGCAGAGTGGTGAGGAGTAGTTTAGGCAACAGGGTTCAGAAGTTGCTGCTTTTGCAGTTGCTGTCTCCTTTGTGTGGAGAAGACTGTTGGGTTCTTGTGTGCCACTTCTAAGCAACTCCTGCATGTCTGGTCATACAGGTAGTCTCTGGTCTATAGTGTAGAAGAAATTAACGTACAGTTAAATTTGTTGCAGTGCTGTGAGATTCACAAGAGTTTTGGCATGTTTTCTTTCTTTCCTCCCAGTGTTACCTACCCATTGTCACAAGGTCAGAAGTCAAAAATGTACTCTTACTTTCATTTCATTGAACAAGTTGCCTAGGAGATTGCTGTTACTAGAAAACTGGTAAGAGTTCCACGCTGGAGTTTGCTTATGTGCATGCTGTCTTTTATTTCACAGAGTGAATAGGAGGTTAAAACAGCTTCCTATTTCTTCTGCATCAGAGCAAATAGCACCAATTCAACTAAACATCAGTCCTCTCTAGATTGTCCTCTATTATGGCTTAAGTGCAGGAATTAATCTTCTTAGGCTATAAACTGGCAATCTTGTAAGCCTATTTTCTGCTTCTGGGTAGTGTAAACTTACTTTCTTGCCATTCTCTGTTTCCATCTGATTTTGGGGAACAAAGAAAGAAACAAAAATACTGTCTTACCCCTCTGTTTTGTACCTGCACTTTGTTGCAAAGCCAAAGAGATTAAGAATATTATTAGATCAAAATAACTCATAGATGTTTTATGAGCAAATTTTAGAGATAAGTAAAACACCTCCTCATTGAAAATTAACTAACCATAAATTGAGTAAATAAGATTTGTCATATGCTTGAAAGCTAACATTTTAATTTAACAGCAAGGAGATTTTTGGCAAGGACATAACAAATATACTAACCTAGAGTCTAAGTGCTATTATTCCCATGATTGATTTGCAGATTGTACATCCACATGATTGCCTGTTGTTTGTGGTTAGAATAATCCAGAATCAGAGCTTAGTTCAGCGTCTGTAGAACAGAATCTGTTTCACCTCTGTAATAGTTACCACATTTCAAAATGCCATGGGTAGCATTAGCAATGATCTTTTTTTCTCCCTGGGGAATTAACATAAGAGTGCTCCCAAGCTGAAAGATCAGTGATTTGATTTTAATATTGCACATGAATTACACACAAATGCAATGTATTTTTGGTTCTTATTTATTTCATTATTTATTTATTAGTTGCATCAGACCCAAAGCATTTGGTTTTAAAAGAAAAAAAGCCCCATGTGCTAATTAAATGAATCCCAAGGGACTTCAAATTTCCTCTGTTGCAATACTTCAGGTTGGATAAGACCTCTGGGATCATCATGTCCAACTGTTAAGATAACACTGCCAATACTATCACTAAACCATGTTCCTCAGCACCTCATCCACACGTCTGTTAAATACTCCAGGACTGGTGATTCAACCACCTCCCTGGTGTACCAATGCCTGACCACTCTTTCAGTAAAGAAATTTTTCCTAATATCCAATTTAAACCTCCCCTGGTACAACTTGAGGCCGTTTCCTCTTGTCCTATTGCTTTTCACTTGGGGGAAGAGACCAGCCCCCACCTCTCTGCAGCCTCCTTTTAGGTAGCTGTAGAGAGCCGTAAGGTCTACCCTGAGCTTCCTCCAGGCTAAACACTCCTAGCTCCCTCAGCCACTCCTCACAGGGCTCGTGCTCCAGACCCTTCCCCAGCTCTGTTGCCCTTCTCCGGACACGCTCCAGCACCTCAATGTCGGTCTTGTAGTGAGGGGCCCAAAACTGAATACAGGGCTGACTACAGGGGGACGATCAGTTCCCTACCCCTGCTGGCCACACTTCCTGATGCAGGCCAGGATGCCATTGGCCTTCTTGGCCACCTGGGCACACTGCTGACTCATACTGAGCTGGCTGCTGACCAGCAGCCCCAGGTCCTTTTCCACTGGGCGTCTTCCCAGCCACTCATCCCCAAGACTGTAGCTTTGCATGGGGTTGTTGTGGCCCAGGTGCAGGACCTGGCACTTGGCCTTGTTGAACCTCATACACTTGGCTTTGGCCCATCGATCCAGCCTGTCCTGACCTCAATGATGTCAATACTCCCACCCAGCTTGGTGTCATCTGCAGACTTACTGGGGGTGCACTTGATCCCCTCATCCTGGTCATTGATAAAGATATTAAACAGAACTGGACCCAGTACTGAGCCATGGGGAACACCACTTGTGACCGGCTGCCAACTGGATTTGACTCCATTCACCACCTCTGTTTGGGCATGGCCATCCAGCCACGTTTTTACCCAGCAAAGAGTGCACCCGTCCAAGCCATGAGCCGCCAGTTTCTCCAGGAAAATGCTGTGGGAAATGGTGTCAAAGGCTTTACCACAGTCTAGGTAGACTTTATCCCCAGCCTTTCCCTTGTCCACTAAGCAGGTCACCTTGTCACAGAAGGAGGTCACATTTGTCAAGCAGGACCTGCCCTTCACAAACCCATGCTGACTGGGCCTGGTCATCTGGTTGTTCTGTACATGCTGTGTGAGTTCACTCAAGATGATCTGTTCTGTAACCTTCCCCAGCACCAAAGCCCTTCTTGTAGATGGGTGTCACATTTGCTAACCTCCAGTTAACTGTGACCTCCCTGGTTAGGGCCTGCTGATAGATGATGGGAAGTGGCTGGGTGAGCACTTCTGCGGGCTCCCTCAGTACCCTCGGGTGGATCCTGTCCAGTCCCGTAGACTTGTGGGTGTCAAAATGCTGCAGCAGGTTGCTAACCATTTCCCTTTGGATTGTGGGGGCTTCATTCTGGTCCCTGTCTTCCGGCTCAGGGGTCTGGGTACCCAGAGAACAACTGGTCTTACTATTATAGACAGTGGAAAGAAGACATTAAGTACCTTGGCCTTTTCCTCGTCTTTAGTCACTATGTTTCTCCCTGCATCCAATGGAGGATGAAGATTCTTCTTAGCCCTCTGTTTGTTTTTAATGTATTTATCAAAACATTTTTTATTGCCTTTTATGGCAAAGGCCAGGTTAAATTCTAGTCAAACTTTGCTAATAATGGGGCTTTCGTTTTCTGTTACACGCATTCAGTTATACAGAGGCCCTTTTGCAAGTGGAGAGGTATGATTTGAAGGCTCTGGGAGTCTAAAGGTTCTATTTAGTGATTTTAAAGATGCACACAGCAGTTTGACCATTTATAAAAATTAGTCTCTTTCTGTCCCTTAATATAGACTTTTGAATCTGTAGATGACAAAGTTTTATATTTGTTGGCTACGTACACCATTTTGTGTATAAAGTTCCAATTATTTCTCTTTGAGTGTAAATAACAGGATGTCATAAATGGAACAGTATTTCACACAAAGAAAAGCTGCATAGAATTTTCCCTTATAATAACACTATTTCCAGCTGCTGCATTCCAATTTTCTTTTTACTTAAGAAGAAAAACACCATTAGCAACCCTGCATTTATTATTCTGCGGTAGTTACACTGTATGCCATCTTGGGCCCAACTCTACAGCTCTTACTCTGAGTAGCTGTAATTCATTCATGTAGCCTTGTTGTGAGTTGGCTAATTGAACTCTCGAGAATTTTTACGGACACCTTAATTTTTCCAGGTAGGACAGTTTACCAGCAAAATTCTGCTTTGTGAGTTCTGCTAGTATATTTTCTCCAAGAGACAATCTTATTCTTTAATACTGCCATTTATACTTCTAATGTTGGCGGGGTGGGGTAGGGTTGTGGTGGTGTTATTATTTTAAACTAATTTTTTACTTTTTTCAATATTTTAAAATATTTAAAATCTTTTTTTTAATATTTAATAATTTTCACAATACTGTCAATGCCCTTTTAAAGATCAGGAACTATGTTAACTAGCAACACAAAAGCAATTAAGCTAAATATCTCCCTTTAAACTTTATATCTCATGCTTTCAGTATGGACAACTGATTTTCTTTTGCACAATGTGGAGACTGCTAGTGATTCTTGTGTTATCTGTTCTGTTACAGTGCTGCTTCTGTTACATGTTTCTGTACCTCACTATGTTGATCACAAGACTACTGACAATTATTTAACCAAGTTCATTTCTGTATCTTATAAGGGTTCTGACAGAGACTCATGGTCTTGATTTATCCTTTTCCTCCCCACTTAATAATAAAATCAGAGTTTCAACCCAAAGTTCATTGAGGAATTGCCAACCTGTATCAAGATTTTTCTTGGTACTTAGACGGGAAAAAAACATCCTGTTTTATTTATGTCACTTGTGTTTTCCTTTCCTTCAATAACTAGTGAGGAATTCTTGTTTCTGTTTCTTATGGTTCTTTTTTTGACGGCTAACAACTTTTTTATTTTTTTTTTTTTTCTGGCAATATTTTGCTTCTTTAAGTATTGCATGCCTATTGACAGTATCAGTGTTTGCTGTCTTTATGCATGCTTTCTGTTCTTGTGCAGGTTTTAATAATTTTTACATCCTCTTATAATAAATATAATTTTAACAGTAGTTTGACAATAAACCTGATACTGTAATTTGGAAAAACTTGAATTTAATTGGACATTGCTCTTTCCCCAGTATGGTTTTTCTGTTGTTATATATAATAGCTGTTTTCTTTTTAAAATGTATTCTTATTTTCTTCCTCCTTCCCTTTTGAGGTATATAAAGTATTTTTGTAAAAGTCATTAGATAAAGTCATACTTCTAGTAGACTGTGTGTCTCTGAAGAAAGAAGTTTTTTTCTAGTTCGTGAAAGCTTTCCTTTGGGCACCAGTTATGTGTCAACATGGCATATATTACTTTTTTTCTATGCTGTTACATTTCACCTGTGCTGTGCCTGTGTGTGGTTCTTTTGGGCAAGTTTCATGTGCAGTTTGTCTCAGGATAATGCAAAACAACCGAGAGGAAAGCATAGTTCATTATTTGTTGGCCCAGTTTTTCTGTGTAACATATGTAGGAATTTACTTATGACCTTTGGTGTTGCATGGTATGTACAGCACAATAAAGCTCATTAATACACATTCTGTGACCTGGTGTAATAGTTCCAGCAGCCCCTGTGTAACCTTCGTTCTCCGAAGGATATGTATGCGCTAGTCCTTAGCAGCAGTCCTGGGCTTGCAGGCGCTGAACTGATTGGGTTTGCTGCCAAGTGGCTCACCCCTCTTGTTCACTCCTGGGCATCGATTGTCTGCTGTGCATAAATACTAGTTCACACAGGTTCTCTTTCACAGTGTCACTGTATACTGCATATTGCTCGCTCATGTTAGGGTGTCTTTTTGAGCATTATGTGTTTAAAATTGTGTTCTGCTTTAATTGGCCCTTTTTGGGTGCAATGTAAACTGCCACAGAGTACGTATTTAAACTAACAGACCTTTGTTTGATTACTGACCAGTCATGGGAAGAAGTGTGTTTGGAGATTGGGATGTTTTATGAGTTTCACACTGCTGCTGTTCATTTGGGAACATTTGTAAGGAAGAGGAAAAAAAATTGCACTAATACTAGAAGAAGAATCGAATGAAAGAAAATCTGTGTTTAATGAAAAAATTGAAATTACAGTGTATCAGAAAGGCCGAGTAGGAGAAATTACTGAGTGTAAGGTGGAGCTTGACTTCATTGAGGCATAATTTCATTTAAATAAATTGTTCTATGGTAAAAGTTTTTTTAAAATTTATTATTACCGTAATTTACATACAGAAAGCTCCTTTGACATGTCTCTTCAGGGCAAAAGAGTAGACCTGTGTACGTCTGTAAAGTCACATAACCTTGGGTAATGTCATCATTCAGGCTACAAGACCATTACGGCAAAAAATTACACCATGTGAAATGGTGGATCTTTTTATGCTAGGATTGAATCCTCCTGATAGCATTATATTATTGGACTAACAAAACATTCTTTGCTTTGTAGCTAAGGGGAGATGAAGCCACAGAAAGTATATCACAATGCAATAAATTTCTAGTCTTTAAAAATTAAAACCAGTGTTTCATGAGGAACATATCTCAGGAAAATGAAAATATTTTCGCCACTAAGGTGTTGTAGTCTATCTCATTGCTACTCTGCTGCCTAATAACTGAAATTGTTATTATTGTTGTACATCATATTTTTTGTGATATTTATCCTTCTCCCATTTTTAATTTGAACATCTTCATTTTCCATGAATAAAGACATCTAAGACTAAAGAGCAAGAAGTAGTGTTGCTATTCTGGGTTTGTGTGTTCTAGAACTTTAAACTTTTATGTGGCAATTGATTAGAAATAGTACAGTATTGTAAAATTTAGTCTTAAAATGTTTGTCTAACTGTTGATTTTGCGTAGTTTACTGTTTGTCATGGATTTGCCTTTTCAAAAAGGAAGTGAACTATTCCCCTTCCCTATTTTGGAACTTGTCACAGAGAGGAAGTAGTTAGTGTGGGCACTTGGAAACACGAATAACAAGATAAAATTGAAGTTCTAGGTTGTTAAGTAAAAAAAAAAAAAAGTTTTGCATCTTTATATCATTTGTTATACTAATGCCAGTTCTACCTTTTTTTTTTTTTCATTAAGGAAACCCTAGAGTTCTCTCTTACAGGTTAAAGAAAAAAAGGGTTTAGTTTTACCTGCTAGTTTTTTCTAGCTGCCTATTCACTGAGGCTTCATACCTTTAGAAACAGCTGTATCTCCTGAAAACCTCACATGATACCACTGCAAAATTTCTTAGTGGCTGTGTTGTGTCACACAAAACCTCCCCTGTCCAGGCTGAGCTCTGAACTGCCCTGAGAGGGGAGTTTTCTGGAGTCTGCTGTAGCACAAATACTGCTGTCCAGACCACTTTTTTCCCATGGAAAGCAGAATGGTGAAGAGAGGAGGCAGTCTACACGTGTTGGGACAAGATTTGAAATAATGTATGCCCTGAGTGCTTCTAGGTCCCAGGGTTTAGAAATAACTGATGAGTTCCAAAATGTGAATGTTGGACCTAGAGAAGTAACTGTACGTAACAACATGTAAATGCTTATCCCAAGACTTATGTATATATGCATGTATTATGAATATACTTTGTATAGCAGTCTTCATGTGACATCTTGGTCTCTGAGAAAACTTCTGAACCTTGATGGCATCTTGCGGAGTGTCATGGCATTAGGAATTTTCTTTTTATGTTTATTTTTGTTGGTTTTTCTGAGACTGTGTTTTAAATTCTGCAGTTAGCATTCCTTGGCTAGCATTCCTTGGATATATTATGTTAGAATTTCTTTCATCTCAAATATATTTCATAAATAGAAGAAAGTCTCTGAAGTGTTTATCATACTATTAAGCTTTCTGTATATGCTATTTTTAAATTTTTTTTTCTGCTAGCTATCTGTTAGTTCTGCAGACTTCAGAATCATTCAAATAATATTCTTTCAGTTTGGAAATTTCCAGTGCTCTACAAAACCCTACCATTTCTGGATAAAGCTTTAGAGATATAGGGGATGTCTTTTCATGTGTGTGTATGTTTGCAAAGGAGAGGATTT
Source organism: Rhynochetos jubatus (assembly GCA_027574665.1). Lineage (NCBI taxonomy): Eukaryota > Metazoa > Chordata > Aves > Eurypygiformes > Rhynochetidae > Rhynochetos > Rhynochetos jubatus. The sequence continues at coordinate 59,773,580 of CM050649.1, forward strand.
CTTCCATTTAAAATAACTATTAAGATAATGTGCGGCTTTTCAGTAACTGAAGTTGTCAAGAAAAATGCCTTAAAATATGTCAAGATTTTCTTGACAAAGTCTCTTTGCATAAAGGAGAGTTAACAATAAAACTTGTATTGTATGGTCTATGAATTAACTAGGCTTTGTTTTTACCTAATCAAAGCTCTTGGCTTTAAGAGCTGGCATTTTAGGAACTATAGCTGGTACCTGTCTGCATTATACTGGTTAAAACTGTTGTCTGCATAAATCTTTATATGTTTTCCCCTACCTCTCCCCCAGGAAATAATACAAGATGATTACATTGTCTGTTAGTGTTGTTTTTCTCTCCTCATTGCCCTGGTTAATTGAGAAATGGCTGTGTGTTTGTAGAAATTTCTGCTGGGAGACGAAAATGAAAAGCCACATTCTAACATTTATAGCAAAACCATTGAAGTTATTCCCGTCTTCATCTATTCCTTTTTCTAATACTGTAGTTCAACATGGAATAGATTAATGTTGTATTTTTCTTCCTTCTGTTACAATTTCAGCTTTCAGGGGACTCAAATGTTTCTGTATTTGACCCAAATGTTTCTGTATTTGTATATATAAAGAAAAGGAAGGCAGAATTATTTTGTTTCCCTCTATATACTCTTCAGTAGATACTTAGTTTATATTTCTCTTCATAGTATCTTGAATACTGAAATGGTGAGCTTCATTTCTCTGTATTCTAATTGTATGTACAAGAAAGTTCTGGACTCCTCAGTTCAAGAAGGACAAGGAGCTACTGGAGAGGGTCCGGTGCAGGGCCACTAAGCTGATTAAGGGTCTGGAGCACCTTCCATAGGAGGAAAGGCTGAGAGAGCTGGGGCTGTTTAGCTTGGAGAAGAGGAGGCTGAGGGGGGATCTTATCAGTGCTTATCAATATCTAAAGGGCGGGTGTCAGGAGGATGGGGCCAGGCTCTTCTCAGTGGTGTCCAGTGACAGGACTAGGGGTAATGGCCATAAACTGGAAAACAGAAGGTTCAACCTGGACATGAGGAAGCAATTCTTCCCTGTGAGGGTGACAGAGCCCTGGGACAGGCTGCCCAGAGAGGGGGTGGAGTCTCCTTCCCTGGAGACTTTCCAAAGCCGCCTGGACTTGTTCCTGTGTGATCTGCTCTGGGTCATCCTGCTCTGTCAGGGGGGGTTGGACTAGATGACCTCTAGAGGTCCCTTCCAACCCCTAACACTCTGTGAGTCTGTGAAAATGATGTTTCACTGATGTTCTAACATTGCATTATTCCTAAGTATATCTCAAAAGTGTTACAATAAGAAATATACTTCCAGTACCCATTTATTCTTTCTGGGTTGGATCCTACCTTTACCTTTCTTATTTCCTTCTGTTTCTTTAAAGCAGTCATCTTGTGCTGTGAGTTAAAAACAGGCTTGCTTTTGAAGAAAAAAACCCAACACACACCTCTAAGTTTATGCCCAGCTGAGATTTGATCTGATTTTGCTAGAGAGTGTTCTCCCTGCAGTCTTGAAGTCCTCATCTTATCTGAGTCTTTGTGACTTGGCAGCTGATTTGATAGTGCTTATCAATAACTTTTCCCCAAAACCTTGTTCTTTCATGCCATTCTTTTTTTTAGAGATGAGCACTGCATGGACATACATTGTTCAGAAAGATTACTTTTGTACTCATGAGTGGTTACAAGGTGCCCAATACATAGGTGTTGTACCATGTAATAAGGTGAACCTTACAGATGTTGCTCTTTCCTTGGATAGAAGTAAAGGAGTTGACACAATGTTACAAAATTCTACAGTTCTGTTGAAATAACACTATCTACTCCTTTTCTCCAAGCTGTGTAAGTTTTTATCATTAATATAACCCAGAAGTATAAATCAAATATTCAGCAAAATAGTTTACAAAGATTAATAATTACAGGGATTGTATGACTGTACTTAATCATAGAATCATAGAAATGTTTGAGTTAAAAGGTATGACTGGTAGTCTGTTTGAGAAATGTATTAACCACTTGAATTGTCTATATTAGAGCCTTTGAGACAATTACATACTACCAAGGAAATGATTTTTTTCAGAGAGTGATGATGCATTTTAATGGATTCAGTACTAACAATACAGGCGCTTCCCATTTTCAGTTCAAGACCTACTTAAGCTCCTCTGACAATCCATAGGAGGGAGTTAAATTCTCAAGAGACATGTTAGATTTTCTATAACTAGTAATAATAATAATAGTAAGGTAGAGGGTACTGTCAGAAGAAAACCCTTTCTTGAAAAAAACAGCTTTAATTTAATAAAATTTAATTTTTAAAAAATTAATTAATTTTTTATTTTTACCAGCAATGTTTTAAAGCTCTAGAAAATACAAGTTCATAACAGATGTGGTGACAGGCCGACAACCCTGTAGCAATACCACCATGAATCATGTCAACCTAACAAAAGAAAATACCTCCAACCTCTTTGTTTATGACAAGCTCAGTCAGTAAAGCTGCCCTTTATATTTTAGAGGGTAGACCGCAACTGTGTTAGCAGTGTTCAGCTCTGTTTTCTTGGATTCCAACATTTCATACAATTGGATTCTTACATTAATAGTTAGACTTGCTCCTCAGACAACAGTGGGGGGGAAGGCTTTTCAGCTTGTTGATGGGATACCAGATTTACATTTTTGTGCAAAGTTTTCAATCTCTTTGAAAACTACTGTCCAGAAGCTATTAGAAAAATGGAGCCTATGATGCATTTGCCTCTCTTCAGAAGAGAAAGGCCTTTGGTGACCAGCTGTTTTATCGTTATTGCAACTTGTACATCTTCTAATTATTTTTTCCTTACCTTTAGGAAACACCTAAGTTACCCTGTTTAACTGGATATTTACCTTTAACTATATGCCTAGGTCATACTAGTAGTTCTAGCAGTTTCAAACCTTAATGGGTCAAAAGGTATAGCCTTAGGACTTCATCTTTTTGTCTGAAAGTCATTTAAGTTCTAGTGGCTCGGTTCAGTGTATTCAGCAAATGAAGCAGACACTTTTTATTTTGCTGATTGTAAGATTGATTTCAGATCAAGCAAAATGAAATTGCCAGAATGGGGTCAGGGAAGCTATTTATTGAATGGTGTCTGTTACAAGTGTCATTTTTCAGACTTATTTAATATTCAGGTGTTAGTAACGTCAATTTTATATTTTGTGTCAGAACTGTTGGGATTCTGCTGAATATGGCTGTTCATCATAGTTTTCATGGTTACTATATATAGTTGCATAAGTGATGCTTATATTAATTGTTTCTAGCTATTATTTTTGCCACACCTTGTCAGGTGTTAATCAGAGAGACTAAATTTTTCCCTAATTTCCTTAAACGTCTCACCACTTTCTAACTATGAAGCTGCCTGCAGTGCACCTTCAAAAACAATTTTCACATTTACAAACAGCATGATAGCAACTTGTTGCTATGGAATATAGGTTGGTTTTTTTTTTTTATTCTAATTTCAGGTTAGTTACTGTGGAATTGGAAATGCGTACTTTATCTAACATTTATATTCAGAAACTGTGAGCTTCATTGTCTCTTGCTTGTACCATTGTGACTTAATTGGTTTCAGTAGATTTGTACCTAATTCTGAGTAGTAAGAGGAAGGCTACTGAATTTTTTTTTTTTTTTCTTCTGTGTAGCTTTTGGATAGAGGGAAGGAAGTTGGGGCTATTTTTGGGAATAAAGTAAAAAATCTCCTCTTACCTGCTTATGGAACATATGCTTTGCCAGCTAAGCATGTATGTTTTGCAAGTGCTATTGCAGTAGAACTAACCACACCCTGGTGAACTAACTCCTGTGTCAGGCTTATTAAATTCCAACCGCAGGAGAGAAGCTGCTTGTGTCTCAAGATGTAAACTTTGACCTCGGCTTGCAGAACTGAGGTAGCAGGGAAGAAAGATTGAGTGAAAGTGGAATGACTCCTAGTTCGGTTCACAATATCTGTTTTCATTTTTAGCACATTAATCGTGGAAGAATGAAGTGATAGACTAAAGTTTCTTGCACTCTTTGAGTCTCTGAACACATATTTTTTATTTCATTTAGTAGAATGCACAGCAGGGTTTCTTGTAACTCTAAGCTGTCACACTCAAAGCAGAGTCATAAGATAACATTTCCATTATGCCCAGAACCAAAATAAGCAAAATAAGATTCAGCCTCTCCCCTTTGAGACAGCTGAAAATATAACCTTAATAGCTACTGTCGGAGAGTCTTCTTCCAGTTTTCCATTTCTCCTGTAGTCCTCATGTGAATTGGGTTCACTGATGTGTTAGTGAGATTCTCTCTCTGAACCTTTCTTGTAATCACTGTTTTCTTCCAGGACTGTAATGTGGATAGGTTTTATGTCTTTTTATAAACATCCCTAGTACTGTCCTGTTATTTTTCCTCTGTTTTAAACAAGAGATAGTAGAAATTAGTTCAAATGGATTTTGATGTTTAAAGACCTTAAGCTAGTTTAGAATTGTCATAATGTGCTAAAATGGTACTAGATCAGTTTCATCCAAGAGCAGGACTTAAGAGGTGGATCTGTTCTCAGTCACCTCCTCTCTGCCAGGAAATGCCACTCTTAGAAAAGCTTTAAAAGCTAAAACATTTTGCTTGAAAGTTTGGACTGGGACCAGTACATTCACTTTTAGGTATCTGATGAGTGCCATATTTTTAAGTATTCTCTGTAGCACTTCTACTGAAATTAAATTAAATCATTTTTGTATACAGTGGAGAGATGGATACTTTTTTCCCCATATAGAGGTTCCTGGGGTGGTTTCAAACTGGGGTGGTTTGAAGCCATTTCACAGGCATTTTACATCAAATGTTTACTTTGAAATATCTCCTTGACATCTTACAGGAGCCATAGTTGATGCCTTTGTGCTGGTTTTGGTTGGGATAGAGTTAATTCTTTTCACAGTATCTAGTATGAGGCTTCGTTTTAGATTTGTGCTGAGAATGTTGACAACACACTAATGTTTTTTAATTGTTACCAAGCAATGTTTACATTAAGCCAAGGACTTCTTCAGTTCCTGATACTGTACCTGTGTTCCCAGCTTCCTCTCTACAACAGGCTGAGAGGGGACACAGCCAGGACAGTTGACCCAGACTGAACAAAGGGACATTTCATGCCATAAAATGTCATGCTCAGTGTATAGGTTGGGGGGGAGTTAACTGGGGATCTAGCTCTTGGGTTTCTTGGGCTTTGGCTCACTCTTGCTCTGCGTCTAACTCTGCTTGGAGACTGGCAGGACATCAGTCAGTGAGTGGTGAGCAGTTGTATCATGTTTTTCTCTATTGTTGTTCTCCTTTTCATTACATATTATTATTAGTAGTAGTATCATTACATATTGGTATTATTAGTATTGTTAGCGTTATTACTATAATTTCATTTACTTTCAATTATTATACTGTTCTTATCTCAACCCATACGTTTTCTGTCTTTTCCTCTGGTTCTCCTCCCCATCCCACTGGGGGAGAGGGGACATGAGCTAGTGGCCGTGTGGTGCTTAGTTCTGACTGGGCCTAAACCATGACAGCCTTGTATTTGCATTTGTTTTTCAGGCTTCCTAGTCAGTCTGCATGTGCCATATTAAGTAGAGACTTTGTATGATGGGAGTTAGATTCTTGGGCAGATCAATTATAAAACAATTTTCATAAGAGGATCCCAGCTCAAAATATGCTAATAAGGTTTTCCAGTTACTGAAGGCTAACATATTCCTATGCAGAGAGGCCAGAGATTTTTAGCAAAATTTCAAATATGTACTAGGAGGAAAACTATACAGCTCTTCAGCAGCAGAACTGAGAATTAGTTCATAAATACGCCTGAAGAAAATAAAAGGAATTATGTTAAACAACTGTTATTGCATACTGAGCTCTGTATTGAGGAATTTATTGAGGAATATTAATACAAAGGTGTAGTACTGATACAGTCCGACTGCACTTGAGTAGCAGACTGGCTTAATTTCCTGGGAATAGAAGTTCCTTTTGCCATTGTTGTGGTTTAACTCTGGCTAGCAAAATACCACGAAGCTTCTGTCACAAATCTCCAGCAGAGGGGGAGAATCGGAGGAAAAAGAAGTAAGGAAGCTCATAAAATTGAGATAAGAACTATTTACTGATTGAATCTAAATATATAGAAATACTGCTAACAGTAAGTAATTAAAATAATAGAAAACAAAACATATGATACAGTTGCTCACCTTCCACTGACCAGTGCACAACCAGGTGCTAAGTAGTGAGAGTCAGAGCCAGAGAGCCCGAGAGCTGCAGCCCGAGGGCCAGAGCCTGAAAGCTGTCACAGCAGATTCCATGCGAACTCTATCAGCGATAGTGTGACCAGGAAAACTAAACAAACCCACCAACTCCCTCACGAAGGAACCAGCACAGGAGTTAGAAAAGCAGCTAATGCAGAGAGGGTGTTAGCAAGTGTACTGGAGTAAATGAGAGAGAGAGTAGAGAGAGAGAGAGTAATGGCTCCCGGAGCCGCTCCTTGCCTATGCCCTGAACATGATGTACTATGGAATGAAATATTTCCTTGGTCCCAGTTTGGGTCAGCTGTCTGAACTGTGTGTCCCCTGCACTGCCTGTAGTGAGACAGCGAGAGCTGGGAACGCAGCTGCAGTATCAGAAGCAGAGAGAGACCTTGAATTCAGTGTAGGCATTCCCCAGTGACAGCTAAGACCTTATGAGTACTTCTCTCTGCATCCAGGAACACAGCTTCCTAGCAGCCAAGGTAGAGTTAACTCTTTCCTGACTAAACCCAGAATAGCCATACAAGGTGGTCTGAGCACACAGCATCTTCTTTTCAGGTGCTGGAGTGCAAATGGTGTTTGAGCTCAGAAACACAAAGACATTGTGGGTTGGATGGTGCTTTGAGCAACCTGGTCTAGTGGAAGGTGTCCCTGCCCATGGCAGGGGGACTGGAACTAGAAGATCTTTTAAGGTTTCTTCCTACACAAATCATTCTATGATTTAGGTACCTACCTCTCAGTGAGTTCAATGTGGCTTAGCTAAAAGCTTCTATGGCCAAGTATAAGTAAGTTTTAATTTCACCATGCCAGTTATTAGCAATGTCATCATAGTCTAAACCAAACTACAGTCTTCGAGTAGTTCTGTGCTTCTACCCATGGTGTTAGGAAAAAAAATAATCTTGTGTACCATCAGTTGTGATAACCCACTAACTTTTAGTGGTCTCTTTCTGGTGGCAGGCTGTATTTGACCTAGGAATCAGTTAGGACCTGCCTCCAGCTTACACTGAGTCTGGAGGAAGGACAACTCTTGCTGTCACCCTGTGAAGTTTTTAAAAGCTCTTTGGAAATAGCCCCCTACTCTGATCCTCAGCCCCATGTGGGAAGTGAGGGCTGTGGTCATGAGACTTCAGAGAAGCCTGTGGCTCACCTGGGTAGAAGTTGACACTTAGCATGTGGTGCTGGAAGTCCCTTAAATTGGTATCTATACCATGGTTTTGAGGTGTCCTGTACGATTTTCAAACAAACAGTGATTACAGTTTATAAAACATAATTTTCATTTTGCTCTATCATACTTGCCATGTGAATCTCAAAGGTCTTACTCTTTTTTGTATTTTAGATTCTAGTTAGCATTAGTTGAATAGGTATAGAGTTATTGAAGAAATGCTGTGATCAGGTCTTGCAGTATTTCTGACAATTTCCTCTTGACTGTAGGCAGTCAGCCATGATGAAAGATCCTCTGTCTTGGAAAATCAAGCGTATTGATGATGTTTGTTTTTCTCCTTTTAGTGTTACCACCACACTGAAAATACTCCATTGGCAGATTTACTTCAAAAAATTTAAGTGCTCTTGGGTGGTCAGAAGAGATTAGCGTTATTAATCTGTAGTTCTTTACTCGTCCTTTGTGGTAGTATGTTTGACACATTGTTGCAATTAAGTTTAGAACATTTTCCAAGGCCACACTGGAAAAAATAATGTTTTTCTATTAAAGTCACTCTGTCTTTTGAAATGTTTCCACTGTTTAGGAAACTGACTTTTTGGACAGTATTACAGAAAGTGATTTAGAAACATGTAACACTGAAAGTCAAATAACCTGAATTCACAACTCACATAAGTCTTTATAGATATGTAATCTCCTGGGCAAGCAAAAGCTGTCTGAGAATAAAGAAATTGGTATTAGAAGAGAACTCTGGCATGCTGAGGAGAATTTTCTCTTTGGTTTCATTTTGTTGTTTTGGGTTTATTTTGAGGGAGGAATAAAGTTTTCTGACACTTTTTTCTCCTCTCTTGACTATTCTTTTTTCTACATTGCTGATTTAGGTTGTAGGTTAATCAGAACAGCTCCGGGATATCTGTTCAGGGAAGGTTATGTGTCTTATGGCTTTTCTTGGAGAAAGTATTTCTTAATTAAGAAGATAGATGTGGTGGTTGTTCTGCTGGCTTTGATAACATAATGACCCTTTTGGTTTCACCTCCCTTGCGTGGTAGTTTTATCCAAGTGCCTTGGAATATCTTATTACAAAACAACCTATTAAACCCCGTTTTGCATTCCTCAGGCCGCTGAACTGCTGCCATGTGTTGTCAGCAACGTATCGAGAAGAGAGACCCCCTTGGTGAAAGGCTGACTTCCTTGTGAACAATGCTGTAAGCTCTTCTTACCAGAGCTAGTAATTGTTCCTCCGGATGAGAACAGTCCTTGTGTAATATTGTTGCCTTGTTATAGTAGCTCATGTGCTAATGGCAGGGTAAGTGTTACTTGACTTGGGCATCGTTATAAATATTTTAAGAAGATATGTCTCTGTTTGCCATAGGTTTCAGGCCAACAAGCAGAATGTGTAGGCACCGATCAACTGATATTTGCATAGTTCTGTTTTTAATGGTTAAGGCCCTGAGTGAATGCCTAAGAAAGCATATCAGGCAGTTTGTATGAATCAATAGCTCTTCTGTTTTATAAAGTAAGGAGATGCTGTTGCATAGTTGGTATTTAATAAGTAGAGTTTTAGAATGTTGTGAATTAAATCATATATACTGCCTGCTGTGTCAAAGTTGTGTTCCCTCATGTTCTGGAATTGAAATATGGGCTTCTCTTTACTTTTTCATGTGCTGTTTTGTAGTGGTGGTGGAGTATTTGTTTACAGTTCCACATCAGTAGAGTGTTTGCATGGTTTGTTTGTGAACTGTTTCTTTCACTTTCCTGTGGCGTTAGAAAGACCGGTAAGGTGCACATGCGAATACAAGATAGCATTAAGATATGTCTGCTATATTAATGTAAGCAAAAAGCATTTTGAATTTGTTCAGAAACTTCTTCCCCTCCCCACAGAAGTAAAATGTTTCTGTACATATAAAATGAGAAATTAGCTTCTTGTGTAGCTGCTGTTGAAGAATTCTCCCAGTAGTGTAAGCCCAGAAGGGCAAATATGTGATACTCGTTGGGGAATTGTTCTATGCAGCTATTATTTTTTTGGTCACCAAACTTGCTTTCTTGTTAAGCCTGTTAGCAATAACTTGAATTCATGGTAGGATGTCTTGTATCAGAGAAGGGCAAAGAGACTGACAGCCCTTTGAGTGAGTTAGCCAGTGGCAGTGTGTTTCGCTGGACTTTGTGAAGTAATCACCACATAGCATATTCGTATATCATGGAGTGTACTTATATTAATATTTTAGTACAACAGAAAAAAAGAAATAGATTTGCAAAAATTAAGGCTCCAGAACAGATTTCTACCTGCTCCCTACTAAAATGAATAATGGATCATTTCAGTGAATTTTTCTAAGTACTAATCAAAAATATAATGATTTGAAAATCATTACTCAATTAAATTGGAAGCAGTAATTTTAATTTTCAGCAATTATTGTCATTATTTTTTCTGTATCTTTGGAAGTTATCATTTATCAGTCACATAAAATGGTTTACCGAATAACTTGCTTTTTATAAGTAGCTTATGATATTGAAGTAGCCATTATTTGGTGCTTGCTATTTCTTTTAATAGAGGCCTCACCTTCCTTTAACTTGCAGGTAACAGTAAGATTAACAGAAATGGTACTGGTTATGAGAATAGATCACTTGGAAGGTACAAGACATGAATACTGCAGCACCATTTCCTTTGACTGGTTTGATGGGCCAGATTGCATTTAGGTTCAGCCTGCCTGTGTGGGTACATCAGCACCACATGCCTTGATATTTAGGACTGGCTCAGATATTTTGGTTGAGGATGTATAAAAGCAGTGCTTATTTCTTCCCATGGCAATGGCTGAAGTTGGTGTCTTTGCAAGGTGATAAATTTATATCTAATTTTTCTTTATAAGCAAGTTCATTTGGAAAGAATGGGGGGAATACGACAACAAAGACTAGAACATTCCTGTTCTTCATCTACTCAAGAGGCCTTTGCTAAAGGGTTTAAACTGATATCCCTTTCATGAGACCCTAAGTCAACAGAATCCAGGTTGATTTTTATTCAGTGGCTACCAGTCATCTGAGTTTTATTCTTTAAAAAGCTGCTTTTGTCTTTAAACCACCATACTATATATACACTCTCTCTCGCTCTGTATATTTATATGCTTTGTACATATATACACAAGTATCTAAGTGGTTTATATGTAACGTAATAGCATTTAAAAATCTCATGGGATGTTAGAGAAGTAGGTTCAGGCCCTAAGGATGGATTGAAAGGCTGCGTCTCATTTTCTGGACTAGTGCTGTAACACTTAGGCTATTGTGCAAAAAGTAATTTCTGTTGTCTGCCTTCCTCATCCCCACTCTTGCTAAGCTGCTGTAAGTGATTTTGAGGTCAGCTGTTAAAGTGCTGGTTTTTTCTGCTCTTCGCCATAATGGGTAACTATAGTCATGGATTTTTAAACTAGCTTCCCCTATAGTGAAAATGTGAATGGAAGGATGTTGGGAGGGAACTATAAGACTGACCTTTGGCCACAAATTCCAAGATAGTTGTCCTCTAAAGATTATTTAAAAAAATCTTCAGATTTTATTTTCCTTTTTTTTTTTCCTAATTATTTTTCTAAATCTGGAGTCTTTGTCTCTACTTTTTCAGTGATTCTGGGTGTTTTAAACTAACTTTAGCAATATCAGACCTGTTCAGTGACAGTTGTATAGTTGCTAGTCTTTTGCATTGCTTATACTGGTTTTGTCTATCTTGTTTGGCTGCTGATATCTTAAGGGCAAAGTCTCAGATTTCCACTGAAAAAAGTGATAAGGATAGAAAAAGAATGGGGAATTATGTGCCATGCATTATTCAGTGTCATAGTCTATTGCTTCCTCAGTCACCAGTTTTTATAGTGCTGTTGTATTTTGTGTTACAGTAGTTTGTCATAATGTATTATTACTTCTTAATTTTTTTGGAGACGGAGCTGTAATTGATAAACTGTACATAACAGTATCTTGAATTATTTTTCAAGTTGAGATGATGTTCCCTCTTCCATTTTAAGTTTGCTGTTCAGAGGTCATTGTTTTCCTACTCTTTTTTCCTGCTTACTTTCCTGTCTTGGTCACAGTGATCATGACATAGCTGAGTTTCAAATCATTGGTGATAAGAGGAAAATTGCCAGCAAAACTTTGACCCTGGATATGGGGAAAGCAGACTTTGGGCTACTGAAGAAGCCAGTTAGTAAGGTTACCTGTGAATCTGCTTTTGTGAAGGTATTGCAGTTCATGAAGGGAAGGTCCTGCTTAACGAACTTAATTTCTTTTTATTACAAGATCACCCATCTTGTTGACCATGGGAAGCCAGTACATATTCTGGCTTTGGATTTTAGCAAAGCTTTTGATATCATCTCTCACAGTGTTCTTCTGGACAAAATGTCAAGCACACAGCTAGACAAGACCATCATACAATAGGTGAAGAATTGGCTAATGTGTCAGACTCAGAGTTACAGTCAATGTGGTTACATCAGGCTGGCAGCTAGTCACCAGCGAGGTTCTCCAGGGCTCAGTTTTAGGGCCAGTGCTCTTTAATATTTTTATAATTGATCTGGATTCAGGCATTGTATATTAAGCAAGTTTGCCCCTGATACTAAGTAAGAGGTGCTGTGGACTCCCTCAAGGGTAGAGAGGCCTTATAGAGAGGTCTGGATAGACTAGAGACCTGGGAATCACCAGATGTATGAATTTTAACAAGAGCAAGTGCTGCATTCTCCACCTGGAATGGGGCAATCCTGGATATATATACAAACTGGAGGACAAAAATCTGGAGAGGAGCCCTGTGGAAAGAAATCTAGGGGTTTGGATTGATGTCAGGTCAAATATAAGTGAAGAGTGTGCCCTGGCAGCCAAAGGGGCCATGTCCTATGGTGCATGAAGCACAGCACAGCTGGCCAGTCGAGGGAGGAGATTGTCTCACCTACACTGCCCTGGTGCAGCCCCCCCTCGAGTAGTGTGTGCAGTTTTGGGCACCTCAATAGAAGAAGGACATCAAACTGTTAGACTCTGTCCAGAGGAAGATGACTAAGATGGTGAAAGGTCTTAAGGGCAAGACTCGTGAGGAGTGACCGAGGTCACTTGGTTTGTTCAGCTTGGAGAAGACTGAGGGGTGACCTCACTGCTGTTTACACCTTCCTCAAGGGGGTCACAGAGGGGAATGTGCTGATCTCTGGTGAGATCTGGTAACCAGCGGTAGGACACAAGGAAATGGAATGAAGATGCATCAGGGGAAGTTCAAACTGGACATTAGGAAATGTCTAGTCTATATCCAGCCTTCACTGAGAGGATGGTCGGTCACTGGAATAGCCTGCCCAGGGAAGTCGTCATAGCACCAACCCTGTCGAGTTCAAGGCACATCTAGAAAATGTATGTTTTGGGTAGTCCTGCGAGGAGCAGGGAGTTAGACTCCGTGTTCCATGGGATCTGATGGAATACATCCATGGGTCCTGAAAGAACTGGTGGATGAGCTTGTGAAATCTCTATCCATCATATTTGAGGAGTCATGGTGGTCTGATGAAGTTCCCACTGACTGGAAAAGGGGAAACATAACTCCCATCTTTAAAAAGGGAAAAGAAGAGGATATGGGGAACTACAGGCCAGTCTCACCTCTGGACAAGCCTGGCAAGATCATGGAGCAGATCCTACTGGAAACCATGCTAAGGCACATGGAAAACAAGGAGGTGATTGCTGACAGCTAACATGGCTTCACCAAGGGCAGGTCATGCCTGGTGAATGTGGTCGCCTTCTACAATGGGGTCATGACCTTGGTGGATAAAGCAAGAGCAACTGATGTCATCTACCTGGACTTGTGCAAAGCCTTCGACACCATCCTGCACAACATCCTTGTCTCTAAATTGGAGAGACATGGATTTGATGGATGGACCACTTGATGGATAAGAAATTGGCTTGATAGTTGCACTCAGAGACTTGTGGTCAATGTCTCAATATCTGAGTGGAGACCAGTGACGAACGGCATTCCTCAGGGGTTGATGTTGGGACCAGTACTGTTTAACATCTTCGTCAGTGATATGGATGATGGAATTGAGTGCACCCTCAGCAAGTTTGCTGGCGACACCAAGCTGTGTGATGTGGTCGACACGCTGGAAGGAAGGGATGTCATCCAGAGGGACCTTGACAGGCAGGTCCAGAAGAGGCCATGAAGATGGTCAGAGGGCTGGAGCACCTCTCCTATGAAGAAAGACTGGGAGAGTTTGGCTTGTTCAGCCTGGAAAAGAGAAGGTTCTGGGGAGACTTTATTGTGGCCTTCCAGTACCTGAAGGGGCCTGCAGGAAAGGTGGTGGGGGGGCCCTTTTTACAAGGGCCTGTAGTGATAGGACAAGAGGTAATGGGTTTAAATTGAAAGTAGGGAGATTTAGATTAGCTGTCAGGAATAAGTTCTTCATGGAGAGGGTGGTGAAGGACTGGAACAGGTTGGACAGAGAAGTTGTGGATGCCCCATCCCTAGAAGTGTTCAAGGCCAGGCTGGATGAGGCTTTGAGCAACCTGGTCTAGTGGAGGGTGTCCCTGCCCATGGCAGGGGCGTTGGAACTAGATAATCTTTAAGGTCCCTTCCAACCTAAACCATTCTATGATTTTTATGGATGCCTTTCAACTTGAGATATTCTATGAAAATCATCAGCAGGATCTTCCAAGTTTTGTGGGTAGTTATATGGGCTCTTTTCCTTGAAGTGGTGTTTCCTAAACTCTGTGATTGTCCACATACCATTTGGAAATGTGGTGAATGTACCGCTGTTACTCATTTTCTCAGTTATATGGACATTTCAAGAATTGGTTTACTTCTGTTGTTGAACAAGCTAAGAACATATACTGCCTTTGGGGAGAGGTGGTGTGGAGTGGCAGGCTTGATGATGTATCTCTTTACGGCACAGAGCCTTACTGAGAGACATCCATTCCCTAACTTTCATGCAGTTATACTCAGCATTTATTATACTCCTGAGTCTCACAGACTTGACAGAGCTGGTCAGTGAGCTGTTCAGCCACATCGTTTGTATGCTGGAGAGGGAAGTGAACCATGAGTTCATGACCTTGCTGATGTTGAAGTAGGTGGACATGAATCTTGGAGGACCATTGACTGACTTCTGCATGTGATATTCAAGACCTGACAAAGTTAGTCTTTGTGACAGGAAATCTGTCACTGTGTTGTTTTAGCCATTACTGTGTTTAAATACTGTGTTTTCTAACACTGTTCAGTTGATACAGTGGGATAATAAACACAGAAAGGCCTGTGTTACATTTAAATCCAGAAGTGAGAGAAAATGTAAATGTCATTACTGTAACCCTGAGTAGAAGAAACATTTAATAGTGTCTGGAATGTTGAATGTATTTTCCACTATTGAATGTATTTTCCACTATTTCAACAATTTTATAGATTTGCTTGCAAGTTGATACTTTATACTGTGCTACATGCCATTAAATGAGTTGCAAAAATTTCCACTTCTATAATTATGTTCTGGTTTGTAATTATATTTATCTCTTGTACCCCAAATGAGCATTTCAGTGATTTATATGGCTTCTTACACTGTTGAATGCCTAAAGACATTAAAGGAATTATTATGAAAGACTGATTGGAAAGTAAAATCATAGTCATTTCTGTGTTTGTTCAGTATTGATGGAGGCAAAAATCTAATGGAATTTTCTCAATATTGGGACAAAACATTGGTAAAATGACTAAGTGTTTTTGAATTTGGCTAAATCAAATGCTGAACATATGGACAGAAATTTACCTCAGGCATGGACACAAGAAGCCTGTTGCTTGAATTAAAATTCTTCCCTTTGACCATATCTATATCCACAATGAACACAAAAATCTTGCAGAGTTTAGGTGTCCAGGTTCTGATTTTGATTTCCTGGAATATATTGGATGTAAACAATTAACATTTTGTTTAGTTTCCAGAAGGATAAATCATAGATGTATTTCATCTGGGAGTTTTGATGCAAAGATTCACAGATTCACAGAGTGTGAGGGGTTGGAAGGGACCTCTAGAGATCACCTAGTCCAACCCCCCTGCCAGAGCAGGATCACCTAGAGCAGATCACACAGGATGGGATGGGTTATTAAAGAAGAATTGAGAACCAATGGATAAGATGAGCCTTCATGCCTACTAACATGATCTTGATAAACTAGAGATTATTTTAGAATTAAAATAAAATAATTTTAATAATTTCAGAAGGTGTATAACCTTCTGAAAAGTCAAGTTCCATATTCATTCATGAAGTCATAATCTTCTGTGTTAAGCTGTCTTCATGTGTAAGTCAGTGGTTGATAGAGCTGAGGTTTAGATACTGCCTTAATGCTTGCTGTACCCCTAACCTAGGTAGATCTGCACTTCTAATTCTGAATCTGCAGTGATTTGAGCAAACCATACGCTCCACTTATGCGCTGTGGTCTGATGCCAAGTGACCTGTAGGTTTTTCTGAACATGTGTCAGCATATTTTTGTGCTAGATCACAAATTGGGTAATGCAGGGCTTCTGTCATTCTTGTCACTTTATTTGTACTTATTGTGACTGGCTTTTACACACTGTAAACAGCACCAGTGGAGTTGGCTGTGCTCTTTATATAGAAGAAGGGTTGCTATAAAAATGACTAGAAAATGATATGTGGCTAGGGAATGAATATCACTCATTCCCAGTGAAATGTAGCAATTGGATGGACAGTATATCATGCTGATAATGTCCATGTAAAAATATATCAAGGGACAAGAGCTGGAAAGATTAAGAATATTTTGTAAGGCAGAAGAGAATGAAGCTGAGGTTATACATTTGCTGCAAATTGCAGGGGCTAAGAAGTCTTGCTTTTCCTTTGCTGTTAGAACAAGCCACTGCCGTGTGTGTTCTGCTGTGTTCTCAGTGTGTGTTCCTGATGGGACCTAGCAACTGGGGCTGAATGCAGTTGCTGAAATGTGGTTTTTTATTACCACTTGGGATGCGGTAGAGCAACTGGCTGCTCATGCAGTAAGGTGTGAGTCTCTCCAAGATTTCTTTTTTTAATGTCAGCTGTGTGTGGATATCTTGGACATACTGTGGTGTCTAAGATACCAGCAGGTGCCTGTAATTAAGCACGTGTATTGAACTTCTAATTCCCCTTGATTTCTTTTTTTTATTTCATTGATGTGTTATGTTCATGTGTATGCATTAATTTCTTGTTGCAGATCTATAGTAGTTTGAAATTATGGTTCCTTGCTATGCTTAAACTCTGATCAGCCAGTTGTGCTATGTTTTATGTCATGTTACAATGGCGAAAAAGGTAGCCTACCTCATATTTGTTGAGCATTTTTTGGAGATTCCTTGATTTCAATGGGAATAAGAAATCTTGAACTGTTGTTATTTAGTATTTATTTACTGCTGTCTAATTATAAGGAGGACATACAGATTTTCCTTTGTCTTGAATCAAAAGGGCTGTATGTCCTTATGTATTATATATGTATATAGAAAATGCAGATTTTTTCAGCAGTGTTTCCTCAGATTCTGTTGTTGCAGTGTGTGCATGCTCGTTATTCATGTGCTATAGTGAAACATGCCTTTTCAAGCAAGTGAAACTCCACATCTACGCTTTTATCATCCAATCATGGGTCTTAAAATCACATCGTTTCTCAAGGACTACAAATACATAGAATCTTGCAAGAGGTCATGAAACTTGAGATGATTTTCATTGCAGCCAAGTTGATGTCCAGGGTCCAAATGCCATGACTTCAGGCAGGGTGAATGTGATCTGTTCAAAAGAAAAGTTGGAGGTTTTGTAGGTGAATTCTTTTTACAGTTAATTAATGACGGGGGAATAAAATGCTGCTTTCTGACATCCTGCTTGTTTAAGCATTTATATTGCTTTAAACACTGGAGTAATATGTGAGACTAACACACATTTAAATGAAATGTAGGGAATGATCAGTTGTGTGTTGACCAGTTTTGGGGTTGGTTTTTTTTTCTTTTTCGCAGCACTGAGAAAACTAAGTTCTAACACAATACAAATAGGATAACAATTAACTATTTTAATAGATTTGATTTAAGCTTGTTCATTAGTGCTTTTCCGTTGGCAAACTGCAACATTGTGTAACATCTTATTTTTAGGTCTGCAATCTGGACGTTATTAAGCATTTCTTTAAGAAGAAAAAATCTTGTTTAGAAGTCTGCCATGTGTTATTTAAAAGGCAGGAGGCTATTAAATTGAGTATCGAGTATCTCAGCTATACAGTTGAGTCTTTCACTTGCAAATAGATTAATATCTAATTATCCCAGAGACCTGTAGGAAAATGTCTACAATTATACTTTTTGATTCCTTATTTTATTTCTGCTTAGTTTACTTTGTATTACTTAATAAAATAAGGATTAATTTTCAGTTTCAATTTTAAACTAGTACAGGTGGTTGTTTTTTTTTTTTCCTTTCATTTTTAAGCAAAGAGGTTTTTGTGAGCCGTTTGCTGCCCTGTTAAGCAGTCCGGAAAAGTACATGGGGTCTTTAGCTGATCTTTTGGCTCAGCATCCCTTCTAATTACTGAAGGGAGAAGAGTGGTCTGGCAGGCGTCAGTGTGTCTTCTGCCTTGCTGTGTGTTCCCATGCTGGAAGGTGTGATGCTGGGAAATGACCCCTATGTTTCTCATTTGATTTCAGATCGGAATCATCTGCTGATCTCAGGACAAGCAGATTACTCTGGTTAAGCAGCAAGCATTTGTCAGACTGCAGGGAAGATCACTGCGTATGTTGTAGTCATGGGCTCTGCTCTTCTTTCTTCAGTCTGTCTTCTTCATAGTATCTGTCTTAAAGCTTAAAGTTGAAATGCTGTTGCATACTTCTTAGATATTCAGAAAGTGAGGCCATGTCCGCATGAATAATTTCACTATTTTATTATCCCTATAAAAAGTGTTTTTTACATGGCAAAGGACATGTTGATAAGTGAAGCCCCTGATTGTTCTAAATAAATATCCTAAGAGAATCTACTTTATATCCTTGCTTTTGCCTTTCATTACTAAAGTGATGATAATAATAAACATATCTTCAGAGATACAGAAGGCAAAGACATGTATGAGAAGGAAATTAAAGCATGGTTAATAGCAGTAGCTGGCATTTCAGAGGAGACTACTTAAAAAGATAAACAGACTGGTAGAAAAACCACTGCTTAAGTTCTTTGTTGAAATGAAGCCAAGAGTTGAAAGGACTTTTCTTCCCCATTTTAGTGTTAAATTAAATGTTATTGGCATTCTTTTCCAAAGATTTTTCTGGGAGGATATACAGGAAGGATTGTGTGTTTGTATTAAAAAAAAAATGTTAGTTTGAAAACTAAAACCACCTTTGACATAGAAGCTGATAGTTCCACTGGCAAAATTCAGCCTGAAGTTTACTCTTGCCAGAAACCCCCTGGAAATAGAAGTGGGTGTGTTCTGCTTGAGTAATCACATGTAAATGCAGCGGTGCCAGCAGCACTATAATAATGACTGTAGTGTCTTTGAAGGCACTCTGAAGCTTCTGTTCAAAGACATTCTTAAATAATTAAAACTTTTTTTTTTCACCAATTTACATAGAATATGTAATAACAACCCCCAAGTATTAGATTTCCTACCTTCTTTTCTTTCTCATACAAAGAATAAATAGAGTATTTTAACTAGGACACTGCTTGCTAACCTGTATAGTGAAGAAAGGTAATGAAAGTGCAGGTCCAGATCGTTCTTGTTGTGATTCTCAATAACCATTTCTTAACACGTGACAGCTTGAAAAACCTAGATACCTCTGAGGTGATCTTAGAAGTCTGTCCTCCCCTCTGCAAATAAAGGGAGACTCCTGGTAGTTCACTCTGTGACCATTTATGTGGTCCTCCTTGTAAGATTGGCTGCTTAGCTGGCTGTACATGATTTTAATTTTTTTTTTTTTTTTTTTTTATGTTTTGGCAGATACTGAGCATCTCTATACAGTAGTGTTCGAAGAGATCTGTGGTCGTTTTGGAAAGACCTATACCTGGGATGTGAAATCCTTGGTCATGGGTAAAAAAGCACTAGAAGGGGCACAGATTATTCGAGACGTTCTAGATCTTCCAATAACCAAAGAAGAGTTATTACAAGAAAGTAAAATGAAGCAAGAGAAGATATTCCATACTGCTGAACTGATGCCAGGTATGTTTTCTTCAGTATTTATGGACTGTTCATGAAAATTACTTAAATGCTAACTGAGGCAGAAGTTTTTAAACTGCCTTTCACAAAACAGTTTCTCTTACAGATTCAGTTTCATAATTCTTGTTTTAGCAAGTTTTACTCAAATTCACCTGTTAAGTACCTGTTAAAGAGATATTTTACCTGTTAAAGGGTACTGAAAACGCTTTTCTGGTTTATTTGGAGAACAGCTTTTTTTTCTGTATGCTTTAAAAGAAGAAAAAAGTCTAGGTAAATGTGTATGAATTTTGTTTTGTGAATATAATTGTTGTTGTCAGCTGTGTAACTCAGCAAGTTATTTTTATCTGGCTGTGAGCTTAGTCCGACTTTGTTAAGCACAAATACACTTTTAAATGTGCAGGCAAATATATGAGCCCGTGGGTTCTTTCTGCTGGGATTAGTCTCACCTAACTTGAACATTGAAACTAAAGCATGGCAACTGAGCCAGCTGTGTGTTTATTGAGAGGGCGGGTTTCTCAGGTTATCCTAAAACAGTTAAGTTTCATCACCTTCTGAAGATACATGTCTTTTACCAGTAATTGTGCAGGAAGCCCGAATGAGTAGCTTAAACCAGGTATCTCAAGATAGGCAGGAGGATGAATCTTACCTGTGGTGTGAGCTCATACTTTTATATTCTATTACATTTGCATCTGAAGTGCTTAGAGAAAAATCTTCAGCCATGCGAGACAAGCATGGATTGCTGTTAACTTTCTGTGACATGTTAAAATTCCTGGAGCAAATACCAGTAATTTCTGAAGAAAAAATAAGAGGAGGGAGAAGAGGTTAAGGAATAAAAAAAAATGTATTAAAAGAGAAATAATTACATGTCATTATAACAAATCTAACTGTTCATTTTTTTCTCATTTTGAATGTGTGCTTGTTTCTGCTGACAATCTCTGCAGCACATTAATGATGTTTTAATTTTTAGATGCTTTTTTATACCTAGTTTCATAATGCATTAAGAGGATTAAAGTTAAAAATACATGGTAAGTTAGGAATAAACAACAATTAGCAAAAAGTAAAAGGTTTAATTTTTTTAGGCAATTTACAAGCTTGAGCATGTGCTGCAGCCAAATTATTTAGTTATCTCTGTTGTCTTTTATATGCCAGATTTTTTCAAATTGCATCTTTTTCACTTACAGATCTACTTAAAACTGTAAGCCTAGTTAAACTCTCCAGGAAGACAGAGGGATGTGTTTTTAATTTTTAATGTCAAACTTCTGGGACTGACTTTGCAGCTATATTTTTTGTAAGACAAACAAACAAAAAAAAAACCCCTTAGTCTGGGCTTAGAAAAAGCCAGGTGCACAGGCTGGGTGAAAAGTTAGAAGGCACAGAGAAGAGTCACTTTAATGTAAAAGCACAGGTAATAGATGCCATTAAGTGGATATTCTGTGCCTGCTGAAGATTGTGATAATGTGGCTGAGATGGCTTGAACTAAGTTGCAGAGAAGTGATGAAACAGATTAACCAGGGAAACATGAAGTTTTATGCTGTTCCTGCCTTCAAAAGTGAATTCTGGGCTCGCTGAAGCTGGGCTATTATAGATGAAACAAGCAAAATTCTTACAGGGACAAGCAAGTAAACATTTTTATCACCGCCAGAGTTGTTCAACGGATTATCTTTTCAGTTCAGCTAAATACATGTGATAAATTTCTTCAGGCTATTTTCTAAAGCAGAAGTCATGTGAATTTAAATACTTTATGCTCACTGGCCATTATGGTGAGCAAAGTCAGCCACTGAAGTATTGTGATCTGTACTTCAGATCACAAGCATTGATCTGAAGCACATGTAAGAAGCATATGAGATACAAGCTGAATTGCCATGAATTTGGAAAAAAACCAGGCTGTTGTCAGCTAATAATCTATAAAGAAGTGACTACAGCTACTTACTGTTTAGTTTCTTTAAGGACTGACCTGTTCTTCAATCTGATAACCAGATTTTTTAATCTGATACTTTTAATCTGTCATTTTGTATCTTCTGAGGTTATTTATTAATGTAATTCTTGTGGATTTATTTTACAGCCTCTTAGTGTTCTTTAATTAAGAATGGACTTCAGGCAGGTGTTGTGTAAGATGTAAGACTGCGGTGACATTTTGAGTTTACAATGTTGCCTGACTAAACTGATTTTTCAGATGGTTACAGGAAAATACAGGAAAGTTAATGGGCTAAGATGACTATGACTTGATGAGTCTGGCCATTTTTTGACAGTTGACAATAGGCAGATGAGGTTCTATTTTGCAATCAATTTCTACAGGTTTTTTTTTTTTTAAAGTTTCAAATTTCATTTGTTGTAGGGCAGTGCTGAATGATGACCAACTGTGTTTGAAAAAGTGACTCAAACAAAGCACCACTTGTTTCTGGACTATGCATGTTTTTGTCAGCGATAACAACTCTGTTACATGTTAATTACTTATTTGGCAATTATGTCAGTGATAGTTAAGGATGGTGTGGAAGTTGTATGAATGTACAACTGGCAAAGTAGGTCTTTGCCTGACAGGCTGTATCACAGCCACATCACTTAATGTATAACAGTTCTAAGACATTAGTGGTTGAAGATGGAATTTTGACTATTTCAGTATGGCTGAACTGACTGAAAAGCTTCAGTACATCAGGCTTTGGTCAAAATATAGATTTCATCTATCCATTTCTATCCATTTCTAATATGGAGTTTTCTGGTAACAATTGTAGAGTTTTTTACAGTTGGATTTATTTTTAGTTCTAAAAGAATTTTAAGGAAAGCTAGTTTCGATTCAGTGGAGAAAGGAATTAATCCAAGACAACGCTGACAAAATGACAGGACTGCCACTTGTGCTGCTGCTCTAAATATTTCTGTCAGAGTACAGACATTGTTATCTGCCAGAGTAACATAGTAGGCATTCTGTTCCTGCAAATGCAATATTACATCACATGGAATGTGATCAACAGAAAAATGAGGAGTGACAAGTGGACCAGGAAAAAACCAGGCATATGTATGTTTACCTACACATGTATAGGTGTGCTTTTGCTTAGCATAAACCCAGAATATAAACAGAGACTGCAAAACCTATCTCCAAGTTACACAGCTGCTGACACTTATTATAATGATGTCAGGGTTATGAAATTAATGCCATGCTCTCATAGTAGTCTCTGGTTTTTGGCTCATCATCATCACAAAGCACAGATCCTTAAGGATTGTAAGGATTGTGTGGTTTTGTATACCTGTCAGGCATTTTCCATTCCTGGGTTGTTTTCCTGATAACTGGGATTTCTTTGTTGCAGCTCTGGTTCAGCCAGTGCAGAATGTGATGTTCAAGCTATTTTCCAGTTCAGGTACAGTTGATTGTGTCTTGCAGACATGAGGAGGTAATTTCATAGCTCAGTTTTAGTGCCAAATGAAACCAGTCAGAAATCATAAAAAGAAAGAAAACCAGTTCAAATTCCAATGGCAACTCACTCTAAAGTCATATATACTTTTTTCTTGAACATTTCCATTTGATCAGTAGTCTTATTTTGCTTAGCTGTTGTTTCCTTGATTCCTGTTGTGCCCTTAACAGTTAAACAGACTTCCTACCATGTTACCTTTTTTTTCCTTGCTGTTACTGTCTGTTTTGCTGTTTTCAAACATTTGGCCTTTGCATTAAATCCTAAAGGATTGCAACCCAAAAATGCTTTTGTTAGAAAGTCAGCAACACTGTTGACAGAGGTTACGAATTGTGTAAAATTTAGTACTTATATTTTATCCATGGCCATGCGTGTGTCAGTGTGTCCAGACTAAAATGAGGTTATCGATTTGGTGAACAGGGAGTCTCAAAGGTACTTTTTAGAGAGCAATAAGATGAGAAGATAGATTTCTTTACTAATAGTCAATTACCTTCCAAAGTGGGGAGTAGGTTATTGGTTTCCACCTTCACTTTTGTAGCTCAGTGAAAGGGTAAGATAGCATTGCAGACAGCATTTTTAAACAAGGTCTCAGAACAAAAAAGAAACCTGAGAGTTGTATTTCCATAGTCTCATGAGATTCAGAAGTAGAGCAGAACAGAACAGAATATTTCAATTGGAAGGGACATACAATGATCATCTAGTCCAACTGCCTGACCAAGTTAAAGCATTCATGGTAATTACATGAAGTGGTGGATAGCCCCACCTCTGTCACACTGTCGCCTTCACAGCAGCATTGCTGACTTCACTTGGGGATTGAGAGCAATGAACAGTGATGTGTTGATGGGCTTGCACTTATAGCACACCAGACTGCATAAAAAATATGTTTTTATAAGTTTGTGACTTACGTGAACAGGCAGCTGCTTCTTGTTCTAAGTGAGATTTTTTTTTCTTTGTTGGGTGCTTGGAGGCTGCTGAGGATTTTAACATGGAATTGCTTGTATGAATTTAAATGATTATCATCGAATGGGCTAGAAATCCAATCAACTCAACAAAGCTCTGAGTGGTAATGTTAGTTTTTCTTTGATTACAGAGATTGATGAATTCTTGAAGAGCTTTAAGTTTGGTCTGATATCACATTCAACATAAGAACTGTAAATGATTTTGAAAAAGAAGAGCAGACTTTTCATATAGAGGCTATATTTATCCTTAAGATTTGCATTTGTGCACAACTGGACATAAATTGTCAAGGCATACATGTTTGTACACAGTTAATTTAAACAATGCTTGGAGAACTTTGGTTTCCTTTAGTCTTTTTCTCAGCAGTAAATCTTTTATTCCAAATACACACTGAATGCTCTCGGACAGCTTGTTTTGTGTAACGTTACACCATAATGAAGTGGACTTGGATATGGGTATCAAAAGAGCCTTGATTTTGGTACCCCAGAGGTCAGGTGTCCTCTGTTCTCGTGCTGTTAGTGTAAGTAGAAAGCTAAATATATATATGTAGTGGTGAATGAAGAGCCATACTGTGATACATGTTTATGAAGATCGTCTTCGAGGGAGTGCTGGAAGTCTACAGAAAGTGTGATTTTGTATTTGAGCTCATAATTTGTGTGCAAGCTATGTGAAGAAAGACTGTGGTGACCAGTGTAATTCTTCCAACATAAATTTCAGTGGACAGGGCAAAAGTCTGTTGATCAAGACAGTGTTCTCTAAAAACGTCTGTAGATGAGTTTCTTCTGCAGAAGATGCTGCATCTCAGCTACAAGACTTAGCAAGTATCATTATATGATCATGGGCTCCATAGTGTAGATGAGGTCCAAAAATATAGCAGGGAAAGAGAAATAATACACGCACATGCACCAGTGAAGGAAAAGGGAAACAGGACAAAAGAGGTAAAAGATTAATGGACTAGTCAAATATGATACAAAAAGGAAAACAAGACAGAAAGAGTTTTGGATGAAAGTAGCTCAGATTAAATAAAGAAATTTAAAAAAATTGCACCCTCCCCAACCCCAATGAAAACTCAAGCATATGTAGATATGGCTAAATAAACATAGGGAAAGATTGGTTTGCCCATGAAATACAAGGGTTTGTCTCCATTAAAAGAATTCTGTGGCATGTTTCAATACCCCACTTCATTTTTTACAGAAGCATGTTTCTTATCACAAAGTTTAGGAAGAGGATCATTCCTTTGTCTTATAAATACAGTTGACAATAAAATAAATATGACTAATAGTACTCACAAATAAATTGTCATATGAGAGTGGTCTGTATATCTTGTTGAAGTAAGGAGAATGAGTATCTTTTCAACAATTAAAATCAACTGGAGATCAAATGATTACAAAATACAAAAAATAACACAGGAATTTAACTGTTTCAGTAATCAAATAACCAATAACTAACTGGGGAAAGGGATAAGACAATTTAATAAGTAAAATATGTTAAATTACTCACTTTTCTAAAGTATTTCTATAGTCCCCAAAACTGCACAGCAGTTCTAGATAGCAATATTATTGTTACTATAATCATAATGATTTGAGGTCTATGTGAGAGAAGGTTTTAAATGAGAAGTAATGCCTTTCATTAAAATAACTGAAATGTGGAGAAGCTTTTGGACATAGAAAGTCATGTTCATATCAGTTTTAAAATACCCATTTGCTTTTTTTTTTTTTTTTTCCCTTAAGCGTTTACATGTGTTTGCTTTCAAAAAAAGCAGTTGTGCAGAGGAGGATGCAAAATAGTATTTGTAAATCTGTCTAAAGCTTTTACCGTTTCGATACATGTAGCCTTTAGCTTTCTGTAATAGTTTTGCTTGAACTTTCACTTGAATCTAAAAATAAACAGGTAGAATGTATGGAAACTCCACTATATAACCTGATTTCATTTGCTACTTGATGCTTGTATTTAATTAGTACAAGGAATATAGTGTCTTGTTTGGGTTTTTCTCCCCACTGTTTGCTATCTTGAACTAAAATAATACTACGTTACAGTGTTTCTCTGATTATAGATATCTGACACTGTAATTGTTTCAATAAAGTCTACACTCTTTTGGAAGTATATAAGGTATTACTGTATATGGTGGCTCTGTTCCAGCTTGCTCAAAATGTTCTTAAACTGGTTAACACCATAGCTAAATTAGTTGGAAAGTATAAAAGAATATTATCTGCAATGGTTGGTGCAGAACTGAAACTCCTGTGAGCTGTTCAGGTTTTGTTTGAGGGTGGGACAAATGGGGATGTGTCTGCTAACTGTCCTTCCTAGCAAAACATGTTCATTTTTAAATAGCAAATTTAAAAAAAGACATAACACACACTCTGTCCTCTCTATTGCCCAATGATTGACTGTTTCTCTTCCTGGGGTTACATAATGATTAAAATACTATTAATTAGAAATTACATGTAATTAGTACTTAGGTGGCACCCAAGGAAGGACTAACGAGATGCATGAGAGGTAGAGTACACTATGATGTTCCTGGAAGGATTTGCCACTGAAAATGCCACTGTTTGTTTATCTGAGGCCTTCACCAGGTAGGAGCTCCTGTAATGTAATTATGAAGCTTAACTTTCATAAAAGCTGCCTTGTAAATTTTAGGGTACTAACTTCTTGTGGTCCTATTTATACTGTATGGTTTTGTTTAAGAGAAAGCCTTGGGGACTTCTGTTCATTTTAAAGGGCTTTTTCTTACATAGCTTATGTTCATCTTTTTAGGATTATAACAGAAATTGGAAAAGACAGTGGGACTGTCTGTGTAGGCCTGGGCATTCATGTGACCTTGTTCTTGGACTCTGTGCCAGCAGTACACAAGCCAGCTGTATTCCTCAAGTCATGAATGAGACTGTAGTATTTTGTGCTTGTAAGACGATCGAACAGTGGATTTGCAGGTTAAGGTACTGGCAGAGCTTAGTGTGGGATTGTCTGCCTGATGGGGTAGTTATGCCTTCAAATGAATGGACTGCAAGTGCAAATATGAACACCAGATATCATTCAACTGGTGAATAGAAGAAACTGAAATTACGGTTCGGTGTTGAGGTGGCATGAATAATCCTTTTCCCTGTCTCATACGTTTGCCCAATTTATGATGGAGATCACTTTCGTCTTGAAAAACATTCTTATGGTCTGTATAACTTCTTATAGTCTATATAACTATGGTTCTATATATAACTACATACTCTATATAACTGTAGCTATAACATGTTCATAAAAACTTCAGTTTAGAAAAATAAAAAATGCTTTGTAAGACAAGAGTTTGGTTGGAGACTTATATTAAAAAAAAAAAATCGAAGAGCTTTATATTATCTTCTTATTTGTCTGGAGGCATATCGGAAGAAATAGTTCTGTATCTGGAGTTCCAAAAGTGATATAAGTTAAGAACATATAAGTGTTCTGTTCACTAGTAGACAACCACAAGAAAAGGGATGGTACAAAAATTTGAAAGTATATCAAATAAAATGTAGCAAAAATGTAGATTGTGTTCACCATTCTAAATTATTCTGTATGACACAGAGCTCATGTTTGTATAAAGCTAAAAGGGACATTAAAATTCCCCTTGTTTTCCATCAATTTGAATTAGCTCTCAGGAATTACATCTTGTTAATTTTCACTTCATAATGAATAATGCTATTTGATTATAAAATATGATATCTGGGAAAAAAAATTTGTAGAAAACAGTATTGTAATAGCATCTAAGTAATTAGACAGGGTCTATCATTAGATGATTTTAGCATAGCATGTTTTAGTTTCCTGCACTCTTGCTGTAGATGTTTGTAATAGTCAATGAAAAGGAAAATTGACAGCCCAAGGGTTTTGTTGTTTGGTGTATGTCTTAACTTTAGTTTGTCTGTTGATCCAGTGTATTAGTCACTGTGGTTTCATCTGAATCTAAAGAGAACAAACACCACATTGGGAGTCTAATGGAGGAACAATAACTCCTTTAAAAAAATATATACATATATATATATAGTGTATGTTTTTCTCTAACTTTTGGAATAAAAATGCTGATCTATTCCTTTAAAATGCTTCTGTAGTGTCAAGAAATAACTATTTTCTCTTGTTTTAGTTTGTTTTCTTTTTCTATTCCCAAAGTTGTTAACTTCATTGACATTTGTGGTTAATCGTCTTTTAAAGATGCTGACATTTAAAGTTGATTCTTGTTTTCAGTTTCTGTAACTAAACTCAGCTTACAATTCTTCTTACCTATTTTTCTTTCCAATAGTCACCAGTGTTTAACTATTACATTTAGAATATACTAAGTTTCTGTGTCTGTTCTAAAACTTAATACTGAAGAGATAGAGGAAGGAAATAGTATGTACCTTCTTGAGTATTTGAAATTAAAAGGTACATTTGTAAATAAAGCATATGTCGTGGTTTAACTCTGGCTAGCAAAATACCACGAAGCCGCTCTCACAAATCCCCCTCCCCTCCTCCAGTGGAGGGGAAGAATTGGAGGAAAAAGAAAATAAGGAAGCTCATATAATTGAGATAAGAACTATTTATTAATTAAATCTAGATCAATATATACAGGTACTACTACTAATAAATAATTAAAATAGTAGAAAATGAAACATATAGTACAATATATACAATATGATACAATTTCCCACCATCCACTGACCAATGCACACCCAGATGTTGAGGGATGAAAATCAGACCCCGAGAGCCTGAGAACCACAGCCCGAGAGCGATCGCAGCCCAAGAGCCGTGGCCTGAAGGCCGGAGCCCGGGAGCCTACGCAGCAGATTCCGAGCAAACCTTATCACTGATAACACGGCCAGAAAACTCAAAACAATCCACCAGCTCCCACACGAACGAGCCAGCACAGGAGTTGGCAAAGCAGCTGACGCAGGAGGGTTAGCAAGTGCCCAGAGAGATGAGTAAGGGAGAGGGAGAAGGGAAGAGTAATGGCTACCAGACCCTCTTCCCCACCCAAAGAGACCGGAACATGACGGACTATGGAATGAAATACTTCCTTGGTTAGTCTGGGGCAGCTACAGTATCCGAAGCGAACAAAAGACCTTGAGTTCAGTACAAGCCATCCCCAGCACCAGCTGAGGCCTTATCAATGTTTTCACTTACTGTCCAGCAACAGAGTTCCCTGGCAACCAGAGTAAAGGGAGTTAACCCTTTCCTGACTGAACCCAGCACAGCATAGCAATATGGGATATTTATTCCTGATTTTTTTTTTAAGATTACTTGAAGAATTTATGTTGTGCTGCCTAAGATTGTTACTGCATGAGTTACCACATTAAAAATGTGTCCTTATGCTGGAAAAACAGAGAACTTTTTTAAAAATCTTTTTTTTTTTTTTTTTGCTTTTAATCAAAGGTGCTCAAATTAAAAAAAAAAAAAGAACTTGCTGCATGTGGCTAAGCTTTCAGTAGGAGGGGTGGAGGATGGTCCCATGAAGCATAGCAGATGGGTCCCTCTGTAATGGATGGGCCTTGATCCCTGACATGGTAGCTACAAGATAGAAGTTAGAGAGTTCACAGGAATTTTCACTATATTTCTTCAAAACCATTAACTTTTTAACTGGGTATTTTTGGTGTAACTGAAGTCTTCATTTGACTGAAAAATCTTTGTAGGTATAGGGGATAGAATGACAAAGTATATGCAGAGGAAGCTTCTTACGGATCTTTAAAGCAATTCCTCATTTCTCCGTCTGTTGACATCTGCTGTACAAAAAGCACAAGAAAGATACTAAGAAAGATATTACCTTCCTAATGAAGAATTATATGATGAATTTGCATAATAATTGTGTCAGTAATTTGATGTGGTGGCAAAGTGTCTAGAGCTATACTGGTAGTAATTGATGCAAACAAAAATGAATTTGGTTGATCTATAGCTTTTACAAAGAATTAACAAACCTGGAACGAAAATATTTTTCAATTGCTACTGTCTTGATCTTGTTAAGTTATGCTAGCTATTCTTCCATATGCAATTTATTTTTTTTTCCACACAGATGACTTTCTACTTGCTTTTTTTTCCTCTAATCTATCTTATTACATTTACACATATGCAAATAATTTTTTAAACGGCGTATCTTTATTAAAGTGCATTTTCTGAATAAGGTAAATCTTTGCTCTTGGGAGCTATTAGGGACAGCTGCATTTTAGCTCCCTTATAGTGAGGGAAGCCAAAAAGAGAAAGGAAAACACCTATGCACGCATTTACACACCAAAATCATGACGTGTGCTGGGGGAACATAAAAGACAACAGTGAAGAAGTAACCTTTCTGCAACAGTGCTTTTCTGTGGCTGGCCACCTCCAGTAGAAACTTAGATTAAACATACCTTGAGAGAGATGAACTGAAGCTGTGATGCATTGGAACTGAAGAAAATTAGCTACTTGAACAGAGCACAACTTTAGAGAAAGCGAAGTATATCATAGCAAGGGCATAGGAAATAGGAAAAGTCACTTACTTGTGTAAGCTTTAGACCTCTTTATATTACTACACACACAAGATGCTAGCATTGCTAAATGTTGCAGATTATTTAAATTCCTTTGAATGAATGCATTTAATTTTTAAAAAAGAGTCATTTATGTTACTGCTTCACATTAAGAGATCTTAATACTTCCATTAATTTAATATGGACTTCACATGTTTCAGAATGAAACATAATCTGTATCTGTAATAAAAAGTTAACTTTTATTTAGCATCGTATTTCAGTGAGAGGACAGAGTAGCTTCATTTCAGAAAAAATGCATTTGGTTATTATTAGCATAACTGTTTAAGGCAGCATAAGAAGGCTTTCAAATGGGTGATGCATTGACGTTAGAGGAGGAATAACACTTGTTATTTCTGTCCAACTGGAAATCTAACATCACAGAAGTACATGTATTTATAGTTTAAAGGCTATCTTCAAAGCAAGTATGGAGTTGGAAACCTCAGTTATTAACTGGTTGACTAGATTCTGGAGAAGAAGAAAGAAATCTACAGAGGGCCACATCTACAGGCCATATTCCCAGATGACGGGTTAGTTAATGCACCCGTTTACACACCTTATTGCCAGTAGTAATTGCACATTCTCAAAGTTGGGCATATGACTATACTTGGGGAAAATGTATTGCAGTTAAGATTGTTGTTTATAGAATTGTCAAAAGGGAGCAGAAAGGCTGGGTGAGATGTGAAATGCAAACCAGAGATTCTGGGGTGGTGAAAGAAAGAATTAAATGGACAGGAGGGGTAGGAACGTTTTGAGCAAGCAGGGACCAGACATACGGATGACAGTGAATCAGGAGGAAGGGAATAAGATTGCTGTAGTATAACCAAGCATGGAAAGTAGGATAAGAATTCATGCAGTTGGAAAATGGACAAAGAATGGTTCTCAAGTTGGTTGAAAGAGACAGAAGTCAACTGAAGGCTTATCCACCTGAAACTAATATCCTGTTACTAACACATTTTGGATTCACTCCAGGAAGCAGAGCTGAAATGATTTTACAGACATGGAGGGATTTTATCTTGTGAATCGGTGAAGACTGGACATCCACCCTCCTTCTCCATTAGACACTGTTAATTGTTTTGTCTGGGAGAAGTATCCAGCATTTAGAATGCTGCAGGGAGGAGGCATTGAAACCTCTACATGGGCAACTTAAAACTTGGACCGAATAATGGAGTATATTTCTCTCTTACACAGCCTGCTGTGTTTTCACTATTCTCTGCATTAACCTCCCCTAGAAGACTGGATCAGGTTGAAGTTTCTACCCATTAGGCTTGAGGGGTTCATTACTCTGGGTTGACAGCACCAATAGATAAAGCTTTGGTATTAACAACTGTGACTGACAGCTCTCCTCTGCCCAGAGTTACTTGCTTTAGTAATTGCAAAAGAGAGAAACTGAGCTCTCTTAGGGGCTGGTTTAAGCCAGTTGGATACATGCTTCAGAAATTAAAACTATATCATTCAGGGAGAAGAGTATATCTCTTGGATTTCTTGGATTTTTTTCAGGATCATAACTCTCTGTATGAAAAACAGGTGTTCTACTGTGTGCTTTTCTCTCAAAAAATAATGTTTGAAATAATAAACAAAATAGTGTTAGGGACATTGCTTAGTGAGTTTCTAGTGGGTGTACTTATGCAATAATGTTTAACCCATTTTTGTCATATTTTGAGAAAAACATCATTTGATGACATAAAAAGTATAGACCTTGAGGAATATTCCATGATTTTTGTGTGGAGAAGGAGTGTGTCAGATACAGAAAGAATTTTCTTCTACACTAACTGATCGAACTAGGTTGTTATATTCAGTAAGACAACATTGTTGAAATACTGCTAAATACATTGCAAGTAGGTATAAATACTAATACACATATCTGTGTATATATTTTTTAGAAAGTATGTGTTTGTCTTGCAGGTGTTGATAAGCTGATCCGTCATTTACACAAGCACAACATACCCATAGCTGTTGCCACCAGCTCAGCTGAAGTGACATTTCAGATGAAAACAGCCAGACATAAAGACTTCTTTGGTCTTTTTCATCATATTGTGTTAGGAGATGACCCGGAGGTGAAGTGTGGCAAGCCACAGCCTGATGCATTTCTAGTTTGTGCAAAGAGATTTCACCCTCCTGCACCTCCAGAGAAGGTAAGAAGGGGAGGGAAAAAATTAACTGAAAAGTTAAGAAAATTCTGTTTGGGCTGTTTATGGCTATTTATTTTTTTTAGTATGATAAATACTTAGACTAATAGTTAATATAAATATTATCAAAATCAACAGCCTCTATTTTCAAAGATGTTTATGCTGTTGAAGCAAGAGAGTGTTGGAAAACATCATTTCTCCCCACTATGTATAATGTTTGTAATGCAGATTGCTTTGATTTACTACATGGTAGTGTGCAGTAATAGGAAAGTGTAATGATTTTCTACTCCATGCATAAATCTGCAGGCTTAACTTCACTACTCAAAGTTTGGAAACAGTTATTTAAACTCATCTGAGTTTATTTTTCATACATTCATGGCTGATTTACTTTTTAACTGTCTAAACATTAAAGATACTTCTTTGTAAAGAGTGCATATATTTTTCCTAAGCCATCTCTTTCCTCTTGAATTCTAAATCTCTGAGATTATAATTCTTGTTCTCTGATTTAAAACCAATCAATTTGAGCAATCTTTCTCAAATAGTAGAGGTGTTTAGTTTCTCTCTCATATATGTAACTTCCCAAACTTGATTCTGAAATAGAAATCTGTAGGGATAATATTTGAAAGAAAATTTGAGAGTTAGTTAAAATAATGTCTTTGCTTTTATTTTAAATCAAATTGTCTTTCTTCTTAAAATATTTTTCTTACTTCTTGTCTGTCCTGAGTGGAACGTAGGTTTTGGAGTTTCATTACTGCAGAAAAATGCACTACATAGTAATTTTTAAGGAACAATTTTAGGTGGATTAGACTGTGATTAGTGCTTTCTCAATAAGATTATTGAGGAAAAAACAGTTCCACAAACACATGTGGAATGATTAGCTAAGATTCTTCAGCCTTTCATAGTTCCAAGTTCTCACCCTGACGCTAAATGGTATTTGCGTTGTCTGGGAATACAAAGTGAACTAAGTTTGGTGCAATGTGACATACTATGAACATTGTTAAAAAATGGTTTTGTTTTAGTTATTTTTCCTGTTGCAAGTTGTTTTGTCATTCTGTGTATATGCATCAACTTGATTTGGAAACTCAGCTCTTCAGAAAAGAAACACTTTTTTTAATGTGAGGGTGACTGGGCACTGGCAGAGGTTGCCCAGAGTGGTGGTGTAGTCTTCCTTCTTGGCGTATTCAAAAGCCATCTGGACATAGTCCTGGGTAACAGGCTCTGGGTGGCCCTGGTTGAGCAACAGGGCTGGACCAGATGAGCTCCAGAGGTTGCTTCCAACCTTAATCATCCCGTGATTTGGTGATGCCCTTCACAGATTTGATCTGGGGTAAAAAAAAAAAAAAAAATGCTTTTGCTAAACCAAACAATTCTGTTCCATTTTGATTTAAAGGGCTCAAGTTATTTAATATAATGCTGCTTTTGGAATTTATAAATATTAGAATTATAATTTTTTGCTTTAAAAGAGTTCATAATAACCTTGCTGTTTGTGTTTCTATGTGTATTTGTATATGAGATATGTATCAACTATAAGTTTTCAATGATATCTTGAAACAATTTTGTTTCATAGTAACAAAAATGTTATGCTACTAAACTTATTTCAAACTTGTCTCTAATTCAGAGGGATTCAGACGTTCCCATGCAAACATTTATATACACTTCTGTGTAATTAAAAATACATTAATTATTTGCCTACTTGAGGATGTGGTGGGTCAAGGCCTTTCTTTCCACTATTTTGGTTGTTTTGCCTATAGCTTTTCTGTAAAATAAAGGACCTTACCAGTCATGTAATTTAAAAACAAACAATTACCATTTATATCCATTGCTTAAATAAAGGATTGTAGTAATACACATGATCATAACTCTCTTATGAAGAATCAATCTGTTCTATTTTAAAAGTTCCAAGTGATGTAAATCATTGCCTTAATTTAAAACACTATTTCTTTGCAGTTTCTTCCATTTCTAATTAATTAATTGATCCCATAGTTACGAATAATCTCTGTACCAAATCTAGTGAGAGCTCATTAAATTTTTTCAGACTGATTAAATGGCATTAGGATTTATGAGTCTCAGTGGACTTTTTATGTCATAGAAAAGAGAAGTTCAAAGAGAAATTTTCTGAGACTTTTTTGTTACAAAACATGCAGTGAAAAGAGTAATAGAGATTCACAACATTATGACCATTTTGTAATTTTAGTCTGTATTATACAAGGAAAACAGGGTGAAGGTAACTGATTTACTACCTAGCACTTAACATGACCATCATTAATGTGAGCTGCTGTAAAAGGGGTGCCAAAGCCTATGTTTTTACTTCTTACACACCCATTTTTTCCTTTTTCTACTCCCCCCCACCCACCCACCCATTCAACTGCACCACTTTTAGTGTATGCATGTAGTCCATGTGTTTCACTTACTATGGTTTTCAGAAAAGCAGTTATTTTATTAGTATGTTTCTGTTGTTCCTTATGTATACCTGAAGGTTAAATTTATTTGTACTTTAAATAAAGTACAGATATTACAAAGGCATGAACAGTTGTTCTAGGTGGTGTACTGAGTGGTAAATTGGAATCCCTGCTGTTGAAATCACATATTTTAGTCATCATAAATTTGCCCCTTTTCCATTTTATAAATAAACTGACTTGCACTCTTTCCTGAATGTTTACAGTTCACAAAGCAGGCATGTTATTTTAGAAATAACAAAATCATTAAATGTGAAAAATATGTAGATGTTTTTCAGCTTAATTCAAACCTACATCAATGGCTGTCTCTTCCACCTTGTCTCTTATCTGTACTTTGAATAGGCCTACATTCCTAAGTACTCCTCAGCTGAAACACTCTTTCTAAACACTTGTTCCGTGGTATAAACCGTACTGATTTAACTGAGCTTATTTCCTTGGATTCATAATTTTTACCTGTTATTTTAGCATATTGCTAGATATTTGATTTTTCCAGTGGTATAGCCTGTCATTATAATGGTCACAGTACACCTGACTTTGAAAGTGTTAGGCTGCATTCAGTGGGACAGGCGAAGAAGAGTTTGTAGTCCACATACAATGTACACCACATACAACGCAGGCGGTACGGAAGCAGGGGCAACACATGCCAGTGGCTGCTTACTGCATGACGTGGGATCAGGGTTGCTCCACAACTCTTTGTAGCTGATGGTGTGTTTTGAGGTAGAAAGCAGAATTCGGGCTTTCTTTTTGGAATCCACTTGACTTTCTTGTCTGTACTGTTGTAATTACAGTTCATTAATTCAAATTAGGCAGTTGATGGGTTAGAGCCAATAAAAAACTTCCTGTGTCATCTGACTTGTTGGTGCCAAGAGCTGTGTAGCTGGGCGGTTAGTACATTAGCTAAAAGTCTGGGATGTTTGAACGTTTCTGGTGTGTGTGTTTTCTTGTTGGGCCTTTTTGGAGATAATTTCCTTACCGCTTGCCCAGAGTGCCCCTTTGGAGTCCCTTATCTGCAATCTTGTGTTCCTTCAGTGTTCTCGTTAGCCTCGCATCCTGTGCTGCACAGTGGCCAGCTTCCAAACAGCAGAGAAGACTGTCCCTTGGTGGAAAGAAATGTGCGTTCTGTGGTGGGACTGCTGAGCAACTGGTTCAGTGCCACAAGAGCTCGAAACGGGTACTCCTGCATGCACACAGCATGCTTCAGTTCACACCCTTCATGAATTTAAATAACAATAAAATCTGCCATATGTAACTGTATGTGAGTTGACTGGGAGGTGAATGAGGTATGTAGCATCGTGTGTGTGTACCCTGGTTAGTTTAGCTCTTCCATGCAGACATACCATTGAATGTTGAGAGTGGATAGCAAGTGAAATCTGAAAAGATATATCTGTTGTTGGGAGAACAGGCCATTTCCACTCGTCTGCCTTCTAACCAAGATGAAGTGCCAAGTTCAGTAGGAATCACCGTTTCTGACTTTATGTTTTCTTTGAGAAATTAGGGTTTTGCTTTCATGTGTGCATCTAAAATTGCCCAATCTCAACAGCTTCTGTCTATTTCTCAGGAACTAAACATTTGTTACAGTTAATCTTTTGTAAAGTATAATATAAAGTAGTCCCAGCACATTCCTAAAATGTCAAGAATTGTCTTCATAGAGAACAAACCAGTAATCTGGGACTTCTGTTTTCTTTTTAAGGCAAATTAGAACAGAGGTTTGTCCTTATCTTGTCCACTGTGTGGGATACTTCCTCAAAAAAATGGGGAAAACAGCACTCTGAGCACTCTGACCTGAGGAGTTCAGTCTTCCCGTTGTTGAGTTTCACTGGGGATTGTCCTAGTTACCACATGGTACATCAACTGTTGGCTCAAGAAGGTTCTTGACTAGAACTTCTTCCTGAGTTCATAAAGCCTTTGATTTTCTTGCTCTGTAGTGTGACTGAAGACTCATTTCTAGATGTCAAGTTGTGTTTTAATTATTTAGTCTGTATTGCTGGCCTAGCTCTATAATTCCTGCAACTGTGGGACAGTGCAAAATAATAAACAGCATAACTTTTTTTAATGGTTTTGTTTGTTTGTTTGTTTGTTTTTCTTCCTCCTGCTGGAAAAACTTGATTTTAAAAAGATAAATTTAAAGGTTAAATTATCAATAAATTATACATTTATATTGCCAGTTAGGCAATTTAAAACAAGTAGATATTGAACAATGTGGAGTTTTATTTGTCAATATTTCCATCTTGAGATACTGCTGGAGGCTTACAGCTTGATATGCAAAGGTCACAGCACTTTAGTGGAATGCAGTTTTTATGCTGCTGCTGGAGTGTCTGTTGGCTGAATCCTGCACCTTCCTCCACTTTTGAATTGTTTAAGCATGTAGCAGCCTCTCAGTCTGGATGATGTAGTCCATGTTTATGAAGCTCAGCTTCGGGCTTCATAAGTGTAAGGGACATGGCAGTAGAGAGAAGGTATTTACCCCATCTATCAATCCAGGACTTCTGAAGATGTGCTGTATACATGTACCTTTTTCCTAAATCCATAATAGGCCACTATTTTATATTCACAAGACAATTAAAGGAAGGAGACAGTAATAAAGTTGTTTGTTTTGTTTTCAGTTATTATGGTCTCAGTTCACATGGTTGATTTTCTTCCACCCTCTTCTCCTAAGGCATGTGTGCTTGTGTGTGCGCACCACCCCCCACCCCATGCTGGCAGTCTTTATTATGTATTTGTGGAAGAAAAATGAGATGGTGCATGGCTTGAAAGTAATTTAGCTCTTAAGTGTTCCAGACGTTGCCCTTGTTACTGCAGTGCATGTTTATTTATAGATGTATTTGTCTTATGGAGATTAAAAATGTCATTGCAATTCCATGCAAAAAAATAACCTGGTCAAGGTTTGCTTTAACTTAAAGTATCTGATTGGAAGAGGAAAGAAGGATTATAATTGGTTCTTAGTCTTTGGGGTGTTCTACCTGGGGGGTGGGGAGACAGGAATATTTTTTTTTCCTTACATTTGTCTTGATAATGTATCAAGTAGCTGCTGAGGGACTTGATGAAATGTGATGCAGAATAGTAAATTATGTTCTGCAGCCTTCTTTGCTTCTACGTGAGGTGAGTGTGTAAGTGCAAAGAGACTGGTACACCTCCAAATTCTAAAAGCATTATATTCAGATTAGCAGGTCACTGGAGATGCGTTGCTAATTGTTTTAGGGAACTCATTATGGGTATTATCACATATTAATTATGCATGGTGAGTAGTAAGAAAGAGGGGGGGAAAATCCTTCTTTTATGATAAATTGCTCACTGAGTTATCTTTTCTTTCTTTCAAGACCTTGAGCATTTTTTGGAGATGCCAAACAGAGAAGTTATTGAATAATTAGATTTTAATTAACAAGATTTTCACAAAAAAAAAAAATATTTTTAATGTCTTTTGGGTTACAGTAAGCATGAATAAATCCTATTTTGAAAAGATCTAGTGCACTGATCCTCTCTGTATCTTGTTACCTTTGTAATCACCCCAGAGCCTGTTTTAACAATGCTTTTCAGCAGTTTCAGGACAAAGAATGAAGACTGAAACAAGGAACTGCGTTGTTAGCAGTATTTTTTGGTTGCTTCTTTGTAAATTATTGTCATGCAGAGGCCTCCGGAAACCTTGGAAAAACTAAGGTCAACTATGTGTTGTTTTAATGCACTAAGGCTGTGGGAGGGAGAGTTCATTTGTTTGTTTAAGTGATTAGCTCTCTGTGGAGATGCGGTTGTAGGTAATTTTCAGAGAGCTGGTGTTCTTGGCAAGCTTCTACTTATTCTGTTGTTGTGTGGTAAAGAATTTATAAGGGTTTGGGTTTTGGCACGGTTGC
Organism: Rhynochetos jubatus; assembly: GCA_027574665.1. Lineage (NCBI taxonomy): Eukaryota > Metazoa > Chordata > Aves > Eurypygiformes > Rhynochetidae > Rhynochetos > Rhynochetos jubatus. Next base: position 59,812,369 of record CM050649.1, read on the forward strand.
AGAAAACCTGCATACAGGACCATCAATTAATACTGACAAATTATTTATAGTCTAAACAGGGCAAAGCATTTTGCTCAGGCTGATTGCTGTATCACAAAATAAGTGCACTTACAAGATGATTACGAAGTGTACTCCATAAAGCAATGTTTGAGATTTTTTTTTTTATATTATTGTTGTGATAGACTGGTAGTATAAAGATAAAAGACCTTGTAGCACACACAAGAGCTGAAGAAGTGACAGTTTTATCTGCGAAAAAAGGATGCTTAACATTTCCATTCCAGCGTCTCTGTATCTTAGAATAATAGCATGATTCAAAGCCAAGAAGGAAATGGTTCTAGTTAAGCTTCAGTAAGACTGAAGTGATTCTGATTTAAAGTAGAAAACAATTCCAAGCAGTGGCAGAAATACTGTCCTCCTATTACATCAAAGAAAGCTTTTCTTTTTTGTCTAAATAATACTGAATATAGGAATTGCTGTTCGTGCTCAAATTCAGTGTCCATGTTATTTGGCACAATCTCTGAAGACAGCTAACACCAGAGACTTCATAGTCACCTTTTAGCTAGAGAGGGTTAATTTATCCATTTAAATCTGTTGCTCCCACATCAAGTAAATGAAGGCTCTCTTTTAACAATAACAACAAAAAATGGCCTTTAGCCCTTTCACAGTATTTGTTTTTTTCTTGATGCTGATGTCTCCCTGGGACAATTAATTCTGTAAATCTTCTGCATATGTTCTGAATTTCTCACCTTTTAACTTCTTTGAATGTCATTTTTTTTTTAATGTTATGACTGAAAAAGGTAAGAATTGATCTGCCACTCAGTGTTTTAAGTACTACTTGTCACATCCCTTTTTATTTGTTGCCCCATACATAAAACACTTTATAGTCTGTTCAGACACTCCTCATCTGAAAGGGTTGTGTTTGGGTTATTTTTGGGGGGATGTTGTTGGGTTTTTTGTGCTTTTGTCTCATAAGCATTCTGATTGAATTTCTTCATATCCTTCCTATCAAAAACATTTTAATATAGAATAATGTCTGTGGCATACAGTACATAGAGTATTCCAGATGAGACAGCATTATATGTATTTTATGAATATATGCAATATAACCCAAGCTCTGCATTTTCTCTGAGCTGTCTACAGTGGTGTCCAGTACTTAAACAGAATGTTCAAGATGTACATCATATATTTTTTCCGGCTACTGTGTATTGCTTACATTTCTTGACCATTTTATTTCATTTGACGTTTGGCCGCCCAGTAGGCTACCTGGTTACTCTGAGTTTCTTCCAGATGTTTCTTATCCCAGCTTGCCTACATAACTTCGTGACATCAGCACATTTTTCTAAGTATAGAGGTATGGCTTACTAGTCAATAATTCCCTGAGTAACACCAGACTTATTTTAAAATACATCTACAACTACTTTCTACAATAGTAGCATGGTAAGGAGAATTGGTTTTTAATGTTAGTAGCTCCTCATAATTTGGTTGCTTCAAAGCCTCAGGGACTTGCTGACTAGCAAAGACTAGCTGGTGAGATGTTATCCATTACTGTAAATGTCTTCTGTTACAGAAGAAGTTTTCCTCTATTAGGAAATCGTCCACCTTCCCCTGAACAGATACCTGGTAACAGTGATCCATTCAGTTCTGTTTCCAGAATACAGTATTGCATCCTGCAGGACTAAAGAGTGGAAGCATTACTTGTTGCAGCCCATCGTCCTGAGCTTCAAAGCTGTTATAGGCTCAAAATATTGCTGATTCAAAAAAAGTGCCATGGACAAAAATCATATAGTATGTAACTTACCTTACTGCTCGCCACTTGCAATAATGCAATTATCCCAAAGGAATGTTAACAGAACCTTTTATTTTACAAAGAATGATCATGTTACTTAAGTAGAATGTGTTTGCAGTTTTAAGATTAGCTATGATTCATCCTTTGAAGACTGCTTTCAGTTGAGAATTTTTAACTTTTAAACCAGAAAATTTTCACTGAGATTTTTTTCTTAAACTTCAGCAAAAAGTGTTTACAATTATTTTAATGTTTTCCTCAGAATATAGTAATATTTTCTAATTATAGTAATAACTAGTGCAATGGGCATATGATAACTTCCATGAAGAGTTATATTGAGTACAGCAGGTGCTTGATGTTTGGGCAGCTGGAAGTCCTGCATTCATGTGTTCTAGGAGTCAGGAATAATGCCATAACTCAACCACACTATGATGGTTACTAGACCAGGGAATGCTTCTGTGTTTGCTGATGTTTGTGTGCCATGGCTGCTCACTGTGCACATCATGTTAATACTTATGTACCCATTGAACCCTGAGGGGATAAAAGCATCAAATCCATGTCCGCTCCATGGTAGGCATGGAGCCTTCTCTGGACACCTGTCAAAGCACTATGAAATACATATAAACATCCAAGCCTATAAGAAGTACAAATGTAACTTTTAAAAACTAATCACTACACACACCCTGATTAACATTTATTTAATGAATGTTCTGCTTTTTCAGTGAACAAGCTTCCATGTTCCTGTTTTAGATGACAACCAAGTATTGTCCCTCAGTTTTCCTCAGAGTTAAAGAGTTAACAGAGGTCATTTCTGATAGAAGTGAATCAGCCAGCTCTTTCAGCTGTATTCTCTGCGGTCCTAGTCCAGCAAGGGACAAATGTGGTTTAAGCAAGACAAATTTCTATTAATAGCTCAGCAATAAGAAAAGGAGGAAGAAGAGAATGTACCAATGATTTCTGAAAGAGTGTATTTTTAAAGATACTGCTGAAGAAGAATGAACAGTGTAGGCATGATGATTGTACGGGCCATAGAGGTCAGCATGATATAAGACATACAGCTGAAAGTGGGAGAAAGAGATAAAGAATGCAATTAAGTGAAAGGATAGAAGATGTCTAGGGAGTAGAAAGAAATAAAAGCAAGACATGCAGTAATTGTGGGTAAGATAATATAGGGCCTTGAAGGTGAAAATGAAAACTTGAATTTGTGGCTGCATTAAGTAATCTATATAACTGCGTTATAAATTATGAAGAGTTAATAGTGTGTAGTAGCCCATTTGTCCTTAATGCTCTCCCAAACATTTTTTAGGGAGTGTAGATGAAGAGTCAGGAAACAGTAGATAAGTTAATGGTGTATATACTGAAATAGTAAAAGCATTTACTTTTTTGAGGCTAAGTATTCTGTCTCAAGAAGATTGGTAGATGATGTGACAGGGCTAACATTACAGCAGAAACTGTTCAAACGTTTAGGATGCTACATGTCTAAATATAAAATCTCATGAAGATAGGGGAAAGAAAAGTCAGCTGCAAATGTGTTCTTTAGCATGTGTCTCAAAGCAAAGAGGTTTTCTTTAGAAACACTGATGTCGGGAATTACAACTTCTATTCTGTCTTGCATTAACTGGTAATGCTAAGGCATTTGGACAATTTATTACTGTCCTTTTTTCCTGTCACTTGATTTTTTTTTCTCAGCTTAGCAATCAGTTGAAAAGCATCTGCACTTGAAAGATGATGGTTGACTTTGAGTAGGCTGGTGGAAGACTTGTTTTACTAATATCTAACTATTTACAGCTCTTCTTTACAGCTGTGGTGTTACTGCACGACAGCCTTAAGTTTCTTTAAGATGATTAATATTCAGTTGGATAATCATCTTCTTGTTTCTGTGATGCTTTTAAGAGCTGGTGTTGTTTTAATGATGCAGTGCTAATGAAGGATGAATAAAATGTTCCATAAGTCAATTATTCAGAAAAGGCCTTCAGTGTAGTTCCTCTCAGAAATTTTGAAATTTATCCATTCTTTGCAGGAACAATTCAGTCTCACCAGCTTTCATACCATTTTTAAAATACTGTGAATTGAGTCCTTAGCTTCTCTGAGCTGAGTATGTGATCTGGCTTTCTGTAAAGTGATTACTAGTAAGAGCTTCAGGCTCAATGTCAGTCCAAGGATGAAGAAATCCATCACAAAATGCTGTATTTTAATAAAAGGATTTCAGTTGCTCGGTAATATGAAGACATAATAATGCTTGTGACATGCTGTGCTGTATTGCTTTAGGATCAGACTGAACATTGGAATAATAGCAGCATTGAGAAGAAAGAAAAGATAGGATGTCTGATTTGAGCATCTCTTTTTCTCCTATTGATTTCTATATTTAGTGTAGTGTATGGTATGCTAGGCCCTAGTTACAAAGACCTGTGAAAGAAACTACCTGGATTCCTGGTCTTGAATGTTAGGAATCAAGCAGCATGTGATGCCTAAACTTGCACAGAATTGGATAGATCCTAAGGAAGATCCGCCACAGGAAACAGCTGCTAGGTTGTGTGATAAAAGCTCATCTGCAGACTCATGAAGGTGCTCAGAGAGGCAACGGCAGGTGGGGGATCCCAAATCACACCCTGCCTGGCTGCTCCCAGGCCCACCACAGGAGCCATCGGCCCGTCAGAGGCTTGTCTGCACAAGGCCAGGGAAGCACAGAGTCCTTAAGGCAGACGGGAGCCTGGATTAAGGACTCAGAGGCGTAGCCTTGTCTGGGCCCTCCCAGGGCTGTCCCAGGAGAGCCATCAAGGTGAATCATCCAGCCATTACATCCATCAAGGTGAATCAAAGCCAGATCCCCTTTTGGACTGAGGGGAGATGCTGCCTCAAGCATGGCACACAGTATGGGATGCAGAAGATCATTTTGGGATTGCTTAGGATTTATTACAGGGAAATAAGGGGATAAAAGAAGCTGAATGTGGGTAAATAGGTGATGCGCTTGTCTGACCATGCCCTGCTCCTGACCAATGCAGTCTGTCCTATCTTACTAAATTTCACTTCCAACTCTTTTCCTGACTGAAGGACATCCATTCTCTGTGTGTGTGTGCATGTGTGTATATGGGGGCATGAGTGTCAGGAACCGGTCAGACAGTCACCATGTGTCCATGTTTTCAGCAGCTGGAACAAGTGTGTGTGTGGGTGAGCACGTGAGCGCTAGTAAAGAGCCAGCTGGATGAACCCGTTGGTTCACGTGAGTGCTGAGTGTAACTGCATTGCTCTGTGTGGCCAGCCATGTATATATTATGTATGTGTTTGTGTGCATGTGCCAGCTGGGGATGCGTGCTCAGCATCACTAGCATTTGGACCAGGGGGCATGTGGTTGCCTCCATCCATCAGGTTACCACATTAGGCAACAGTTGCCTGTTCCCTAGGATCACGTTTCTTTCCAAAGGGAGCCCAGACAACCAGTTCAGGTGTAGATATTACAGGTAGGCATCTTAGTCCTTCTGTTTCAGTCCTAATAAAATCCCTCCTTTTTAAGCATCTCTCAGAGTCGTTTAAGCTCTTGGACCCTAGTTTCCTAGTTTCTACTGTAGCATCTACAGTAGATACTGTGTATCTTCTCCCATAGTTTTCTCTTGCAGTTCTGTTGGAACTAGTCTCACTTGTTACTGTCTGGGAACATCACCATACTGTCACAACTTTCCTCACCCCCTGACTTAGGAAACGGGATGTCCTCACTTTCTAGACATCATCTAAGAGATCAGAAGATGTTAAAAGCTAATATTGATTATATTATCAGAGAATGATCTTAGTTTATGATAGAAAGAAATGTTTCTGTTGTACAGATATCTGTTGATTTTCCTTTGTACTGAAGAGATGCCAAGAAGGGGAGTGTATGAGAAAAAAAAAAAATCCCTTTGGTCTGGCAGGCAGGACTTCTTTTAGGTAATAATTGCTCTAACATGCAGTAGGTACAAAAGATCAGTATCCAGTGTACTGGTAGTATTCTAGAAATTATTCTTAAAGCTTTGAAGGATTGAAAACTGAAGCAGAGGAATGCTTAAAGATACTTAATAAATTGTTTTAACTCTCCTGTAGGGTCATTCTGGTTGGAATGAACCTTCAAGTAACTAATCCAACTTTCTGAGGGCAGGTCAATACTGAATTTAGACCAGGTTGTTCCAGGCTTGTCCATTCAGGTCTAAAAAGCCTCCAAGAGTGAAGACCACACAGCTTCTCTGGACGTTTCTCAGAGCTTAATTCTTGCTGTGACTTGTGTGTGTGTGTGACTTAGGTTTTGTTTTTTAATTCTCTCCTTATATCTAATCAGATATAACCTCTCCTATTTCAGTTTAGGACCATCATCTCATGCTCATACTATGTACTTTGGCAAAGAGGCTGTCTCCATCTTTAAGTAATATCCTCAGAGATTCTGAGCAGCTGCTTGCTGTTTGGCCCTCATGAAGTCTTCTTTGGGTTGAAAAAGCCAAGCTCTTCTTCAGCATTTTGTCACAGGGCAGGTTGCTACATCCCCAGCCATGTTGGTAGTTCTCTGCTGGACTTCCTGAAGTTTATCATCATCCTTCTGTTTTCACTTTTCCTAATTTTAATGACTAATGAACTTTTCAAATATAATCCTTGCATATTTGAGAATTATGATGCTAAATAGTAACAGAATTTCGTAGTCAAGCTTCTGCTCAACAGATACTATTAACTTCAATTATGATCTGAATAGCCATCCACAATTATTTATATTTCCTTGGACTTGTCATTTTGTTCTGTGTTTAAAGACTGAAGACCATACAGAAACCTGACACTTTTTTTAGCTTTAACTCATGGCTAGGGAGTGGTACAGCACAAACTGCACAAGTAAATGAGGAGTTGTGGCCATGTTCTTTTTCCCCTTCCATCCATATTGTCCAAATGGGGAATGTGTTCTACATCAGAGTCTATCCTCTTTCTAGTATCATGAACACCTTCAATTTAGACAGTTTCTCATTTCTGTACCCCTATTTGATTTGTTTGATGTGCTGCCGTATATTTTTTTGGAATAGACATAGTCACTGTAAAAGTCTCTTTTAATTTCTGACTTTATGCTTTTTATATCCTTGCATATATAAATTCATGAATACTCTTTCTGTTACACTTAGAGTTTCTTTCTCTACCATGCCTTCCTTCTTGCTTCAAGAAGAAGAGACATATTATTTAAGGAGTATCTGTATTTTCTGTTTACAGAGGTGTAAATGTTCTGAAATGAACTGCAATTGTGTATGTTGTAAAATTGCTTTTTGTTTGACAGGTTAATAAATCTCAATCGAAGGTCTGAATGACTAGAGATATTGAAGTCTTGTGTTGCCTAACAAAAGCAAAAAAACCAACCACCTTTTTGCATTTCTTTATAAATACAGCAAAGGCCTCACTTGAATGTGGCTCTCGTGTTTTGCAGATACCTTTATTTATGGGTCTTCTGCCCAGTTTGCATTTTTCTGTGGAAAATACAAATAAAAATCACCTTCATAGTCAAAAAGTTAAAAATGTTATGATTCTTCAGCAAGTACACACATTCATGGTGCAGACAATGAAGTGCTAAACCCTCTGTTGACTTCATAAGCTTTTCCTAGTATCAGTAAACTTTTAGAGAACTTAAGTCTGTGTTTTCAGACCTACACTTATGTTTACTTTGAGGATTCGTCTGTGTTTTGTCACTTCGACACACAGACACGTGAGGTGAATCTACCATATATTCTGACCACAACAACAGTTGACGATGATTTCTTTTGAATCAAGGCTTGGGAAGCAGTTTTGTAAAAATATTTAGAGCTTGGCTTTTGGTGTCTTGATTAATTTAGAAAAGTAGAAGATTATTTGTTTGTTGTTTATAAACCAATTTTTAGTAGAATGGAGGACACTGGGAGGAATAAGAACAAAAATCTGTCTTAATTTTTCTGTGTGCCTTCTTCAGGTTCAGTAACAGTTTCTGCAAAGTAAGCACCTGAAGAAAAGAATAGGCAACTGGATACAAATGTCAGTGGTACACCTTACTGTATCTCATACATAAATTCAGTCATGATGGAGATATGTCAGTATCAGCAATGTCACATGAAAGTGTGGGATATGAATTACTACTTGTTTTACTAAAGTAGTTAGGAAGTTTAGCAAGGACCTCACCTACTGTATTTTCCACATATAAATCATTCAGGCCAACAAAGTGTTATTTCATGTTTGAGTTAGGTTGAACATGAATGACAATGAAACATCAGATATTGTAGAATTTAAAACTGCTAACTTCAGTTTACCAATGCCTTCCCAAAACATTTGATGCTCTGCTGTTGATACTTTATATTGAAGTAAAGAACATTTTTAGTTCCTGCCAAATCCCCATCATCCTGGTGGTTTGGTTCAGTCCTGACAAAATATTGTGGAAGTCACCTTTTTTTCTCCCTAGCCCTTCCTGAGTTACTATTTTTAACATTTTACTACATTTGATGTAAGCTATATAAATGTATGCAGTTTTATATATGTATATATAGATATATAGAGAGAGATGCACATACATATTTTAAGCTACATACTACATACACGTTTGTATATAACAAATGTGTCAAATCCAGGAGCCTGATAGAAGCAAGGCTGCTGAAGTTGTATGGCCCCAAATCCAGCTGTCTGTGAGTGCAAAATATAGACATCTGTGCATTGAGGATTCCACCAGCAGCAGTGTTTAGACACTCAGCTGTCCCAAGCTCCCAGTCTCAGTTGTTGCCACCTGGAGGTGTGAGCCCCCAAGGCTACAGCCTCACTCTAGCTGTCCATGCAGTTCCTTATCCCCCTTCCTCTTGCCCACACCCATGCCATGGGTGGCTTAGACACAGCCCATCAGGTGGTCCTGGATCCTCGTGCTACTCCCCCATCACCTCCCACAGAGAGGCTCTCACATACATGCAGATGGGTCTCTCAGACAGCCACAGATGCCGTGATCTCTACAGCAGCTGGCCAGGCTACTGTATGCCTACCTTGCCCATCCAAGAGCCGACGCTGCCTGTGCTTTCACCTGTAGAGACACCCAGCTCCCTGGTCACTTCACCTACTTGCCAGCAAGTCCAGCGTGCTCTTCGCTAGCGCTCACACGCTTACTTGCACACCCACCCTCACTGCAGGTCCTGCACTCTGGACACGTGGGACCCTTGGTCCGCTGGCAAGGCCAGCACCAAGACCTTCACACACATGTGCATGTACAATAGTAAGCCCTTGCCCAGGAAAACAGTCAGAAATGGGATTTAATTAGAGGAGATGGGACAGGCTGCACTGGTTGGCACCCCTGCTCCCACCCTACTAGCCCCTTCTGTCCCAGATTCCCAAGAGGTACCTCAACTCATGGAGCCTCTCCTGCTGGCTCATCTGGGTGGGTCTGGCCCTGCCCTGGGGTCTCCCATGGTACCTGGAGGGGCTAGGCCAGGGGCCTCCACTGCCCTTGTAGGGCTGCTTGGGCTCCCCCTGGGCCTCCTGCCCCACTGGGGCACAGGCATGAGCTTCCAGTAGGCTGATGGCTGCTGTGCTGGGCCTGGTGCAGCTGGGCAGGGTGTGATTCAGACTCCCTCAGATGCCCCGCTTGCTCCTGCTGTGCTTCTTCTGTGTGCAGGAAGATGAGCACTTCTATCTCATAAACTAGTGTGTGTATGTGTGTGAGCATATATGTATGTATTTCTAAATATGGAAGTGTACACATCCCTCTGTGTAGAAACATACCTGGAAATTTTAACTGCTAATGCTCCATAGGTGCTCTTTGGACTTATTTGTAATGTGATGTTTCATAACCACAGAAGATTTGGAAGGAAATATTCTTATTAATTAAAACCTTTCTACCTAAGCAAGTTGTGCTTATTTTCTCCAAGGACGGTAGTTAGGAAAGCACCCAAAGCAGGGAGGAATCTTTTTCAGTTGATAGGGAAGTATGAGAACCCGTGGGAGTGAAGAACCTTGGCTGGCAGCCTGCAGCACTGCCACTGCTAAGCACAAGAACATCTGATTCAGAAGCGCATTTAGAGTGTCATAAGCAACATCTTTGCTCTCCATCTAGATGCAAGATTCTGGTAATCTAAAGGAGCTCAAAATTACAATTGTCACTTGATTTTGTAAGATTTTCTTCCTGTTTCTTTTGGTAACTAAGTAAAACTTGATCTGATTAAGATTATAACAGTAGTTCTATGTAGAGTAATTGTTTCTTTGTGGTTTTAACCCATTATGTCTTGATGTTCCATAGAACTACTTGTTAAATTACTACTTTACTTGCCATTGAAGAGGCTATTTTCTGTGGCTTTGAAAGTACTGAAGTCTTTTATCTTCAGATGCAGGGTCAGTGGAGAAAATAGAAGTTTTAGTGTCTTTTCTCACTTTGTTTTTCTTGCTAAGACTAGAACTTACAAACCTTTGAAGATAACAAGACACGTATTTAGCTACACCTTCACGACCTGCAAACCCAGAACACATATCCTCAAGACAATCTTTATGTATGGATGAGAAATTTCAGTCCTCGCTCTTTACACATATTTGCCATCTGATTTATGAATTTTCTCTATTCAATAATTAATTATACCTGTATCTCACTAGAAGTAGTTGAAATCAATTAGCACAGTTTAAAAATATAGTAGAGAGAAAACACTATTTCTAATCAGAAAAAAATGGGGAGAAAAATTACTTTTATTTCCTGTATACTGAATCATGGTGTTAGAGATTCTGTTTTGCTTCTTCACCTGACAGCCTATCCTCCTTCCTCCTTTTTTTTTTTTTTTTTGTAGTCACATCATATTTTACCTGGTAGCCACAACATATCTTTCAGTGGGTTGTGTGGCAGTGATACTTTGTCACCTTGACATACCTGCTGCAGTCTGGTTTCCCCAGGGAATCCTTATATACTGTCTGGGAGCTGAAGCTTCCAAGTTATCAGCAAAATACTGCTCGTAGCACTCAACCGCCTGTCAATTTATCCCAATTCTTGGCAATACCTGTGGCAGCGTCTATTTCTGAACTTACTGTGTTACTGTATTAGAAGTGGTTTCTTTCAGGTCATGTGTTGTGATGGTTAGAGCAATGTAAAATCAGTATGCGGTACACCATGGTAGCCCTACTAATATATAAATGCACATAACTTGATTTTTAAAAGAAGATACGTGTGGCCTGTGCTTAGGCAGAGATGACAAGTTTTCTCCCAAAATAAGCATGTGTTATAATCATGTTAACTCTCATTCAGGTGCTTGTTTGTAAGTTGACTGCAATCATTTGTAGAGAACACAATTTGGCTTTGACTTAACTGTGAAAAAATATGTTTATATCGGTATTGGGGTGACTAAGACACTTCCTAATGGAGTGTTTTATATTCTCATCATAAGTTCTCTAATGGTCACTTAGCAATATGTTTTGTCTGTATTTTTTGTACTTTTGTCATTCAAACCTTTAAATTTAGAAGTTACATTACAGTGCCATCTGTCTCTGCACACTTTTGAAAGAAAAGCAAATTGATTTCATACTTTCAGAAAAAAAAAAAGGTAATTATGGTGGCTGGTGGACAGCAAGTTGACCACGAGCCAGCAGTGTACCATTGTGGCAAAGGCAGCTGATGATGAAAAGTTCCAGCAGGTTGGGGGAGGTGATCCTGCCCTTCTACTCAGCACTGTATCCAGTTCTGTGCTCCCTGGTACGAGAGACTTAGAAGCTACTGAAGAGACTCCAGCAAAGGGCCACAGAGATGATTAAGGGTCTGGAGCAACTCTCCTATGAGGAGAGTCTGAGCGAGCTGGGACTGTCCAGCTTGGAGAAGAGAAGGCTTAGGGGGTTCTTATTAATGTACGTAAATACCTAAAGGGAGGATGAAAAGAGGATGGAGCCAAGCTATTTTCAGTGGTGTCCAGTGACAGGACCAAAAGCAGTGGTTACAAACTGAAACAGGGGGTTCTCTCTGAGCATCAGGAAACACGTTTTTACCATGCACGTGACCGAGCACTGGTGCGGGTTGCCTAGAGAGGTGGTGGAGTTTCCTTCCTCGGAGATACTAAAACAGTCTGAACATGGTCCTGTGCAACTGGCTGTAGGTGTCTCTGCCAACCTCAGTCATCCTGGGATCCTGTGATTCTGTGAGTCTGTACGAGATTTATGTAGCATTTGCTTATTTTCTGTGTGAGTGTGTGTGTGTATTATGTGTGGGCATCTGTAATCCATAACATAGTAGCACAGTAATATGGCAGCAAATTTAGAGTAACAGTTCCAACAGTCACAGGGAAATGGAGACCTTTAGTTTAAATGGCAAATCAACCCTCATCCCTTTTCCGAAAGACTCAAACTGTGGTAGGTCAGCAAACACAGGATACTTTACATCAGTGGATTCATTAGGTAAGTGGTGATTCTTACTTTTAATATAAAACCATTACTGTGTTCGATGAGCAAATAGTTTTCACTAAAGCATATGGCCTATTGCAGTGTTTTGAGGGCTTTGCCCATGAGTGGTCAATTTACAGGCAGATAGGTGGTAGTTTTCCTTTAAAATTAGTCAGCCATCTGTGAGCTTTATACCCTGTTGACATCTGGACATTGTTTCCAATTGAAATATAGAGATGAGAGGGGTTTTTTAAAAATAAAAATGATATTCAGAAAAAGTTGATGAGAACCCAGATAATGATAAACTTGTTTCTCTGAAAAAGTGAGTATCCAAAAGAAGTAACTCATGGCAGAAGCTCTGTGACAAGCATAGTTAGTAGCTGCTGATACCATGGCTGATATTCACAAACTAATGTTAATGTTAAGCCAGTGTCATGGCTGTGTTAGTTACTAATACATATTAAACTGAATAAGCCTTAGGCCACAGAGAAAGAGAGTGTCTTTATGGAGACAGTATATACACCATGTATTCATACACATGCATACATACACAGAGTTATATAAGGGCATTTGAATATTTTTGTTTATTGTTCACTCCCAAACGTTCACTTACATCTTACGCGCCTTATTCCTTTCACTGCAAATGACCTCTCATTCTGCCTGTAAGCTTGCAGAATAAGGACTGATTTCCCTTTGGATTGAGGCCTTTGATTAAGGCAACAAATATCGTTCTCTTGTCTAGTAGAGCTGGTCAAATGGAAAAATAGGCACAGCTTGATAACCGTAGGTCATCGATGAATTTTTAAAAAAAGTGTTTCCATGCAGTATTTTAAATAGCTAGATAGTATTATTAGGGGAAGTGTTTTGAAAGATATTGCAACAGGTGATTAAGAGTTAAATAACTTTCTACATGTGAATTCATTTTAAGAGTGTATTAGTTTCTTATTTATAGAAATATTTGAACTTGGAGTTTACAGGGGAAAGATAATTTTTAGAAGAGTTTTAATGACTGATTCACATAAAACTGCTTGATATTCACTGGCTTGCCATCTTAGAGTTTTCAGAGCTTGAAATACCTGGATAATTATTGCGTGTCTAAAATAAACAAAGCAAGCTGATAAAAACAGCTAGAGGTTAATGTGAAAGAAATTACTTCTCTACTGAAGTCTTAATAAAAGTAATCTTGACATTTACTTTTTAACTCCTCATATTCTTAATACATTTTTTTAAGCAATAGCAATTGTATTGATATAGTAGATCTTGTTGTGCACTTGAAGTTAATCCCTCATTCAGGGTTAAGAGAGTGCTCTCTGTTGAATTATTTCTCATAAAAAATAGTTCAAAAGGGTTATATCATAGATAGTATATGTACAAATAGTGTTTATTATACTGTTACTTTTGGTGGTAGATTTCATGTTCTTTAGAGTTACTGTATTTAGCACACAAATACTTTCTCAGGTAGAGAAAATGCTGTAAAAAATCTTGAATTCTGAGCTCTGCCTGCACGTTCAAAGCAGCTTTGCCAACTAAGAGGCTGAGAAATCATCTTTTGGAATCATGAGGGCAGTTACTTAAATAGATCTGATTATCAATGTAATGAGGCATTTCATTTCAGATGTGATATTTTTAGATTGCTATGGCAAAATAAATTTTGGAATTTTGACATTCACACATTCATAACCATAATCCCATGCCCACAGTTGAGCTTTTGTTGAAAGAGCAGCTTCTACAGAACTTCACACAGCCATTTTGTGGTTTTGCACATACAGTCTGCTTTAGGCAAATGCAAGGAATGCCAGGAATTTGAAGGGATGAGCACCTCTGTGATTTAAACACTGCCCAGAAAGGAGGATTTATATTTCTCTTCAGTTTTCTGTTCACTCCCAGCTGCTACATAGTTGTTCTCCAGTCTAATAGAATAGTTTTCAATTAAGGTACAGAGTTGATTCACAGGAGGGCACACAAACACAGCACCTATCTCTTGGAGGCAGATGGAAGCATGCACCAGTTAACAGGAGATGAAAGACAGAGAAGGAAGAAACAACCTTTTATTGGCAACAAACCATTAGTATGTCTCAGCTACCTTTGAATTTACCTCCTAGGAAGAGGTTAAGATCCTCATTAGGAGAAAATTGTCTTATTTGGTCACTTTTGCTTTTGTCTTAAACATGTACATGGAATTTAACATACATATATAAAAAATATATAAATACATTGATATTTTACAAGTTAATATTTTAGTGGAAATAGTACTTTGAGCATCAGTGAGTTCAAAAGAAAACATTGAGGTAATTCTGGGTTAACAGATATCCCCAGAAAATGACCCAGAGCAAAAGCTTCATACTATTGTGTTTCAAAATCTGACGTTTTCCACATGTAAAATGTGAATGTGAATTTATTTCATGTATCACATGTGAATGTGATGTAAATTTATTTCATTTTTCAAAATAGAGTGTTTATTTCAGATTCTAATGTTTTTCCTCATGATGATTATCTTGTTTATTCCTCTTTGTTGGCTCTTCCACTTCTTTAACCCTCTTATGAGGTGTGACTCCCTCCAAGATACTGCATTTTGAAAGGATATTAGGAGTTGTTCTTGGGTTTGGTTTGTACTGGGGTTAAAACCAGCTTTTATTTTTCTGCTTTCATTCTTTTGTTTTTTGGTTTTTTTCTGAAGCCAGTACTATTAAGTTGTTCTTCAATGTCACAAAAATGTTTGGTGGTTTTGTTTTTCTGTTGTTGGGGGGTTATTTGTTTGTTTTTTGGTGGGGTTTGGTTGGTTGATTGATGTTGGTTTTCCAGTTTGTTGGTTTTGGGGGTTTGTTTTTGTTGTTTTTGGGTTTTTTAAATGATTTTTTTATTATTATTTTAAAAGTTACAAAAGCCAACTTCCAATGGAAGGTCTTTAAGATTCAGTTCAGGTTTTAACCAAATTCAACAGATTTAGGAGCTAATATTTTTTCCATCCTCCACACTTTGTTGTCCACCTTCCTCTTAGAAAATCCCTATTGAGAAGAGAGAATTGCCGTTTTTAATATAAGTATTTGCTGTAGTTGAAATATGTAGAAAATTATAATTAGAATTTTATTAGCGTTTTGTTTGTTTTACTTAAAGGTGCTAGTTTGTGGCTTCGTGCTTGGAATTTTATGCTATTAAACTTAAACATTCTGTAAAAGCTAACTTTTAGCTGTTTGAAGGTTGAAAGAAAATGACTTTTTTTCCTGACCATGAAGGTTTAAAGGTTAAACACAGCTACATCTCACCAAGTCACTTCAGACTGTTGACACTGTGTCGTGTAAGGTTCAGTGAGAAGCTTGTACAGAATAGAAAAAAGACCTTTTACATGACTTTTTTCCACTCCCAATGAAAACCTATGTAAAGGTGAAGGCCTCTTCTTACCCTTTCTTCAAGGATTACACAATAATTAAGATGGTGTTTAGATCAGGTTAAGGTACTTTCAGTACGCAGTCTGGTCTTCCTGTGTGGGAAAATAAGTCTGGTCACAGAGACGTTACAGAACGAAACCAAACTATTGCCACAACAGTATTCTGCTTGAAAAGATTGGATCGCTCCATGACAATCAGCTGCCTTCCGCAGCACCTGCTGAGCTGGTTAAAGGCAAGCGGTGGTGTCCAGTTACAGAACGCAGGCAGGATACCTGTCATCCTCAGCCTGCTGTGCTGTGCCTGTGATTTTGTAGACGTTGCCTGTAGCAGAAGGGTCATTGTATTTGTTCAGGAAATAATTTTGATAGTTCCAGTTTCAGTTTGAGACTTAAAATTCAGATTCATCAAAACAACTTCTCCTTTGGATGTAACCTGGTTCGTATCTCTGATGTGTTGGCTCATGAGGTGGGGCCAGCCTGTTCTCCGAGGGGCAGAGTGATCGCGCAGTAGGCAGGAGGCATAAGTGGGAACGCAAGAAACTCCTGCTACATGCTCAGAAAACCATTTTCACCGTCGGGGTGGTTAAATATGGGAACAGGTAGCCCAGGAGATATGTGGAATCTGCATCCTTGAAGGTACTCAAAACTCGCCTGGTCAAGGCCCCAAGCAGGCTGCTATGGCTGGACGTGCCTGGAGTAGGGACATTTCTAAATGGCCTCCAAAGATCCCTTCCAGTGGACATAATCCCACAGTTCTGAGTTCTGCATGCAAGGTGCAGTTACGTGATTGTGTTGTGTCATGTTATGTCACGAAAGTCGGTGGTTTTAGTAAAGGTACTTCTGTGTGGAACTATTTCATTCCACAGAATTCCTTTTTTCAGCCACTTTTAGAGATAAGTGGCATAAAACCCCAGCATGTTACGTGGTATGAGTAGCCTCAGTAGAGAGCATCATGAGTATTTGCCTTGTGTTCTTCCTAGAAGAACAATACTCTTCTATGGCTAATCCACGCTGCAGTTGATTGAGTTAGATTTCTGCTGCTGGGATAATTGAACACTGTTTCAGAATGCCTGGGAATTTCTTGAGGCCTGTAGCACAAGTTGCCATACAAAGTTTCCAGTGTGTTGTCCTCTAAACACACAGTCCTCTGTGAAAAGAGTGCTCCAGCCATCCGGAATGATCAGAGTAACCCCACATGCAAATGTGACCTTCTCCCTACCTCACAGAGCTGCTGTGTCTGGGTCTGAGTATCACTCACAGAAACAATTTCTTTCACTTGATCAAGTCCTGAAAACAAAAAAAATTGAAATTTCTCCTTCTTCCCCATTCAAACTGTTTTACTCCTTCTGGCCCACCTTAAGACAACATCCTGCGAACTGGTTTGTGAGAGAGTAGCTGCTGGTGTGGGCTGAAATGCACAGTGGCATTTATGCAAGAGCTGGAAATGCAGAGTTATCTAATTATGTGCAGATGTAACACAAGGGTTTTTTTTTTTCTTTTTTAAATATTATGCTAATGATTTTTTGTTTCATCTTATAATTCTTCTGCTAAATAATTTGATTGTTGTACTGGTCTGCAATGTACTGCTAGTAGCGGCTTAATAAAAAACCTAAATTAAAAAGCATATTCACATGCAATTTCCAAACAGTTTGTAATATGAATCACTGAATCATAAGGAATGGTGGCTGGTAGTTAGTATTCTGGATACTCTGATGCTTAATTCATTTGATTATAAGTTTCCAGCTTGTTTGTTCGTTTGTTATAGCATTTAAAAACATCTTGGCTTACTCCTCATTTTCTTTAATGGAACTAAGTCGTGGGACTGTAAGCTGCATGACTTTCTTAAACAGCATATTTAATATGATTCTGTTATCCGTGGCTAGTCAAATTGGCATATGTCCTTAAAATAAAATGAATTGTAATTCATTATTGCTACTGAGACTTTTCCCAACTATTTCTGGGAAGAGTATAAATCCAAAGATTAGGAGAGAGACATTAATCAAGTTATTTAATTATTGTTTTTTTGTTAATTCTTCAGAGAGTAAACACAGTGGGAGGCCAAAATTGCAAATACTGTAGCTGCTTAAAATGTATTTATTCAATAATGTTTAAGTAGCTCTGGTGGTAAATGGGTCACGCAGAAATACGTTTTCCCCTTGTTCCTAGATACTTTGTATATCAAAGCATAGAAAAAACAAAAGCACAAGTTACCTAAAAAATAGCCCAGCATCTGTGTTATGACACATCAGTGAAGTTATTGGTGTTTCCTCTCTGTGAATTTTCACCACCTCCCGTAAGTTATATACAGCATCTTTTCTGCATCTCAATGTTTTGTAAGGGATATATAGATGGGTCTCTGTTGTATTCTGAATTATGTAATGGTTCTTGAAAATTCCTGGGTCACTCACACTAGTAATAAGTTGGTCATTAGTGGAATTATTTTGAAAATCTGAAAAAATTGATTCAGCAAGGAAAAAGAGGTAAAAGGTGAAAGTTGTTGAACAAAACAAATAACATTATTGCAGTATTAATAACTTTGAGACTGATAATTTATTTTTAGGTACTACTTAGTTTTGAATTATGACCACAGAGAATGAGCTAGTTTTTCACAATGAGGAAAGTAAAAATACTTTTGGAGGTGTAGGGTCAACATCACGTCTAGAAATGAAAGGACCAACCACCTTCTGGTTCACAGAGATGAGCAATGTTCTGAAATCAATGTGAAGTAGCTGTACTTGGTGGATTTCTTCCTGCAGCCTGTTCTGGGGCTCACTTTGATGCCTGTTGAAATCAGTGGGTACTTTTTTAGTGATAGGATGGAATTTGAATTAGGCCTTAAATGCTTATAGGAGACTGCACTATGTGTGTACCTGTAAATGAATGTATAAAGTTACAAAATGTTTCCAGAGGGCAGATTTTACAAATGTCACTCTTTTGGTCAGTTGATTTGATCATGAAGGAGAAAAATCAATGACAAAGAAAGAAGTTACAGAAGTATATAAAACGCAATCCCTTAGAAGCCTCAAACATCATATGTGGCATTCTGATACCAAATGTTTCTGGTTCATTTGAGAACAGAAGATACAGTAACCTTCTACTGTCTCTTCTCATGAAGCACAGAAGGAGACTGGTCCTTTTCAGAAGATGGAAGACGAACACAGGCATAACCTCTCAGAGGCCTTACCAGACCTTTTTGAAACTGAGATTTTATTCCACTATTTTCCCTTTTTTTTTTTTTTTTTTTTGCTTTAATTCAGCAGGAGGGAGCAATAAAATAATTATTATTATGTATTTTTTAACCACTTATGTCCCCAGAATGCTTTTTGATTTTTTTTTTTTTTTGGAGTCACAGTACATACATGCAGTGGTTTTGAAATGTGTTTTTATACATGGTGAGTCATTCTGTCAGTAGTTTCTCAGAAGGCAGGGTAGTTTTAACTTAGTTCTGTGTAACACTCAATAGGACTGAAGTTTTTTCAAGTATGTTTTGCCCAGTGAAAGACTTAACCATGTTGGCATCAGTTTGAACAGACCACAAAGTACACGTTACAGTGATAACAGGGAAAAAAAAATTAAAACTGATGTTTAGTATTTTCGCAATTACATAGTAGCTGTTTCCCATGGAGCATATGGGCAATACAATGTAAAAATAATAATATTTTAAAAGAAAATATTTAGGGAAGAAAAGAAAGGAGTTAACAAATACTCAGTTCCTTTTCTTCTCACTTTTTTAAGGAAAGGGAATGAAAT
This sequence comes from Rhynochetos jubatus, assembly GCA_027574665.1. Lineage (NCBI taxonomy): Eukaryota > Metazoa > Chordata > Aves > Eurypygiformes > Rhynochetidae > Rhynochetos > Rhynochetos jubatus. The sequence goes on from CM050649.1 coordinate 59,831,625, forward strand.
GCACCATACTTTCTACCAGTAAGACTCTAGTTCAAAGATGAAGTGCTAAGATGTGTGGTTTAGCCCCTGTGTCTGCAAATGTTTTCACTGCAATTAAGGCCCTAACCAGACCAGACCAGACCCAGCAAATAAAAGTTTTTTCTGATACAGTATGAAAGAGTTTGAGACTATATTTACTCATTTTAACAATTATGAAAACTTTCTTTTAATTCATTCTTTATAGAACAATAAATGGTACTGTTTCATTTGCAGATAAGTTCTGTGTGTATAATTTACGCCATCTTTAGTTTCATTCTTCATTCTGTTGATGCAGTAGTGTCATGTGTTTTCAAGGATATTTGTTCGATCAGCAACAAATGAACCTGTGAATATATATTGTGTTCACAGGTTTTTCAATATCTTAATTTCAAAACTGATTTTAATCTTTTAGCCTTCCAGACTTCTTGGTTATCACTAATAGCAATAACAGTTATGGATATGCCTGTTAGTTATGTAAATACTCCATCCAGACATTTACATTATATAGGTTGAAGTGGGTCTGCTGTACATACCACGGATCTAACTAACACTCCTTATATTCTTAATTTTTTTTGCAGCAAGATGAGGTAATTAGGTGCTGCAGTGATTCTATTATTTCTTCATTTGGTTAAGTTATTAATTCTTCTTTTTCTAGATTCATAGAGTGAAATATAAATTAGTATGCTTTACTACTTTACATTTTTAAGCATCTAGTTCATTCCAAAGTGAAAACTGTGCTATATTAGCATGACCTTTTGAGAGATCTCATAGCAGTAGTATTGATCAGTGACACAAGTTTTAGAAATAATTCAGAGAAGCAGCCAGAATCTCAGCTGAAGTCTGTATAAATCTTATCTGTCTCTCTCAGTTGGAGTGATGCTGATGTTCCAATAGGCATGCAAAATGGGGAACAACTTGGCTGCTTTCATATCTCTAAATTTAGTATGTGGGTGGGCCGGGAAAGTGAACAGTTTATAACATCTCTGTGCAGCAAAGTTAATAAATCCATTTTGTATGTGAACCTCTGTAAATCTTCTGTCATCCATTAAAAATGTTGCTGTGCTGTTGACAATAAGTGCCAGTAGCAAGAAAGACTGAAAGAAGACCTAGTATACTTATTTCCTGTAACATTAAAGCCACAGTAATTATGGGTCATTTGCCTGGATTCTTTGGTAATTAAGAGTTTTAATTGCCTCTAGTTCAGGGAATTAGGTAAGCTTTTCATTATGCATATTGCCTTCCATAATCATCTACTCCTCTCCTACAGTAAGCTTAGTGACATCATAGAAGTCAATTAGGTCTTTCAAGACAGAGCAGTGAAGTATATTTCTTTGTATAGGCCAGATCGAAAAGGTTTCTGACAGGCGTTGACAATGCTGTTCTGTGCAACATTTAGGCTTGGCCTTCAAAAGACAAAGCCTGTCAGAGTTTCATTTACCATCCTCAGAGTGCTTAGGGTCACAAACTGAAGTATTACAGAATCATAGAATAGTTTGGGTTGGAAGGGACCTTAAAGACCATCTAGTTCCAGCCCCCCCTGCCAGGGACAGGGACACCCTCCGCTAGACCAGGGTGCTCAAAGCCTCATCCAGCCTGGCCTTGAAGACAGACAGGGATGGGACATCCACAGCTTCTCTGGGCAACCTGTTCCAGTGCCTCACCAACCTTTCCGTGAAGAACTTCTTCCTGATGTCCAATCTAAATCTCCCTGCTTTCAATTTAAACCCATTACCCCTTGTCCTGTCACAAAAGGGCCATGTAAAAAGTCCCTCTCCCAGCTTTCTTGTAGGCACCTTCATGTACTGGAAGGCTGCAATAAGGTCTCCCCGAAGCCTTCTCTTCTCCAGGCTGAACGAGCCAAATTCTCCCAGTCTTTCTTTATAGCAGAGGTGCTCCAGCCCTCTGAGCATGTTTGTGGCCCTCCTTTGGACTCGCTTCAACTGGTCGATGTCCTTCTTATGTTGGGGGCCTATAGCTGGATGCAATACCCCAGGTGGGGTCTCACAAGAGCAGCGTAGAGGAGGAGAATCCCCTCCCTCAACCTGCTGGCCATGCTTCTCTGGATACAGCGCAGGATACGATTGACTTTCTGGCCTGCCAGCGCACACTGCTGGCTCAGGGACAGCTTTCCATCCACCAGTACCCCCGAATCCTTCTCCCGAGGGCTGTTCTTGATCCATTTTCCATCCAAGAGATTGTTAAGAACGAAACCTTTTGCAATATGCTGTTGTATGTTCTCCCAGCGTGTCATATCTGGATTCAGTGAAATGTTGACTAAGTTTAGCAAATCATTACTCTTACCCATTTAGTATATAGTTGCCACAGTCAATTGTGCTGTGAAGAAAAGGATAAGAAAATCCATTTTGGATATGTAGGAAGGGATTTGGTAGATCAATAATGACTGTAGAGAAGGGCTTAATGCATGAGAGAGAAAATTTGTGATAAGGCAGATTTGCACTGTCTGAAAATATTAATTAATATTCTGATGTTAAATTACAAAACTCACATAAATAATGTATTGATTATTTTTAACAACGTGGCTTGCAAACTGTGATCTGGAGTGATTGTGACTCTTAAGACATGGAACTTTTACATGACTAAACTCTCTCTTCTCTAAAAGTAACCTTCAAATATAATAGCTGATCTTCTTTCTCACCATTCCTTTGGAAGAATTAAGCAAATAGAGCATGATTGTGACAGCATTCTTCTGAAAACTGACTTACTCTCCACTCCTAATACTGACCTAGGTAGCGTAGTTTCCCCCCCTTGTGTATTTAGGAAATGTCCCACCTGTAAGTGAAAGCACTGCTTTTGCCGCTTTGCATGTTATGAAGTTGGTCTTGAAGAGTTAAATTGCCTGCTTTTAGAGGTATTTAAGAACTTGCTTAACTTTAAGCTTGTGCTTAAACCCATCTCTGTAAAATAAATCACTTAGGAACATCTGGGTAACCAGTTGCTGGGCTTTAAGTATGCATGTTGATGTTTTTTTTTAATTGAAATGAATTTAAGGTTAATTACCATGCAGATGTTCAAATTGAGAGTTTTGCCCTTGTTCTAATTAGGGGTGTCTAAGCCAGGAATTGAATTTAGCTTTCCTACTAAGTTTTATTTAGAATCAATCTCTTAAAACAACATATTAGAAGTTTGTAGTAACATTATTCATTTATTTTTTCTCCTCATCTCCTTGTTTCTCAGTGTCTTGTGTTTGAAGATTCACCACTTGGAGTCAAAGGAGCTCTGGCAGCAGGAATGCAGGTGGTTATGATTCCAGATGAAAGATTAAATCCAGATCTTAAAAAGGGTGCAACACTACTGCTGAACTCCATGGAGGATTTCCAACCAGAATTGTTTGGTTTACCAGCATATGATTAATTCCTAGTGCTTATGGACATGCACTTGACTGGAGATTGGGAAAGCAGAATGAAATTTTTTTAATGGTCTTATGATTGTTTTGCACCTTTTCCTCTCTTCTCAAAACTAAAGCACAAAAATACCGCTAACACCAAGTCTTCCACACAGTACCTTTGAAAGTTGACTGGAATGTTTATGATTTGTCCTTGTGATAAATGCTAAATTAAAGCAGTGTTTTGTCTTGTGGAGTGAATACAGCCTTGTTCTCTGCACATCATAATGTTTCTGGGAATACTGTGAAACTATTTAGACATCTTATTGTAACTGTATTGGAAGCTTCTTGTTCAGTTTCCACTTGAATGACTTACTGTTTAGATCTTAAGCGGAAATCTCTTCTGGATTGGCTTTTGCCCCCTTATGTTGTTTTTCATACAGTTATTGCTGTTAACTTGTTTATCCATTTCCTCATCCTGTACTTGCCCATCTATTCCCCTTTGTATCATGTTGTTGGGGATTTTTCCAGTTATTTGCAGGGTTTTTGTTGTACTTTCTGTGTTTTCTTATTTTGTTTCTTCTTGGGGGTTGAATGACACGACTTCCAGAGGCCACTTCCAACCTCCATTATTTCATAATTCTGTCATTGTCTTTTTTGGCATGGTGATCACCTGCTGGAAGCTATACAAGGTTATGTGATCCTGCAGTTTAACCAAAAGGCTTTGCACCTTCCTTTTTTAATTTCTTTGTGTTCTTCTCATTTGCCATCTTGCCATGTAGCCTTCCCTTTCATTTTTGTGAAATCAATCTGTCCTGTCTCCCTGCTTCAATTCTAATAAAGTTAGGGCCTTAACTCCTTCATATTGAAATAGCTTCCTGTAGACCATCCTTATGTGTCATTCTTTATTGAGCCCTTTGTTTGCCAAGTTTCCTACAGAGAGTTTTGCTATCTAATTTTAAAATACAGAAATTATAGGTTTGGTTTATTTAAATACTTGAAATTTATTTTACTGGCTACCATAATTTCAACAAAAATGTTTATGCTGTCATTTGTCCCTCTTACTTCTGTCTTTTCCTGGCATTTCATCAGGACAAGGGTAAGGGTCTCTTTAGAAAATAGTAGACATACAGACAGGTTTTGGTGGAATGCACAAGTACACGTATCACGTGACGGAAGCAATGTCTTTGAAGAAAACTGTATTATGTAGGGGTTATGACTGTTCTATAAAATGAATGATTGTATTAAGCATTTAGAAAAATAAATTTATAACTGATTTTCCACTCCAAAATCTTGGTGAAATATCAAACACCATAAAGACAAGGAGCATGAATTATGTCAAAAAAGATAATTTCCATGTGTTATGAGAAGACTTCTCTGACCTTATTTTTTAATATCGTCTGTTTATCTATAACCTTCCTCAGAAAGATCTTTTTCTAGGCATTTCTGGGTTTTAACTGTTTTAGTTTTAAGGTTTTTTCATCTGGAACAAATTTTTTTTGTTTCCCTCTGGATTAAAAAAACCTCAGACTTTCACATCTTTTTATAAACTGTTATTATTTTCTGTTACTGTAGTCTGTTCATATGTCAAAAAATAAGAAAACAAAGCATTTTTTTGAAAAAAGGGTAAATTTTGTTTCAGTATAGGTATTTTGTATATTAGGTTAGTTCTTTAGGTCCATGGATATTGTAGTCATTAGTGTTTGTACAGTGACAACAACCCATCCCATCCAATATGACTTCCATATCTGGTCAGATGAGATAATGGAAATATTGCTGTATAATTCCTGCTTTGACTTAAGTTACGTAACAGAAAGTATTACTGTACAGCAACAATTCTGAGCTTTCAAGTGTAAAACAGGTGCCTGTTGGGATCCCCTTCATTCATAATTACTGAATTCCAGCAGGGAAGTTACTAGGTAGAACAAGCTTTAATAAGCTGTAATTAGTAACTTTCTAAAAGTTTTGCATTTATTTAACATAACTGGGGAATTTTACAAAATCTAAAACTGAAGCATATCTAATTTACAGTTTGCTTCGAAGGAACTGTCATCAATCTTGAATTTTATTTTAAAGATGTTAGAGACATTAATAAATACATCACTGACAAAATCAGAATTACTTCATCATGGCCACCATGATGAGATCACCATATCCTGCAGTTCTAACTCAACAGCTTTATCGAGATTTAAGTCAGAAAACTATCGCATCCTAACAGTAAATCCTATCTCATACAATTATTCTTCCATGCATTTAGTATCTCACCCGACAGTTGTCAGTGAGATTATTGCCATAGAATGAAATCTGTGAACCTGAGCCATATGGTATAAGCTTTCCCTTCCTTATAGTAAAATTCCCTTCCAGGTACTTTACTGCTTGCTCTTGCCCAACTTCCTGGTCCTGTGCTAAACCATTTGACTATTATTAAAGTATCAGTGGTGGGGTTAGCTTTTCTCTTGACTGAATGAGAAATCAAGGGTACACAAGACTAAATGAGTCATCTGTAGTAATCTTAAAAATCCTGTCATCTCCATCATATGCAAGGTGGATATTCCTATCAGCAGTAGGTGACTGTAGCCTGCCTGATTAACCATATACCAAATATCAACATATGTTTGTATATATTTCTTTAACCACTTTTTGGTTGGATTTGTGGCTCTGTAGCTCAAACATCTCAACAACATCTGTTCAGAAAAGAAAAAAAAAAGAAAGGATTAAGAACTTGGATCCCTTCCCTTCCTTCCATCTGCTTCTTTCCAGATGAAGTACTGTTCTGACTGAACTAAAAAAATCCATACCAGATTCTGGCTTCAGAACATGAGGACATGTGAGTGATCAGGACATTTGAATGCTCCATCTGCGTTTGTATGAAGAGGACTGTTAAAAACTAATCCAAAACCACTATCCTCTAACTCGGCAAGCAGACTTCAATCCCAACAGATACTTAAGCACGTTTAAACATTTTTATTAAGCATGAAGGTAAGCATCAGCTTGATGTTAAGGATACATTTAGTTTTATTTAGCTTAATATAGAATATATGCTTCAGGCATATCCTGAGAATTACAGCCTCTACAAAATAAAGGCAAAACATGACCAAGATTTCACCATTGGAAAATAGGGTAAGTGCAGCAAAATGGAGCTAAATTCAGACTTTAAAATATATTTAAAAAAAAAAAAAGGCAAAAAAAATAAAGCTTGGCATTTGCCTTCTACACATAAAGATCAGAAAAAGCTGAGATGTTCACTCCTCATCTGGATTAGATGTTTTTCTGAAGAATGCTATGGTTATACCATAGAAACCTCTGGCCAGAATCAAGCTCATGTTTCATGTATTCCAAAAAATGTCTTCAGCAGAAGCCAAACTAGATAAATTCAAAAAAACTGCAAGAAACTTCATAGTAAGAAAAAATGAAATTATTTTCCATTGCATTAAAATTCATCTGTATCTTTGAAAACTAGAGAATGAAACTTGAATTTTTCTTCTTTATTACTGTCTTTAGAGAGTGGATAACCATAGAGAAATCCACTTTTTTTTTTTTTTTAATGTTGGAAAATTTAGACACCAAAAATACTAGCTAGGTACTAAATTCCACAATTCCGTGGGACATAGAAGAAATGTATTTTTTTCTAATATTTCCATTTTAGAATATTTGGTTTTTTTCTTTTTTTAAAAAACCCCAAACTTTATATTTCTAATTAATTTGTTTCCATCCATTTGTTTTTCATTTACAACTTTGTAACTTCACTGAACTTCATCTGTTTTGACACTGAGAGTGTAGAGCTGCGTTTTTGCCAAAGCAGTGAAATACGTGGAAAGACTGGAGTGGAGGAAAAGGAGCTCTCTCAAAACATATGGATGTTCCAAGAGAAACATGACTGTCAACAACACTTTATGTTAACCTTCTCTTTGGCTGACAGTTTGCAAATTGTGGGTCTAATCACCTTATTTAAGTGGAGAACAGAAGGAGGATGAGAACTCAAACGTAAGCCCATACCATAAATTCCAAGGGCTGAGGATCCTGCCCAGCAGCAGAACTCACTGGGTGTGCCAGTGGTTGTCCCCTCACCAGGGAGCTCAGTGCAACAAAAAAGTAGATTTTAGGGGGCTGGGAGTAGCATGAGAAAAGCTGTTGGTCTCTTCTGTTCTTCAGCCCTTTGTCCTATGGTCTCTAAGCCATCGTATTTAGAACATTAGGAGCTGGCTTGATGTTGTGGTTAAAACAAGCCTCAGCAGGGAGAAAGTATTTCAGCTGTCATCCCTCTCTTTGCAGCTCTTTCCCCAGACAACGCAATGTGGAACTGAAACATGAAGGGAAATATTAACAGTATCATTGTCAATATCCAGTGTTCCTTTGATTCAAAGAATAGCAGAGGGCATTATTTAATGGAGAAAAACAAAATGGTGAAGAAGAGAGCTGGAGACAAGGAAGAAATGCATGGTTTAAACCATCTAGAACCAAACGCTCCAATGAAATGAAGGAAAAGGAAACAGAAGAGTAAGTCTTCCACTTGTCCTCAGCAAAAACGTAAACCCAGTAATTATGCAGGGAAAATCTTTGCATTAACAGAAACAAACCCCAGGTTGAAAACATATTTGAGGACATTGTGCTATGAGGCACTGAGATTTATAAAGATAAGAGTCTACCTCCTGAAGCACATTTCTTAAAACCCAGGTTCAAAAAAGATGAAATCGTTGGAATCTGGAATCAAAGATGATTTGTAAGTCACTTTTGATCAGCATCAGATAATAATAAAATAAATGTAGAACACAAATAAATTTAGAAAATATTTTATTAGATGCCTCACTTCAGATGCTGGTAAGATTGTGAAATCATTTTAGTTTTGACTTCAAAATTTTGGGTTTGTTGAACAACTACAAAATGGAAGAGTATGTCATCAGCTTGAAAACAACTAAAAAAAAAAAACAAACCAAAACAATCCACCCTGCATACCATTTTTCTCCATCATCTTTAGCTCAAACTGCACATTGATGGAGTGAATTCTTCATTTCTTTGAAGTCAACAACACCCCTATGTCAACTAGAGCAATTTGCTCATAGGAGGGGATATTGCAACTGGACTTCTGACTCTCTTTTCACCCATGATATCATGGTTACTTTAAAAAAGTGAATTGCGGTGGCATAATTTACTCTTCATTTCACAAAACGCAATAGGTCTATATAGACACCAACTCCTCCTCATTTTGAGAAATTGGAAAGTCAGACAATATAGATTTACTTAGGTCCCTGTAGATTTGACACAAGAGTTTCCCCTCTATGTTCTGAATGTCTATTAATTTAATTGATTACTACTGCCTACATACCCAGGGTGTGGGCAACATGTTTAATAGTAGCAGTATCCAATCCAAATCACTCTATGACTGCAGGTAAAACTGTTAATTACACTCAAATGTGCTAAAATCAAGGAATTGGGAACTTCAAAAGTAGAGGTTCATTGTCCGGATCATCCTCCTACTTTCTGTGAAAAGGAAATGTTTAGTAGGGAATGATGTAGATAGTCAGAAAAACACACTCACCACAGGCTCCTCATCCAAAGATCCAATGTGTTTGGGGAAGGAGAGGAGTTCTTCCAGCTGTTAACCCAAGTATTGTTTTGGCATAACAAATTCAGATACACACATTTTATATCTGTTCTCACACTTTTCTCTGTTGCATGTGAACTCTATTGGTAAATAAAAATATGTGAAATGCAGTTAGGTTTCAGTTGCAGAAAATTCTCTGACCATGCTGCCAGAAATGCAAACAAGTGTCCCTGTGACGTACCAGTACAACCGCTGTTCTCAGTGGTTGCCCCAGCTGCAGCTTTTCATGCTCTTTGGTTAGTCTGCTGAGACACTCAGCACTGAACTGTGGTAGGTAAGACCAAGAAAGAAAAGGTAAGGGCTGCGCTGGAAAAATAAATAGATAAATAAAGGAATGTTTTCCCTTTTCAGAAAATGCTGCAAATCATTCAGTAGTGTTGTACGTTATGAAGTGTCTTTTTGCTGTAGCAGAATGTAATTTCAGGAGACAGTATTTTTATCACATATGAATATTTCACACATTTAACCTGCTGCAGAATATCCACAGAGACATGTATGTCACAAGCCAGTTTTAAGTAGGGAAAGCACAGTTTTCATTGCGGTACTAAAATAGGGGGAGGAGTGGGGTACACAAGATTGGGGGAAGCAAGTATTTTGCTAAAATACTGTCTTGATTTTAAAATTGTGAAGACTGTGCTAACAGTATCAAATAATTTTCTTACTGTACCTTCATTGCTTGGACATGATCCAGAAGTGCTATTTTTTACCTGAAAAATTAGAAAGCTGATTAAGTCAAAATGGATTTCCTGATGGCCTTATGACTGCAGCCTTGTAAACGTATTGATCGTGGTCCTCAGCATTGTTCTTACTGATGGCTGCATCTGAAACATTGTACAATCCACACTGTTCACTTTCTTCCAAGCAAACACATCAGGAAAATAACTTTATGTTTTTCAGTCGAGTATGAGGCAGGAAAACCTGGTGGATTTTTTCCACTCTCTAAAGCAAATCTTCCTCTGAGGAAATGTATTAATCATATAGTTTCAGCCTGTCATATTTCCTTAGCCTAGGTTATGTAACTCTGGTTAGTAATGATTTTATCAAAGTTGCAGAGCACATAACACAACTGAAATTTGTGGCTGTAAATCAATTTATTTGTCTGGAGTGCACTAAGCACATTCCATGACTATCTTATAAAATTATTGTTGATTTTTTGTGGGTATGGGTGAAGGAAGGTGCCTTGTGAAGTTGTATATGGGCATAGGTCCTTTCGGCTCTGATTTTCTAGTGTAGACTCAAGTGTATTAGGAACAGCTAGCAAACCTCTTCTGACAGAAAGGACTTTTTGACATCTGGATGAAAGGGACTGGTGCCCACCTGTCATCTACACTTCTTAAAACCATTGCTGTATCTGATATGAAATTCATACTCCTTGTAAACTTCGCAGAGAGTGCTTTATCTTTAGTGAAGTTCACACCTGTATGCAATTTTGCAGAAGAGAACAGCCAAGCCTAGCTCTATAAAGGTAAAAGGAGAAATTAAAAAGAAGCAGCAGAATACCACCTTGCACACTGAGTTGACTCCAACCCTTCTCAATGAAGTGAGTAATCTGTTTGGACATGGAAAACATTTATGATTGACATGTTTTTGGCCCTTCTTCCATTCTGAGACTCCATGGGCTTTAAAAATACAGGATATTTCTCAATGACATTTACTTAATTTCCCAACCTTACCCAGGAAATGGAAGGAAACTCTTATCACCGTAAATTCTGCTTTAAGGAGAGACTGCTTAAAGGACTAAGCACTTACTATGAACACCCTACAGGGAGGTTTGCGTTCCCTTTTCCAGTGGTACTCAACCAGGTGTAGACTATCTGGTCTGATGTTTAGCAAATATCAGCATCTAACATGAAGCAGCCTTCTTTTCAGAGCAAGATAACTCTGTTAAATATTTACCACACTTATGGTCTAAGATTTACAGCTCACTCTACATCTAGGCTTCCATGATAGTATCAGTACCCAGTCTGGCTATTCTGTAGGTAATCTGGACATGTATTATATCAGTTTCCAATTGCTCTAATGACCACACCAAAGATTGTACATCTAGGAGATGTACATCTGTACTCACAGATGTATATCTGTGAGTGATTACATGCTGAGTATCTGAGATATTCTCTCACAAAGGTAACTGGGACCATCCATCGGGAACTATCATAGTTAGATGTTCTAGTCTGCCTATGATTTTTATACAACTCCCTGCATGCTTAGTTCAATAATTTACAAACCTTTCTGCGTACACACTTCCTGCCATTAACCTGTCTGAGGTTACTACCACAGTATTGGCCTTGTTGGTTGTTATTAAGATGTCTTTTTCACAAGAGTATTAGTTTTTTTGTTTGGGTGTGTGTGTGTGTGTGATTTTTTTCTTTCTTCTGTTTGATTGATTTTTGTTTGTTGTTTTGGTTTTTGGGGGTTGTTCGGGTTTTTTTGGTTGGTTGGTTGGGTGGGTTTTTTTAATGAGAGCTAAGTAACTGCAGAACAAAGTAGTCAGTTCCGAGAAGTGCCAGTAAAATGTGTTTTCTCAGACATGCTGTTTCTAAGCCCCTGTTAGGGGCAAGTGAACATTGGAGACTAGACAAACCTCTGACTCAAGGTGGGTTGGGTTTTACTGGAAGACTTCCAACACTGCTTTGTACTGAACTTGTTCTATAGCTAAATTTCCAATCCACTTTGTTCTGTGATGCTAGGCAGACTTCATCAACACTTAATTGCAGTAAATTTACATGTACTGTAGAATCATTCATACGATTCTATAGAAAATTTAAAAACAACACTCCAGACTCTGATGATTAGTAACTAATCATGATACCATCTTCCAACCTGGTTCAATGGTAGTGTTAAGAGTAGAAGGGTGCCATGCACATTACTTGTTTGACTGTGATGGCTAGAATGAAAGAAAAATCTCTCTCATGAGAGATACAGGTAATTGCAGCTCATAAAACACTCTGTTAAATGGGCTATACATCACAAAGTATGCAGGCAATTTCCTTTTAGCCCATCTCCCTCTCCCCTGCTACCTCCTTCTTCCTCTCCCCCTGTCACATATAAACATTTGGGTTTAGCATGGGATGAAAGTTAAATGCAAGGATTAAAACATGTTTTAAATTCCTGACAGTAGATCAATATTTTTGACATGATGGAACACTATGGCTCGTCTGAATTCATCTTTGAAGGTAAGAAGTCATCAACATATATGTGACTCTAATACTAGTGATTAAATGCCATCATCCCTTCTGCGTTACACAGCTGAGGTGTCATTCTTGGTATGATATTTTTCAGTTCTGTTAGGTTTACATCAAAATTTATTAAGATAAATGCTCTCATCAAACGTATGGATGTTCATCTGAATAAATATCCTACCTGCCTTGATAATTTAAAACAACCTTTAACTATTCTAGTCAAATTACTCTTATTTTTTAATATCTGTGGTTTCTACCTGTATAAAAAGTAAAAAAAAATATTGTTCTTTTCTCTTATTTCTCCAAATAAGTGTCTGATAAAATTTTAGACAATCCATTCAAAGATTCCAGGAAAGCCAAGTAACCACAGTTGTTTGCACTTATGTATTAGACAGAGACCTTGGTTTTGATATCAGATTCTCACCAAACATTACCCAGGGAAAACACAAGACATTTCAAATGGGAAGAGGGAAAAAGTGCATTCTGCTAATTAAAGGAAAAGCATCCTGAGATTTATTTGTCAAAAGGTAAAATTTGTCACCTCATCAAGGTGTCTTCTGGGAAAACACTACTTAGATCTTTGTTCTACAGTGAATCTGAGCCTCACATTTCTCAGTTTGCAGCCCAGCATGCTGGCACAGTTGTCCCTAGTGATCTGAACACAAATCACTTCTTACGTTGAAGATTAAAACTAATACGCTGGGATTCCTGGAAATACAAAGCCAACCCATTGTGTGGGCCACGTTTGCCACATGCAGCCAGGGTGAATAACTATAGACTGTCATATGCCAGAAGACCTTCTACATGATAAAAGAGCTTCCATCAGTCATGATCTCCGAAGGGAAAAACAGGAAAAGGGTATCAGCAACTATGAGCAAAAAGTGCATACAATCAGTGATAGACTGATCAGTGCGGAGCGGCCAGATGGCAATTCAGACCTCACTGAATCCCCTTTGGTATTTGCAGCCGCCTTCAGTGCACAGAGCTCCTTACACAAGAAAAGCAGAACTGTCTGTGTATCCAAAATGTTTCAAGTAAGAACTGTCACCATTTCAGTTACAGCCCTTTCTAAAATCCAAAGCACAGCCCTGAAGTCCTTGATTGTAGTTCACTAATGACTGCAGAACATTTTTCCCCTCTTGTACTTGCTGGGGTTTTTTTGGAAGTGCCTGTAAACTAGTTGAGTTATTCAACTCCTTTGGTTGCCTGATTGCTCATCTGATTACAGATGTAAACAATCAGCAGACTTAAGTTTTGCAGATGCAGTTAGTCACAAAACACGCACACGAAAATATATTTCTGTGTCAGAAAAGTTAAAAAATTGTAAGCCAGAATGCAAACAGGGATTTGAAATATCAAGAAAATATTAGTGATGCGTTTGGATTTTTTTAACAGGAAATTTGCTTTAATATCATTATATAATATTTTATGTAAGCAGTTTGTAATTAGTTTTTTTGTAAGACTATTGCTGTCAGGAATATTGAAACTGTAAATGCACAACTTAATCACCATTGAAAGGAAAATGTCATATTTACCCTAATACTGTATTTTACACCTCTCCCAAATAATGTCATTATTTAATTATAGCCCTAAGTTTTACAAAGACAAACCTCTGATTAAGATTAAAAACTAATATAATATAAAGTAAAAACCGTAATAGCAAACAAAAAATGGCTCCTAGATCGAGAGTACATGTAAATCCCTAGCTGTCCATTCTCTTTACAAAGAAAAGAGACAGCTCTTTTATCCCTTTTTTCTTTATCCCTCTTTCTCTTTTATCCCTTCAAATATGGAGCTTAATCACCTAGGATTATTATGTGTACTTCCTCTGATAAACTCAATAAGTTAGCATCTCAGAATAATAAAAACTATTAAAGACTGAGGGAAAAAAATGTCCCTGTCTACGTAAAGCCAGGGTAGCTGGAGGCAATGCAGTTGGGCTGCCTTTCCACACTGTAAATAGGAGTAATGCATACTTCAGGTCTAGGGTAGACGGAGCAGGGTTAAGATACCCATCGAGTGGATTTTGTTTAGATTGTTGATTCAGCTGTTTTTGTGGTTTTTTTTTTTTAGTTTTGTTCCAGTACAAATGTGACAAATCACAATGTGAAAATAAAGAAATAGTGATGTGAGCTGAATGTAATTGCAACCCTTCAGCTGCCTAGTGAAGTTAGTATTTCTGTGCCTTTCCCTGCTTTGTGTTGGCTGTGGGCTAATGTGACTTCAGGAGGCCTCCTGGGAATGTTCCCATCCATGTTCCAACACACTGTCCTATGTCATGGACCCAAAGCTTCCAGAGTACAAAGTCAATACAGAAAATATATGGCTAATTTTCTGTTCAGGGCATGGCTTCTTTGTGCTTGAACATGGAATAAAATTAAATATAATGAATCCACAATGGTTACCATTGCACAAAGTAAAAGGTTTTCTTCAGTATTTCTGTCCTCTTTAGGGAAACATCCAGATTCTATAGTCCCATTGTAGGTAATGATAAAAAAAAATCTGTTACAAAAGTTACTCTGAAGGATGTTAATCTCTTTCTCCCTCTCACTTGTATGCACCATCAGCATATCTATGTAATTTGCATCAAAGAATTATAACAGAAGTGTCAAAGGAGTTCTCTGTGCTGTCAAGGTTGATTTCCAAAAGGGTTGTAACATGGAGGACATTCAGGAAACATCTGGAAGAAAAATGAATGTTGTGCCAACCTTTAAAAGAGAATAAATAGAATAATCCATTTAGTTATAAGCTGTCATCATAAAATCAGTCTGAAGAAAAAAAAAATGAATCTTCGAATATGGGTCTCAGTTTATAAAGAATTAAAAGAGAGTAACTTAATTAATGCAAATCAACAAAGGTTTCTGGAAAACAGATCTTGTCAAAGTAACGTGAGGGCTTTTTTGATACATGCAAATTTGACTAGTAAAGGTACCATTGCTGTAATGTTCTTGGATTTCTATTCTGACTTGATATGGCTCAATATCTTGATAAATAATGTTAAAAAATTAAAAAAAATTGGATACCGTACATACTAGTAAAATTATCTAAATAATAGCTCTGTCTTATAAGCAGGACTCCTTGGTAAGTGGCTACGGAGGTTGATTCATAGAGATCAGGTTTTGTCTCTAAGCTGTTTAACGAGGTTATGAATGTCTTTGGGGAAAATAATTACTGATACATTCTTCAAGTGGTGCACAAATTGCAGGAGGAGGGAACAAGCAGAATGACTGGATACTGGTCAAGAAAAATCTTCACAAGTTACTAACTGTGGTTCTCAGCAAAGTGTTTATGAATGCCACACATTTGCACAGGAACTTTGTCCTGGTAAGCCACGGCTCCAAAACCACTCATGATCACACTGGATGGGTCTGCAGGAAATGAGTCTCCAGTGCAGCAGCAGACATATCGGTGAGGAGTTGCCAGATCATGCAGTGGGGGGGCAGCTGCAACTCCATGACCCCAGGTCCAACCAGCAATGAGGCTGAGCACGTATTCCCAGCAGGCACGTGCCCACAGAGCACGTGTACACACCACATACATTGTTCAGTATACTAAAATACAGGCAGCACCAAGGGACTCCCCCTGTCCCCCTTCTGCCGGAGCAAGGTGCAGGTTGGCTACCGAGACTACATGTGCACACATTTGCCTGCCTCCAGCAGCTGGGCTCAGACAGCCAGTCTGCCCAGAAGAGGTTTTAGCACACAACCAAACATGTTAATTTTCAAGAACTGGGAACACACACACTCCACATCCCCCCATTTCTAGCAGCGGCATCCCTGGACCCCAGGCTGGAAGCCCCTTGCCATGCTGGCTCCCCCAGTCCAGAGGGGCATGCGTGCTCGAGGGGCTTCCTTGTGCACCCCTGCCTCGCGTGAGGCAGAGCCGCTGTGAGTGGAAAGGCTGAAGCCAGCCTTGTGCGTGGGCCTGGAGAAATGTCAAGCAGGAGCAGAGCAGCCTCTGCGTTCAGTACTGGTGCCACTGCTGTGAGAAAGGAAACTCTGAAAAGCTCTTCAGTTTAACAGAGGTTTTGTAAGGTAGAACTCTTACGTTTGAAGCTAGATAAATTAAGGTTAGAAAGTAGGTGTGTTCGGAACAGGATGTTGCTAGAACAACCTATCAATCAATGTATTCAAGTCACTATTTCTTGAAATGTTGAATTCAGAACTGGAAGGTTGTGGGTTTGAGGGTTTTGCGGTTGTTGTTGTGGGGTTGTTTTGTTTGTTTTTAATTTATGCTTAATTCAAGGAAGTCCTAATCCATGTGTAATATTTCACTGTCTGTCAAGTAGTAGGTCAGATCTGAAGATCATAATGATTTTACTTTGCCTTATAATCTTGTAATCTATGAAACAGCTTTAGGAACTGTTCAGTCCTTGCTGAAATATGTTCTCAGTCTTTTATCCCCTGGAAACATTGAGTTGAAACATCCTTTTACATCATGCCCAAACCTGCTAAGTGAAGTATTTTTATTAACAAAAACCAGACATACATTCATGCATTTTTAGTACTAGATACATGAGTTAATTCCAAAAGCAATTCAGCAATTTTTAAAAAAAGTAGCATAGCTACCTGGACAACCATTGTTTTTATGACCATTGGAGACACATGGCTGTATCGTGAAATTTTAACTATGAAATATAATCTCACATTTCCAAAACAGATTCAGATTTAAATCCCTTAAGGTAGAAAGTTATAACACGTAAAACAGTACCTCTGGAAATGACTAGAAAATTAATTTTCATGGGTTTGTGTTTCGTGGAGTCTTTTTGTCCACATAGAAATTTTAGAAATGCCCCTACTCACAAGAATGCTGACAACAGTGGTGGCAACACAGCCATCACTTTGCCTCCCTGACAAAAAGACAATATAAGTCTATGAAAATATTAATATTTAGCAGTTGCTTTTAATAGGATACTAACAAAACCAAAAAAGTGTGACCAGGGAGATAGGAGGCAAGGTTTCAAGGAATAATTTTCTTATTTTGCTTAAAAAAAATCTCCCAAAACTTTTCTCTATTTCTATTGAAGAACATGCAGTTAAAAAAATGCATTAGATGGTCATATCAGAGTTGATGAGAAAGGGAAAATATTTTGTCTAGCTCTTCTGTAATGATACTAAAAAGTCTGATGGATGAGGACTAATGTTTCTAAAACATTATCGAAACCACCACGTCGTATTCAAATTAATCAGGTTAATATACCGTTACTTCCAATAGTTCATAATTCAACATTAGATATACTATGTATGGACTCAGGGAAATAAAAGAGAGTTTATGACCTTTGGAAGAGGGCCACTCGGGAGGACTACCAGGATGTCATGAGGCTATGCAGGGAGAAAATTGAAAGGGACAAAGCCCAGCTAGAACTTAACCTGGCCTCTGCTGTAACAGGCAATAAAAATATGTTTCTATTAATACATTAGCAACAAAAGGAGGTCTAAGGATAATCTTCATCATTTATTGGATGTAGGACAAAGGAGGAGGAAAAGGCTGAGGTACTTATGCTTTCTTTGCCTCAGTCTGTAATAGTAAGACGTTCTTGTCTTGTTCTTTGCGTACTCAGCCCCTGAGCTGGAAGACAGGGATGGGGAGCAGAATGAAACCCCTTTAATCTAAGGAGAAATGGTTAGCGATCTGCTACACCACTTAGACACCCACAAGTCCATGGAGCTGGATGAGATCCACCCCAGGGTACAGAGGGAGCTGGCAGAAATGCTCACCAAGCCAATTTCCATCATCTATCAGCAGGTCTGGCTAACCGGGGAGGTCCCAGTTGACTGGAGGACACTCATCTAGAATAAGGGTAAGAAGGAAGATCCAAGTAAGTACAGGCCTGTCAGGTGCTGGAGTGTGTCCAGAGAAGGGCAGCAAAGTTGCTGAAGGGTCTGGAGCACAAGTACTATGAGGGGCGGCTGAGGGAACTGGGGTTGTTTAGACTGTAGAAGAGGAGGCTCAGGGGAGACCTTATGGGTCTCTACAACTACCTGAAAGGAGGTTGCACAGAGGTGGGGGTTGGTCTCTTCTCCCAAGTGGCAAGTCATAGCACATGAGGAAACAGCCTCAAGTTGCACCAGGGGACATTTAGATAGGATATTAGGAAAAATTTCTTCATGGCAGGGGATGTCAGGCACTGGAACAGGCTGTGCAGGGAGGTGGTCCAATCACCATCCCTGGAGCTATTTAAAAAACCTGTAGATATGGTGCTTAGGGACACATTTTAGTGGTGGGATTGGCAGTGTTAGCTTAATGGTTGGACTTTATATTCTTAAAGATCTTTTCCAACCTGACTGATTCTATGATTCTATGTATATGTATGTTGTATATACATTTATATGTTCATAACGTACCCATTGTTCCATACTTTTGGGGTTTTTTTTTGTAAGAAAAAAGAATGAAGAACCAGTAATTTAACATATGCAAGTAAGTATTTCCTGGTTTTGATTGCTAAAGACATTAACTTGAAACATGGAAAAAAGTAGAGGGCAAAATAGATGGTGTAGCACCATAGCTCTAGATTGCTAAACCAAAATGACCTTTTGACATAAATGATGAGTCCCTCCCCACCTACCCTGGATCTGAAACATTTTAGGAGAATCACCTTTGCTAAATTCTTTGTGCTTCAGTGACATTTCTCTTTTATTCCATCGTGCATGTATTATGTTGTTGAGTACTTACCTACCTCATGTATTTTATTCTGTATACCATGCTAATAGTGTAGCACAGATTTCCGTAGGAAATGTCATACTCCTACAAAAGGCTATGGACTCCAAAATATTCTGCTGAGGGACTTTTCTCCTCATTCTGATAAAACCAAAGGTATTGTTTCTGCCCTCACCAGTAGAAACAGAAAATGTAACCTTCTCTAGTGGATCTTCTAAGATCGACAGTTTTCCAGATGCTTGAATTTGCAGTTTGAATTTTCATAGATGCAAGCCAGTTACAGGGTATTCATTGTTGGCAGCTCCTTAAGCTGAGGGATCTGAGGTCTGAAGATGTGTTTTGGGAACCATGTAAGTTACTCTGCACAGGCGTGAGGTCCCAGGCCGTTAACTTTGCTTGGTAGGAGCTTTATCAACTCACTGCTCTGTATTGTAAGAGCTGCACTTGGCCCCTTGACCAGACTGGTGGTGGTTTGGTGCAGGCTCCAGAGGAGGTAAAGGCCTGAGCTGTGGCTGGGCCATGAACCCCTCTAGTTTCTTTCTGTAAACCCTCAAAGGAAAAGAGTGTCACAGCGAGCATCGATGTACATGAGCTTGGAACACTGATCATGCAATAGATACATGAATAATGGCGTTTTTTCCCCCCATTTATCAAGGAACAAAGAACGTTGTGGGTACAAAGACCCTCACGTGTACCTTCTCCATCACATGTAATTTGACTACAAGCCAACCACTTTATCGCATATATATGACAGCCTATGTGAGCCTTCTTTGAGCACTCCCAGCTAGGCAGTGTGGCTGCATGGCGTTGATCTCCCCTTGAGCTGGGACACCCCTCAAGGTTGCTCCTTGAGGTTGAGAGCTGTTACCAGCAGCAGGTCTTTGTTAAGTGGCCAATACCATGCATAACCCAATGTAGTATGATAACTTTGATTTTGCCTTGGTAACTTTCTTTGCATGCTGAATTGAAGCTCATGAAACATTATATAAACTTTGCATACGTAACACTTTAGACACAAACTGTTGACCAAGTCTGGGGCCAAGTCTGGATCCAGCTGCACCTAGACTACTCTCTGAGAAAGAGTTTAGAAATCAAGGGCTTCTGTTCTGAATGTCATGACTCAACGGGAAGGCCTTCTTTACCCTTCTCATCTCTGGACTCTCTGTGAACCATTCTAACTTGAGCATAACTCAATTTTCCTTTGTATATTTCTCCATGCAGTAATTAATGGAGTGAACCTTGCCATCAAACTTTGTTAAGTCACACTTTTACAACATCACATTATACACTTTTGCCAACATCTTTGACTTCTTAAAGAGATCTAGATCAGCCATCCATGACAAATTGGCGTGGTAGGCATGATCCTAAATTAGGATTCGCGAAATGGGTTTATTTCATTCTCCATTATATGCAAAAAATGGCCACAGACTACTGTCAAATATCTCTCCTTAGAGGTTTTTAATATTCATAATCGCAGTGTTTATTTGACAGGAAATATCCTCACATTTGCCTCTTGTTTGTTATTCCCTTTCCCTACAAACTTTTCCCTATATTTTGCTTATGTTCTTAGAGCATCCTAGTGACACTGCCACTGGATTCACTGCTGAAGGATGCAGATCTGGATATCTCTGATTTAAATAAACCTGCAGTTAGATCTGTACTAGTTATATATGAATGTCATGTCACATTTCCTAAGTAAACACATGACCCTTTATTGGAATACTATTAATTTTCTAAAAGTGAAGAAAAAGGAAAAAGAAGACTAATGTTACCATTAAAAGATATAGCAGCTGGTACATCTATCACTATTTTGTACTCTTTCAATGATTAATGAATGTTAGCATCCTAAATTTTTATTGTTTTTTTGTCTGGACAATTATACAGGTACTTTATGAAAGAAATCCTGCAGATTTACAATCAAATATACTTTATTGTAATTATATGAGATGAAGTTTATAGTATCCTTCCCA
The DNA here is from genome assembly GCA_027574665.1 of Rhynochetos jubatus. Taxonomy (NCBI): domain Eukaryota; kingdom Metazoa; phylum Chordata; class Aves; order Eurypygiformes; family Rhynochetidae; genus Rhynochetos; species Rhynochetos jubatus. The sequence goes on from CM050649.1 coordinate 59,852,394, forward strand.
TTAAAGATTTAACTCTTCACTGTTTCTATAGACAAGAAACTATATGGCCAAACTTGATTGAAAGGGTAGACATTGCCAGAAAAAAAAAACCAACCAAACAAACAAAAAACCCCCCACAAAACCAAAACCAACACAAAGAAACCCCAGAACAAAAACCCAAACCAAAACAACACCACCAAAAAAACCCCTACTGTAAAACCTTTTCAATAATGTAAAAAATACAAACTTGGGTTTTAGTTTCTCTTAAGTTATAAAAAAAAATCCTTTTGGAATTTACAGTAAAAACTTCACTAAGGCATGAAAAGTTTCAAAAGTAATTTGACTGGAAAGCTAAGTGAAATTAGTTTTTCAATATGCCCAGTCTCAGAGAAGTAAAAAAATATAAATGTAAAATAAATTATAAGAGCATATTGGATTTGGAAAATATCTAGAAAAATATATACTTCAATGCATAAAAGGGATTAATTTTGTTGGTAGTTCTTGCTGGCAGAATGTCTTCTTAGTGAGACGGATCAGCATACATGCTTTTATGTGCACACTACTTATCTTTAAAGATAATCTTTTAGTTTTCATGGTCTTTTTTCCTTCACCACAAGTCTGGAGCTAGAGTCAGCTATTGGACAAATGTGCAGCTCCGTAAGTTTGTCCATAATATTTTGTACCTTTAAGTTTATGCATATGTGAAGAGAGTAGTTATGAATCAGCTAATTATTTCCTGAGAAGATAAGAATCCTGCTCAATCCATAGTTAATTGTTTTTGACCTGAAAATTAATACAACTGATTCACTTAAATATCTCATGCCTGCTAAAGGTTTTGTTCCTGTACGTTTCCAGGCACCACTTAAGCTTTTATGTTGGGGTAAAGTGTGGATGAGGAGCTCTGTAGTTAGAACATGCGATTCCTAAGGGATGTATTTTTAAGGTATGCTTTAGGAAGTATCACTCTTCTATAAAGTCAGACATTCTCCATGTTACTTCTTAGAGAAAGCAACTCATCTCCATCTTCCTCTTTGCAGGAACCCTTCTTCAAGAAGGCAACGAAAGTGTCAAATATAATACATCCACTGATGTCATCCTTGTAGCTGAGCTGCTCTGTCTTGGCCTATATTAACTGTGTGTGAAATCTGACACATTTTCATCAAGTCATTAACAGTAACATTGTAACTAAGCTGACAAAAATTCTCTTATTTATTCAATTTTTGAGCAATGAGAACTGAAGGAAATGAGCCAACACACTTTGGAAGTTCACAACAGTATCTTCTTTGTGTATCTTAGCATCGGGGCTCATTTTGCTCTGCAAAATGTGTACAAGAAGCACATTCTGTTCCTGGGAATGAGACAAAACACACTGAAGTGTTGATACAATCTGAGTATGCCATACAGGTTGTACAAACTTTGAATTTAAACAATGCACACTGAGGGAGTCAGGGCACACTTATAAATTAGGCTTATAAAGTATTCATCAGATCACTTTTGTGCATTGAGCTGATACATATGCATTATACATCTACTTTCCCTTCCACCACTCTCTCTCCTGATCCTTACATGTACAATTCAAGAAAGCTCAGTCTCTCAAGTTCAGTTACAATCAGTGGACAAATCTAGAGATGATAAGAGGACTGCAAGCTGCATTTCCGTGTATACCTGCGATTTCAGTATATGCCTGTGATTCTGAAGGTTCAAAAATATGATCGTTTATAAACTCCATACATCCATTATAGTGGTGTTATGATTTACACTAGCTGAGGATAATGTCCTTGTGAGTCTACCTCACAAAGAGCAGTACAAACCGAAAGGTCTAAAGGATTGCAAATTACCCAGCCTTAAAATAATTATAGTTTTAATCTTACAACCATAAAGTTAAAAAAGTAAACCACAAACATAAGCATATGTAGTTTTTCTGACATATTTTTTGTTTCCCTCTTCATCTCCTCCTCCTATTTTTACATCATGTTTGGAAAAATAGTTGTCAACATTCACAGCAAAGGACAGATAAACCTGAAGATGGTTCCTTCCGTTCTGTTTTGGACACCTTTTTTCTTTGACAGAGAATTTAAAGAATCAAGGTAATTGCTTCCACTCAAAAGATTCTAATCTAATTTAAGAATAAAAATTGAGTGAAGTGTGGGAGTTGAAAGTGGAACAAAAAGGTTATCTTACATATTGTGACCAGGACTGAATTAAAAAAAGTAGTAAGTTATGCTTACCATGACTATGCTGAATTAATTATCCAAACCCGACTATTTTCGAATACTAGTCAATAGCTAGTTTTAATGTGATGTTTTACCTATAAATATATTTCTAAAAAGAAAAGGAAAAATGCTGATTAAGATAGATAAACTTACTTATAAAGCAAGATGTATTCCCAATATATTGTCTTCAGGAATTGTCCCTTTCCTGTCTGTTGTATGCATCACATGCATGTGCATGTGTCAGGGAAGCAAAAGTCTCACTGTCCTAAGAGCAAGAGCTATTATAGTTATGATAGCTGATAGCAATCACACACACATTCCACTTCAAGGGAAGTATAGAGAGATGCAACTGAACAAAATATTACTTGCATCCAAAACAAATGCACCATAGTACTAGTAGCTTCACTGTTATTACAAAAATCATTAAAAGTAAAACTATCGACGGAGACAGACATATAACACACTGTCTATAAAGCAATGTGTGGTCATGCACTGAATATTAGCATCTCAGTCTGCAAAGAAGGGAAATATTATGTAAGAATAAATACGTACGTATTTTACTAAACAGTAAGGAACGCAACAGCTTTCACATTAGCCCACAAGTCATAAAAGAAGTGTGACTCTAGTAAAGATTATCTCCATTGGGACTGAAAAGAAAACAAACCAAAGCCAAACCTACCTGTAAGGGAGTCAAAAGTAGCTCTTGGTCACTGTACACCTGTGATAAGAGCTCTATTAGATGAAATAAATTACTTTCTCCTGAGAGAATGTCTTCCTGCTCTGAAGACATAAGGGACATTTCAGTTCTGCTTGTGTGCTTGTATGGATGAGAGAAAGAGGGTGGACATGACTCATCCTGACAAACAAATACTATTCCCAGAATAAATGTACAGACCCGGAAAATATCAAGGCAGACAAACAAAACCTGTAAAAGAGAAAAAGGAGAAAACATCTTACATAAATAAAAGAGTTGAAAGAACAGATACCCATCTAAGATAACAGTTAAATATCAAATAATGCATTGGTATGCAAGCAGGGAAAAGCAGTCATTCAGAGCTTAATGTCTTATGCCATTAATATCATGTATGCGTGTTGTCTCTTACAATATTGCTTCTAAAAATATCACATTTTCCTCTTCCACAATTTACAAAAAGAAATGCACGTCACAACCATTAGCCACATCTCATTTTTGTGATAGATTCTCAGATGATATAAGCCACTGCGACTTCGTCTGTGCCAATGGAGCTTTTTTATATTTGTTTAAGCTCTTCATCTTTTAGATGTTCTGCACAACGTTTAGTTTTGTGCAATTAACAAAGTTATTGAACAAAAAATATTTTTATTATTCATTAAAATCCAAATAATATTAAACCCAATCATGATATCTAAGCAAATGTCTATTTTACAGTTCTATGACCAAATGTGGAAAAGGTCCTCCTTTATTTCTCTCTCTGGTGTAACTCCCTTCAGGCAATGTATTACAATATCTATTTTTCATCCAACAACATTCCTCAGTTCTTAGGCTAGCCAGAAGATCATTAGTGGAGAGAAAAATTCATTTATCACAGGCATAATGTAGTATTTGTGTCTCATAAATCCTTGATTAGTTTAGAAGACCCAAAATCCTCTAGGGGCTGTAGCAAATTCAAAAGATGTTCCTAAATGATAGAGTAGATGCTTGAATTTCTGGCCCACCTAGCTACTAGGTAATAAAAAAACATACAGGCAGACAACAGTTCGTTATATGGAACCTATATGTACCTACTCAACATCAGGGCTAACACACACCCAAACTTTGCACCTACAGTTTGCAAAATGTAATGCACTAGATGTCAGTTGGTGCAAATTGGCTTAATGCTGTCAAATCAACACCTAGAGAATCAGTCGGTTTCTTTGTGTGAAGACTAAGGTCTTGAGATCACTGAAAAATTGTGGGTTTCTTAGGTTAAGATTTCAAGGAATCTTCACCTGCCTTGGGTTTTTTTTTTTTTTGGCAGAGCTTCAGAACATTTAAAAATAGCTCTGACAATATGAGAGAATGGAAGATGTAGATAGGTAGAGTCAATATACTCATGGATGATAGTTTATGCTTTCTTTATTTATATTTCCTGCATGGATAGTGATGCTGATTCCTACTTTTTGGAGGCAGCTAGCATTTAGCAGCTCATTGGAAGATGGCCAAGGAATATAGCAGTTTGATTTATTGTTTTAGAAGCAATGCCTTGCTATACAAATCTGATTTGGCTCTCAGATGAAGAGAGTAGTACTAAGTGGAAATGTTAATTAGACTCCTAGTGACCACTTAACATAGCAGTCTTCGGTTTCAAAGAGCAGACCTTGATGTGTCACAAGGAGCTGCGCCATCTCTCAGTGGTACCATTCCTCTGAGATTTCCACCAGCAAAATTGTTTTAGAAGGGGGCTGAAAATAGGTCACTCTCCTAATATTAACTTTCCATGTAAGCAGCGGCTGTAGCTGCCATAGGAATGTTATATAATTGCATGTTGATGGCGGGGTAGCTTATGTGACCGTTGAGTAAGAAGTCAACGTTACGAAGTACTCAAAGCCCCTTTGGCAGACCTAAAGGAATGTTTCAAGCATGATATGGAGCGGCTTGGAACAGAATAAGAATAGTTAGCAATGGTTTCAAAACGTAGTTATTGCACACATATGTGTAATTCACAATCTCCCTATTGTAACAATCTTCCTTTCTCCTGAAAAAGAAATAAGCACACCCATATACTTTCATCCAGTTGTCGCAGGAAACCCTGGGAGTACTGTTTCGCTCACATTATGGTGACTGTGCCTTTTTGTGCCTTTCTGGCATATAATTCCTGCAGTCAGTTTGTTGGGTTTGTGAAACGCTGTGCACATGGGAATGGGCTTGATTGGCCAGATTTCAGAGTGCACTAAAGGATTTGGTATACGAATGCAACACCACATTTTTAACAAAATACCATGAAGACAGGGTCAGGCAGTAACTACTTGCTGGGTAGCATGGAGGAGAGTCTCAAGGTTCAGTATTTGGGTTAGCATTCCAAAAGTGTGGGCCCAGCCTCAGGACCTGCTGTGAACTTCCTTTTCATCTGGTCTGAGTACTGAAAATCCATGACTGCTGAATTCTGTGATGCTGGAAATACACATTTGCAGGTGGACAAGGATGTGTCCCTGTTTCTGCAACAGAAAGTATGGAAATCTGAGCCAAAAGGAAGAAGTGATTCATCCCAGACCACCAAAGAAGAGACAAGTTGAAGGCAAATTAGATTTGTGGGTAATTTTCCACCACAACTGTGCTAATAGAGAAAAAAAAAATCAAAACACCAAACTGGCCACATCCTGTTCTGTGGCCCTGGTGCTGCACCATTTATGTTGGAGTGATAAACTCTCGTCTTTCCACAGCGTCTGCTGTTGGCACACTGGGAAACATCTCTGACTTGTGCCGTCTCTTGAACAGGGTTCAGGCGGGGGTTATTTGGCACAAGCCATAGCCATGCCCGAAAGCAAGATAAGCTCTGGGTAGGAGAGATGCGGTACTTCAGACCGTGCCTTAGCTGGATTTTAGCAACTAGTATAGAGGTAACAATGAACAGTGGTGACAGTGAGTTTCACCGTTAAGGGACTGGACTTCTCAAGAAAGAGCAAGATCTTTATGTGTCAATTCTTCATATCAGAGCAGATGCTGACATGCTGGGCTGACTGCAGCTCAGTAGTGCCAACATCAGCTCCACCTGTTGAATCCTTATAGTGGACCCTGCCTTTGGGCCAGGGAATAGGCTAGATGACATCCAAATGTCTTTATTTACGTTTTCTACAAGTCTAAATAAAGTATTGCTCCCGCCTAGGTCAGTCTGAGTGCATCCTGAGCAATGCCTTGGTTCTCTGCATAATTGCACACTGTATAACAGGACATGGAAACATGTTAGAAACTTCAAAAGTTTTGCTGCCAGGATCTTGTTCTTTTGAGCATCCCTCTGCATCACCACAGGCAGTTTTCCTTTGCCACTGCTTCTCAGTCTACTCAGCACACGGGACCTGCCAGACCCCCAGGTTAAAAGAAGATGATAAGACTCAGCTGAATGAGAGCTTGGATTTCAGGTTCGGGAGTTCATTCACTGCCTGTATGCCGAGAAGTCCCCTTCCTCCCGCCATTCCCGAGGAAGTCTGGATGAAAAGTTATTGAAACTTGATCAGTATGCTGCCACTTTCTCAGCTTGATTTTTCTGACCGGAACAACCAATTTTGACTGCAAACAGAATTGCGACACCAGAGTTAACATTGCCTGTGTCGCCAGCTTAATCAATAGAGCAAAGAAACCCTGGCACAATGCACGGCACAGAGCTAGAGCAGTCACTGCTAGCTAATGTCTCCAGTAATGGAAAATACAGTAATGATTTCCGTGTCTGTGGGTTTTTCCACTGGCTTTATTCCAGATGCTGGAATCCCAGGGATGATGCATGCAAGATATCAATGGCTTTGTGATAAAAATTGTGTGGATTTTTATGATACCAGTTTCCAATTGATACCCTGTCTGACAATTTCTTATTGGCAATGCTTGTTTTAGATGGAATCTGTTGTATCTGTTTATCCATACCTTGCATGTATTTTAAACTGTAATATCTTGCATAATCATCCATACAAAATAAGTGTTATAGTCCAAGAAAGTCAGTGTGGAAACAATGAAAGTAAAATCACCTTTGAAAGCTAAAAATGTCCAGTTTTTAATACTTCAGGCAGTAAGACCTAAATGTGTCTCTTGAGTTTTCTTACAACACTTATTTATATTTTCATTGTATATATATATAAATATATATATTTAAATAAACCTCTCTGAAGATGCCAGACAATAAAATCTATCATCTAATTTATTATTTTATTGCTTTGAAATAATGTTCTTAAAATACCAAAAGAAGAGAAAAAAACCCCATACACCAAACAAATAACACCTTCAGGACAGGGTTACATTGTACATTTCTTTTATTTGAACATATGAATAAGGAAGAAATCTTCAGTGTTTCACCTGATTTATGGCTGACACGTTTTAATGTCTACTTTCAAGTAAGAAAATGATTTTGAGCTTTGCCATAATAGTAGCATTGATAAGATACAAGCGAGTATGGGATATATGATGTAAACGAAGAATATTATGTCCTTGAAAGTTTTCCATTTATTTGTTTCTTTTGATGTCTGCCAAGGACTAGACAAAGTGGCTGAAATGCTGCAAATGAACTCATTCACTTGCATGCAAAATATGACTATGTTACAGTAGTAGGAGAGCTCAGTGTGCTATAACAGTACATGCTGCAGGCACAAAACCCTGAGAAATTCAAACCTGAGATTGTAGAAGGTTATAATTAGTTTTTAATCACTCAGAATAATATATATTCACAAATTATTCACAATTTCAGTTATTGTATGGAAAACCTTTACTTGCAAAGTGAAATGTTTGGGTTTTTTTGTTATTGAGTTTTTTCTTCTCATTCAAATATAATTCAGTATTTGCTATCTGCAAGTCTAAAAGTATACCTACTGGAACCTTTTTTTAATTAGTGAAGGCAAATTGTGAAAGGTTTGTGTGATGAATTAAACTTAAAAGCTGAATATTGAATTCTAAATTCATCATATTCTTCTGCTATGCAATCTAATATTTTTCGACCGTGGGAATGAATTTTTGATTCTCTTGGGAAAGACACATTATTAACAGGGAAAAAAAATCCTAGAAAACGACCATAGCTGTTTCTAGACCCTGGAGACTCATTGCAGAACACAGAGACTTTTATCCTAAATTTAGGTATTTGAAATGCATGGATATATTGGTCAATACCATTATTAGCGATATCTGCTTTTTTGTCAATTGTTTATGTAATACCATAGATATGTATTGGGGCTTTACACAGAACTAACCACGCTTGTTACCTCTTTCGTTGTCCAAAATGTACCATGTATTTCTGATGTTAGGACAGCCCAAAAAAGGCATATTATGAAGTACTTGTGAAAATAACCCCATATCAGAGCAATTGGCAACAATTAACCCTTTTGTTAACAAAGACACAGAAGAGTCTGAAATGGAGTCTGTTTAAAATAAATAAATAAATAAATAAATAAATAAATAAATATAAGAGAGTGTCTTTGTCAGGTAAGAACCCTTCAAACAAATCAGTAAGAAGGGATGTGCATAACTAATACCTATAGTGTGTTAGTCTGTTGAGTCAGTTGGCAATTTTCAGGCATGCCCTTGCATCTGTGGGTGAATAAACATCAGATTATTACTCCATTTTGTTATGTTCTCATCTATGTTTTTAAATCACATGTAGTAATAAGATTTTCCACATGGCTGCATTCTTCTTCTAATCAACTCTGACTTTTGCTAGGATATTCTGTCTTCCCTTATGTGCCTGAAAACTTCAGAAGCCAGATGTGAATTACAATTTTAAGTAGTATCCCATATCATAAAGATTTCAAATCTCAAAGAAGGTGGTGAGAGAAAAGCCACCTCCTACTGGACTAAGTATTCATGTTATTGAAAAATTTAACTGCATCTTCCATGTGTGGCTTTGAAGGACAGAAGACTGATGTACATTTATTTATTTGTTTTTATTTAATGAAAATGCTTGTTTGGAAGGAAAATATTTGGTAGTATTTAGACTATTATCTTTGAACAGTCATAATTTCTTGGTATTTTTTGTTTATTTCAAAGTATTTAAATATAACTTCTCTGGAAGTATTTTAAACAACTATATAAATTTACTTTTTTATACATATAGAGGAAAAAAATTCCTATTTCCCTCCCTTCTGTCAGAAGATAGTTTAATTTTCCACACTTTTTAGTTACTGTTGGAATGAGAAAATAACAGCTAAAATAAGATTTTCTCCATGGAAATGAGCAGATGTTACTCTTAAAAGTATTATGAAGTTCTGCATTTCTCATTGGAAAAGAAAATTAGTGGGGAAATTGATTAAAACAAAAAAGAAATGTTGCCATGGACTTCTAAAATAAAACAAACCAGTGGAAAATCACATTAAAATTCCAGTTAGAGACTGCCTAGGGGAAGAGTGCAATTCCAAGAAATGTTTGAGAGATCACAGTCTTCCCCCTGCACAGCATCTGAGAAAGGCACAGTGCTCAACCTGCGTGATACACAAGCTCACTATCGGGAAGAAAACGGGCCATAATGGAAGTTGACTTACTAATAATATTTAATTGTGGTTTAGTCCACAGACAATTACTATTTTCTGTGAATACAGGCAACAAGTTGAATGAGGAGGATTGGAGATTCATCAAAAAATACGTCCCCTTTCACCATGACAATTAAAAAAACCCAAAACATTACAGGCAGAGATTTTCTTTAGATCTGCGTATTTTATTCAGCTTTTATATCTTGTTACCTTCAGTAATTTGGAACAGTATTTTCCCTTCCTGCCGCTCTTGCATTCCTGGAATATTTCCAATGGAAGTTTTCTCTCCTACTCTCATGCTAATTAATGCATGGTAGAGTACTATATTGTGCAGTGTATATGCACATTACCACTACTAACAATTTGCTGCTTCTCTCAGTAATTAGCATGAGAGGATGAAAGGAGAAATGTTTCGCTAATGAATGCTCATACAGCACTTTGAACATGTAAGGCCCTATAGAAAGATGAAGTGCCATATTTCTGGCTCTTTCCCTCAAGGTTTAAGTCCATGTTTGACTGACTTCATCTTTTCTCCTGTGGCTGAAACCTTTCATTTACATATTGAATTTCAGTGATGTCGAATGATAAAATTAAAATATTGAGAATATGGAAAGTTTACAATTTGTATTCACAGTATACACCTACATGAAAAAGCAAAAATGAGACTGATTTACTCTTACACCTTTTCAATTTAGACTAAAATAGCTTGTGAGGGGAACAACAGTGGTGATCTAGTTCTAGTACTAGCAGAATAAATAAAAAACACAAGTCTCGTGTAATAAATGAAATAATAACAATTTTAAGTAGAAAAAAACCCAAAATATTTTTTTAAAATATGTTTAAATTATCGCCTAGACCTGAGATGGTATAATTTGATTATATGCTTCTCATATCAAGCTAAATTGAGGAACTCAGCTTGTATAGATTAAATGCGTGCTGTGCTGTGCATATGATGCCCATATGCATTTTTATAAGATTTGTTTAAATGTGATGGGGGAAGGTGCAAGTTTTTCTGCAGAAAATAACTTCTACATAATTCAGAAGAAATAAGGATTTCTTGCTGCTCAGCTGAAAACATTTCGTGTTCCAGTGAATGCTGAGTACTTTTCTTGTGTAAAAATATACTCACATTTTTTTCTCAGTTTGGACGCCCAAAGTAGGTGTACAATTTTTTTTTTCTTAGTTTCCTTCTCTCCTGCAGTTTACAGTAATTGTCTCAGAGGATCTTGTCTCTTTATTAAGTTTATCCTAACTGGCTTTTTCTGCAGAACTGAAAATCTAGGCTCTTTATTTATTTTCTTTTCCAAAACTGTAAAAGAATTATGGATGTTAAAACAGAGGCACAGTTCCTTAAAATGTAATCGTTGTGACACAATGAAAATAAAGTTGGATCTGTGGTTGGACAGAAACTTAAACAAACAGTTATCTGTCTGAGAATAAAATGTCACATGTTTTTCAAGAAAATGTAATAAAGTAAATCAGCTTCTTTTGTTTTAATGCATTTCAACAATATGCATCTGTGAAAAAAAATCAAAGCATTAATATATTCTTATTCCATATTCCAGTACTGTGATTTAAAAGAAATTATTTCTTCAGAAGTGAATTTTGGTACAGGACTATCTACTTTCTCACCAAGATGATGGGGTAAATCATTTGAAGTACTCATAAATTATCATCGCAATAATAATACCTGTCAGCCTACATTTTCTAGGTTCAGAGTTCTCTTGAACTCAAAATACTTGTACATGTCTATTTTCAGTATTATTTCATTAACATAAATGCTCATGTTCTTAGTGGGCTTCCATGTGACATAAACATTCTGCCAAATTTATTGACACCCTGACTTTCCAAATACAGTTTTCTGTTCTTGACATCACAAAAAAACCCCATTATTTTTTACCCTATAAAACATTGAGGTAATTTCTCAGTCTCACAGCATTCCACTCTACAGCTCCTCTGAACACTCAGCACAAGTAAGCTCTTAGAATATTCACATTAGTCGGGACGCATTACCTGCAGAATATCTCCATCATTTTTAATGCAGAAAGAGAAAATTGAATACAATATTCCACCTGAGGTTTTAGTAGGCTTTTGTAAGGGGCGAAAGGAGAATTGACACTGACTTCAGTTTATGCAATGTATAGCTGAAAACTTTCAGTTGTTCTCTCTGGTTTGGATAGTTTAAGGAAAATACCATAGTTCATATATCCAGGGAAGACACTAACATTCTTCCAGACACTGGTAGTATTCTACTCATGTCCTCATGTTTGAGATAATACATATAATTTCTTCTCATTTTTCTACCTTGCAATTATTGTAATGCTGACATACCGAAGTCTCATACTTGGCAATATCAACTGAATATTGTCTCTTTCTTTCATTATGTTGACTAGATTTCCTTTCCTGAATTCCTACCTGAAGGAATTGAGATGGAAATGAGATAGTTCTAACCTCGCCACTGTGGCATTCTCCTCCGAGCCACATTTCCTACCCAGATTTTATAAATTTTTTATTGTTTTCCCTGAATTTATGATTATTTCTTTCAGCTTTTACCTTCTGACAGCCATTCCATCTATCTTCTCATTCAGCAACCTATTTTTATGAAATTAATACAACTAAGATGAGTTGTAGTAGAGGTCTTCTGGAATAACTGAACCTTTTATGTATCAGAAGAGTAGACTGCAAACTTGCCCTTGTGTTATAAATATATAGGAATCTGGCTAAAACAATATTGTGATCTCAACAGGAAATATTTTATAAGTATTATTAAGTAGGTAATCAATTTTTTTTCAAAGAAACTTAAAAAGAGACAACACCAACATATTCTTGGACAAAATAATAATAACTCTTCTGAGGCAGCAAGATTAGCTGAGTTCTCTTCTATGACTAAGCTGGTATAGGGAAGTTTTATTGCTCAATTCCTGTTTAGTTCACTCTAAGCAATGCATTAATAAACTTTTTCCAAGACTTACAGGTTGATATGACATGCTCTGTTTCTATGATCATGAAGGTCTGCTCTTCTGCTTTATCATGGGGGATATTGCTGTCATTGTCTTCTGCTGGACCCTCGTATCTGTAAGAACCTCTGAGTTTTTTTTCTGAAGATGGATTGTTTTGGTACTTTCCCTATGGAAGGCTCATAGGCCCTTCTTTATCTGCATTTTCTTCCTGTGTCTCTGATACCTTCAGCATGACCCCTGGTTTAAGTAAGAATTTCATGCAGTTTCGAAGTGTATGTGTTTCCTTCTTGAATAGGTCCTTCAGGTTTTGTTGATACTCTCCTGGCTACATGATGTTCTGGCTACATAATTCTTCCTTGGATAATGTTTCAAAGACTGACATTTTTTTTCCTGTAGTTTTCATACCTTTACGCTTTATTTTAATGTTTTTATTTAGAATATTTCCATGTATTAGTGATTACATGTAGCTGATGTAACAGAAACCTGGTTTAACTTATTGGCTTCATTATTACTGGTGCATCAAGAATAGCTAAGAAAGATAGGGTGAATTTACTGTAAGACTAATAGCTCCCAGATTTCTTGGTAAACTGGATGTGATGTTTTGAACCTGAAAAATCATCATTGGCTTGTAGGAAAAAACAACATTAAGCAGAAAAGTAAATTTTATCTGTAAAGTACAAACCTTCCTGAACAGGGGAAGTGTAGAAATGAAAAAAAAAACCAACCAAACAAACAAAAAAAACCCCAACAAACCCAAAAAGCCCCAAAACTAACCCTCACCTCAAACATCAATTATCTCTTTGTTATGTATGACATTTTGTAGAGCCTGACTATATACTGCTTCTTCGGCCTGTTGAACAGCCTGTTGTGACTTTTAACTATCCTTATATATCCTTTTCCTGATCTATCCAAAATTTTCTTTTCTGTAAATTAATTTGAATACTTAATGTACTGCACTCAGGCAACAAAAAAAAAAAAAAAACAAACAGTTGATCATGCTCATTATTAACAATCTTTTATACTGGAAAATTCAGTTGCAGATTTTCTAACCAGAGGCAAATTCCTTTAACCTGTCTTCACTCTCAAATTTTCTAAACATTTTACTGATTTTGAGGGTGTCATTTGATTCTAAATTTTTCCTAAGTACAATTGTGAAATCAATACAGATTTATACATATATATATACCCAGCAGAGGCCGTTCCTTTGACACTAGTGTTTGTTAGCTACGTCTTGATGACATCTCGCTCTCTTTGTTTATCTATCATCTAGTATATACTGTCCATTTGGTTTTATCATTAGTATCAGGATTTTGCAACTACTGATCATGGCAAACCTATGCCTACTAAGAACTCTAAGGCTGTCTTCTGAAGGGCGTGAGCCCTCTTTCTGACCAATGCAACTTTAACATTTTTTCATCCCTTTATTCCCCTATCCTGATTATTAATGAAAATACTGAACACTAACAGACATAGAAAAGAAAGTATATCCATAGTCCTGCAGTAATTAGATTCTGCTCTGCCACTTGGCTACTCATATTTACCACTCGTAGTAGATGCCATACTCATTCTTAGCTAATTTCATCTACCTTCCCCTTTGCTTATGAGAATGCTGTAATTTTCTCTTTCCAGCAGTAATAAACACACTTGGCAACTGTTAGCATTATTACAATATTAGGTCGATATTAACTTGTACAATGAGTATAAAAAACTTACCGTTTGGAGGGAAAGATGCAATTCCCATCTTACATTCTGATTTTCCTGAGAAGGACTACCTTCCGTATGACAGCCCTCTGCAGCTAGCTCAGTAACTTCACTCCATCCTGCTCGATATGTAAGCAGAAACTGGACACCACATAGGCTCTGTAGGACCTTCCCAAGTGCCAACCAGTGAAAGAAAAACAAGTCTCAGTACACTGAGGAATTCTATAATGTTTTCTCCCAGATTTCTGGCAGATTCTTGGAAAAGTTATGAATTGGCTGTAGGAACATGATAGGTACATGACAGGGCTTTTGAAGCATTTTCTGAGACAGATCTCTCTCCTATCCTATGAATATCTGTCTAGGTTCCCATTCCATGAAGCAGTTAGAATCTGGATCACCAAGGTACCCAAAGACATGCTCCTGATTAGAGTTTTGGGCTTGTTTTTAAAAAGTTTATCTCATCATCATGCTCTTGAATGAGATGTTGGGTTTTTTGGCAAGTAGCTTTGACCTAGGTAGTGCCTTTTATCACAAATTCTGACATACCAAACAACCCTAAGAAAGTAAAACAGAAGTTGACTTTCATGTAGTAATACATAAAATATATTTTAAGATCAGATCACAGTTAGAGGTAACATTTAAAGAGGTTTATTTTGTCAGGTCAGCTCCAGGCACTTTTCAAATACATTCTAAGAGGTACCTTGTTCTGATAAACATTTTCTTATGGCGGCATTTAAATTAGTCACCTAGGTCAAACCCTTTTACAATAATAAATATAGATATAGTTGCTGACTGTAGAGGTAATAAGGGTTTTACTTGTCTTGGGTATACACTGATTTAGATGTTACTTAGCAAACCTAAAGAAAGGTGGAAAGTAAAATAATGTAGACCATAAAAACATATAAACCAGATATCTAGAGAATCATTCACTGCCACTGAAAAAGGGGATGCAAAATAAAATCAGATTAGAGAAGGTACCTTTTTGCAAACGCTGTGTGGGAGCATAAATAACCATGCAAAAATGCAGAGTAATGCTGAATGATCATACCCATTGTTAACAACCAAACATGGAAGAAAGGCTAGGATATGATGTGCTCTGTTATGTTATTCAGATTATATTCTATTTTGTTTATTTGTCACAATTTATGAAGGCTGCTGTCTGGTCTACTGTCTGGATGAGCTCAGCACACAGCTGACGAGGAGTTAATTGAAACTAAATCCAAGCAAGAAAGAGGTTATGCCTGCAGGCAGAGGAAAATCCCTGAGGAGCTTTCCATCATATTCGTGTCTTCATTTGAAGACATGTCTCACAAATCATGAAAGCAGCCTTTGGTTTCTAGACTCCCCTCTGAACCTGGACTTATAAATAGCAACCTATACACAAACACCATGACTAAGAGTCGTCTTCTCACTTTTTGTTTGGTGATGAAATGACCTTAATCACATATACCCTTCTTATCTCATGAATTAATTATCATGATGAAGTTTACTGAAGCCTGAACATACTAAGTACCTACACTCACTGTTTTGCTCTTGGCAGTAGCTCCTTATAGAAAGAATACTGAGTCACATTTAATGTTTCATCTAGTGGTTTTCAGTCTCTGACTGAGCAGGGCCAGGGTTACTCTGACCTTCAGAATTTAACTACCTAACTCTGTGAGAAATGAGGTGAATTATCATATTTTTTTAGATTAGAATGAAATAATAGAATTCGCTGCTTGGAGAAACTGAGAATGACCAAAAGATTCAGCACTTCCTAGTCCAAATGCAATGCCCAGTACTTTGAGTTTTCCTATGGTAAAACAAGTTGAAGCTATATCAATATTTAAGTAAAATTGACCTAAAAATATCAGATTTTATATATGTTAATTTTATACAGGAAAATAATTGAATTGTTTTCCCCTCTGGAAAATGAGATTGTTGACTACTGGTGATGCAAGTTAGATTTGTGGTAAAAAAGTTCAGGAAGACTTAAGAATGAAAGAGAAAAAACAGACCAGTTCAAGTTCACTCCAAAGTTTGTTTCTTGATCATCACCTCATTTAAAAAGTAATGATTTATGGCACTTTCCCCCCCTGTCCCCAGGCATTTCTAGCAACAGCGAAAGTTTAGGTCCACATGGTCAAGTTTTAATGCTATAGACCCCGTGCCACACCAGAAATACATAGCTGATCTCCCTTTCCGCTTCCAACCAAGTGGTTATGCTATTAGAATGGGATATTGGAGACCCAGTACAAGGCTTACATTTCTGTCTCATACCTGAAGCTGCCTTCTTCCTTACAGCAACTACCAATTGGGCTGTAGGAGACAACCGAGTTGTTTGCATAGCTGATGTTGAAACTAATTTAATTCATATAATATTGTTTATAGACTAGTATTAAAAGAAACAATTGAGACAGTGAAAAAATTGGTCAAAGGATCTCTTTTGAATTAGGTAAATGGAGAAGATAAGATTAGAGCGTTTAATCAGGTTTCCTAGGGATACTTTTGCTCATCAAAGTAATTTCACTTCTACATGAATGAAAAACAGTGTTTTGGAACTACCAGAATTAAGTACTTCAATAATTTTTTTTTACACCTTTATCTTTTAGTCATCCAAAGCCATTGCTTGAATTCCTTATAGCCAGCAGTGTGTTGGGTGTTTTGTTTTGATTTCTTTTTTAACCAGTTTTTCAGTATAAACTCTGTCAACAAATAATTTGCTGATGACTATACTCAAGGTGCTTCTGACTCTCAGTTCCAGTGGTTCTTCAGAAAGCTACTTCTGAGGTGAGAACTTCCAAAATGCTATCCCAACCACTTTTTTCTGTTGTGGAAGAGGTAAGTTAACACCCCTGGTATTATGATGTCAAGATCAAACAAAGATAGCAAAACTTTGTTTCACTCATTTTGCAGCCATTTTTCTCTTCTGAGAAAATGAAGATCATAATGATTAAATAACCAGTTTTAATTAAAAAAAAACATTGTCCAGACCATCATGTGTCTTGATTAAGAGACTCCAGGAACCTAAAATAGCTATGGGTAGATGTTAATTTTATTTATTGCCTGTCTGCACCCAAAGCAGAGTTATTAGGAAGGAATATCTCAAAAAACCATCCACATACTTTCTCATATATCACGTGAGGCCATAAGGGAATGAGAGGAGAGTTTGTGGTCATTTTTTCACCAGCATCTTTTCAGAAACCTGAGGAAGTTAATGGACAAGGGAAGTAATCTCAATTTCCCGAGTGGAAAGGAAGCTTAACTTAAAAGAGGGCAAAAAGAAATGCTTTTAACTTTATCCTCACTGGAGACTGTAAAAGCCATGGAAACACTTGTGAGTAAAACCCTGCTCTTGCCCCAGAACAGAAGAGAGCTGTGGGAAGCATGCCTGGGACATGAAGGCCCCAGTGCTCACTTCAACCATAAATCATCAATTAATATTCTTGGCAGGAACGTGGCAGTTGTTCCCTCTTAGCCTTTTAAACCTTGTTTTGGGCAGAACAAAAAAAGAAAGGAAAAAAAAAAAAAAAAAAGAAATAGGCCTGAGACATTGCTAGAGACCCAAATTCCATCTTTTCAGGGAAGGAGAATGCCCAGGTATGGGAAAGGCACTGAATGCCATCAGCTTCAGGTGAAGAGTTTTGTTAGAGCAATTTGTATATAGCAGATAGTGTGGTAAAGGTTAACCAGCTCCCCTTTACCCTATCTCTGTTCAGGTCACCTGTTTCTACCTCAGTCTTGCTGAATCAGTGACCCACAAACCTAACACCTCCTCCAGGGTGAAAAATGCATGAGCTAGTTCTTTAATGCATATCCTTAAAGTACATGCTTCTTTTAAGTCTCTCCACTGCCTATTAACATTAGCAAAGATTGTTATAGCTTTTCCCATTAAAAAAGGGGGAAAAAGAAAAATTGGACTAGAGTTGAGCGTAATGAAGACGTTATTAGCCTGATGGAACAAAGTGTCCTTTTTGCTATTTTTCCTTGAAGAGTATAATGATGTGCAAGTGAAAGCATACAGACAATCAGTGCAGTTTTAGTAATGTTTTGATTTATGAAGAAGGTAAAATGTCACTGGTTGCTCTGGGAATATCCACAAGGTAACCCTGAGTTTGAAAGGTTTGGGGTGGTTCTTGTGTTGGAATAGTTTACATTGATTTAATAATGTCAAGAATTCCCACCATTCTGGGTTGTTTCTTTTTTTTTTATTATTATTATTATCACAATCTATTTTATGAATTACCCTGTCTTAATTTCTTTAATATCCTACATGAGTGTATGGTACTAGGAACCATGCCAAATAACCTTCAAGTCAATTTTAGACGTTCTGCCTTGGAACTTACAATTTTCTGACGTTATCAGTCTCTTTAGTGAGTCTACTCTTCCATTTACCAAATCATTCTTTTGAGTCATCATATCAAGTATATAACTGCAGTGAACAATCATTAAAGAATTTTGTGCAGTGCTTGAAAATGACTGTGTGGCTTCAGAGACTTATATGTCCCCAGGTCCTGTCATTTTCAGGAGAAACTGCTGTTGTTTCAAAGTCACGGATTTGTACTTTCTGCCTGGCTTAATTCATATGGAGACACACATACACAATAAAACTTTTTCTGAGGACAAAACAAAACCAGGGAAAAAGAGCTTATGTCCAAATACCTTCAAATCCAAGTAGCTCACACAGCTGATTTCATTTTGACACAAAGAAAGGCATCATGCTAAGTCAACTGAAGTATAAGATTTATTGATGCCATCTTATGTCAGCTCCAGGTAAATAGTACTGATCTACTTCTGAAACGGGACCTTGCCTTGTTCATATGTGTCCATGTACAAGATCACAACTAACTTACAGGTAGACCCTTTGGTTGCCAGAATTTAATTGGTGAGAGTGCTATTAAACACAGCATTAACAACTGAGCTGTGCCGGGTCAGCTTTGTCACTCCGCCACTCCCTCTTCGAATATAATCTGTCTCTTTAAACCAATACATTTTCATCCAGTCTTGAGGCAAAGTGTTTTTCAATTTGTTGCCGATGTTGCAAGTAATTTTAAAAGTGGAGTTCATTGATCATATTATACACTGAAAATGAGATACAAACCCATGAAAAAATTGGTGCTTAATCAGATGAGATATAATTATCAGGTATTTAGTAAATTGAGAGCTTTCTGCTCTGTAATTTATTGAGTTCCCAGTCTAAAAAAAAAACAGGTTCCTAAATGAGTTTTAAATATCCAGGATTCATGGTGGAGGTCTGGTAAGATGAGATGATTTTAGGACTTGCTTGGAGAACAGCAATTCTTTTTGTGATACAAATCTCTTCTGGAAATTTACACATCCCATGACTTTAAAATGTTTCCTGCTTTAGATGAGGTATGTATTGATTATCTGACAGTTTCTGAGTTTCATCAAGGAGTGATGTATTAAAATTCAAGGTTTAAATGAAAAGAAGAATTTTAGTAACTTGCAAGTTTCTGCCACATCTGGATTCTTCACTGTGTTTGTTGGAACCAATAGCCAGAATGGAGTAAAAAAGACGTATGATTGTATTTTTTTTACAAGGAACAAATTTTTCTTTTATAAAAACAAAGCCCCTAAAACTGCTGATCTGTCAGAAAATAAGGTTCATTAATTCCTCTACTGCCTGTAAAATGTCAGGAGAGTTTCAAACAAAGAGCAATAAATGTGAAAAAGGGCCACTCTGTTCTCTTCACCTAACTGGAGTGCCACAATAGCCTGCAGTATGTTTTAGCATTAGAATATACAAGTTTTATATTTGAGTAGAGGGGGAGTACCTTTGAACCAAAAGGTTCTGTAGGCCTGCCTTAATTTCAAAAGCAAGTAGAATGATAGAGACTTCCAAAACATTTCAAATAAGTAACTATTCCATTTGTCATGCAGAGTGCAATTTATGATCAGTGGAAGTCACAGGGCATATTTCTGAAACGCATTCTAGAGCATATTATAGCAAAAGTCTCAGGCATCAGAAAGTTTAATGGACATGGTAATTTCCTGTGTTCCCATATGAAGCTCAAAAATCCACTGAAACATATACCTGAAGAAAACAAATTTAGGGGAAGTAAAATTGCAGGTCTAGTTCCTTTAAGGCATTTTGGCTTTGCAGTGTCCAATTTCTGGGTGTCTTATTGCCACAAGGTACATGCCTTAGCCAAGATTTTTCAGAAAGCCAGGGTTCAACTGCAGGGAAAAATCTGTCATTTGTCTAGCTCGGTTGGGCAGGAATCCTCTGTTGTTTTCACAATCACAGTGGAAAACTATTATGTTTCAGATATGTAAGTTTTCTGGGGCAACACAATCAGTTGTTCAGCAGTGCTTTAGAAAGATTTTATCTTTAGGTATATTTGATACCTGCTATTGATCAGGCCACTGGCAAGACTGATTTGGAGGATTGTCTAAGCTTCAGTTTGTGCAGAGCTCTGAAAAACTTACTGACTTGAAGGCAGCACTGACTTTGCCTATGTCTGGCAGCAGAAACATGACTTTAAGCAGAAGTAGGTGGCACTGTTTATAGAGATTGTAGTAGAAACTTGATATTTAGATAGGCATATACCTGAGTAGGACTGACGTCTTAGCCCACAGGGAATATTTCTTCTAACTTGGTGCTTTTTGACACTTCTTGTGACTTGAGTGAGATTGCTGCAGTTTGTGAGACTGTTGCTTTATTCAGTTAATATATTGATTTAACTAAGTTACTCAGGGGACAACCAAATATTTTATAGAGGAACTTACTTCTTTTTTAACAGCCATGTCTGCTGCCTTTATTGTAGAGGATGCACCTTTCATGAAATATATGCTTAGCAGACCAAAATTGTCAAACCAATTTAGTAGGACATAGAATCCTTCTAATGCCACACATAAAAGCGAAAAGGGAAGGAGAAGGAGAAGGTAACATGTGAAGCAGCCATCATTAGCTATCAACACCTGGGAAAGAAACAAGATGTTTTCAGAGTTGGCTGCTAAGCTTCAGGGACAGCTAACGAAAGACAAAGAACTTCACTGTGGTTCTTGATGTTAGCACAATGCTCCTAAGCCCTGAAGCTGAGGACATGGTTAGCTGGTTACACATCCCAAATGTAGCTCAAGATGAATGTTTTCACAAGTCTTGTGTCTAAGTGCACAAAACTGAAAAGTGACTTTTCAGTCAAGAAGGGCAGAAAAGAGACATTTGTGGGTTAAGTCAGTGATATCTTTAAAACACTTGGTTTCACACTTAGTTACTTTCCCATTTTGGACACTGGAAGGTCTTGCCAGATGTGTCTCCCAAATAGAAATTTGGTTTCCCACATTCTATTAATTTTTATCTACATTTCAGCTGTGTGAAATGTGCTTTTATGCCTGAGTTGACTCTCTGTGTCTCTTTGTGCTGTATTATGGTGTGGCAAAGTCTCTCTTGTTAAATGTCTCCACAGTGAGGAGGATGTTAATGAGGATCTGGAGCCCTGGTGATTGTGCTAATCATCTGTCCACAGAGTCATTGTTATTTGCTGGCAAAGCAAGTGTTTTAGCATACATGAAGCAGACCAGAGTGAGAATAAATAAGTTGCTGCCTGTGCTGCTTTACCTACAAGGAAGGAGGATGTGAGAAACTAAAGTACAAATTCATACTCCAGATTGAAGATTAAAGGAAGGAATTTCATCTGATCTTCCATGATCTTCTTGGCACTATTTATGCAGAGTCAGAAGGTCTGGGCATGCCTACTGAATCAGAGTATGCAGATAAGTAAAATAAGAAGAATGGTTGTTTTACAAAGCAGTCTCAAACTTGGCTGTAAACAAAGCATAAAATGTTTTTAATCTGTCACTGCATGAACAGAAATTTAGGATTGTAGGTGGCAAATAAGTTGGTTTTTGTAATTGCTAGTGGCACCTAACAAGACAAATACACAGCCAAGTCCACTTTGCAAATCTTGCCTTTTGTGCCTTTCTAGTTCTACAGCGTTGCCAGTGAAACGGTAGCTACTGTCAGCAATCCAATTTATAATCAATCTAGTGGTGTAGATTTGCTTGAATGAGCAAGAAGGTTAGTTTTAATCTAAAGTGAGACTAAAAATAGCGGCGTAAGGTTGCTGCTAAATTGCCTCTACAACTCCAATCAAATAAATACGGTTAAAAACTCCCCAACTTTTTTAAGGCATTTGGAACCAGTTGGAGTGTACAGATGTTGAAGTCATACAATGCTGATCAGCTAGAACTTAGGCACTGAGGTTTAAAAGTGCAAAACCCTTTTGCTCTGAGTGATTATTGAGCAGTGCATCTGGTTCCTGAAAGAAAAGTTATGTTTTATATAGTATAAATTACATAATTGATTGCTATTAATTAGCTGCATTATTACCAAAGAGGCTGTAGTTATATCTATGCATTTTTCCAGGCACACTAAAAATACAGAACAAATGTTACTATCTCTTCCAAATAACTGACTTGCTGCATATATTGTAGCCAAAACAACTTACCTTGTGTGGAATTAGGAACTGATCCTGTTTGACATACAGTTGAAGGAAAAACTTACATGTCTTTTCTTTAGGTTTTCAAGGTCAACTACTGCAGCTCTTCACCTCTAAAATCAGTCTGAAATGCATCATCAAGAACAGGAGGAGACAGAAAGGTGAATTCTTTTAAATTTGTCATTTTTAAAATCTTCCTCCATACATATCTGTTTTTCTGTTCTGTATGTACAGATTTTCCTCCTTCTCATTTCTGAGAACACAGTTATTTTGGGGGTCATTCTCTACCAAAATGAATTTTATTAATTGCACAAAGGGCAAAACATTGTATACCTGAGTTAATTCTTACAGAGATGGGGCACTTTTGGAGCTATTAGTGTCACAGGAATAAAGAGACCAGCAGGTCTCTTCGTTTTCTGTTTAGTTCTAGCCTATTAATTATTATTATACTTAGAAAAACGGTATTGTCTGCTATTATAATTATGTTATCTGCTGACAAAGCCAGAGTGAAATCTTTGTTTCTAACAGCCTCTCATAATTATTTCTTCTACAAATGCATTTTTAAAATATTTATGTACATTTTGAACATCCACATATTCCAAAGGCTATGAGCTATGTGCTTCTTGTGCCTTATAGGTATGTTCTCCACCTATTTCTGTTTGTTACTGTTCCAAACATTTTTGACCTCTAATTAAGGAAAGAAAAAAAAAAAAACCAAAACACCCACAAAGAACCACCACCAAACCCCCCTGTATTTTCTTAATGAATCTTATCACTTCAGCCAGTGAGCTAATTAGAATCATTTGCAGAATATAGAATGGAATGCATAGGGGAGTTTGAGCCATAATTGTATGGTTCTTCTAATCAGAGACAGGAAAAAACTCTGCTTATCCTTTCAGCAAATGGAAAAAGAAAAAAGGCAATCTTGTGAAAATTAAAATGCAAGGAAAGAAGAAAGTTTCAGCGTGATATAAAAACAACTCCTTTCTCAGAAGTTTTTACTGGAGAAGTAAAAATTCTAATTGAAAACTGTTTTCTATTTTCAAGGAAGAAGGCACCAGGTTTTTTTCAACTGTGTTACGTGTAGGTGTGCAGGTGTTGGTAGTAGAGGGGCTACTGCAGGGCTGACCTCTGTGAGAAAAAGCCCCATGCTGGACACTCCAGCTGGTTGCAACAGTGATGCTGGTGGTACCTTGGTGAAAATATATTTAAGCAAGAGCAAAATGCTGCCTGGCAGGCTGTGAGAAAAAAGTGAGGGAAAAAATGTGTGAGAAACAACCCTGCAGACACCAAGGTCACTGAAGAAGGAGCGGGAGGAGGTGCTGCAGACACCAGAGCCAAGTTATTTTTGCAGCCCATGGGGAGGCCTAGTTGGAGACGGATGCAGTCCTGCAGGCCATGGAGGACTGCGGTGAAGCAGATATCTATACTGCAGCCTGTGGAGGATCCTACACTGGAGCAGATGGATATTCCCTGAAGGAAGTGGCAGCCAGTAGAGAGACCACACTGCAGCAGGCTCCTGGCAGGAACGGCAGGAACTGTCAGGAACTGCAGCTCATGGAGAGGGGCTGATGCAGGAGCAGGGGGAGGGTGTGAGGAAGAAGGAGAAGCAGAGATGAACTCTTAGAAAATGGCCCTAACCCCCATTCGCCATCCACTGTGTGCTACTCTGGATGGGGTGAGGTCAGAGAGCTGAGAATGAAGGAGTGAAGTTAAGCCTAGGAAGAAGGGGTGGAGGGAAAGCCTTTCAGTGTTTTCCTTTATATCTCACCATCCATATCTGTTTTAACTGTCAAGAAATTAAATTGATTTTTCCCAGGTCAAGACTGTTTTATCCTTGACAGTAATTGGAACAGGATCTCCGTGTCTTTGACCCATGAGCTTTTTCATCTTATTTTCTCCCCCTGTTCTGTTTAAGAGGGGGAATGTGAGCGTGGCTGGATAGGTGTCTGGCAGTTGGCCAAGGTGAACCCACCATGGCAACAAAACTTAGGTTTTCAAAACTATGCTATGAAATTCTTGGAAGAAAAAGACCTTAATTTTGTTGAAAGCATAATTTTCTGTGAAGAGGGTTTCTATTATTATGAGACACAATAATATTCATAATATTCATAATATTTCTATCTGTAAAATTCTCAACCTGTTCATATTTCTAATTGGAATACTGCTATTTCCACCACAGTGGTCACAGCCCAGAAAGACAAACATACCCTGCACTGAATCAAAAGAAGGTGACCAGAAGGTCAGTGGAGGTGATTCTCCCCCTCTACTCTGCTCTTGTGAGACCCCACCCAGAGTACTGCATTCAGCTCTGGGGTCCCCAATGTAAGAAAGACATGGACCTTTTGGAGCAAGTCCAGAGGAGGCCACAAAGATGCTCAGGGGGCTGGAGCACTTCTCCTATGGGGACAGGCTGAAAGAGTTGGGCTTGTTCAGCCTGGAGAAGAGAAGGCTCCGGGGAGACCTTGTTGCAGCCTTCCATTACCTGAAGAGGCAGACAAGAAAGGTGGAGGGGGTCTTTTAACAAGGACCCGTAGTGATAGGACAAAAGGTAATGGCTTTAAACAGAAAGAGAGTAAATTTAGATTGGATATAAGGAAAAAATTCTTCCTAGCGAAGTTGATGAGGCACTGGAATGTGTTGCCCAGAGAAGCTGTGGATGCCCCATCACTGGAAGTGTTCAAGGCCAGGCTGGAGGAGGCTTTGAGCAACCTGGTCTAGTGGAGGGTGTCCCTGCCCATGGGAGGGAGCTTGGAACTAGATGATCTTTAAGGTCCCTTCCAATCCAAACCATTCTATGATTCTATGAAATCAAAGAAACAGAATTTTTGAACATTGATTTCTTGATGTAGATTAAAGCTTAAATAAGCTTAAATGTGATTATCCATTTGTCTTCATACAATCTTGTTCTCCTAATCTCTACATTCTCTGTGATATGGAGATCTGCATGAAATGGCTGCTAACCCTGTCTAATTAAAGTAATGAATTTGCTAAGTATATGTTAACCTTTTGAAGACTTCCTAAGACTGCTATTGATGTTTAAGAGCTGTTTTGTGCAAGCCATCCAAAAATATGGTAACAGGAATATACACTTTTAAGTTACATATTTTAAAAAGATTGTTATAGTCCTACTCTGTCTTTTCTTTATATTACATATGCTGCTTTTGCTATATGTAAAGTGTGAAAAAAAAAAAAAGGTATCTAGCAAAATCTATAGTTACAGAAATGACTGTCCTGACCAAAAAGTCACTGTGGTCATCTTTGCCAAGGATAGTCCACAATCTGGTGGTCCTGTGGGATTACGTGGTCTTCAGGCTGAACAAAAGCTGATGCTCAAGTTTTCCACATCCCGTGTGGAAAATATCTAACCTCATCTCACCTCTCGAGCATCACTCACCAGCTTTAGCAAAACAGTGCACAGCAATATGGAGGTGAATTCCATTCTCAGAGCAGGGGCACTCCCGAGTCTGCTTGGGTCACTGGCTCGAGGAACTTTAGATTAATTTGTGGTGCCTAGAGAAATTAAGATCCACAAGATATCGACAGTCCTGTAACATGGAAATAAACGGGGCCTAAGAATTCATACAAAGTAAACATATGCTAAGTTTGGAGGTGTTGCATCTCACTTCAGGTACTTGTATTTGTATCACTTGGAATACAAGAGACAATCTCAGCTTTATTTTATTTTACAGTGTTCTCAGAAAGTTCCCTTACAATTTTAATACTATATTTAATTTTGACTTAAACGTTTTTTTACTGAAAAATCTCAAGTACTTTCAGAAATGTCATCCAATAATATTAGATACTTACATGTCTATCATTATAAGCCTCTCTTCTTTTAGAAGAAAATCTGTACAAAAATTTTTATTCTAAGTGTGAAACATAAGCAAAATTTTTTAATCAATGTTTCCACCAGGGTGGAGTGGAGACTGTTATTATAATTTATGAGGGGACAGATTTTTTCCTAGTATTGAATGTTTGTCAGTATTTTCCATGAGAATTCAGTGAGTCTTTAACATCATAAAAATGGCTATAATTATGGGTGGAATTAAGAAACTAAAAGAACAAAGAACAAAGCTAATGCATATGAAATTCAGATGGTTTTGTTTTTCATTACCCAGTGTAAAACCAAAAAAAAGGAGACATTTTATTGTTTGTTCTAAGCAAGATTGCATACCATCCCATGTATATGTCAGATGCTGTGTGTAAAAATACAGGTTTCGCCAACCGGAATCTATTTGTTAAATTGCTTTGTGAACCTTGGGACAAGGCTGTAATTCCCTCGACAGACCTGTGCAGCAAAGAGGCTGAAGGAACTCGCTCTCTCTCTGCCAGACTGGCCTTACTGCAGTTTCAACACAAGCTGTGCAGATAGCTGCTCCCCAGGGTGCTTATCGAGGCGGCGAGACTGTAGTACCCTGCAGGTACATTGGAAGTAAGCGGTATCAGGTAACAGGAATAACTGGAAACTGAACTGTGATTTTGGTCACAAACTCTCTGCAGTTTGTTACAATCTGAAAATTGAGCCTTAAGCATTTAAAGAAGTCAAATAGTCTCTTTGCAGTTAAAATCGTATTCAGATGAAAGACATCTGCACCTCTGCAGGTGTTATATTGTTCAGCCTGTCTTGACTACCGAGTGAACAAGACAGAAATCTATTGATTTAGTGAATGAAGGCTATTTCCACAGCCAAAGGGTGTGAGAATTTATTTTTACATGAAAGCTCACATTCTGAGGAAAACAGAAAAATCCTGTAAAAAGATGTTTATGGAGTACATTACTGTTGCCTTCAGTAAATATTGACTTGGTATTCAGTGCTTTAAAATATGGGGTTTGCATAGGCTATTTCAAAGCGTTGCGTGACAGGTGGTTGAGAAAACTAAATTTATAAATGTGATGCAATTTCTGGACAGAACTTCTGAACTTGTCTACAGCTCCACGGGGGGAGGGGGTGAAGGAGGGTGAACAAGAAATCGATAAGATTTGTTGAAAAACAGTTAATGGATCTTGAAACTGTGTTTAATTACCAGAATGAACAGCAATACAGAAGTTCCTTGTACTGCATTTTTATATGCTTCTTGTTGGAAGTCTAAGAGGTAAATTATTTTACCTTTAAACTAAGAGATAAACTTTATCAGTTGCTCGCTGAGGAGAGCTGCTCTGGAGCTGGTCTGACCCGCACTGGAGCAGCAGCTCTTGATGAACATAGGCTGTTCCTGAGGCAGGGAAATGCCAAGGCAGCTGAGAGACCTGCCAGGAGTCGGCAGCTCTCCTGAGAGTTGCTGAGGAGGCCTGGGCGTTGCTAGAGCAACGGCAGCATCACCCCCACACTACAAAAACCAGCCTAGGGGGCAAGCACTACAACAAAGGGTGCTTCGTGGCAGTCTGTGAGGAAGGGTGTAGAAACACGACCAGCTCAACAGGTGAGTTCAGTTCATTACCGTCTCAGAAGGAGCTTAGCTGTGGTATCCACCCGGCAGAAAGCCATGTTGCCTGCACTTGCCAGAGTGGGCATGGCAACCCAAACAGAGCTCCCACAAAAACATACAGCTCTCCAGGTCTCAGGCTGCAGAGTGCCTGAGCCCTTCACTGGCACTCCTGATGGCAGGAATGAGAACAGCTGTGTGAGTTGTGACCAGGTGGATGATCTGCTCAACCTGATGGCAGAGCTACAGGTGGAAGTAGAAAGGTTAAGAAGCATCAGGGAGGTTGAGGAAGAGATAAACTGGTGGAGTCATGCCCTGCCCTCCCTGAGACAGGAACAGGGACAGCCACCAGAGAGAAACCAAGATCAAGGTGAGTCTGCGTTCTCCCCCAACCAGCTGATTACAGTAGCTTAAAAGAAAGGGGGGGAATGGAGGCAAGTCCATGCTTGGGATGGTAGGCAAACCCCCTTCTTGCCTACCTCACCTTCCCAGGTGCCTCTGTACAACAGGTACAAGGCTATGGATGTGGAAGACCAGTCAATGGATGATGTGCATGGCAAACCATCTACACCAGAGGTGTCATCAAGGTCAGAAAGGCCTAGCCCCTATATCATGACCACCTCCATGAGGGAGAAAAGACAGGTTATAGTGGTAGGTGACTCCCTTCTTGGGGGAACAGAGGGTCCGATATGCCAAGTATACCCTCCTCTCAGGGAAGTCTGCTGCCTTCCTGATGCAGTGTGGAGTGTGGCTGTTGATGGCTACAGTTTGTTCAGAAGGGACAGACAGGGAAGGAGGAGAGGAGGCATTGCCCTCTATATCAAGAAATGGATAGAGGGTGAAGGGCTGTCTCTGAAGAACAGCTATGAACAGGTTAAAAGCTTATGGGTAAGAAACAGAGACCAAGGCAACAAAGGGAACTTTGTGGTTGGTGTCTACTACAGACTGCCTGATCAAGAGAAGCCTATTGACAAAGCCTTCTTTCTCCAGCTACAGGAGGCATCATACCCCCTGAGCTTCATGTTGAACCTCGTGAGGTTCCACAAGGCCCAGTGCAAGGTCCTGCACCTAGGTCGGAGCAACACCCGGTATCAATACAAGTTGGGGGATGAAGGCATTGGGAGTAGCCCTGCGGAGAAGGACTTGGGGGTACTGGTGGACAAAAAGCTGGACATGAGCCAGCAGTGTGCACTCACAGCCCAGAAAGCCAGCGGTATCCCAGGCCGCATCAAAAGAAGAGTGCCCAGTAGATTGAGGGAAGTGATTCTCCCCCTCTACTCTGCTCTAGTGAGACCCCATCTGAAGTACTGTGTCCAGCTCTGGAGCCCTCAGTACAAGAAAGACTGGACCTGCTGGAACAGGTCCAGAGGAGAGCCATGGAAATGATCAGAGGAATGGAACACCTGTCCTATGGGGACAGGCTGAGAGAGTTGGGGTTGTTCAGCTTGGAGGAGAGAAGGCTTCAGGGAGAACTTATAGTGGCCTCTCTGTTCTTAAAGGGGGCCTAAATGGGATAAATCTCCCATCTTTTACCTTAAAACTATTACCCCTTGTCCTGTTGCTGGAGGTCCTGTTAAAAAGTCTGTCCCCATCATTCTTATAAATTGACTAGTTATCAGAAAGAAGTTATTTTACAGTGAGGGTGGTGAAATACTGGAACAGTTTGCCCAGAGAGGTAGTAGAAGCCCCATCCTTGGAAACATTCAAGTTCAGGTTGGATGGGGCTCTGAGCAACCTGATCTAGTTGAAAGTGTCTCTGCTCACTGCAGGGGACTTGGAATAGATGACCTTTAGATGTCTTTTCCAACCCAAGCCATTCTATGATACTTAACTTTACCTCTTTATTTAACTTTATCTCTTAACTAAGAGATGAAATATTATGGTTGTGTCAGTTGTAGGGAGCCTGGTGAATTTTACAAACCACTTGTTAAAGATAAATCCTGGTGCATGTGGTCCATCACTTTCTGAGAAACTGACACTTTCAAAGCCAAATCAAACACTAAAAAGCATCAGTCATTATGGACAACTGGGGTCCTACTACTGGTTTCTTGCAGTCTTAACTTCTTCTCCTCTAGGAACTCTTTTAGTTCATTAGAGCATGGAACAATAGTTTCTTAAACTCCAACACTTCTAATATTTGACAGTTGCATTTTCTGAAGCAAAAGGTATTAAAAATATGGAATGCAAAATTAGCATTCTGGAAAACTGAAAGCATTTCATTTGGTTTTATAAAAAGATTTCACTTAGGTATATTTAAAATAAATTTGTTTTGCTAAGGCCGGAATGTTTTGGTTTGATTTTTATTAACAAAAGATTGCATTATATTAATATAGAAATCATTATGATCTATTTGCTTGACCTTATTGAACCAAATAATCTGTACAGTTCTTCAACAGAAACATCAGTGAAAGGGATTTTCTTGTGCAATGGGTTGATTTTGCTGAATTGACATTTTCCAACGGAAAATATTACAGCAGGAAAAAAGTTATCCATTCCTTACTTCTGATACATTATTTGTATTAATGTATCATGTCAGTTCAGTGCATTGGTATCCCAGTAGCAGTTTTATATGTTCTTGGTGGGTGCCTGTAGCTCCCAACTGATGGAACCCCACAATGCAATATAGATCTGAACTATCATATTAAAAAATCCTTTGGCCCAGAAACCCCACAATATCCCCAACCCAAACAATTCTATGATTCTATGATTATATCAAGGCTTTTGTCAAAAACTTCCATTGGCTGATGATCTTAACATCTTAATTTCAGATGTTGTGCTTAGTATAATTCCTTTCATCAGCAGAAACTTATTTAGTCAGGTGTAAAGGGGTACACCAGTAGCTGTCAGATAATGCCTACAGTGACTTTTTACTTTAGATATTGTTAGACTTTAGACAGTATTAGACATTTCAGGCTTTACTGTAGCTGGAATTGGGTAAATTTGGCTTTTACATTGTTATTTTGGAAAATGGTGAGCCTTTCATCATTTAAATTTCATTGCTTAAAAATGCCTTTTTATATTAGATTACTGTTATTAAAGTGTTACAGGCTAATTGAGAAAAGTCATAGTTAATACACTTGTTGATTTTGCAATCCAAAAATTCAAAATTATTCAAAAATAGCAATAAAATGTTATTTCTATACATTCTGCACAATAAACACTATGTAATTCAAATGTCCTCAAATTTGTGTTATGAAAACATAGAATCATAGAGTATCTCGAGTTGAAAGGGATCCATAAGGATCATCAAGTACAATTCCTTATATTTTTCTTATTGCTGTGTGTCATGGTTCAGCCCCAGACAGCAACTAAGCACCATGCAACTGCTAGCTCAGCCCCACCTCCCTCCACCCTTACTCCACCACCAGGTGGTATGGAGGAGAGAATGAGGAAAAAACCCCACCTTGTGTGTTGAGATAAAACCAGTTTAATAGAACAGCAAAGAGAGATAAAATAATATTACTAGTAAAGGAATATACAAAACCAAGTGATGCACAATGCAGCTATTGGTCATGACCTGGTGATCGATAGCCCATCCCCCAAGCAACGATTTCCCCCCAGCCAACTCCCCTCAGCTTATATACTGAGCATGGTGCCCTATGGCATGAAATGCCAGTTTGGGTCAGCTGTCCTGGCTGTGTGCCCTCCCTGCTTCTTGCAGAGAAGAAGCTGGAAGAACAGGGGCGGTAAGAGAAACTGAAAATGTTCTTGATTTAATAAAAGCATTACCTGGCAACGACTAAAATATCAGTGTTATCAACATTCTTTTCAGCATAAGTCTAAAACATAGCTCCATACTAGCTGCAATGAGGAAAATTACCTTTATCTCAGCCAAAACCAGTACACTATGTTTTTCTGGAAACAAAACCAGATTTTGGATTTTAACTTTAAATTATATTCTGAGACCTGGTAGCTGTTAAACTCTTTGTATCCATCCTCATTTCTTACTTTCTTTTTGGTTTTCAAACCAAAATTATAACCACCTATTACTGAATAATCACTTTAGGATTGAATAACCCTAATTCTCATCTGGGCTCTTGCTGCTTTTACATTCCTTGCTGTACATCCAGGAACTGGTATCTCGGTAATGCCAGGAATACCCAAGACTGGCTTCTTTCTAACCTCATATTAAGATGAGATTTTACTCCACACTGTCCTCCTTTATTTCATTGATCTGATTTCCTCAGAAAATCTGCTCTGGACATGAGCTGCCCCATTCCAGCTAGGTCTCTGCTCCAGGGGGCTGGAGGCACGTTCTGGAGAGACACTTCCCTTGTGTGTGGGTGAGGGCACAGGCTCACCATTTCTAGGCTTATCAGCTGCAGTTGACATGGAAATGGAGGCTCAAACCAGTGAGGGCTGCCAGCTGCCAGGCTCCCATGTGTGCAGCTTTTGAAGGTCTCTGCACTGTGAAGCAAGGCAGAATCACAGACCAGGCTGGTTTGCTATAGAAAAGGGGGACAGGGAATAAGCTTGAGCACTTACTACTCACACAA
This sequence comes from Rhynochetos jubatus, assembly GCA_027574665.1. Classification (NCBI taxonomy): domain Eukaryota; kingdom Metazoa; phylum Chordata; class Aves; order Eurypygiformes; family Rhynochetidae; genus Rhynochetos; species Rhynochetos jubatus. The sequence goes on from CM050649.1 coordinate 59,884,783, forward strand.
CTCAGCTGTTAATTTGTTTCCTGTTGCCATTTAGGCTTGCTCTGACTAGGACTTGCTAATGCAATTCGAGATGTGGTCCTGTGGGGCTGTGCTCTGGGGACCAATGGTCAGGTAGCAGCAAGAGCCAACTGTTCTTCAAGGGGAAGGGAATAGGAAATCGAGGGTGAGAGCAAGGCAGATGGGGCAGTAGCCTCAGGAACAAAAGCCTACACCCACAGTACCCATGCAAGAAAAATAGGATAATGATAAACAGGGCCAGCCACCGTCCAGGGATTACTGGACAAGTCTGTAGCAACAAGGCAGGTTCCAGGTTAAAGGATGTTAAGTTGATGAGTTGGAGCAGGTTTGGCAAGGTACGAGCATATGTTCAACACAGCTAAGGCAAGCACCAATGCCATGGGCCTGAGCTCAAATGCACCTCCTGGGCCAACATTCAGGGGCAGGCCTTGAAGAGATGTCTCCAAGGACTTTCTGACCTATCTCTGCCCTTGTTCTCACCAACAGAGAAGGGCTGGTGGGGAATGTGAAGCTCAAGGACAGTTTTGGCTGAAATGACCATGAGATGGTGGAGCTCAAGATCCTTAAGGCAAAGAAGAGGGTGCACAGCATGCTCAATATCTATCCTGGACTTCACAAAAGCAAACTTTGGTCTCTTCAGGGATCTGCTTGGTAGAGTACTATGGGATAAAGCCCTGGAGGGAAGATGGGCCCCAAAAAAAGCTGGTTAATATTCAAGGATCACCTCCACCAAGTTCAGGAGTGATACGTCCCAACAAAGAGAAGTCAGGTAAAAACACTGAGACCCGCATGGATGAACAAGGTTCTCCTGGACAAACTCAAACTGAAAAAGGAAACCTACAGATGGTGGAAGTAAGGACAGGTAGCCTGGGACAGATACAGAGAAATTTTCTCATCAGGTTAGGGAAGTTAAACCTCATAGAATTATATCTGGCCAGGGACATAAGGGGAACAAGAAAAGCCTCTATAGGTATGCCAGTGATAAAATAAAGACTAGGGAAAATATGGGCCTTCTCTGGAAGGAAATGGAAGACATGGTTCCCTGGAATATGGAGAAGACTGAGGTACTTAATGACTTTTTTGCCTCAGTCTTCACTGACAGGTGCTCAAGCCACACTGTCCAAGTCACAGAAGGCAAAGTCAGAGAGTGGGAAAATGAACCATCCACTGTAGGAGACGATCAGTTTTGAGACCATCTAAAGAAACTGAATGTGTACAAGTCCATGGGACCTGACGAGATGCAGCCCTGGGTCCTAAGGGAAAAGGTGGAGGAAGTTGTTAAACCACTGTCCATCATATTTGAGAAGTCATGACAGTCTGGTGAAGTTTCCACTGACTGGAAAAGGGGAAACATAACCTCTTTTTTTAAAGGGGAAAAAAGGAAGGTGCAGGGAACTATTGGCCAGTCAGTCTCACTTCTGTGACCGGCAAGATCATGGAGCAGATCTTCCTGGAAACTAAGGCACATGGAAAAAAGGAGGTGGTTGGTGACAGACAACATGGCTTCACCAAAGGCAAATCGTGGACAAATTGGGTGGCCTTCTACAATGTGGTGACAGCATTGGTGGATAAGGGAAGAGCAACTGATGTCATTTACCTGGACTTGTGTGAAACGTCTGATGCTGTCCCACATGACATCCTTGTCTCTAAATTCTTGAGATATGGATTTGACAGCCTGGAGAAGAGAAGGCTCCAGGGACACCTTCTAGCAGCTTTCCAGTATGTGAAGGGGCCTACAAGAAAGCTGGATGGGCACATTTTACTGGGCATGTAGTGATAGGACAAAAGGTAATGGTTTTAAACAGAAAGAGAGTAAATTTAGATTAGATATAAGGAAAAAATTCTTCATGGTGAAGTTGATGAGGCACTGGAATGTGCTGCCCAGAGAAGTTGTGGATGCCCCCTCCCTGGAAGTGTTCAAGGCCAGGCTGGATGAGGCTTTGAGCAACCTGGTCTAGTGGAAGGTGTCCCTGCCCATGGCTGGGCAGCTGGAACTGGATGTTCTTTGAGGCCACTTCCAACCCAAACCATTCTATGACTCTATGATCCTATGATCTTCACCCCAGCAGTTTGATCACAGGTTACCCAGCCAGGGTCCAGAAGAGCTGGCCTGAGCAACACGCAGTGAAGGCCTGAGGAGAGGGAAGAGAGGCAGAACAGGATGCTGCATTCTTGATCTTGACACAGATCTCAAAAGGCAGTACTGGAAAAACAGTAGCAGCCTTGGCTTTATCTCCTTTAGAGAGTCCTCCAGCTCTCTATCAACAGCTTTGTATGCTTAAGCAACCCATAGAACCTCATTCCCACATTTCCAGAAAAAAATACTCATTTTGGCAAATAGAGCACAAAGGACCAAGGGGAGATTCAAGGCAGAGTGTTTTTCAGTATACACATGGGCAATTTGCTTCACACAAGACTAGCTTTAATGAGTGCAGATGAGAATCAGTTCTTGCCACTTGATTTCAGGGTCATCAATCAGCCCTCTTCTATTTAGAAAAATTGACTAGGTCTAGTTCTTTGGTTGTGTGGCACATGAACTGGCATGTAGCCAGGAAAACCTTGGAATTAATTGTGCTTGTACTCCTCCAGAAGGGTTTCATAATTGATATTGTTTTGTTGAGATGTTTTAAATGAAGAAAATCTGATTCATCAGAAAATTCAGACCAGCTGAAATTTTTACAATTGCAGAACTTCAGTGAATTCTGAAATTGGTTGTTTATCTATCATTACATCAGGATGGTATCACTTCTCATAGCATGCACTTTCTTTAATTCATCTGCCTCTATGAGCTCCCCAGGCTTCTTTTACATCCATTTCCTGACAAGATCACACCTCAACTGTTCTCTTTTTTGTAAGCCCAAAGACTTTATTGGTAATTGTATTGAGAGTGTAATTCTATTCTTTTTACCAGCTTACATCACATAAAAATCATAGAATCATAGAATCATAGAATGGTTTGGGTTGGAAGGGACCTTAAAGATCATCTAGTCCAACCCCTCTGCCAGAGCAGGATCACCTAGAGCAGATCACACAGCAACAAGTCCAGGCAGCTCTTGAAAGTCTCCAGAGAAGTCTCCAGATCATTTAGTTCCAGCCCCCTGCCACAGACAGGGACACCCTCCGCTAGACCAGGTTGCTCAAAGCCTCATCCAGCCTGGCCTTGAACACTTCCAGGGATGGGGCATCCACGGCTTCTCTGGACACCCTGTTCCAGTGCCTCACCATCCTCTCCGCGAAGAACTTCTTCCTGATATCTAATCTAAATCTCCCCATTTTTCATTTAAACCTGTTACCCCTTGTCCTGTCAGTACAGGCCCTTGTAAAAAGCGTGCCCCCCCCCCCCCCCCCCCCAGCTTCCTTGTAGGCCCCCTTCAGGTACTGGAAGGCTGCTGTAAGATCTCCCCGGAGCCTTCTCTTCTCCAGGCTGAACAAGCCCAACTCTCTCATCCTGTTCCTATAGGAGAGGTGCTCCAGCCCTCTGAGCATCTTTGTGGCCTCTTCTGGACTCGCTCCAACCAGTGTATATCCTTCTTATGCAGAGGGCTCCACAGCTGGACACAGCACTGCAGGTGGGGTGTCATGAGAAGCAGGGGGAGAATCCCCTCCCTCGCCCTGCTCTCCACACTTCTCCTGATACAGCCCAGGATCCAGTTGGCTTTCTGGGCTGCCAGTGCACACTGCCAGCTCATGTTCAGAATTTGGTCCACCAAGAGTGTGGATCATAAAGTAAAAACATGTGAATTGCTTGATATATATTACAAGGCCACTAGTCATTTTAATTATGTTATTACTACATGTCTGGAACAGAACTACTTTCTGAGTGATGGGTACCCTGAAAACATAAATGGAAAGTTCAGTTCTCCAGGCCAGAGAAACCTATTGCATTCCAGAATAGATTATCTTGAAGTGAACGGAATAAGGTCATGTTTCTTTTTATCTTTCCCTAATTTTTCAAGCAGCTTGTAATATGATGGGCACATAAAGTAGAAGTTCCTTCATATTTCTGACTGTGAGAACTCAAATTGTCTTTGTTTCTCACGTTGCAGTCTGTAAGAATGTGATTGAAAGCCGTTTGTGTTACAATGACTGTTTTGGGTTACCCAAACACACTAAACCAACAAAATAAATCTCTGAGATACATTCCTTCCTAAATGTCTGATCACTTTTAATGAAACCTTTTTTCATCTGAGAAAGGCATCAACGTCAGGTACATATATTTATTTGTTTTCAGAAACATGACACCTGCATAAATCAGGCTGAAATTCCTGTCTCCTACAATGGCCATACTAAATATTGGGAGAATAGTACTGTGGGTCATATACGTTCAGGGCAACCAGAAGATAATATTTTACTGAGATATTCTGCCAGACTTCAGAAATTTGTAACAGGGGTAAGAGTGAGTGCCTGAAGTCAGAGGTATTGTTTCTATATTTAATAATCCTGATAGGTTTTGTGCTGTGAGCTTGATTTTGCTTTCACAACATCCTGTAGTAAAAGTAACTATTCATTGTGTGAAGAAATCATACTTCTTTTAAACCTGAAATAAAAAGGTTTAATTTGATATTTATGGCTCTTTGGTTAGGAAAGACAAAGCAATTGTTCCTGGTTGACTATTTTCTCTGTGACACTCACCACACCGTACTCTAAGTGCTCAGTGTTGGTTTACTTCTATTCCCATTGAGACTACCAACAAAGGATTTGATGGAAATAAGTTAGTCCTAAATCAGGAACTTCTGAAATCTCAGTTCTGTTCTTAGTTATTCTCTCTTTTCACTTTTACAGGATGTATACTTTCAAACATCTTTTTCATTCTGTTATCTATCTCACACACTAGCTCCCCTTCCCCTTTTTCTTCTTCTTTAGTGTTATGAATTATGTTATGCTCTATACCATAAATGTACATTGAAGTTTGTCAGATACAACCAGAGACCTCTTCCATTTCCCAGGATAAAGTTGTACTGAGAACATAAGAACCACGACAATTAAAACTCTGCAGTTATTCCTTCTTATAAAGAACTCTGTACATTTTCCAGGTAACTTGGGACATATATAAAAGAAACACACAAAGTTTGTATCTGCCCTGACCAATCATTTTCAAGATGACAGAGGTTGTTCATTTCTGTCTAGTAGCAAACAAAAGCAATAGTGGAATTAAGTTTAAATTCCTTTTCATAATATTTTACAGATGGCAGGATGATCTCTTATTTAATATATTAGATTTTGACAGAAAAATAAGGTATGCATTCAAAGCAAAACTAAGAACACAAATATTAATGAAACACCTTATACAATGACCATTAAAGCAATTTATTTTCCCCTGAGATCATTCAATTTACTTTCTAGTGATATGGCTTGCCTCTGGTTAAAAGTTTTTCCAATCACTGCAAATTTAATCTAACACCTCAGTGTTAGTTTAATCATTCATCAGTTAAAGCTTAGGAGCTACCTCCCCATTTAATGAATATCAAACACCACTTAGTCACTGAGTGATACTGCTTAAAGATTAGCAAGTTTTTTTCCTCTTGCAGCTCCTCTAGAATGACGCTTTTCATGTTATCACCAATAACTGTAAAATCCTCAGTAATTAGTTGTCCTTGTAAGCAGGCTTGATTCAGCTGTGACTCCACTGCTAACTTTTCCAGGTAGCTTGAAAAAAGTTAAAGGACATTCTTCCTTCTTGGCAGCAAATAATTTATAAAATAAAGAATATTAATTTGTCTTTTAACACGAATCAAAAAAATATGTGGGAGACATAAAAATCGGGACATAGAAATAAGAAGCAGTCCAATGATACGGTTAATGATGCTGTAGGGACAGACTATTCCTAGCTGTCTGTAGGAATATTTGGTTTTGTATTTCCCTTGCATGTTGATGAATTACTTAAGTATGCATGCAGCTATGATAACCATATGGACTACCATTTTAACTAGCTGTGCAGGCAAAGCAAACAAGACTACATGCATTTAACAGTTAATGTGGGGAAAGGGATAGAGATTTGCTAGCAGATAGGCTTTTGTACATTAAAAAGGAGTTCTTTGGAGTGTAGATAGTGGACAGCTGTCAGAGTGAACCATTTACAAATGCTGAGTTGTGCTTCAGCAGTGATGAGCAGCTCCTGCTCTCACTATTGCATTGTAATTAGCACTTCCTGAAATAGTTCACCAGAGATTTGAAGACTGCCAAGCTCTATAGTTCTTCCCCTGGCCTAGTTTAGATAGCTTTACCAGCCAATGATGGGGAAAGGTTAATGCAGAAGATTCTGCTCATTAAGAAAGCTAGAAATATTAAGGGACATCTCGTAGTACTCACTGTGTCTATGAAGCAATGCATTCAGGCTCCTCTGTTTCAAAAATTGAACAATTTATGATGTCAAAAGCAAAAAAAGACTGAACTGAGAAAGTCTTTCTCCTATCAACTCTTTCATTGGCTCTTGACTTTTTAATTGTTTCAGGGTGGGAGGCTTGGATTATATGTGAAGTCCTTGTCTTTAAATGCAATGGATATCATATATTCTTTCTCCAATATGGAGTCCCACTGGATTCTGTAAAAAAATTTGATGATCCAAACAATCTGTGTACTTAAGTAAAAACAAAGGACTGATTGCAGAAAAAAGTGTCAGCTAAAATCAAAGAATAAGCTTCTGGGATCGTCTAGGGACAAAATTTAAAACCCAGGAGGCCTACATTTGTTCTTTTCCTTGGCATGTGGTTCTTTGGAGTGATGGAGGATTTTCTGGAGGTTACAGTTCTCTTCTTATAAGTGTAAGAAAACTATGTGTCATCTTCTTTGGATCATACATAAAGAAGACCTGAATTGTCCTGCTAGTCTCTGTTGATTCATCCTGCATATTGGATATATCCAGCATAACCATACCTCGCTGCCAGGGCCCCCTGGGGGCTGGTGGCTCCCTGAGGCCCAGGAGCTGTTGGGGGGTTCCTCAAAGGGCTCAGGACAGGGCCTGGCAGCCAGGGCCTATCCCAGCCTCAGATAGAAACAGGGCAGCCAGGGGACTTCAGGCACCTCCCTGAGGATGGGCTGAGGCTGAATCAGGACATGGACCCATGTGTGGGCCCAGCTCAGCAGGCCCCATGGCCGGGCAAGTCAGGGCTGCATGGATCTGGAGACCAGCCCTGCTGTAGTGTTGCTTGGTCAGGGGCTGACAGTCTTGGAGGCCTGACATGGAGTCTTGGGCCCTGAGCAGCGTGGGGGGAGCCACAAGGGGTTGGACAGGAACGGAGAGACGACAGTCTTCTCCTAGCATAAACACAGATTGAACCCAGTTGAAACAAGCAAAAATTTTGCATTACAATTCAGGGTCTTCAGAGTGAAACTGCAGTTTGCTAAGTGCCCATTTGGTGCTGGGACTTTCTGCTATAGGAGTATGCATGAACCTTAAAGTCTAACTGTCTATGGTGACCATTTCTATTTGTTTCAAACAATAACATTAAGATTATATAACAATGCAAGTTTTATGTCTTACTTATAAAAATTCTACATTTCATATAACAGCAGGCACAACCATGCATATTTGCTGGGCTTTTACTCATAACTAACTTTTTGTTACAGGTTTATCACTGTTAATGTCAAAATCAAAGAGTTGTGGAGTCCAAGACACATAATCTTTCCCTCCCTGCTGCACTGCCACCTAAAACAGTGATAAGGGCTAATTGGGAAGACTTTCTTATCAGTTATCAGGGAAGCATATTAACACTTGTCCTACTTAGGAAGTAGATTACACCCCTAGGAAGGGAAAGTGGGTGGGGACTTTTTCCCATCAGCCTTGAAGGGCACACAGCTCTAGCTCAGGCACAGCAGGGGGGTAAGGCTGCTGTTTGGCTGGAACAATCCAGATAATTAGTCTCTTGGTAGCTCTGGGTGGATGAACCAAGTTGGTAAGCATCTTGTATGAGGACCTCTCTATCATGTTCCATTGTGTGAAGTATATATTCTGTAATATAAAGGTTAAATACTATATGTTTCTATACTGCTTTGAAAAGTTAGCTTGTATAAGTGTTTGCAGAAAAAAGCATTGGGATTTAAGGCTGAGCATCACTATCTGACTGGAAAGAGAGTTCAGATTATTTATGACTAATAAACCTACGTTTTCAGGCTCAGATTGTAAATTAGTGTTAGTCTAGACCAACCTGACTTACAAAGAGGGATGAAAAAAAAGAGCTGATGCCATATAAATTGTTTTTAAAACTCTCCATAAATCCCAGTGTTAGAAACATTTGCCTCATTTCAGGACGGACAGGCCAAGTGGAAAGGTGTAGGAGTCTTTCATAATATTACATAGGGGCAATTCTGAGAGTTCCTGATTGGATCAGAGCATAATCCATATTGTAAAGAGGATGATAATTTGACATAAAATGAAAACACTTGTACAGATTAATGTCAATTAATGCCAATCAATGCTCAAAGACACAATATCGTTTCATTCACAGTTTGAGAAAGGCATCTCCCTTTGTTTAGATTTTTGTATAGTTTTCTCTCTCCCCCTCCTTTTGTACCAACAAGAGGAAAAACAAACCTTTAAAATTTATGTCACCTTAGTAAGAAAGTAGAAAGTTCTGCTTTCTTTTTATGAGTTTAGATAAAAGAGCTGGGGTCTTTATCTCTTTTTTTATTTGTCTTCCACAAGGTTCACGGAATCGACTTATCAACCATTAGCAACCAAGATAACACTTTTACCCAATAGCCACTATTCAGAGAGTGATTGACAGAGGTAATCCATCACACCACCATACCTCTTTACTAGAAGGCTTCTGCTATATGTCTGAAAAAAAAGAATAATTTGTTTAGTTCCCAGCTGATTTGCTGAAAAAAATAAATACTGTTGTTGTATGAGAGAACAGTAGGAAGCATTTTTCTTGCATTTTTCTTTCTCTCTAGAAGGACTTTACCTTTTTTATTTCCAGCAGCATTAAACACTGGGAAAAGGTCAGAAGCTATTTCTTCAGTGTGGGGTTTTGTTTTTTTTTTCCCCCTTCTTTCCTTCATACTGCTTGAATATTGTATATACAAGATGGTATTATCTGAACACCTTCAGAAACAAAGATGTCAGGGCCAAAAAGCAAAACCAATAAAAAAAGGAAAAAAAAAAATCACTTACATTTTCATCACATCTCTTCCTGTGTAAGCTTCTTGTTTAATAGAACTCTTATGGCTCTTCCAGGAAGTCCTTTTCACTCAGCAAAACCTCAACAACTTCACAGAGCCACTGTTCATGCATGTCCAGATTGACCCAGGTGTAGGTCTCAAAACCTTGGCATTGTGTGATAGGTAGGTGTGATTCTCACTGGGAGCATTTTAATGGAGTCTCTAATTAAGTCAAACGGAAGTGATTATTTCTGGCTTTTCCCAACATCATTGCATCTAATATTTAAGTCCCTCTAGCTAGTGGAATCTCGTAGAGGCAGAACAGTTGCTGTTAATTTGATATTTGCCTAATTTTGAGCTTTTTGACCAACAGATCTTTCCTATTTATGTTTCTGAAAAGTAGGATACAAAGCTATGTAAGTGAAAGATCTGGTAAAAGACATTTAATGAAACAAATCATGTAATGGTTCTTAATTCTGAAATATTATCTCACTAAGAAACAGGAAACAGTGAGTCATGTATTAATTTCTGGTTTATTGATTTTGAGGTTTTTTTCCTCTTTCTTCCTCACTACTTGCATACTTTCAGTAGTAAAAGGGAGAGAAAACAAGGAGAATAAGAAATACCAAGTATCTGTATGCAAAATCAGATTTCTGATAATGTAATGCAGATTTCTCTGTGATGTTAAAAATAGTTGTGTAAGTTTTTTTGTTGTTGTTTTCCCTAAACTATTTAAATATGAAACAACAGTTGTGACTGATCCAAGTAATGCCTAACAAGTTAAATATAGTTACAGGTCTACCTGCACTCATGGTGCAGTTGTACTACATACAAAATATGTCAGCCATAAAGCAAATGCGCTTCTGTGTACTGCATTTTCTCAGTATGCACTGAGTTCCAGTGTTACATGAAGGAGGAGCTTTAGCAGTCAGGATAAATATTTCCAGCACTGGACATATGAATAATTACTGCAGTGTGCATAAAGAATATTTCACCAAATGATTAAGGGTATGTTTTCTCTCTACATCTAGCTACAGATTTCCTGACCTGGATTTATTTTGGTTTTCATCTGGATTTCAAATTGTTCATGTGAAAACACTACAAAGACTACACAGAAATGGCTTTTTTTTTTTTTTTCTTTTTTTTAAATCAGGTGCTGTCTGTAGCTGCATAATATTTCATGAGTGGTGTCAAAAGGAAAGAACAGAATCATTCCAAGAACTTGGCAGAGGGTATTATGATGGAGAGGTTGAATGCTATAGTGATATCATGTGACTCGTGTCATTTGGACCTGACCTAGTTAATATGTTCTCTTGCGGATAATTAGGAAGTTCCCACTAGAATGTTAATGAGTCAGTGTTCTTCGTCACCACTTAGTCACAAATTAATCCCACTTTATCAAGAGATAGTGAGAGGGTTTTTTGTTCTTTTTTATTAAGATTTCAGATTTGCTAGCAAATGTTAATCTTAACTTTTGACTGGTGAAAACTGCAGTTGTTTCAGGTCTCACCATAATAAGAATTACTGAAATTTACTGCTTTTATTTTTCTTGATGGAAATGTTTTGAAATTATCTGCTCAATAAAAGTATTCTTGTTCTAATTATAGTTGGTGGGGAGAAGGAAAGGGGAGTCTGTGTATTTTTTTTTTTTTATTATTTTTTTTTTTTTTTTCTACACAGAGCTCCCAGGTAGCAGCTATTGCTGGTAACCAAAAAGAAAACAGACATTGTCACAGAAAACAATGATTGCTTTTCAATTCAGTTTTCATCTAAATCCTCTTTGCTCTTGGTGAATCTTCACATAGTAGATCTGATGGTTTCATGAATTCATTAAACAAGTTGTTATGACCGCTTCACTAATAAGTGCTGATACAGCAGGGAGAATGTTGTGTAGGAATGAGATCTTGAGAATCTATTACCTGTCTACATTTTCAAGGTATTGACAAAAGAGCAAGAGAGCTTTAATGTGAAGCCTGCCCTCTTTCATGCAACCTTTTTTTTTCATGTAATACCCTTAGGAAATGTTACAGGAAGTCATAAAGTTCAGACATGCAAGAAGTTCCTTGCTAATCCTCAATAAGTTATCTGAAAGAAAAAAATTTCCCCAGTTATCTAATAAGTTCTATGAGATAATAACTTGATAAAATACACAGGACATAATCCACCTCTCATTAGTGGAATTGGAATGTTTTTTCTTGCTTTTTAACTAGAATCAGATGAAACGTCTATGCAGTAAGTGCTAATTCTTTTTTTTTTTTTTTTTTAATATATGAAAGAGAAAAATAAACTCTTTAGAACATTGTAACATGTTCTTACAAGTACTGTGGAAAGAGATATTTGCAAAGATACATGTAGTTGTGTTTTGTGTGGTCAGCTCTTCTAAACGTGATTGTAGCACAGCCTTTTGACCTCTGCACTGGATCTTGGTACACAGTGATAACCTGATATGGTTCTGTAAGTTCTGTGCTAAATAGGTTAAGGTATTTGTTGGTTCCATCAGGATCTCAGAGCTACTATTCATCCTTTCAACTGAAATATTTCCTTCATCTGTCTCCTCCTCATTTCACAGAAACAGCACAATTCAGTTAGATAGTTTTGATATGTTGTGTTGCTGATATAATCTTTGGAGGAAAAAGCAAATAGTTATTGTGTATACCTTGAATGAGAAACTTCTTGTATAACATCAAGACTAATTTGGACGAACACTGCAGGTATCCACAGAGTACAAGCAATATCTTTTGCAAAGAACTACTCTAAGAAAGTCTTTGGGGAAGATACAATCTGCCTTGTGCAGAAATAAAGCCAATTCTATTTCCCACTCTCCCTTAAATGTAAGCCGCTTAGTGGGATATCTCAAAAAAAGGATAAAATCTAGAGATTAAAAAGTCATATGACACATAAATCAAAAGAACAGAAGGGGTTGAGAATGAGTTTGTGAAGAAGTAATTTTTAGCATTCAGTATAATTGGTCTGCTACAGTACTTATCCATTATCTGCTTTTTTTAGTTATCACCATTTTTCTGGAACATGATGGATAATTGTAGTTAGGAATTTGAAAGTAAAATGTGGCATTTGCATAAAGAATTCATTTTTAACTCAATTTCACCTTTACGCTTTTTAGCCTCATCTTGTTAGAAAAAAGCACCTGAAAAGCAAAGTTGGTTTCCGTAAGGGCATATCTTATATTGCCATAAATCACAGGACCTTTTGACTTTTGAAAGATAGCTTCCTACACTTTACAAGACTTCTGTCCTCTGTGTCATTGTGACAGCAACCTCAATTTGATACTATAATGTAACTGACTAGGGGAGTTGGCACAGTATCTTTGAGGATTCGAAATGCATGTAAAAAATATCACTTCAAGAATATGTTCATTATTTCTAAAGAGAGTGAGGAAAGAAAGCAGAAAACATGTACAAAACTTCAGTCTTTAAATACTTCAAGACACTGAAATATGCACACCACACATTTAATCAACAATAGAGGCCCTTTTGGTGAGAGCAATTTATCATCAGATAGCCATGGATTATGATTGATGATGGGATACAGGAGAGCCTGTTTCTCTGCATGGGTCTGAAGCGGTATCTGCTCACGTGAAACTTTGTTTGCTATACCTGGGAGCGTTAATAAGGGATTTAATAGGGCATATCCACTTCTTGGATTATGCTTCCCTTTCAAGTGTTTACATAAACAAGCACTGAGAAATGTGTGCCTGTTAAATGCTCTTTCCTGTACTCTTCCAGCAAAGGTAGATGCGTTTCTGGGCTAGTCCAGTTTTCCCCCAGGCACCACTGTGCTTTCCTTGGTGCACCTTCATGTGCATCACTGTAGCACGTGCAGTTTCTTCAAGGTCAGTAAGAATTACTCAATTTAGATTTAAGCTTTGAAAAGTAGTCCTTTCATGAAAGTGTCACAACAACTGTGAATCAAATAAAACCAAGATTTAAATTTCCATGTAAATAGTTGCCTTACCATATCTCTGTCAATTCCCTTTTGTGTTGCTAGAATAATTTCTTCAAAATACATCACTGACATTCCTTTCCTAGGGTGGTTTGATTGTGAATAATTTTTTTAATGCTTAATCTTGCCTTTGAATGTTGTCTTTTTTTTTTTTCCTTACAATTATTTAGTTTTTCCACCTATTTTAAGAATCTAGAGAGATCCTCAGCAGAATTATGTTGGAATCAGTTGTGCTGATCTTAGAAAAAGTAAGGCAGTTTACACACAGAGAAAGAAACAAAACTTAATCTCATTTGGTACCTGAACACAAGAATTGGGTTAAAACATAGTAAATCACATCTCAAATGTGAAATAAACACCGAAACTGAGAAATGGCTATAAGCCTTGTTTCAACGGTGAGAAATGTAACCAAGGACACATTTAGGCTAAGTTTGTAATGTTTTAAATAACTTTCTCTAAATTCACTGATTTCTTCTTTGTATGCTCCTCCCACTGTCTATCTTGTTTCAGGTTTATGCCTCCAGCTTTGCTTCTCATTCATGTTTTCATAGCTTTCAGCTTTTTTTGTTGCCCACTGATGCAGTTATTGAGGTCTTGTTCTGCACAGGAATGTGAAGATGCGCGGTGGGGTTCAGCTTGCCTAGTCTGGCTGCCCCAAGCTTAGGTGTTATCTGACTCTACAGTCCTAGCTGGTCCCTCAGACTCTATCAACAAATAAAAAATAACTAGGTACACATTTAAATGGATTTTATTTTATAAAGGACAAGTCATTCCAATTACCTAATTCTCATCACAAATTATCAAGAAAATCAAGATATATTACCTTAGACTCAGAGATCCAGCTTTTAGATACTTCAGTGTAATGGATTTCACCTATTTTTTTTCCATTGTTTTATTTTTTTATATATAATTTCAAAATTTGTCTTGTGGATAACTGTAAGCGAAGAGATGAAGTATCAATGTTACAAATGCTGTTCTGGCTCTGGCGAGAAGTTCCTTAGAAAGGTGTGTGTAAAGTGAATTAGACTGCAATTTGTCCTCCACTTTTTTGGTAGATTTTTTTCATGTTTCCACTTTTTGCCCCTAACTTCAGGTTCTTTTCTCCTGACTCCAGAATTTGCATTGTTACAGAAGAGCAGAGCTGTCAGTTTTCAAATCTAAACTCAGTCTTTAACTAGCTGTGTCTCAATTTATCAATATGCATAACACTAAGAAAAACTTGTTTCTCAATGAGACGAACAATGAGCAACAGTGCTTAAGGTGTGGAGTGAATATGTATATATGCACATGTATCTTTGTCTCCAGCCATAAGAGCTTTGTAAGGGATTTTCAACTGACTACTGTGACTTTCAAAAGGACTTGTCATGTAGCTCCTCAGTCATCTGGAATACTTTTGAAAACACTTAATTCTTTTCCCCTGAAGCTTGCTCCCAAACATTCATTCATCAGTGCCTCCTGGCACAAGACTGTGTGGGAGCTGCAGTCCACTCAACCTACACAGTTGGAAAGCTTAACACACATCAGGAGCAGAACATTTTGGAAATTGCCTATTCTCCTTTTCCCAGTAGAGTCAGTCTTTTACCATTTAGCTGCCACATTCAGAAGTCAAATGCCTTTATTGTGTTCGTTCATTGCCAACAATGTTCTCTGTACTGTGCAATATATAAAACACTGCAGGCAGGGTCTTTTCTAGGGACAAAGTATGTTGTTCTCTAGCTACATGGCAGGCAGTGAGACTGTAGGGATTTTGAAGGCAAAATATCTTCTTGGACTTTACAGCTACAAGAAAAAGCTCAACGTGTTCTGAACCAGACAGTACCATCCTCACAGCTCTCTCTTAGAGCAGGAGTTTTATTTGTTTTGGATGTGCTTATGTTGTGGACAGAATTCTAGACTCTTTCTCAGAATGTCAATCCTTACACATTGCCATTGTTTGCTTATTTACAGAGAAAGCCATTTTCTTTCTGTATGTTTTAGGATGGGAAGTAGAGTCACAGAGTAGGAGTAACACCTCCTTTACCATGTCATATGCCAGTGACAAAAAAAGAACCTACACATTTTAAACAGTACATTGTCTGTGTCCAGAAGGTACATTCTTTCAAATGATGGTGTTTTGGAAGCAGTGTAAATGGAAGCAAGTTGTGGAGCGTCATACTAAATGTGCACTGTACACTTATTAATGCAACTGCATCATGCCAGTGAACTCAAGAAGTCTACTGAACCCTGTGTTAAAAGGCAGCAGTTGTATCATCAACTTCTTTGCAAATGACATTTGGAGATATCTGCAAGAATTTGGGATTCCCAGTGCTAATTCTCCTTTTGACACACACCAACCTCCTGTAAAATACTTTCTCCTGTTGTTCTTTATAGGAAGTGTAGTTGTACTGAACTTTTGCACACTTGCTTCACATTAATTCTCAGTGTCATCACTTAGATCTTCATTTCACATAGGACAACTTTCCGGAATAGCCAAGGAAGACGAGATCAAGGTTGGGTTTGGAAAATGTAAGATAGGTACTGGAACATCAGCTGGCAGTAAACACACTTCTAGCAGATGAAAATAAGAATGTCTAAAGGTGCTATTTTCCAACACCATGAATGAAAAGGAAACTTAGAAATAGCTATTATTAATCCATTTAGTGATGGATGCTACCACTTTTCAACAGTGTTAGATTATTTTATAAGGGCCCATGGCTTCATAACAGTGAATTGCTGCTTACCTGAGCAGCCTTAGTCACTCTACAGGGAAGGAACACACAGTAATTGACATATTTGGTAAGAATGAAATACTATCTAACACAGGGTGTCATTTACAAATGCAACCAGTGCCAGATACTCCTTATAAAGATTAGGGAAATCCTGTGATTTTACAACAGTTTTCTGTTTTCTTTGATGCAGGTTTAACAATCTAGTAGCCAAAGTATGAGAGGACAAAATTAAAAGCGTATTACAGAGACGTTAACACCAGTAAATATCATATGCATTTCATTCTCATTGGAAATACTTTTGGCTTTATGAGAACATGAGGGTAATACTAATCTAGGATAGTTGATTTTCTAAAACATAATTACCCTACATTGCTAAACTAGCAACTCATTTATGTCCATTATTAACATTTTTTTCTATTACAGTGAGATCACTATTTTCTGTTCAACAAAGAAGTGACAAGGTAAAAGGCATGAAAGCAAAAAAAAAAAAAAAAAAAGCAGAAATCAGTTTTTAGAAGTATTTTGATAACCACAGGACAGCATAAGGGCCAGAAGTAACATCCTAGGCCCTTTGTCAGGGCCTAGACCATGGACCTCACTCTTCTCTGCAACAGCTGGTAATGATCTTAGAGAGCAGTCAGTCATGCACTTACCCTCTTCTGCTGCAATGCAATAATATTCTTTTAAGTTTTAAAGACCCTTATCACTCTTTTCTTCTCTGGATCCAATTTTTGAAATGAGCCACTGTCACTGGCAGTAATACTAAGCTTAGTCAGTGACTGTGCTTTATTTGTAGAAGGATACTTTTATTAGAGGTGGAGGATTAAGGGTTAGTATCAGAAAAGAAACAAAAAACCCTAAACCCAAAGAGGAGGAAGATTAGGCTGCAAACAGTTTACTTCATCACTGACAAATTTAGAGTTAGGTGCTAACAGCTTCTAGTACTGGATGGTGTTAAATCATCTGATTTGGCTTAGCAGCTCACAAAGTTTGTCATTACCTTGCTAGAGCATCCTATTGCAATCCTTTTTATTTCTTTCCGTCTGAGCAAACATCTCTCTGAATATGCCACCTTCATTGGGGAAACTCTTTGGCTAGTAACAATTCTGAATGAGATGTCAAGAATGTTGATTTATATTAAAGGAGTATGTTTGTTTCCCCCCTGCATTTCTTTTTATATATTCATTCTTCACATTTTGCAAAATTTCAGCTATGGAAAAAAGTCATTCAGTACCACCGTGATACCTCCATGTCGTACCTGTGCCAAAATATGATTGGTGTCAATAATGCAGTTTTCATTACACTGTCCTGTCCATTTATTGTAAAAAATAATAATCCATAAGTAATGTTTCCTGTATTTCCTGCCTTTAAGGCTGGTAATACCTGTGAATGTAAGACCTAGGTTCTGGGGGACTGGTACTCACAGGGATGGAAGTTGCTATGTAATGGTTCTTGTGGGGAGAGTGTTGATAGGAAAATCTTTTTCTGATGAGGCCCTATGAATATTCTTTTGGTCTCTGATAGGTTAATTCCCTCTCAACTGCCCCAAAATCCTGTTGAAGCTTAAAGCACAAGAGACCATTTGTCTGCTAGTTTCGCTCAGTGTCTGCAATTTATGAAAGTTTGTGCATGGGTTCCAAATGCATATGTACAGCTTGAGGAATCACTGTTCTAGGTTAAGGGGACAGAGAGAAGAGTCTGGTTTTCCTCTCATTGATTACTGCTAAACTTTCATTTCAACAGTATTTTGAAAACCAGTATTGTTTCAGGAGCTTAATCTCACTGATTTTATTTCAATATTGTTCTTTTAGCTTTTTTCTCTTCAAAGAAAATTTGCCTTGAAAGCTTCAGTCATAGCCAAATTTATTGTATTTTCTACCCAGTGAGGCTTATCTTTCCGCTTAGGAAGTTGCTTTGCGAGTTGGCATTTTGGGGTAATCTTCAGACCTTTTCTTTTTCAGTATGGTAAGGAGGGAGAAGAAATTCAAAGTCAAAATTATTCAACTGCAGAAACTTACACAATTGCAAATTTTATGGTGAATTTAACCTGCACTACAGCTGATTGCACAGCTGCTACATGTTTATACTAATGTGGGTTTCAGTTTTCCCTCAAACTGAAGCCCCAGTCACCCATATTCTGATATGTCAGGTGACATTCAGATTCTGCTCTTGAGTGAGCCAGCTGGCTTCCCTGGCAGGAAAAGGAGAGACTGCATTCAAACCTTTTCCCTACAGATTGTATGATGACCAAACCCACTCTGATTAAAGCTAGTTCACAGTGTTCCTCTCATGTATTCC
Source organism: Rhynochetos jubatus (assembly GCA_027574665.1). Lineage (NCBI taxonomy): Eukaryota > Metazoa > Chordata > Aves > Eurypygiformes > Rhynochetidae > Rhynochetos > Rhynochetos jubatus. The sequence continues at coordinate 59,902,866 of CM050649.1, forward strand.
CATGCCCCCAAGTCCAAACCACATTGACCATGCTGCCTTGACCTTGGCTTTTTACTGCAGAGGTTCATACATGGTGGGCTTCAAGGCAGCACCCTCATTTCTGGGTAAGTTTTCTGTGTACCTCTTAAATAAGGAGGGCGATTTGTGTCACAGTGAATAGTAAGGTCTGCATCTATATTTTGAATGTGCCCACAGCTGAGTGCACAGCATCTGGTGTGAATTCTTTGTCAGGAAAAGGGAGCAATCTCCTAACATCTCCTGTGCCCTTAGTAGGGGAACCACACCATTTTGTTTGTTTGTTTTGTTTTTAAAATAAACTCAGGGGTGTTTATCCTCCACCATGTTCTACTGTATCTGTGATGAATTGCACAAAATGGCAGGGAAGCTCAACTGGGACCTCTCACAGCTCAGGCAGCTTTAACTAAGTATCAGGACAAGTCCCAGCTGAAACCTCAGCGAATGGGAATCCCAGAATCCAAAGAATAAAAAGAAGACTCTTACACACAGTTATGCCTGAAATCCCAGTAGGGATAATTTTCATGAGTCTAAGGCCCTTTAATAATTCCTTAAGACATTCATCAGGGCCATGGTCACTTCTCCCTTAGTCTACATAAATACATTGCTACCTGTGATCATTCTGACGTGTTTAGAAGAATAGATAAATGTATAGGCTCTGGCTAGCAGAAATGTTTTATGAGGTACTGACTGGTTTGTAGGACCTGGACTCTAGGACATAAGAACCATTAAGATACATTCTTCCCAGGCATTCATAAGTCCTCAGCATAACTGTATCTTCATCATTTATGAAATGTCATGGGAGATTACTTCTAGTTGAAGTGAAGGAAAGTATTCTGATTAGTCAGGCTGTGCATATCCCAGATAAAATGCCCCTTTTTTTTTTTTTTTTTACCCTGTTGGTAATTTGTTATTGTGGGCAAATCTCTTAACCCTTTTTTGCCTCAGTTTACCAAGCTGTAAACCCAGTACTCTGGCATTGTTTTTCTCTTCTATGACACTGTCCATTGAATTAAATATTATTGAGTACTGAATTGTATATTAATTCATTAAAGAATAGTATTACATCTAAATAATCTTTGTAGCTCCTGTCAAGCAGCTCAAGATCCTTTTGTACTGAAATGATAAGAAAGATTTGTTATTTTGTTTTTCCTGAATCTTCTTATATTTGCTGAATATACAGCATCTCTGATATATCAAGACTGCTGAATAGGTTTCTACTGCCCACAAAAAGTTCAGAAAATGTGTAAATGATGTTTTAAGTTAAACTGCTTGTACTTCCAGTCTGTATCAGAACCTTTAGTTTTGGTTAAGGTCAGTGGAAGACTAAAACAACATCTTTTCTTACGGTTTTGTATCGGGGGTTTGAAAAAACTTTTCCTAAATTTCAGCATCAAGGGCTTACTCCAGAATGAATTTGGTGGGGTTTTGAGTATCTTCCAGTCAGAGAGCACATCCTAGAATGCAGGTGATTCTAAGCATTGGGTGGAAAATCCCTATGTGCTGGTTTGACTTTGTAGCTCTATTAGATCTGTCTAAATCTACCCAGTGCAGGACTAAGCTTCTTATAGAAAATTTTGACAGGCAACATGATTTCTCTAAAATGGGACACCATTTGTTATCTATCGATAGATTAAATAAAAGGCTTTGACTCAGAAACTCATGCTATTCTTTGTCACCAACAGAGCAGAACAGATTGAAAAATTAATAAAATATTTGTTTTGAAATATTATTTTTCTCCTATGTATTTCACTTTAATTTCACTCACTTCTGTATGATCTGGGACACAGCTCTTCTGTGGTGAATCTTCCTCTCTGAGAAATCTTTTTCTGCTTTGCATAAACACACTGTAAAAGAATTTTAATTTGTTTTTGTAATTCCTTTCTATAACAGTATCACCCATGGCAAGAAAGTATCTACTGCACCTGAAGATATAAAAGTAATATCTTATCTGCTATAAAATTCTTATTTGTATAATTTATTACTATCTTGTGGTCAATGCAAATAGAAATGCAAGACTTTAAAAAGAATATATAAACCATACCTTATGCTTCGTGTAGCTAAAAGAACACTATCACGAGATAATAATACTAACAAAGCCAGAGATTTTTATGTACCATCAAAGATCGTCTATGAATCACTGTTTCTTGATGGGGGTGGGCGGGTGCATTGCATTACAGGTACAAATACATATTTGCAAATAATACATCATCTCCATTTGTCCTTGACAGCAACACACGTTACATTTAGAGGACAGTACCACATGTTTCTCAGAGGAATCTGGCAGCATTTTTTGTAGTCAAGGAGATACTCTGAATTAGTCTCACACTGTACATTGTTCCCTGTCCTTCATTTATTGAAGTACTAGCACCAAGTACCCCAGTAGGTGGAGATTTTCTCCTCATGTTGATCTATTTTCTTGTATATGTGTTTACTTAAAACTTTTTTTCAAGTGACCCTAAAAGTATACCTCAGGTAATGTATTAACAAGCAACTAGCTGATGAAAAATTTCTCCTTAAAATAAGTATTCACAAAAACATTGTGTATTAACTCTAACACTCTTCAGTAATGGACTGAGATTGATGAGAAATAAATTAAGCTGGTTTTAGAAAACCAAGCGGTATGGAGAAATGCACTTTGCAAGTGGAATTCAGTTTTCTATTGCAGATACTGTTTTGCTTTTACCTTAGGTTAAAATAGTAACAATATCAACTTAAAGTATTCAGAATGACTTATTTTTAAAAAGCACTAATAATGGCTATGAGAAATGGAAAATTAGTTTCTTGCTTCAGTCTCAATTGAAAGGTTTCTGGAAAAGGAGGGGAACCAAACTGAAAAATAAGTCCAACATAATTTTTATTTGTTACCTATGTAGCCTGGTCTGACCTCAAGATGACCTTACTTTGAGCAGAAATTGGGACTAAGTAACCTTCTGAGGTCATTGTAACTTGAGTTATCCTACAATTCTATGATGTAGATATGATTTTCCACATACTTTAAATGGACTTAAGACAGATCCTTTTATCTGCTGGACCACTTCTGAATTATGATTCAGTTTCTATAAATATCTTATAAGGCTGTCATCAGAGATATTATTTAGAATTAATAGTGTATCAAATTGCAATATTGATTTCACACATCTTTCCAGCATCTTTGCAATGCCTAATTAAAATGTTCATGAAAGTCTATGTTCTATGGGTTTGGGAAGAACCAAGACCAGAAACTCACAGTAATCCTAAGGAGAAAAAGGGTTTAGTCCTTTCTATCTGGTACAGATTAAGTTGCTTTTGGAATACGATCTCCTGTTTTACATTCCCAGTAGACCCCCTAGAGATGTTGCGCTGAGGAGGGAAAATAGGTCAAAACAATCATCACCTCTATTGTAAATTTTCCTTTCTTTAACACTGCATAGATTTATGAGCAACTTCTATACCAATCAATAAAGTGGGTTAAATTGGTTCCTGACCCACACAGCCCAATTAGTCTAAGCACTGTCCATGCCCCAGTACTTCCTGAGAGGTTGCTAGACAGTCCAGGCCAAAAATGTCTTGGAAATGATGCTAAAAAAAAAAAAAAAAAAAAATAATATGGATGCCCATTTGACAGCATTAGTGGCTGTGATCTGTCCATATTTAGTCTACAAGTATCGATAAAGCCAGAGTTCCAACCAATTCAATGATTAAGCATTAATATCTTTATGCTGAGGGCGAACATACATCATGAAGAGTATCATGAACTTTTCTGTACAAATTTCTAAAAACAATTTAAAAGAAAAAGCCGGAGAGATAAAGATTGATCATTATAACAACAATAGGCACTTAGAAACAACTCTACATAAGAGCTGTGAAACAGTAGTAATGTCAAATAGGAGACTAGATTTACTAAATACTCCTCTGAAAAGAAAGTAAATCAAGATAGTGAGTCTGGAGGTATGTATGTAACAATTGTTAAAATGTGATTAAAATCTAAAAATACAACATAGCTGGCAGAAAGCAAAAAAGATCATTCAAACAATAATCAGGAAACAGGAGGTGGAACAGCTGGGTGAAGCTGAGTTTTTGTTGAACATCTGTGATCGGTTACCTCCATTCTTAGTCACAGCATTTGGGTTTAGATCCAAATGACTCCAAACTCAGCTGTGTCAGTGTGTGGAAAGCTTTTCGTTGAAATTCTATCATGTGTCTGTCAGAGAACTAGGTGTGGCAGCTTCAATTTCATAAATAGGTGTTAGAAAAAGATGTGTTTATTTTATGAGACTGAGGTCAAATGCTGGGGACTTCAAGGCAACTGATAATCACCGATAATGTTTGTTAAAGCTGTATCTGTTAATATCAACTCAGCAGACTTTATTATCAAGTCTACTTCTTAGACAAAAGAAGGAACTCTAGCAGTTTTAAGGGAGACCAAATAAAAGTTCTGATTTGGAGGTCTATTTCCACCAGTGAGAGGACTGGGTTAGGAATGGGTCATGGTCAAGTGCTTCCTAATGTCCTTGCTCCAAATGGGGATGAGGGGGAAAGAGAGACATGAGAATCTCCATCAGGACTATGAAAGGAAAAATAATTAACAGACACACACACACACACACCCCAAAAAAACAAACCACCAAAACCAAACCCACACCAAACACTTCAGCATTTGGATGAAATTCTCGGGTTTTTTTGTATTTTAATGTCCACTCATTCCAGTCACTTTCTTTACATATTTGCATGAATGCCATGAAGTTCTTATAGGTTCCAAATCTTCTGACTGCTTCAGTTGCTATTGTATCTTGATTTCCACCTTTAAAAAGCAGCATGTGTCATTTCAATCAGAAAGTTTCCTTTTTGTTAGCTTAATTTCTTCGAAGTTCATGCCTTCTTTTTTTCCCCCCAGTCTTATTATATTTGATTGACAAAGATTCCTTTTTCTTGTTTTCTACTTAAATAAAAAAATAGAAGTCAGGCAAACTCCTCTGATTGATAGAGAAACATTGCTTGGCAGCAAAGAGACTAGGTATATGTTAAAGGCCTGACATTAAACCACATATTGATTGATTTAAAGAGACTGAGACTCAGATCAGTTCTTCACACTTCTTATGTCTAAGTAGTCTAAATTATGATGAACAGCTGGTTATACATAAAGAATTAATAAAAGCTGGAACATGGAAAACAACATTTATTTCAATAAAAAATTTTAACCCATCAACAGATATAAGTAAGAACACATCACTTTAATTAGTTCAGATGAGAAAACTTGGTTTTGTTATTTTAATTATTAAACTCAAAGAATAAAATTTATTCTACCTGGAAAACTAGCATGAACATTAACTGGTTAGTAACATACTTCTTTAGCTTGTTGTATTATATTATAACAAATGTACTTTAAAACCCAAATATATTTAAGTGTTGGAATTCCAAAAAATTATTTAACTTTTTTTTTTTTTCCCCCAATAAGGAATGATACTTCCTTGAATCTGGAAACAAATTAAGAATAGTATAAATAGAATTTTTTGCTCAGTGCAGGTGATTTTCAAGTCACCATATTTCGTTGACATTTAGTATCAACATCCTCTAAGATGAAACCAAATTTTATGTGGTACCTGCCTAGAAACTATTGAAGTGCTGAAATATGTGAATTTCATATTGATTTTGAGACTTAACTCATATTCCTTTGAGACTTCCTAACACGATAAAATATTTTAGTTTTAGTCTGTTAGCTTCATGCTATCAATGCTTGTCACTACTTTTCTTCAGCCTTAAACTTCCTGTCATTTTAAAGTGAACAAGTTGCTTGATATATTATTATTTTCTTTAGAAAGAGAGGTTCTGAAAAGCAAAATAAATAGCACAATTCAATATCTCAAATAAAACACAAATTGTGTATGTGTGGGATCAGACACTTGGCAAAATTGAGTGGAAATAAGTAGAAATATGTCTGGTGGCGTAAATTATGAAAATGAATTCTCAGTCTGTGTTAGTCCCTTGTTCCAAAAGTCCAAGGAATATTTTATATGCCTAAGGGATCTGTGAATTTTAGAAAAGCATTCTCTTTCTGAATATTTTCATCTGACCTGCTTTTTGTCTTTCAAAGGTTGGTAGTAAAGTGAATAACTTTGATTAAGTTTATTTAGTCCTCTAAAATATTTAGGACAGATATTTGAATTGTGAAAAGAGTACATTTGGTGGGGATTCATTTGAACAAACAAGTAAAACCATCAGGGTCTTGTTGTTGGGTGATTTGAACTATTTTTCCATATTCTGCCTCACCCATTTGTACTTGATGTCTACATGCAATTATAACATGAGAAAATACACTGTGATACTTGAAAAGACTGTTTCTGCAGAAACTATGTGTTTCCCTTATAACAAGTGACAAAAAAACCAACCCAACCCAAACAAAAGCATTTATGACTGGATTCAGATGAAATCCACAAGGGTCACATTTCCAGCCTGCTCATTTCCTTTTTTCCTCTTCCATTCAAAGGTCAAGAGGAGGTGGAAGGCTCCTGGCAGTGAGGCAGGAGGTGGCGACAAGGGCCCACCTGGGCTTTGTTTCCTGTCACAGGATCACAGAATCACAGGATGGTTGAGGTTGGAAGGGACCTCTGGAAATTATCTGGTCCAACCTCTTTGCTTAAGCATGGCCACCTACAGCTGGTGATGTACAACCTCCCACAGCAACAGGTGTCAGTGCCCACTCAACCTCAGTAAAAAAGTGTTTCCTGATGCTCAGACAGAACTTTCTGTGTTTCAGTTGGTTCCCATTGTCTCTGGTCCTGTCTCTGAGCACCACTGAAATGAACCTGGTTCCATCTCTGTTACACTCTCTCTTCAGAGACTCTTTACAGAGACTGTTGAGATTCCCCCTCAGCCTTCTCTTCAGGTGAAACAGTCCCTGCTGTTTCAGCCTTTCCTCACAGCAGAGCAGCTCCGGTGCCTTAATCAGATCGGTGGCCCTTTGTTGGAGTCTCTCCAGTGTGTTCTTGTGTTGTATTGGGGAGCCCAGAACTAGACAGGAAAGCTTTTTCTACCATGGCCTGCTTTCAGCTGCTGTTCTCAGCTGCTATGAAGGACACTGTCTCCAAGATTATTCCAAGTGTGGCCACTCTTCTGTTTGCCTTTTATTCTGGTGATGGTGTCTTTCACTGTATTGCCTCCGAGATAAAGGGAAAGTGGTGAGTGTTAAGAAGAAGAAAAGAAAGCGTAAAGATATTCAAGGCACAAGAAAAACAAGTTCCCTCTTCTCAATGTAGATGGCAGGACCTAAACTAGTTTCACTGTTGAATAGCAATAAGCTGTGACTGATAAAAATTCATAGCAGGCTCCATTAAATGAATTTCCTTTTCAAAAATATGGAGGGCTTCTAAACCTCTGCAGACAGTTAAAAAAAAAACCAACAAAAAAACAGGATAATATTTTCAGAATGGAGAAAATCTCCCAGCCAATATCTAAAAGACAGAACGATTTTACCTAATCTGTTAAAACATCATTCTGAGTATTAAAAATACCATCAGTTAAGGTTGAGCAAAATTAAAAGAAAATAAAACCAGGCCTTACGATGTTACAACTGGTGAATTCTGGCAGGCATCATTAGCATCCCAGATTATAATGTTATGAACCTTGGTGTTTTGTGGATACTGTTTAGTATCTCTTTCTTTTAATGAGCATTTTTCTGATAATTCAGATAATTATTGGGTTACAGTGTCAGGAAAATCACTGCTGTAAAAGAGGCAATTACAGAAAATTTAGCCATGTCTGTGTACTGAACTAGTTTCAAGTACAGTTAGACATTTCTGAAAGATATTTATCTAACCTCTTTTTCATAACCTTTTATGAAGGTATAATCTTTCTCATTAATACCTGGAACAGTCTAAAAAGCCTTATGTTTTTCTAATATATATTCTGAGGGTTTTTTACAAGGGAAAAAAGGAGAGTTTTCTTCAAGTCCAACCTCCATGAATGTGGAAAAAAATCTTTCACAGTTCTGTCTCCATATATTATGTAGCGGAAAACTATAAAACTGTCCCTGCTCTTCAATCTTTGCATATTTAACCTTAACAAGCTCAGTTATTTCAGCTTCTTTTCTTAGCTCTTTTTTGTTGGCCAGGACTAGACATTACCTAGCTTGTCCAAAATATTGAAATGTGGTGCCCAAACCTCGATGTGGTATTAGTATTGAGGCTCCATTATGAATGTATCAGAGGTCATAACTGCCTTTTGTTTCTTTTATGTGGGATTTGTAATATTTTTTACAGTATAATCACAGTAGTATCTTCAAAGAGATCTTGTGATTTGTTAACCATTTATTGCGGTAACATTTTGTAATTATATTCATTTCTCCATCATCAAAGTTATTGCAGAAAATATCAAATTATTCTGAATCTTTGGAGACCCCACTTTAATTACCTGTCCGCTTAGCAAACCAGCGACTGTGGTATATTCAAGCAGTTGTGCATTTAATTTATGGTGATTTTTGTCAGACCATACATTTTAGAATGCAAGTTAGCCGTTCCTGAAGTCAAGGTATGTCAACCACATCTGGTATTTCCAAACCAGGTATTTGATACGATATCTTCATAAACATATGGTGGCTACTTCTATCACTATATACCACAGACATTTATAATTGTCTAATTGATTATATTGCAATTATAACAATTTATTTAAGTATTTCCACATTTTCTACTTGTGCTCAGAAAAGAAAATCTGCCATCATACTTCCATACATCTGTGCCTAAATTTGAGGATGGGAGAGGTTGTGGGAAACTGTATTTTTACTTTCATATCAGGCAGTATGAATTCCTGAAAAGGAAAAGTTGAAACCTCACAATCTCATTGTATGTTGAATTCTCCCTCGTTAAAACTGTCTGGAGAACATCAATGTCAACACTTTAAAAAGAGAGTTTTAAAAGAGAAAACTAGTTACCAGATTAAATAACTGACATACTGATCATAATCAAGAGACTGTGCTTTCATTTCTTTTAATTTCCACTGTAAAGGACAGGTGGAAAGTCAAACTAAAAGGAAGAAAAAAAATTTAAAATATAACATTCTTTCTTGATTTTTTAAAATAGCTTTATTAACTCTCAGTTAACGATAACCTCAGGGAAATTTTTAGGACCTGAAAGACTGGTTTTTAGCTTTAGTGAACTTTGTCACATAATTGCGAATAAGTGCATTTTAGTGAACATATTGCCAGTTAGATTTTAATCTTCTTTTCACTCTCTCCCAAGATGTATAAAATACATTTAATGAATGTAAATTTAAAATGAAATTTTAAAATTACAGATTAACAGGACAGTGAAATCACAGAGTCAGTAACATGTATAAATCTATGTCTTCTTTCAACTTTGTATCTATCCAAGACATATTGTGAGAATAACAAATAAAAAAGGGGGAAAAAAAACCCAAAACAGGATAGTTGGAAGTGGAAAAAAATACTCTGGAAAAAACTCTATGTATATGTATACTTTTTTTCTTTTTTGTAATACTGTATTTTGTGACCCATTAGATTTTTTTTCACACATTTTTTATTTAAACTCTACCAGCTATTGATACTTGACATTTTGGGTCATGATTTTAGGTGAAGATTGAGAATAAAACAATAAAAGAATAGCGCAGATAAGTGATAGGATAATGGTGTATTGCAGCCATGGCTCTTCCTTCTAAATACTCATTCTTTGCAATATTTTTTTTTTCTGTAAGTTAACTATCAAGTCTTCTAAACTTATATAATTTGCCTGATTGCTTATAGATGTGACAATAGAATAATTGGTCTAATACTACTCCGTAGGAACAGACCATGTTTTAGTGTCACTTTATGAGTTCTTAGCCTTGTTTTCACTTCGTTTCTTTAAGATGGCATTATACTAATTGATCATTTGGTTATATTTTCTCTTCTTATTTCTGGTTTTGGTTTGTTATTTTTTCTTTTTGTTTCCTCCCCCCCCCCCCCCCCCCCCCCTAACTATTACCTTATATAAAAAAATACTAAATGAAACAGCAGAAAAAAGTATGTATAAGGGAATACCAGTTAATGAAGCAGAAGATGTAGATATTACTCTGGATTATGTCTTTTCTAAAATGCATACTTAACTGTTTGGAATTGGTTTTGAGTTTTAAACTACAGGGCCTTTTTTGATTTAGTATCATAAACAGTATTTATGTTCAAACTGGTCAGGAAATTTGATATTTCAGAAGTTAGTTTTTAGTTACTGGCCTTTGAAGTCCACACAGTAGTAGAAAGGAAATAAAAATAATATCTCTTCCTTTCTTCTTCTGACCCAGTTGGAAAGGTAGATAAAAAAATTTAAGCTCCCATAAAATTGCTGAACTGTAATTGTAAAGTACTAATGAAATAACACATAACATGTTATCGAGAATATGATCAAAAGTCACATCATTTTCTTAAGGTATCCTGTCTTTGAATAAACTATATGTAATGTAATAATTATTCACTAAAGCAAAGCTTACACTTCTAGAATTACTACAGTATGAATCTGAAAAATTAGAGGCTGGTGCTTCAACTGGTTCAAGTCAGATAGCCCAATGGATTTGGTTGACTTAAGTGAATCCTAGTGAATATTCTCCTCTTTAATGTCTTTGTTGGCCTTCAGCATAGTTTGAAATTGAACTAATTCACAGAGATATTTGAAGAGGAGATGTTCATACACCACCAACCTAAAAAACACCAGCTGCCAGCTGTTCCTTCAATGTGTGAACATTGCCTTTTTCTTGGAGCCCATGGTGGAGTGGTCCTGTGATAAAATCTGAAACTGAAGTGTGTGCTATATATAAATAGATCCTAGGGCGGGATGTGAGACATGGGATATCAAGCCATATTGGATAAGATGTTTTTATATAATAAGAGGAGGAAGAGATTTTAACCTAAATTTTTTGAAGATAACATGAGCACAAAAAGTTAAAAAGCTGCATTCTGACTTGCAATATCACACTATTCCATGGAAAAATGTTCAAAATAACATAAAATCTGCAACTCAAGCCATTGTTTTTTATCCTCCAAATTTACAGAGTCTTCTGACTGTATCAACAGAAGTCAGATTCGGTCCAAATTATTTATTTTAATATGTATATTTGTATTTTACTGACTTTCTTAAACAAATCAATTCAGGTTAGATTTTTAAAATTACCACATTAAGAATATCTTAGGTGCTAAACTGTATTTATAACATTTTCTAGCATATTATTGGGTCAGGCTGTGAATAGCAACTGCAGTTATAATGCCTATGCAATTCATCACCCATTAAAGATCTGGTGATCAACACCTTCATGTTATTACAGTTGCTTAGCCCGGTGGTTGATCAAATCTACAAAGCTCATCTGTTGGTTTTCCAGAAGACTGTTTTACGTAGAGGTTTGTAACAGAATAAGCACAAGCAGTTTATAGGTCTGTCATTCTCTGAGGAGGAACATGTTATGCTCTTTCGAACATTCAGTGTGTTGCAACAGTGAAAACAGTAGTCTTTCACTGGGTTTCAATGGTAGTCTTTCATTGGGTTTATTAATAGTTTAATAGTAATATATTATTTTTTAATTCATAAATATTCGTTACAGTATGGAAACATGATAATTATGTTACAAGACTAGCATTTTATTTAAGGAATTGTACAGAGGATGTGTACAATGTACAGACATTTAGATTCTGTCAAAACTAAAACCATCTATGATGTGTTGAATTGGAAAACAAGTTTCTGAAATACCACTAAAACAAGAGAAGTTACTTCAGTCAATTTATAAGGAAAGAAATCAAAACTGAAACACCTCAATATCAGTATCAAGCAATATTGATATTAAAAGAGGTACACAGGAAAAGAATTTTGCAGTTTTCTCCATCTTTGCTCATTAGGCTCTAATTTCCCTAGATCCCCGGTTTAAGTGGGATGCTCAGTTATTCAGATAAGCAACACGTATGTCTCATCTATAATCCTCTAGGCTGTAGCTACACCTCTTGATCTAATAAAAAACAACATAATGATGGAAGTCTACCATGGAAACTGGCTCCTAATGTAGATGTTGATTCTGAGGAGTCTAGAAAATTGTCAGCGAGGCACCAAAAAGGCAGGAGTCTGTCTCTGTGGCTGCTTTCTGAACCACAGAATTCCAGATCTTGGTCTACACAAAATGACAATTTCCCACCACCATTCCAAAGTAAAATGTCTGCAGATCTACAGTTCTTCTTTCTCAGCACTTTTCCTTGAGAAGAAAAATTTCTGTAGTCCGTCACTACAGGAGAAGAAAAAAAGCCATTCTGTGATTATAGTAACAGATGTCCAGTGTGACCTCTGTCTACCTGTCATCAGTGCTTTTCTACATGGTAGGTCACAGTGGCTGATGACATAGGGCTTGGAGACATATTTTCATGTCACCACTCTTGTTCTTAAAACCAAGATGAATTCAAATTTGGTAAAACATTTCACTAAAACCTTTAAGTCTGCAAAGCACTTATGCAAATGTTTAATTTTAAACCTGTGAATAGTACTATTAACTTTGATGTGACTATTCACATACTTAAAGATAAGAACATGTTTAAGTGCTTTGCTAATAACAGTGAAGGAGGGGGAAAGAACACCCATGACCTCCATTTATGTTATTGCTTCATTATTTATTTTATTTATAGGCTGCTTTGTGATATTCATCATCACAATATTGGAGCATGTCAAGACTATTAATGTTGGCATTCATTTGCCTTTGCTTGACAACTGTTGTGCTTCACAAAACAGGATTCTGTGGAACACTCAATGGCTTCTGTAGGAAATCATGACAAATTCATAATGCAATTAAAAAAGAAAAAAGCTATTAAATTTTCCCACAAAGCTTTGAGACTCTTAAAATGCTAGAGATTTGAATTGTAGTGTGCCCTAAGTTTTTCCACAACCCTAATTTTCTTTTTATTTTTTTCCTAAAGAAACATCCCCAAATCAAGGAAATTCTTTCTGGAAAACAGAAACCTTCTAATCTTCTCTGTTTCATCAAAGTAAACCAAAGGAAGCTGTTACGCTTTTAAAATGTTAGCTTAGAATCTACTAATTACTACATAATTTCTTCCTTTGCTATTCTACATATGTTATGGATACCACCCTGAGAAGTCTAGCATTAAGTAGGACCTGTACATCTAATTCATGAAACTCATATTGCCTAAAATGTTAACAAGATAACAATCCCTCATATAAAATGATAGCCATGCCACAACAGAATAAATTCTAAAATATAGTTTTTGTACTCCTGTTTTTCTTCTATTTGCTTCTTTAGCTAACACTGGAAATGCAAATTTTAATGGTTGACAGTGCTACAGGCTGATGAATGTGACAACTAAAGGGCTGAATAAAAAGTAATGCCTAGCCTCTCAAGTGGAACTGCTGATTCTCTTGGGTGCTCTCCCTGAGTCTGTCCCCAATTCATTACTGACAGAAAAGATTACTTAAATGTGCTTTTTACAACTGTTATGGACTATAATAAACAAAAATGAAATACAACATAATTAATCACTTAGGCAGGATGATTACAAATTCCATCAAGCTAATTGAAAACTAAGCTATATAGTTATCAAACTAATACTGTTTAGCAGAAATATTTGTGATAAAATTGGAATTATGGTCTATATTTCCATGTAAGTGTGAGAAATAAGATATTGGCATTTTCTCCTGAAGGCAATCCAGTCAGTTAGGTAGGCTTCACAGCATGGATCCTATCCTTAAATAGTTTGTTGTCTGCTGGTGCAGACAGATCTGTGTTTTACCTTTGCTCTGATATACAAACTGGCACTCGTCAAAGAGATGTACCACCATCACACTGTAGCTCCAGGTATGTTGAGGAGCAGTTGGTAAATAGCTCTGGTAATTGTGACCCCCATCACATCTTGTCAATGCTTTCTGAGCTGGAGCCGATTTATGGGCAAGCTGAACAACACAGGCAAAATTGGCATCTATGTGCATGCATTTGTGAGTACTTGAACTTCAAGTTTCCCAGCTCTTTCACTGTGAATTTTAATTTGGTTTATAACATGCCCAGCTAAATTTGACTTTGAGATTCCACTACTGGAGAGTATCTAAAAGTTACAACACTAAACCTCAGTCAGCATTCATGGATTTTATGTGAAGTGTTTAGGACTTTTATTGTTAAATAGTCACAAACTGATTGTGTTACAGATGCCTTAATTATTTTACTGACTAGGGGCTATATTAAATCAGCAAGAGGGTTGTTGTTTTTTTTTTTTTTAGCTAATATATATCAGCTCCACCTAGAAGGAAATAGCCAAAACTTGTTCAGATCTATTGTATAATCTGCTGTTCATATTTTCATATAATTTTCATGTACTTTAAAAGTCTTGACTTCAGAGAGCTTTCGTTGTATATAATGCTAAAGTATATATACTTTCTGAACTGGTTGCTAAGAATAAGCAGTAGGTTTTTCCAATCTGGTCTGCTTCTGAATCTTTGCAGTATCAGATTTCCAGGGTGTTTCTGATGTGACACTCCAGCAAATGGAACACTTTTCATGTTACCGTATTGGAAAGTGTTATGGATTAATACAAGAGGTCAGTCTTATCACAGTTTGTGCAATACAGCATGCTACAGCGCATTAGGAGTTGGAATATATCAAGGGCTAATATTCTAATACTTTTTTTTCATTAATAGAAAGACAAGAAACTAGAAGCTTTACATAATCAGGGTTAAAGGTTTCTATAAAAGCTTAAAATGATGCAAAAGTATTCTTTTTAAACATACAAATCTGCAATTAGGGGTATATCCAAGACATACAACTATGATCTTGAATCCCAAAGAGAAATTTGGGCACGTTTTTAGATCAGATTTTTATAAAAGATTTTGATTTATCTCAGAATGTTTTTGCATGAGGGGAGGTTAGAAAAAAAATTTAGAACTTGTACCAGTTCATTCTCTGGAGAACCCTGAGGTTGAATATTTGAGCCTAATATCTTGTTGCAGATTAATTTTCAATTTTAATCTATTCCAGATAGTGGACGCACAACTGTCTTTCAGTACATCTTCTTATCATTGAATAGGCAGTCAATATGTGTCCAATTAAATATGTATCTAATTTATTTTCAAGGAAATTTTAATAGTTTAGATACATTATACAAGCTGAAATACTATGGCACATCTTCCATTCCCAACACCTTTTGTTAGTATTATGACTACCACTTAGAAAGTGGTTCAGTATGATCAGAGAGTGCTGTCTGTCATGGAACTCTGGGATCACACAAATGTTATTTAAGTTTTTTTTCATTGTTAGTACTTAGTACAGGGATCTTATTTTCTCATTCTGACCATACCATCCTCAGTTTTTGGTGTATGACATGGGATTTAAGGAAATGGTATATTTACAATCTCTTTTTTACTACTATTAGGCTTTTCAAACAATACTGTGTGGTGTTCTGTTGCACTGAATCCTATGACAACCAATATTATTTGGTTGTCATTATCTCCCAAAATTGTATTCAGGAATATTGTGCAATGTGTAATGAATAAAATATACATTATACTGGAAATGTGAGTTCAGATAAATATCACCTAATTGTACTAAAAGTAATCCTGCAGGAACAGAAACCTTAAATACTGGTGTGCTCTGGAAAATAAGTTTAGTAAGTCATTATAATGCATGTTCTATCTGTGTTAGGAGGAATCTAGCTCCAAAATATTGCCAATATTGTGCCCTTCTGGAATGTTACGCACAAATACACTAGTTGGTGTTATCAATTTTACTTCACAGATAATATGTAATAGTATCTACTACATACTAAGAGTTCAGAATGAGTAGATTACAGCTTTTTATTTGTATACTTTGTAGAGACAAAGTATCTAGAATACTAGATCACAGTTAGTCCAAACTACTAACAATCATCCCTTCTCAGATTAAACTCATTCAAGTGTTAAGTTACCATGTCAAAATAGGTTTTGGCTCTTTAGTCTCTTTCATTACTATTTTTATTTTATAGATTTGAGATACACAGTATTTATCAAACACCAGACTGAAAATTTCCCACATTTCCTAACATGAGAAGTAAATATTCCTGAAATAAATTTTTTTGTTCTGTTTCTCCCCAAGCTTTCTCTATGTTATGCATACATGCATACATATGAAATGCATACATTTCTATTTGAAGTAATCACCATACCGTATGAATGACTTTACAGTACAAACATTTAATAATTAAGTAACTCCAAATAAAGGACCTATAGGACAAAAGAATTACTACGCAAATTAACTGCACAGTTAGAAATTATGCTAGTGAAACTTTATACGGAATCTTCTTTATCAGTTTTTTAAGTTTTACAAATCTATGAACAACTGAAAGGAAAGTTAACAACTACAAGGAAAACCAATGCTGAGCATAGACAGTGTTTTAAGAATAGGTCTAAGCAGAGTAAGATTCGTAGGAATGTGTTATAACTTCTATAAACCTACTAAAAAGGTGAAAAAAAATGAAGAAAAAGAAAAGCAATAAATACACTGGCAGCAGTGATACTGATTTGACAAACTTTCTTTCAAGGCTGTAAAACTATTTTTAAACACCTTTCTGATAATCTGGTCTGACCTTGTCTTTAATAGCATATCTAACTTACTCTCAAACAAAATGCTTCACACATCGGAAAGATAATAAGCCTTGGATGATAAATACCCTTGTCTATCAAATGTATAATCGCTTTAAATAAGAATGTCAGATATATTTGGCAAGATTTTTTTTCTCTGTGATGTAATGCAGTCAACAATAATATTTCTCATTTTTAGTTCCAGAGAGAAATGTAAACCATACCATCCATCCTGTGATTTTGGTCAACGTCATGTGAAGTTGCGTGAGCGTGTCACTTTTCCAGTGTCTGTTCTCTGGAGCTTGTGGAGTAGTCTACATTCTTCTGATGACTGTAACTGGTTTCTAAGAGTGCTTTACAACTCATTCTTTCAAAACAATGAAGAGCGACTAAACTAATTTAGCATATTTTGAAAGCTGTTGTTTTCTTAGTGTCCATGTTGATCTATTGTGAAAGTGAAAAACTTGTTATGAATTGTAAGCTCCAAGTACACCCTTAATACCCGGAAATAGAAAGAAGAAACATCAAACACTATTTAACTTTTGTACAGTTTTAACAGCCTTCTTGACTAAAAAAACTGAATCAGTTAAAAAAAAAGGTGTATTTTTTAAAATGTTTTATGCCAATTTAAATGCATTGAAATAAAAAGGATGATAGAGTCAAGCTTCTCATCGTTTATTCCAGCAGTGTGGTGTTCATCTGCTGTTTCTCTTCCTTTTTTCTCTTTTCTTTGGAACAGTGACTCCTTCTCCTAATTTCACGTCACGCAACGTTCATATTCAACACTGTCATATATTAACACGTATTTTAAATTTAAGTCCATCAATTTGTATCCACTGACTACCGTTATGGTAGCCTTAAGAAGGGAAACCATGTTTTTCTTCCCAAACAGTTTCTTTTCTATAGGGAAAGATGTTGGCGATTTATGTGTAAGACCATATTTTCTCATCAGAATAAGTAATATTAACTGAAATGAGCTACTTTTCTAGGCACATTAGTAATAATAGCCTAAGTTTATAACCACAGTTTGAGAGTGA
This sequence comes from Rhynochetos jubatus, assembly GCA_027574665.1. Lineage (NCBI taxonomy): Eukaryota > Metazoa > Chordata > Aves > Eurypygiformes > Rhynochetidae > Rhynochetos > Rhynochetos jubatus. The sequence goes on from CM050649.1 coordinate 59,920,468, forward strand.
CACAAAGTTTACCGATTCAGTACTGTTAATCAGTAAGACAATCTGTCAAGCACAAGTTACACACTTTGCATAAGAAAATACAGTACCAGTGTGACATTACAGAAAGGTTACCCATGAGATACAATGTAGACATCTTAATTTATTATAGCACATCAATTAAAGAAGCAATGAGAAGCGACACATGCTTGAGACTTGAATTTTAAAAGCATGATTGCATGTTGTCTTCTATCGTGACCACAGGCTTGTGAAGTAAGCCTAAAGCATGCTGCAGTCCTTGGACTGAATTAAGTCAACCAGTGTGGGAACACCATTTGCTGTAGGCAAAGGTTGCCTGTGTTCAGAAGAGAGAAGATGCTTCAGTCAGTAGTTCAGAATTTTGATATCTTTAGACAGAAAAATAGATGGAGATGGGAGACAGGAGTTTTTAATCTGTGAAATAGGAACATAATCCAAGGTGCTAAAAATAGGCAGTTTCAAAACAGGATCCTTCTATTCTCCCCCTTAACAATGAAGATAATCGAAACAACAACTTCACAAAATCATAATACATTCCCTGTGACTGGGATTTTGGTATGGTCTACCTTAAAATAAGAAACAACATTTTTGGGGGTATACAGGGGCAAACGTGAGCATCACAATCACATGTATATAATTTATAGAACTGGAAACTGTTTGAGTTTTGAGCCACTCACTACAAAGACATTAAAGTGCTGGAGCGTGTCCAGAGAAGGGCAGCAGAGCTGGAGAAGGGTCTGGAGCCCAAGTCCTGTGAGGAGTGGCTGAGGGAACTGGGGGTGTTTAGCCTGGAGAAGAGGAGGCTCAGGGGAGACCTTATCGCTCCCTACAACCACCTGAAAGGAGGTTGTAGTGAGGTGGGGGTTGGTCTCTTCTCCCAGATGACAGGTAAAAGGACAAGAGGAAATGTCCTCAAGTTGCAACAGGGGAGGTTTAGACTGGATATTAGGAAAAATTTCTTCACTGAAATGGCTGTCAGGCATTGGAACAGGCTACCCAAGGAGGTGGTTGATTCATCCCTGGAGGTCTTTTAAATATAAAAGACATTGTAGATGTGATGCTTCAGAACACGGTTTTGTGGTGGACATGGCAATGCTAGTTTAATGGTTGGACTTGATGACCTTAAATGTCTTTCCCAACCTAAACAATTCTATGATTCGAAGAAAACAAAGTAGTACAGTTGTGACATGAAATATTGTTTGAAATGGGACAGAGAATTTCACTGGATCTGACCTATATGTAAATACAGGAAAGGGTGTAAAAATTCCACAGCAGTGCCAGCATCTGAAATATAGTCCAATGGCTATAAATGCGTCTATTTATTTCAACATTAAAAAACACCACCAAAACAAAAAGAACTAAAACACACCATACTTAAATATTCGACAGCATGGAAAAAACCCATGAAATTACTGAGACCCTGATCCACGACCTATAATTTGCTAAGGATAAAGATTTGCCTTACATTACTCTGATGTGATAAGTTTTCTTCTAACATAAAGAGCTGTAGATTATGAAAATCTACTTTCGAAGAGTTTTGTCCAATCTTTTCCTTCTTAAAATATTGGGTGCAGCTAGCTGTAGCTATTTATTTCAACAAATGCTTTGGGTTTGACAGGTCTTGTGCCAGGCGTTTTACACTGTGTATGTAAAAAGAGAACCAACTATGTAAAAAATAAAAATTTTGGAAAGGTAAACTATGCAGGATTTTTTAAAAAACAGTCAAATCAGGTTGAATCAAGCCTGTAAGGATATAATCTTTATATTTTTGCTGAAATCAGGATAAAGGGTATAAGCCCTCTTTTCAAATTATGTTGTCTGTCATTGTCTTTTAGAAGTGCCATTAATAGTAATCACACTGAACTACTTAACCAAAGGAAAGTAACCAGGTTTTAATTATTTCTGTCTGGATATAGGACTCAGACTTAATGAAATATTATGTGGAAAAATGGTATAAGCTAGAAAATTTGTCAGACATCATCAATGTTGCAATAATTTAATTTCCTCTTCTAAGACACAATACAAAATAAAAATACACCTACTGGCGTTCTGTGTCAAAGTTTCCTTTTAGTCCTGATTCCCTACAGGAAAACAGAGAGATGGCAGACATGTAAAATCCCTGTGAACATTGCTAACTGTATAGTAGTAACCAATAAATGATTTCATAGCTACTGAGGAACCGGCATTTGCCAACAGCTGGTTTTGAACTAATTGCTGTGATAATAGATTGCTAAATTGAATTCAAAGGTTCAAGTGCAGAACCAGCTGTGTTCAGAGGTAGTAATGGTAAGTGAAAAAAAAAAAAGTTAGAAACCCTATCATCCAGCAAAATGTTAATTTTTGCCGTCTTTGCCTGACCAAATGTGGACCTCATCGTTAATTTTCCAAGTATTCTCTAACTCTATGGAGACTTTTGGGTTTTTCAGTGCTTTAGCAGTCACTAGATAGCTTATGAAGTGATAAATCAGGACTGACATGGTATTTTTATCACCAAGAAGCAAGAAAATGGAGAAATACTGAAAGAACAGCAGTCTGAGACTACAGGCCCCAGGCAGCAGGGAGCTGAAATAGAATAGCCTTAGGTGAATCCACCCTAAAAGCACAAGGAGTTTTAGCCTCATTGTAAGCACACTGCTGTCTGCAAGGGAGCAGTGGGCTTTAAAAGCAGGATTAGAGAGCCAGTTTGGCAGTTAACATGCAAGACAAGTTAGGGCCTGAGTCATTGGTTCTGGCCTGCATGTAACAGTGTGAAGATGCTTTAAATTTACATTTCTGTTCAAGGTCCAAGGTTACTGCTATACATGTATACTGTCCTTTTCTGCTACTGATTTTAGCATAACATTGAAATAATGGTACTTTAGTTCAACAGACAGTCTTGGTTAATTAATAGTCAAATGTATTTTTCTTCTTGAAGTAGGTGTTTGAGTCATGAAAGAGCACCTCCTAGAAGGAGCTACAAAAATATCCTACAGCTAGAGACAAAGTGGTATGTTCTGAAACAGCAAAATTGGACAATCTTTCAGGCCAATAGTCAAAGTGTTCACAGTTTCTATTTCAAGGTTGTTGAAAGAATAATAAACATTGAACAAAGAAAATTAATCTGTTTCTGCAGTTTTGTTTCACGAGTGTGGGGTTGTTGAATAACCTTTCCTTTCTAGAGTAACAGAGACACAAGAGTGTCATGTATTGCACCTGCTGCTTCCTTAAAATTGCTTTCTCTCTTGTCTGTTCCTAGTCTCACAAACCACGTGAATGTCAGTTGAAATTTGAAAATGTAAGAGTTGTGACTTGAAAAGATGCAAGACAGTGGTGACTTAATACTTTCTCCTGAAAAATCACATGAAAATGCCTAGTCTTTTGGTTTTTCTTTTTTTTTTTTTTAATTAGAAGACAGAACTCCTCATCAGCAAGAAATAAAAACCAACTCCAACCCTTTCAAAGTTGTGTTTATCATCAAGGAGGCTAAAATCTCTGTAATTACAACTTCTTAACATTATGACATACAGTGTGAACTTTATGATATGGGAGATGACAAGCTGTGATGTCCATCTGCATTAAGTCCTCTAAATTCAGCCAATCCACTCACTAATGTTCACTGTGAATTCGAGAATTGCTTGTCCTGGAATTGACAACTGTGCTTTAAGAAAATAGGCCTCTGAAAATTGTTTTGTATAGTTTCATATCTAAAATAAGTCTGCCAATTCATTATGTCTTCTGTGAATCCTGTGGATCATAGAAATTCTCAGAAAGAAAAATGAGTATAGGAAAGTAAATGAATGTCACGGTTTAGACCCAGCCAGCACAAAACACCATGCAGCCATTTGCTCCCTCCTCCCACCTTGGTGGGATGGGGAAAAGAAAATAAAAGACTCATGAGTTGGTACAAGGACAGGAAGGGATCACTCACCAGTTGTAGTCACTGACTTGACTTGGGGAAGAAAAAGCAATTTAATTAGTTGTCAATCAAATCAGATTAGAATAATGAGAGATAAGCCTAGATCTTGAAAACTACCCCCACACCGCCCTTCTTCCCAGGCTCAGCCTTGCTCAAGATTTCTGTACCTTCTCCCCCCAGCAGCACAGGTGGGCAGGGAATGGGTGTCACAGTAAGTTCATCATATGTCGTCTCAGCCACTCCTTCCTCCTCAGACTCTTCCCCTGCTCTAGTGTGGAGTCCCTCTCACAGGAAACAGTTCTCCACAGACTTCTCCAGTATGAGTCCTTCCACAGGCTGCAGTTTTCTTCATGAACTTCTCCAGCATGGCTTCCTTCCATGGGGTGCAGCCCTTCAGTAACAGCCTGCTCCAGCAGGTGCTCTGCATAGGGTCACAGGCTTCTTCAGATGCAGCTGCATTCCCCAGCACGGGGCCCTCCCCAAGCTGCATATGAGTCTCTGCTCCCCCGTGACCCTCCATGGCTGCATGGGCACAGCCTGCCCTCTCACCACGGGCTGTAGGGGAACCTCTGCTACAGCCCACCTCCTCTCCAACTTTCCCCACTGACCTAGGGGTGTGTGTGTGGGGTGTTACACCCCACTCCTCCCCTCTCCAGTCTTTTGGTTTTCCTCTCTTAAATATGTTAATCATATTCCTGTGGCCAGAGGTGGGTCTAAGGTGGAGTCAGGGAAGCTTCTAGCAGCTTCTTACAGGAGCCTCACCTGTGGCCCTTCCCCCACTACCAAAACCCCCCACCACAGAAACCCAACACAATGAGTTACAAATATTAGAAAATTGTGTCAAATATTAGAAAATCTGGAAAAATACCATGCAATCCCAACAGCACTAATAGCTAGAAAGTGCTATGAAGAACATACAGAACTTTGCAGACCAAGGGCTTCATTTGGTAGTAGAAACCAGTTTTAAACTTCAATGTATAATTTTTTTTTTTAAGTTAATTGAGGAAGAGGTATCTAGTTTGTCCTATTTTCTCATTACAATGGCATTTTTGTCATCTTTGAGTGTACAAAACCTCACAAAGCCCACAGACATCTATTATCATAACAGTTAAGGGTTCTGAGGATGGCAAGGCTGACCTTATAAAGAAAGCAATTGCCGAATAATCATTAATATAAAGAAATTTCAGACTTTCAGATATAGAATTGATAATTTAGAGAAACTCAGGGTTAGTCTTAATTGAGGCACAGAAGTCTTTAGCAGTACAGGATCAGTGCAGTAATCTGTTTTGGCTAGTGAAAGAGAAGGAAATTGAAGCTATAGTGTCATGCAACAGTGAAGAAGAAGAGATTACAGTGGTTCCACCGAAAATATTTGATATCTAGGTGTCTGATACTTCAGGTTTTGCCTAAAGCCATATCAGTGTCTTTGCAGAGAAGCTAAAATTGAATGTCATTGTTCTTGTAGTACTCTTTGAGTCATTTCAACTTTTTTTTTTTAAGCTTGCTCATATGTTCACTCAGAATTATGCAACCAGGATGTTACATTTTCTGCCTCTGTTTTAGAAGTTTTTTCTAGAATACTGTTTTTTCTAGCACTCTCACAAATAAAACTACAAACTGCCCCCCATGGTGGAATAATTGATATTTACCCATATTTGTGAGAAGGTAAGTGAATACACTTTGCATTTTGGTGAAATTCACTGTTTTAGTTTAGCATTATTTCTTTATTTGTGGATAAGCTTTATTTATTTTCTTGTGGATCTGATATTAAATTTAAAAAAATGTTAGACAGTACAAACTCCAAACAAACATTGGCCCCAAGAGAGTCAGATATTTAAGCATGTTGTCAGCTTTAACTGCATTTTTAAGTAAGTGCTCTGCTGATATACAGTCATGATTGTTCAAATATTTCTCCCTTTTTTTTTTTTTTTTGTACAGACAGATGTGCAGATTTTAACCAAATGTGTTTGTCCACAAATAAAAGGTACTTAGCTTCACGGTCATACATAATGTATTTTTATAGAAAGTGCAAATTCAGTAGCATTTGCAATCTGCTCAAAGTCTTCCTAATAAATTAGGTCAAATTAATAGTTGATGTAATACATACTGACATAAGTGAAATTACATTAAAGATTAATTTATCCCACTGCTTAAAATTAAATTTTGAACTTCTAGTGTTAGCCAATTTTCATTACGAAGAACTGTTCCTTTATTAAGGTTAGTCTTGAGTATGATGTTCTGAAGTCTGGTTCAAAGCTCAGAGATAAAAATAGATGGATTGATCAATTTTGAAAGGAAGAAATTATAATAATATAAATAATAACCACTGTGAAACAATGACTTATCTTCAAACTGGCTAATATTGCTTTATGGACCTTCTATAAAGGCACAACTTGTTACACACATACCTATAGTGTGAAGAACATGACGGATGAAGTTCGGTTTGAGCTAGAGACTCTAAACTGAACTCTAGCTCAGTGATTGCATGTAAGGGGAGAACAGTGTACCTTGACATTAGCATGATCTGTCTAAGATGGGTTGTTGTGATCTAACTAGGTGGACTACTGGGTGGATGAAAACCTGATTGGATTGTTGTAGTTCAAGTGGAATGATTAGTGGTTCATCCTCTACCTGAAAGTTAGTTAGGAGTTCCTCAAGAGTACTAGGAGACACAGGTGATACACTTGGATTCAGGGACACCGTTCAAAGGGAACTTGACAAGCTAGAGGAATGGGCCAAGTTCTGCCCTTCGAATGAACTAAAATTTTACAGTAGCTGGGCTCGGGACAGACTAACTTGAGAGCAGGTTTGCTGAAAATTGCCTGAGTGTCCTAATAAACAACAAATTGACCATGGGTGAACAGTGCATCCTCTCAACAATGAAGGCTAACAACACCCTGCATTGTATTGAAAGGAACATCACCTGCTTATTGAGGGAAGTGATTATTCTTTACTAAACAGAGACAATATGTGGAATAATGTGCCTGGTTTTGCTCTCCCCAGTACAGGAAAGATACCTACAAATTGGAGTGAGCTCAGAGAATGGCCATAAAGGTAGTGGAGGGCTGGAGGACCTGTCTCATGAGGAAAGGCTGAGAAGCTGGGATGGTTGGGCTTGTTCAGCCTGGAAGTTACTTGGCTGAGTAGATATGGAATATATGAATCAGAAGACCATATGTAGGCTGTTAGTATTATTTGAGGGTAGGGTATTTGAGACATCTGTGTCACTAATACAACATAGGATCTGTAGAAAATCTTTGTTCTTCTGGAGCAACAGGTAGAGGCCAGGCCAGGCTCATGAGACCCCACCTACAGTACTGTATCCAGCTCTGGAGCCCTCAACATAAGAAGGATATCAACCAGTTGGAGCGAGTCCAGAGGAGGCCACGAAGATGATCAGAGGGCTGGAGCACCTCGCCTAAGTAAAAAGGCTGATAGAATTGGGCTTGTTCAGCCTGGAGAAGAGAAGGATTTGTGGAGACCTTACAGCACCTTCCAGTACCTGAAGGGGCCTACAAGGAAGCTGGGGGGAGGGGAGTGGATTTACAAGGGCATGTAGTGACAGGACAGGGGGTAATGGGTTTAAATTGAAAGTGGGGAGATTTAGAATCGATATCACCAAGAAGTTCTTGCTTCTTGGTGAAGAAGAGGAAGATGAAGCACTGTAACAGTTGTGGATGTCCCAACCCTGGCTGTCTTCAAGGCCAGGCTGGATGAGGCTTTGAGCACCCTGGTCTAGTGGAGGGTGTCCCTGCCCATGTCAGGGGGGTTGGAACTAGATGGGCTTTTAGGTCCCTTCCAACCCAAACCATTCTGTGATTCTATGATTATTGCACATCTAAGATGGACCTAAGAACTTATGTTCAAGCAACTGGTTGCTAAAACAGTGACTAATAGGTAGTAATAGAACTCCTAGTGACTAACTGGTAGTAATAAGTGCAAATAAAAGTAGCAATAATGAGACAGAGTAAGCTGACAGGTTAGCCAAAAGACACAGTGGTAAGCTAGCTAGTATTACTTACATTTTAATATGTGATGCTCAGCACTGCCCAAATGTGTAACTGCAGTCATCTAGGAAAAATGTGAAAGGGAAATAAAAAGCACTGCAACTTCATAATAATTCAATGTACTGTTAATAATAAATTATTATCAAGAAAATCAAAAACCTGAAAAATAACTGAGGGCAGGTTTAGCCCAAAGAGCTTTTATTTCACAAAGTTATAAGCATCTGAAAAAAAAAAAAAAAGAAAGAAAGAAATCTAAGAAAAAGCTTTCCCAGCTATAACTGTAAAGTTTTTAATTAAAAAATTAATTGTCCTTGTACTACCATAAAAAATCCCCAAACCAATGACAAAACAAAACAAACCACAAAAACTTATAGTTCATTGTGAAGCCATGCTTCAATTATAATTTCTCATACTCCTCAGATTTTCCTACTGTGACCTTTTCTTCAATGTGCCATGTGTATCTTGGAGGAACATGGGACCTGTGCAGAGAATTACTGAGGAGATGATGATTAACAAGTGTGAAACAAATGATCAACCATAATTTATAAATCACATTTCCTGTGAACTAGGCTCTTCCTGCTTTTTTTTTTTTGTCTTTGAAAAATTTGGGTACAAAATTTGATGAACACATCGATACTCTGAAGAAAAGTACATCAGTTTTTCATTAGAGAAAATTGTATATGTAAAAAATTGAATGCCTGATATTCAAACTTCCATACTAAAGTTCCAGTTGCATTATTATCTGCATGTCAATAATGCCTACAACCCTAAAGAAAGCCAAAGGTGGTGGTGTTATAGACATTGAACAAATACTTTCTACACTCTAATTCTTCCAGTTTAAGGGGGAAAAAAAAGGAGAGAGGAGAATACAGCATTGTTCCTCTTTTCTCAGTGCAAGCACTGGTGTAGAATTTAGATAGTTTCTTTAAGAGTTTTGAAATTATCACTCTAGTTGTATTTCAAGTCTCCCAGCTGTCCATAAAGTCTTTCACCTCTTTTGCTGATCTAAGACTCCTGATACAATTTCAATTCTTTTGATTCTTTCCAGCTCTCAGGTTTACCAGCTGTCAGCTCCGTAATAGGCCTTATTAGAAAACTTGCCATGCAATGGGAGTGTTCAGGGATGTGTTACCTGAACTGCTTTATTTCTGAGAACCATGTTCTTTCTCAGTGACATTGTTCTAGTTAACTCTAAATCTCTTAGGAAACATATCTCATCTTCCAGAAAATTTCCCAGATTCCTGTACAAAAGTGTATTATTATGTTACCATAGTGTTGGCAAAAGGTTTAGATATTAAAAAATGGGCTTAAATGTTTGAGTCCATTGTATATTGGAGTGCAGAATTTGGAATGCTAAATATACTGAACTTTGATGAATTTTAATAGATATTTACAGGTAAAAATAATCTAAGAAAGGTATCAAAACATTTATAACAATACTTATGAACTTTTAAATTTTATTTTTATTAAGTTTATAAAAATATTTGCTTCTTCTTTAAACAGAATAAAAAAATATTGAGATATCATCATAATCATATTTACTGGAATAGGAAAACTGTCTAAAAAATATTTAGAGAGATGCAGTGCAAAACCATACTTGAACTAAATAACTTCTCTTCATCAAATAGCTTCAAAAATCTGGTTTTGCATAACGCTATTAATGTTTTGATCACATGGGTGTTCTATCATGTCTGTAATAATTTTCAAATTTTGTTCAAATTAGGATGGCTACTATTCTTATGTGTGTTTAACTAGCAGGAGGAGTTTGAGGAAAGGACACATGAACTGCATACTGCAAGAAGAAAACAATATGTTTGTTTTCCACAGCGTGGAATGAGCATATACTTTGTTTTTTGGTAACCAAAACATTGGAAACCTTTTGCCTGATGATGAGGCCAAATGAAACCCTGGGAGTGAGGAGTCCAAAGCCAAAGATGAGGAAAGCGAGAACGTGGATCTGATAGCAACTGTATGTCTCTGGAAGAGATTTGATGCAAATCTGTAAGATACCTGAGTTAGTATAACAGCCCTCTAAGTACAGCAAGACACTGAATCAGCTCAGCTGTACTGATTGGATTATCACAGCTTCCATGATTCTGTCCTCTCATCCCACATCTGACCATGCAGCGCAACCCCCAGCTATTCCAGTAAAAGGAAAGTGTGTAATGAAAGCAGGACAAAAAGCTGGGCCAGCTTCCCAAACAAGTCCATTTCAGAGTCACATGAGTGACAATCTGAGTAAAAGTATGGGTTTTCAGAAAATGTCTTAGGGTAAAGTTACATTTTGTCAGAGTTTAAACCAGATAAGTCACCTCAATTCATGTGTCTGCAGTATAGATTTCTACATGTCATTATAGCGTCTTTATCTCTCATCACAGTCAATGGACATCTCTAGTGGTCTACAGTGACAGTTTAGATAATATGAGCTAGCCCACCTTGACCTCATAGCAGCCTTCAGAAGAGCACAGGTTTCCCACTTACGTCTGGCAGTCCTGTCTAAGTATCTCAAATACATAAATACATCCTGAGTACTATATACCTGTGTTACACCCATTAAGCTCAGCCTGTAGTTAAATTATAACTGGTACCTAGAAAGCCATTCATCTAATAAAATATGAATATTTACTTCTGGATGACAAAATAGCTTTCCATATAGCTTCTAATTTAGAACTCCACTGACTTAGACATAATGGCTGCATATAGACACCTTTTGCTATTGACTTGTACACATAGATTGTGTTGCTCTTTAGCAGCCTTGATAAGGAGTTAATCTCACCCATGATGTGTTAGGCGATCTAATAGATCCCTCTTGTTTAGAGGAGTTTGTCAAATTACATAACAAATGAAAATGACCTGAAAGAGGATGTAGATCCTTCACAGAAAACCTTTTCTTTGATTCCTACAGTAGTCAGAAAACCATCCATCTCAAGCAAAATTACATCAGTGAAATAGCTTCATATACTACTAATTTTTCCTTCTAATAAACCATATGATCTAAGATTGTTGTGGTTTAACTCCGGCTAGCAAAATACCATGGAGCCGCCCTCACAAATCCCCCTCCCCTCTTCCAGTGGAGGGGAAGAATCAGAGGAAAAAGAAATAAGGAAGCTCATAAAACTGAGATAAGAACTAATTACTAATTAGATCTAAATTAATATATACAAATACTACTAATAATAAATAATTAAAATAGTAGAAAATAAAACATATGATACAATATATACAGTATGATACAATATAATACAATTTCCCACCATCCACGGACCAATGCACACCCAGAGGTTGAGTGATGAAAATCAGACCCAGAGAGCCCGAGAGCCACAGCCCGAGAGCGATCGCAGCCCAAGACCCTGAGGGCCGGAGCTTGGGAGCTGATGCAGCAGATTCTGAATGAACCCTTTCAGCAATAGCATGGCCAGGAACTCTAAACAACCCACTAACTTCCACACAAATGAGCCAGTACAGGACTTAGCAAAGCAACTAACGCAGGACAGTTAGCAAGTGCCTGGGAGTAGACAAGCAAGGGAGTAAGGGAGAGAGAGTAATGGCAATAGTAATGGCTACCAGACCCAATTCCCTGCCCAAGACCCGGAACATGACGTACTATGGAATGAAATACTTCCTTGGTCAGTTTGGGTTAGCTATCGTATCAAAAGCGGAGAAAAGACCTTGAATTACAGGCCCTCCCCAGCACCAGCTGAGGCCTTATCAGTGCTTTTCTTAGCAACTCAACAGTAACCAGAGTAAGGGGAGTTAACCCTTTCCTGACTGAACCCAGCAGAGATGTTATGATTATATAAGTAAAAAAAGATTAACTCTTCATATATTAATTCTTCTAGAGCAAAACAGTCAAAGAATCTAGCACCTGCTACAGCAACAATTACATACAAAACTGACTGCTCAGTTAGTATTACTTTCTAATAAAGTAGTGAAGTACAAGATGGCCTTTCCTTGTTCTTTTCCACCAAAGCATGTAATGAACCAAACCCACTCTCCTTACCACTGAAGCCTATTGGTCTTTATCCAAGTGAGGCTTCAGTGCAATTGCCATATGCATTGCTGCTCAGAGAGTGTCATCACTACTTTACATGATTATCTAGAACATACCTTTCTCAGATATGCTGCCATTCTCATTGCTCCATGATTAATAATACTCTACCAGTCCATTATGTGGCAAACTAGGCACATGAATTTTAACCACATCTGATATGGACATAAATTCACAAGCCCATTAAAGCACATGTTGTGGAGTCTCTGCTGGCTGGAGATGAGATGATCTTAGCATACACGTAACCCCCACTAAAAGGTTAACACTCTTGGAGCACTTAACCACTTGTGAATAGTTAATGCTTTTGAACCACTGCTGAAAGTTAATACTTGATCAACACTCAGCAGGTTATGGAAGAAACTTTTCGAATATGGGTTTGTGAAGCTGAAGTGATGAAACTGCAATATGGCAGCAGAGGAAAAGATGACAGGGACTGGACATTGATGTGATCTGGGTCTTTGTAACTGTCAGAGCCAGAATAATTCTCTCAGAAAATCTTAGGTCTTCAACCTGCTCACCAGGCAGCTTAATTAAATATTATTCACTATGTAATTAGATGAGTTTTGAACTACAGTTTCAGATGAAATCTAAAAGCAATACATAGATTAGTGTGTTTTATAGACATAATTATATGAAATAGTGTGGGTAAAAGTGTAGAAGTGAATCACCGATATAATCTTTTAACATGATAGTGTATATGGTAAACTAAATATTTAGCAATAGTCTGTGAAACTGAATATTACTGGAATCTGTCCTGGAATGAACCAAGGAAAGCTTTCATGGCAAAGCACTTGCACAGCAACTGTGTACGTGTATGAAATTTTATGTTGACTGTTTCTTAGATCAAAAGTCACCTTAATATCTATATGAATTGTTCAAAAATTAATTTGCATCTGGATGCCTGTTAGGAAACATATACAACTGGACATAGAAATAAAAATAAAAATTCATTATGCAGGACACCTTCCAGATAGGTACTTTGCAGAACGAGAAGGATACAAAATATTCTGTCTTGTCTGTCCAAAGTCAATCCCATTATGTTGAAGCCTCAAGTCTCTCTTTGCTGCTCTTAAGCTAAGGGGTCTTTGGAGGCATGATGGAAATAGGTAATTTCATAAGCCATTGTCAGAAGCCATATTGCTTCTGAAGGGGCACCAGGTTTAGTTCTTGGGCCTACAGACCATACTATACCTTTGAGTGACTGACCAGATTTACCAGAAACTGAATTCAAATATGAATGTGCAGGAATTTAACCTGTTCAGTGGTACTTCATTTTATCATCCCAATTCTGTTAAACACATGACTTCTTTGAAGTTAGGCACAGACATAAAAGTCTGTGAGACAGAGGCTTTGAGGATATTTGTAATGGAAGAACATTAAATCTGTATTAAAACACTAAGGTTAATATCAGCAAACAAGTCAGAGATGTAAGTAAAATATTAATTTTGCTTTCTCCTTCATATAGTATTTATACCTGTGTTTGTATGTATCAAAGCAATTCCACATCTCCGAAAAACCTTTTCTGCAATCAAAACTTTTTCCAAAAGTAGCACCTGTAATATTTACAGCACAAACATTTCTGTAAATTCTGGTAATGAGATTCCAAAACAAGAGAGATGAAGGATAAAGTATAATTGCTTTTTTGACTCCTGAGATTCTTGGATAAATTGTAACATCTGGCATCATACTATATCCTGAAAGACCTACAAGCTTTCATGGGAGAAGCACTGTAGTGATGCTGTAAGTCCATGTCACAGTTTTGACCTCTGGCTTATTTTTTATGACATTGGTTTCTGTTAAAATGTGGTGCTTTTTAACTTGTTTGCTTTTGACAAATTCTTGTGCTACTCTAACAATTGTTGCATTCAAAGGTAGATATGCTTTTCTTGCTTCTTGTAAACAGAAAATACACAACATGCCTTACTGGAAAGATTAATGATTAAAAAATATTTTTTCATAATGCATAGTAATCTGTCCTCTAAACTTAGCATCCTGAGAGTGGTCTATTACTTTCAGATAAGTGGTCTCTTATATTAAGTGCTTATTCTTATGTAACAGTCACAGATACTTTGCCTGGTTAAGTTAACCTTGAAAGATAATTCTTTCTGTCACCTTGAAAGTTGTGTTGCTTCTCTTTTTCTTTTAAGATTTGATCATCTGTGTCCAGGAACTCATCAACTATTACATCTGACCTTCATATGAAAGGATATCACAATAATATGTTAATGTATGAAAAGTGTTATCTCTCTACAGTTATGAGATTAATTAATTTTTGTTCGGTTTTATTTTCTTTTGCCTATAAACTCACTGTTCTCAGTTATGTATTGGTGTAAACCTCTGATTAATCTAAATTTCAGTCAATTGCAAAAGTTACCCTGTGATAGGAATGAGTTTTCTCTGAGTCATGCAGAGCCAAAAAGTCCTTCATTAGGGGACAGGTTTATTTTGCAGCAGAATAAAACAAGTATTTCAGTACTAACATTCCTGGATAGGAAAAACTGCTGTTTGCAGTCCTTTCTTTCTTTGAATTCTGGGACTTTCCAAATAAAATTTTCATCCTTTTTCTTTTTCACTCTGCTCTTCCATTCCTGTTGCCTGAACCCTTCTACCAGTATGAGGATTCCATGGTGACTGCTATGAGTTAAGCCTTTGGAAAATGTAGTGCGTGTCTCATGATCACAGATCTTGTTTGCTGAACATAACTAGAGCAAAGAAAAAAAAGTCAAATAAGTCTGGATCCTGTCTTTTATGTACACAAGGACACCTCCCCCCTCCCCCTGAACCCCCAATTCATATTCTGTCATTCCTGGATGAAAAGAGGTTGTGGAGGCTGTTGTAACTTAATGTTTTTACATGTACTACTGGTTTCTCATGAACTCTGGGTAGGACGTTGGTAGGGACTATGACACCCCTCTGATAATGCTATGAAGATATTTTTTTCCAGGATATGAATCTATTTAGTTCTTTGCAATGAGTTATATGAACATAAATACTGTAGTAGTACCTGTACCTTTTGGCATCGTTCCTAATGGATGAAAAAGAAAGGAATGCAGTACTAGCTGCTAAAAAAACCCTAAACAGTAAAGATTTACATGAATATCTGCAATGATGTAATTTCTTTCTGACTGTGAATGAATAGGAATGCCATGGAAATAATGAGGGCATACAACCGTTGGTAGATTTCTAAGAGTAAGATAGAAAAGATTACGTTGAAGGCTACAGAATTACTTCAGGTGTGAAGCAGTGAGGTTTTAAAGGACTCCCTCAAAGTAAGTTTGAATTTTCTTTTAAAGTTTTATTTACTGTTATTTCTAGTATGACTCATTATAGTTTTGAAATCAATTGCAATATTTACAGATTGCTTTCCAGAAAGAACAGACATAGTTTTATCATTTTAGAGTTACTAAAGAGTGTTAGATGGTGGTAATTACTGCACTTGCTATTCTTATTCCACTCCAGCATTCATTAATAATAAAGACCAATAACATAAGCATTTAATGGTGTTGGTTAACAAATACAAAGGAAGCAGGCATTAATACTAGATCTGAAAATCTCTGTTAATTCACAGAGCATGAGATACAGTTTCTTCCTTATTAAAAAAAAATATTTCCAGGGATGGACCACCTACCAGCTCTCTGGGCAACCTGTTACAGGGTTTCACGACCCTCATAGTAAAAAATTCTTCCTTATGTCCAACCTAAATTTGCCCTCTTTCACTTTCAGATGGAAGCCCCTCATTCTGTCACAACAGGCCCTGCTAAAATGTTTGTCCCCATCTTTCTTATTAGCTCACTTTAAGTATTGGAACGCTGCTATAAGGTTTCCCTGGAGCCTTCTCTTCTGCTGACTGAAAAAACCAAAAGTCTCTCAGCTTGTCTTCAAAGGAGAGGTGTTCCAAACCCTTGACCATTTTTGTGGCCCTCCTCTTGACCTGCTCCAACAGGTCCATGTCTTTCCTGTACTGGGGACCCCACTCCCTCGACCTGCTGGCCACGCTTCTTTTGATGCAACTCACATCATAGTATTTTATCAAGTACTATCTTAGAGCAATTAAATTAATTGTCCCCATAGGCCTGCATATGGGCTTATCTGAAAATTTACTTCTTGATTGTAAATATTTTTTCTCATTCTGTCTGGGAATATATTCAGAATCAATTTTTAGCTGTTTTCTTTGCACCAGCATTATCTTTCAATGTAATTAGTTCTTTCTCACCTCTCCCAAAGCCCCAATGTTTAGCTCAAAAAAATTAAATGACTCCTCATATAAACAAGTCAAGTCCTTTAACCTCTTTTCATGAGCTTGGTTTTCCATTACAGTAATTATTTTGGCATTTCTCTGCACCATGTTCAATTTAAGTTTATTAATGTAGGTAACCAAAACTGTACATTGCGTTCTCCATGAGGTCTTAATTCTACTTTTTAGACTGTTATGAATATAGAGGTGGGGTTTTTTCCAATCTGTATTTTCTGTTGCTTCCTGGAAGTGTGAAGCTTTTTTGAAAGGTCTGTTACAGTGATATCTCAAAACTATTTCATAGGATTTGAGACAGAAAAAGAAGTGGTAGTGTTAAATTGAGGCAAATGTGATGCAAGTTTACCTAAAGGAAGAGACTCTAATGCAACATCAGAGTAAATGGTTTAAGGATGCTGTGGAAGAGAAGAATTTTAAGAACAGCTTAGACAAATATTTGTCATGAAAGCTTTAAATTTAATTCATCTGCCTCTTTGTGGGAGAATGGACTACATGATTTCTTAAAGACCCTTTCACTTTTAAGGCTCTGTAGTAAAATATATTTCTAAAACATCTCAGCAACTGTTTATGAATTATATATTTTATTATCTATATCAACAATTACTATTCTTAATTTTGAATTAAATTCTATTGCAAATTATACTTCTCAATCCTTGAGGAACTGAAGTGAAATTATCTATACCTAGTCTGAAGATATACCGTGACTGGTACCCACAACTATACTTTCCAGTTATGAATATGACAATCATATTCCTGACTTTACAGGATTTTTCCATCCATACATCTCTTTCCTAATATATAATTTTTCTAAAATTAGTAATAGTTATGATCTAATGAGGGAGACAATCCCTTCTCTTGATCTATGGGCTGTGTCCCTGTTCATAAAGCCCCGGAGCTACTTTCTTTTCTCTAAATTTAAGAATATGACATATATTTTCTCTCTTGTAAAGTGTTGACTCCATTCCATTGTTTTCTGCTCTCCTCTTTACCTTCTATAGCTCAACTGTATTCCATTTCATCCCCCTTGAGCTGCATACGCCAAACCTGTACACAATACCAAAGAAACCAGTCCACAAGGTTCTTACAGTGCTGAAGTGGGCCCTCTCTTTCATTGTCTCTTTCTGATGATGCACAACATTTTGGAACCTTTCTTCTCTCACATGCACATTAAGACAACAACTTCAAAGACCCTTAGAATGTCTTACCTGAGCTATAACTACCAGGCATAACTGACAGAGGCCTATGAGATACTTTGGAAACCACACTTTGTAGTAGGGATATATGCCAGTTTTGGGTTGCAAGAAATAACCATACTCAGGAAAAAAAAAAAACCTAGATATGAATTTATTAAAAGAGTTTAAGTAAATTGATTTAAACATTCTTAGAACTAGTGAACAAATATTATTCCCAGAGCTGCTGCTTTAGAGTTACATTTTCTGGTGCCTTCCAGAGATTAGACATGTTGACCTTTTTGCTTATGCCTAATTTCAAGGGGGGAAAAATCACACAGACATATATAAGTCCAATGGTAAGAGAAGATGAGTACTGGAAAATATTATAGTGTCTGAATATGCATTCTTGCAAGTGTGTAAGTATGTGATGGTCATATAAGGGTAATGTAAGGTTTACAAGGATCTGCTATTAAAACTTTAATGAAATGAGTCTGGAAAGTTCATCCATCATTAAGGACATCTGTCATATGGTGTGCATGTGAGATCCTTGCCGAGTGGCATGCTGGAAATGAAATGCATTAACAATGTGTTCTAGAAAAGAAAATGGGAGAAAAGCCAAGCAAAATGTGGGGTAAAGCCAGAAAAGGACTCTTCTGCATTAATGTTTTCAAAATATCATGTGGAGGATTAGTACTTTGGCAAGGAATTATATACTTCTCTATACTTCTCATAGATTCATTCTCTGACAATTTAATGTTTTGAGGTAAAAAGAAATCTTTGCTTTTACTGATTTCTATGACATGGGAGAAGAGTGATCAGTTCAGCTAAAAGAATAAGTTGTGGAATACTATTATATGAGGTAATTATTTCTACTATTTTTTTCTCCCCAAACCAAATTATCAATAAATATAGTAAAAAAGTCTCTCTTAGAGACTTTCAGAAAATGTTCATGAAAATTAAGACTTTAAATAATAATTTTTTGTCCAGAAACTCATTTAATAAAACTTGTCATCAGCTAGAAAGCTGACTTCTAGAATATTGGGCATGAGCTGGCAGTGTGCACTGGCAGCCCAGAAAGCCAGCCATATCCTGGGCTGTATCCAGAGAAGCGTGGCCAGCAGGTCGAGGGAGGTGATTCTCCCCCTCTCCTCTGCTCTCATGAGACCCCAACTGGAGTATTTCATCCAGCTCTGGGGTCCCCAGTAGAGGAAAGACATGGACTTGTTGGAGTGTGCCCAGAGGAAGGCCATGAAGTTGATCAGGGAGCTGAAACACCTCTTCTGTGAAGAAAGGCTGAGAGAGTTGAATTTTTTAGCCTGAAACGGAGAAGGATCAAGGAGTACGTTTTTGTGTTGTTAAAGGAGGCTTACAAGAACAACAGAGAGATACTGAGGCTTGTAGTGACAGGACAAAGGGCTTCAGTTTTAAACTGAAAAAGGTAGATTTTGGTTGGACATAAGGAAGAAATTTTTTACAATGAGGATGGTGAGATATTGGAACACATTGCCTATAAGTGGAAGTCCCATTGGAAATGTTCAAAGTCAGGTTGGATGGGGCTTTGAGCAACCTGTTCTAGTGAAAGATGCCTTTACTCACAGCATGGGGGTTGGACTAGATAATTTTTGAAGGTCCCTTCCAACCCAAACCATTCTATAAGGCACAGATTAGAAAGAGACTGAGTAGGAAATCCTGAGTAAAGTCTTCAGGACAGCTAGTAGAACTTTAAAAATAAAACATTTTTAACTTGATGAAGCAATGATGAATGTGAAAATGTTAAAGATAATCTTAAAATAGTTCTAATAATCATATAGAACTGAAAATTATTTCTCATTTTGTGAACTACAACTATTATATATCCAAGGTGAAGTAATACATAGTTCAGTGACTTTCAGTGCTAGCAAATTATTGATCTTACAAAGTCAGGAAATCTGACATATGAAATATAGACTACTGAGGTTTGGGGATAATAGATAAGCTTGTGATCAAGCTTGATTAATAGACCCAACTTTTTTTAAAAAGTACAAAAGCAAATATGCCAATGAGTGTTGACTTAATGAATTAATATCCTTTGACAACATGCCAGCCTGAAATTAACAATTAACAACAAATTAATTGTCCTTTCCTTCTGAGTCAGGGAAATAAAAAGTAAAGAGTCACTTCTAGTAAATCAAAAAATGAGGATAATCAAAAGTTGGTTTGGTTTGGTTTTGTAAGACATTGAGGGAGCTGTGGCTCCCCATTCCTGAAAGAAAAACTCCTATATTCAAAATCAGAAAAAAAGCCCTTTTATGTCAACAGAAGGAAAGAAAGTGCTGTACAAAAATTGCAACAGAATTTGAAGAATCTACAAATAAGAAATGAATTAATATATTATGGACAAACAGAAATACTGTCCAAAATAAAGCAAAAGTAAGTTCCTTGTACTTTAAAGTTTTCCAATATTCTCCACTGTGGTATTGAACAGTATAGAATGGAATGGTGCACAATAGATGTTGCTGTGTGTTTTAATCAGATATGGAGCCAGAATACAAATGAAGTGCACACTCAGATTTACAACCATGAAACATTCCTTAAGTTATGTCTAAAGTGTAAAATAAAAAGAATCAATATTAGTTCCTTGCTCTGAAATCAAGGAGTAAAGGCTTGTTTACATCAACATTATGTTCCTTAAGTGTTAGACATAGAATTAGTCTAGGCATAGTCCCTGGATTTTGACTGTCACTAAAGCCAAAGGCCATGTATGACACTTTTAAAAAAGTCTGGCCTCATCTCTTTACAAACACTATATCACTTGCTGAAATTTTTCTCACCCTCATTTTCCTTATTTTCTGTTGGCATTCAAAAAGCCATCATGAACACCAATGGGATTCGGTGAAACTGGTTAAAGAAAAGTGAGAGAAGAATTTGAGTTATGTTGTACTCTTTGGAATTGCAGTACAGTGGTTTATGAAACAAAAAAAAAAGTATTACATTTTCACTTTCTTCTCTGAGCTAATTTTCATGTACAAGGCAGGACAGAAGTGTCAACTGGAAAAAAAATTCCACTCTGGTTTCTGATACACTTATGAATATTAACAGTTATATAGGAAACAGTACTTCACTCTTTTGAACTTCATAGTCCCATTTTTCCCTTCAATATGATTAAAATTTCTCAATGTAATTGTGGAAGGGAATTGAACTGGTAGTATTTATATTTGCACAACTTTTCTGCTTCCTTTAGCAGAAAGATATTTTCAGTATAGACCTGTACATTGCATCATCTACTGACAGATAGTTACCTGAAGTATGGGAAACTGAAAATTTATGTATGTATATTCTGAGAATAATTTACTGAATAACTGCCTGAAAAAAAACCCAACAACAAAATCCACTCGATTACTTCAAAGTGAAAGAACGTGGTGAAGATTATATTAACAGTCAAGTATGGCATGTTTTTCAACAGATGCAAAAAACCTCTTTGCCACAAATAAAAGTTAATTAACACAGAACACTCTTCCCTTACTGGAAAATAGAACCACAGTTTTTTGATAAACTGGCTAAATTAGACTGGAGAAAAATATATATCCCTTGTGTACAAACTTCTTTCAAATGCATTATGCTTTAATTAATTGCTCACATCTAAGGAGGAGCATTTGGTTTTGAATATGCCACCAAAATAGGAAAAAAGCACTAATTTTGTGTCCAGATATACCTGCACTGATGCAGCTACAACTTCAGCTCTCCTTCTCACGGTAAATTAATCTATGAACCTCTTTGCTCCTTCCTCTAGATTTTTCCCAATCCCCAAGATGACACATTGCTAACAAGTTTGAGTCTGCTGGTGCGTCACTGAGATGCTTACTGCAGAATGCATTGTCCTCCAAGACAGAAGCAATCTGATCCAGACATGGTGTAAAACCAACAGAGAATGGGTTATCAGAAACCTGAGGAGAGGAAATGCAAACAAAATTCATAGTAAGAGGTTTAAATGTGTGTGGTAACATCAGGACCCTGACTGCCATCCACTCTTCTAACTACACTTGTAAGGATTACACCCAAGCCTGGCTGTCTTAGCCTGGATTCTGTTTACATTTGTAAGTACTGCAGCCTACATTTTCATACCTGCAAATTCCTGGAAGAGTCAATAAAAAAAAATTGGCACACCTAGTCCTTGGTGATAGATTTGCTGAAGAAGTAAGTGGGCTGGAGCACAACCAAAACAAGACGCCAGTCTGAGAAGCATTGGAAAATATGAGTGTTTCATCAGTATAAAGGAAATTTTTGAGAACTGCGTAGATAGCTAATTTAGAGGTCTATTGCAACACCAGCATTCAGAGATGATCTGATGCTGGTAGTAATGGCAAGGCAATCTGTGAGGAACTGGTAGATTTCACTGCTAGTAAATATGCAATTATTATACATGATCTTAGAAACATAATGGATCTAACACTATCTAACACCAATCTAACACTCGTCATTCCCTCTTTGTGCTGCACCATTCAGAAATAAATATGAATCCCAGAAGGAAATAATAACAAATTATATCAGATAAGGAAATACCAGAATAAAGCCAACAGAAATCTGGACAAAGACCTAATAGCCAAGAGGAATATTGATGTTGATTGCTCAGATGAGGAAGAGAAGGGATAGTCAGTAAATATGCTGCCAACCGTAGTTCTTTATTTACCAATATGGAAGGATGAGGAACAGGTCTAGGAAGAAGTAGAATCCTTAATACATAATATTAGAACTTAGTTGGTGTGATGAAGTCTAAACGACAGATTTACCTCACTTCATTTTAGGAATAAATTAATTTCCCAAATATCTGTATCTAGTACAATTGAAGACACCCTGCCACATGTGAGATAGAGGTATTGGGCTAGTAGACACGACGTAGTAACTACCGTGTCCTTCTGAGGCAGCAACTAAAGGTCAGCAGGCAAGGCCACCAAAAAAAACCCCAAAACCAAAACCTAGATGGATTACTCATGATTCTGCAGCTCAACTGTGCATCGGACACATTGGACAGCAACAGATGAGGTTCATACACTTAGGTATTTATAATGTAGTTATCGACACCTGATTAAGTATTACATGAGCTAGGTGCCTGCAACCCTATTGCTGTTACTGGAGATCTAGTCAATGTAGTAACATATTGATTCAGTCCTATATAGATATGCACCTCTTGTCATTTCCAGTAATGCCCAAGGGTGTCCAGGTCACCCCTCCAGAGATGGCAAAAGTAAGAAGACAGCTAAATAAAGACCTGGTAGATTACATGAGGGTGTCTTAAAGAGAAGCATCAGTTCTTCCATTTACACAAGTGAGTCATACTGAGTGGAGTATGAAGATCTATTCAGATAACAAATGCATCTTAGACATTTCTGGAAGTATTTATGTGAATGTAGATATAACCAGACTCTGGGGTTCAAAGTGCATAAATGACCTTTATATATACTAAAAGGAGAAATGGAGACTAAAAATGAGGGGTTTATAGGTCTAACTGAAATCTCGAGGGAGAAATGTTGGAAATTTAAAGTAGGACTAACTTGGATGAGAATAATTTTGAAATAAAATAATTCTTGATCCTTTTAAAGGAAAGAAAACAAAAGCAAACTAATTATAATAGACAATAGACTTCTTTAGACTAACAGGAGCTCTAGGAAGCAGTCTTATAGGAAGGAAGTCTAAGCAATAAGATGTTTTAGAGAACATTGGTAATTCTTTAACAAAAAAATATTATGGACACGTGGCAAAGAATTGCTGCAAATAAGAATGATAGGAAATGTGACCATATTAAATGGAGTACAATGTAGGATCTTGCATGACTAAAAAAAATGAAATAAACTTTTTAAAACTAAAAAAGGAAGTACATATAAATTAGATAATAAGATAAGTTACTAAAGGAATAGAATTCCTCAATAGAAATATTGAAAGGCTAAGAATTGCTAATTGAAGAGCAGCAAAATGTTAGAAAAATCAGGAAGACTGAGGCACAAAATGAGTTACCTCAAGACAAGGACATCACAAGACAAAGTGGCATTCTTATTGTAATATAAGAAAAAAAACCAAAAAAAACAAAAAACAAAAAAACCCAAAAAACAAAAGAGACAGTTCAGTACACAGTGAAGAAACAAAGCCATTGAAGATTAGGCTGAATACTGAAATGCTGAATGAGTTTTTAGTTTTCTTGAGACTTTTCAGCTGTGATCAGGCTGCTAAAACAGTGGGAGGCCTGAACTATACATAGAAAAAAACTTGGTAAGAAAGTCCTCAGGTAATTTGAAAGACCTTAAGTCGTCTTAACGTATTAATTAACCCTTGGGTATTAGGATTATGACAGTGTTTCTCATACATGATAGGGAAAGGTATGGAATTTACAGAAACGTATTTTAGAGTAAACTTCTAAAAGGGTATAAAACTGGGTAACTACTCAGGGTAGTTATCACTGAGATGCTGCAGGGTCTTTCTAATAGAAAAGAATCGAGTGGTTATAGCAATATGCAGGATTAGCAATATCAGGTTGTTGTGAAAAAATATACAGCTGATATATATACATAGAAATATTATTGCAAAATATTTACTATATCAAGACTGGACTTAATACCTGAAGAAGGCTGGAAGCCAACAATTTGAAAATGTCTTCAGGAACACAAAAAGAATTATCAATGGAAGCTTAGTAAATGGAAGGCCAAAGTAAGCCCTAATAGGTTTTAAATAAATGAAAGAGGTGTTAAAAAGAGGTTTTTAATTTTGACATTTGAGTGAAATCAAAATCCTAATCAAAACTCTAGTTAATCAGCCAGCACATTATCTTGCCCAGGGAAGTTGTAGAGTACCCTGCAGGAGACATATACATATGTAATAGAACAGAATAGATAAATATCTCTTGGGAATAATTCAGTTATAGTTCATAGTGAATTTAGAGGCGTGCATGAATCCTGAATCTCAGGATCCTTCATTAATTTCTTTTTTTATTCTTTATGCCTGCAAAGTAGATATTCTTATGTATCTCAGTTCACCTCAACTAATTGGGTGTAACAAGATTTAGTGAAGCAGTGTTACAGATTAATTGTATGGTATGTTGGTAAACTTCTTGGACAACTCAGATGAAAACTGATGCATAAGGGCAAAATATTATATTGTATCATTAACTCCATGTATCACAGATATTTTGAGATGAAAGCCAACTGTAAACAAGGTCATCAGTCTGATAATCTTTGCATACCTTCCTCCACTCTGTCAACCTTATTTAGAATTTGCTCAGTGTGCGCATTTTGAACTGCTGAGTTTCAAGAACAGTTCAAAATAATCTTGCTGCTCCACAGTAGGTGTTTGTTGCACTGGAATGTTTCTTAAATATTATTGAAGAAAAGGACAAAAGTTTGTCTATTGGAGTGTCAGATTTTCCACTGAAGTTTAGCAGCTTCTGAAAATGGATTAAAACAAAACAGAAGATAAAAACCAACATTACTGACAATAAAAATGTACAGTTACTTTCCATATAAGTTCTGAGCTGATCAAAGCTGTGTGAATGTAGAAAATAATCTTTATTTACAAGAACTGTGTTGGATAATGTAGAATTAAGAAATAATATTGAATCAGAAATCTTGCTTGAGGAGATTCTAATGGAAAATATTCTCCTATATGTTTGTATGTCTTATATAAAGATAGAAGACTGAATTTCAGTTATTCAAATAGAAATACTACTTATTTGAAATGCTTTTGTTTTCAAATTGGACATTCAGCAGTATGAATCCAATATAAACCGTAACAGATGGAGGGAGAAGTTGCTATGACCTTAGAGAAGGAAGTAGTGCAGAAAAGAAACAATGGCAATAAGATGCTTTTTATGCAATCTGTCCTCATAATTACAGACCAAAAGACATGATCCTATGATTCTTTAGTAACAACTCTGCAGATGACATTCTTTATCAGAGGACAAATGCTGCTAGTTGAGTTCTCAACCGAAAGTAAAAGGTGCATTTTCTTTATATAAACGTTATTGCTAAATCTTATCCAACTTAACACAATTAATCAGCTACTTAGACCTCTAACAGTAGTTTTCTTCTCTCTTTATCCATAATTCCATGAAAAATAATATCACCCCATAAAGAAGTTGCATTATGCATACTGGTAAAATTTACGTTTTTTACCAAAATGTCTTAACATCATTCTTTTTCTTGAAGTATGAGAATGACAATTTCTGTTTTTAACTTCTTTTACATGACAGCATAAGTGATGGTGCCTAACTTTATACCAATTTAGTGTCTTAACTGACCTTTCCAATATTTCCCTTTGCAGAGTTACCATCAAAATGTTAATAATAAATGGAGGTCTTGGAATGCATCATAAAGTTTTTCAGGAGGGATGGAATTTTGCATTGCTGTATTTTAAAGCCTTATATGTGCAAAAAAACCCACAAATCCCACTCACTTCTCTGGGCTTTTTTATATCTCTTGTTCTGTTGGGGCAGCTTCTAATCTTTGGTACCTTTTTTTTTGGAAAATATGAAATTATTGATTAAATGGTCAGAGTAATACACTGAGCAAAATTTCTAGTGTGCAGTCTCATATTATTTTGCACTGGCTTTTTTAAAGGAGAGTGTAATATTAAGATCAAGATAGAGGTTTAGTAAAGGTGACATACAAATACATACATTCTTCCCATGGAAAAAAACCCACACAATTATTTGAGTTTTTCATAACTCCAGTATTTCAGATAATTCCTCCCACCCATGAAAAATAGACTCAGTTTCTAACAAACAAGATCTATTTTGGTCAGAAGTGAGTATCTGTCCTGTTTCCACTCTTGACAGCACCCTTTCTGACTCTTTCTCTCATCTGTCACACAAAGCAGTTTCACACAGACCATTCTGTTGAATGATGATTTACTTTTTGAACCTTCAAGCAATACTTTACAAGGAAACAATTGTGGCAGATTTTTGTGTCCATTGAATTTTCTTTTTTGATGTCTTATTACAATATTCATGGTTTTGAGATGTACTTGGTATAAACGTTTTTTGTGATTATCTGTTTTGCTGTGATGTAGTCATCCACAAAAGAGATTTATTACTTTATAATTCTTTTCGTAAGAAATAGTTTTTGGCATCCAAGGTAAATAAGTGTAACCCAAAGGCAAAGACTATTATACAGGTTCTGGTTCATGCAACTGAAACTTCATCTATAGTATTTATGCATTTTAAAAGCTCAGACGTCATTAGAGAATAATCTTGGATAGACAACTGGAGTGTTGGTATGAGTAGCCTCTGCATGGCACATTTTATTTAGAAGTTTAAAACCTATGATATTTTGTCTTCTGACACAATGCTCAGATCATCTCTGAGACCTGACTAAAATAATTGTTACTCTACCATATTGACACTGGCAAAATCTTATTTCCAAATTGTATCAAAACTCCTTTATTGAGTTATATATATAACATGTTTATATATATAAAATCCATATTTAAGAGTTTTGTCTTTTGATTTGAAGCAGACATCTTATAATTAAGATTGTATTAGCTGTGAAGAGATGCAAACAATGTTCTTAAGCCCTAAGTATTTAATAATTGTCCTGGGATGTTTCTTCAATCATAGTTTGTGTATTATATACAAAACTGAGTGCCAAGGAATCAAATTTGCACTACTGTAAATTATTTGAGTTTTCTTCAATTTATTTTCTTCATATCCTGGTGCTAATGTTCTTAAAATTGAAAAAAAGTTATGTTGTTTCAATTTAAAATACCTTAGAATACTTTTTTTTTTTTTTTTTTTGCTTTTGCGATACAGTGAACTTCTAAGACATAAAGGCAAATAACACAGTATTTTTCACTTCTTTAATGTAATAAGATTTTGTAATGGAGTTGCAAACCTCTAAAGCTTGCAAATGGTGCTTTTAATAGAGCTAATTTGCATAACAAGGGTTCTGTACAATTCAATTTTTTAAAAGGGGAATTACTGAAACTTATTTTACTTTAGGTGTGAAACATTTGACACTATTGTCAAAACTCCTGCTCATTATCATCATAAATAGCATCTTTTTTCTTTTTCTTCTTCTTTTTTTTCTTTTCTTTTTTCTTTTTTATATTTTTCCTTAGGATAGCTTTTTATGCCAGCAGTGACTTGGCAGAGATTTTCTAAATCTGTCAGACTTGTCTGGAGCTCATGTGTTCTGTCTCAGTAAGTATTGTAAATAGTGTAATAGCTTGTTTGTAATTATAATGCTACATTGAAATGTAAGGTCAACTTGGATTTGAAAAATGTAACACGGTATAAGAAGATATATATTTGCTCATAGTTGCAGGTACCTCTGAATATGGTATTTAAATGCTTTGGAAGATGTGTTGAGAACTGTCTTTTTGGTTTAAAATTTGGAAGGATGCGTTTGTGTTAACTGGTAGGAGAAAACAGGATTGTTAACACCTATAAAGTAAGGAAAGAATTTCTTTGATCCAGCATAGGTCTTTTTATCATAATCAACCATTGTAGAAGAGAAAAGACACTCCTTCTCTGAAGTTATACATAGAAAAAAGAGGAACTTATGTTTTCATTCGGAAAAAACATGTTTTTGAATGAGAGTCTCACAACCATACATACTCTGAACAAATTATTTTTC
This sequence comes from Rhynochetos jubatus, assembly GCA_027574665.1. Classification (NCBI taxonomy): domain Eukaryota; kingdom Metazoa; phylum Chordata; class Aves; order Eurypygiformes; family Rhynochetidae; genus Rhynochetos; species Rhynochetos jubatus. The sequence goes on from CM050649.1 coordinate 59,948,452, forward strand.
TTTTTAAAACAAATGCTTTGAACTACTGAAAATACTGAGACATTAAAAAAGCCTCCAGTTTCTTTTTTTTTTAATGTCTGAGGCCTAATACAGTGAAGTCACAAATTGTTCCATGACACACATAGATTAGGGTGTCTGAAAGGCATAAGAAAGTTGATATATAAGGAAAAATTGTGGATATAACACAGGCTGATCATTATTAAGGAGAAAATCGTTGAGAGAATTCTCAGAGAAAATGGGCTTGAAGGATATATAAGAGATCAATAATCATTCCAGTGGTAGGGAAAGATGACATCAGACTGGGAAAAAGGCTAAAGACACATGAATAAGACATGAGCAGGCAGACTATGGGCAAGTGAAGGTTAATTATGAAAAAATCAGAAAAAAAATCATTTAGAGGAGCTATATGCTGAAACTTAAGTATAGTTTATATTTAACATATAAGATAAAAAAAAGGTGGGTTTTGGTTAAATTTAAGGAGGCAGATGTGTAAAAAACCCCACTAGTCATTCATATTATTCATGTCTTAATGAAATGTAGAGTTCTGTATCTGAAGTTGTGTATTGACAGAATAAAACTTGATATACAAATTTGTAGATAAGAGTTTTTATACATTAACAATTTTATAAATTTAAGACCCTAAAATTCCTAAATTGCATAAATAATAAGATTTTTGTGGACAGTTAGCCTGACCTTTTCTTGGAAAACTGTGCATAACAGCCACACTAATGTACAGCAGTCAAAAGTATGTCTCTTCAATTTAAAATTCTAACTTTCTTCTAATTATTACCTGTCACCTCTGTCATTTCTACACTACTTATTATATGTATCAACTTTCAGGTTATTCTGTAGTTTTAACCTTTGACATTTCTCTAATATTCTTCACTTCTCAGGTTTGACTTTTGATTTTCTTGCCAGCACCAGCATGTTCCAGACTATCTGCGGCTTCCATCCCCTTTAGATTTAAGATTTCTACTATTATTCTGCTAATAGTATGACACATACATATCAGATCTACAGCTGATCTTCAGCAATTATATAATATAGAGCCTGAATATCCCCAATCTGATCCATCAGTCCTGGGAGGATCAGCATGAAGTCACTATAATGCCACATACTCCAGTAGATGAGGAACAGACACTGCCGTAATACATGACTGCATACTTTCCTGTCTCACTTCAAGTAGAATTCAGGTCAAGACTAAGATACCTAAAGTCAGGTGTAAAATGTAAAATTATATATCTATGTTCTGTTGCAGTCAGGAGCCCTAGAAAACATATCAATCTTTTTATATGTCGCAGGTGTCCTACTTTGTTGACAGTTGCTGCTCAATAAAATGCAGGACCTCTGTGAGTATTCTATCTTACAGCCAGACATCTTAGATTTTTATGCAGTTCTCTTAGACTCTCTGGAGCTTTTAGAATTATGATATTTAGGCAACTGAATCCCATCCCTAACCAGTAAAGTCAATGGACATGAGAGGGTAATTCTCCTTACTCTGAAGGAAACATCTTTGGTTCAACGCTTTTGCCCACAGACGTGTGTCTAGAGCTATGCCCTACAGTATCCAGGACATCTGCGCAAGGCTGTCAGGTGTGACATAAAGCTGGTGGGAGACATGCTCTTCTATTGCAGCAACTGGAGGGTTGGCAGAATACCTACAGGCATCAGATGTCTGTATTTGGACACTGGTTTGCTATGCATGGGCAACTGAACTGAGTCTCTAATGGCTGAATTGTGCTCTTAATTCAGTGTTGCTTAGGTATCCTCTGACTTTGCTGGGGACTTAGTCATGCTCACATCTAAACATCCAAACATAGGTATGTTTATTTTCCACTGAATGTTTAGCCTTTCAGCTTATTTGATTCCATGGTTCTATAATAATTCCATTCTGTATTGCAACAGAACATGTAGTCTCTCATCTACAACAGAATAAGAAATGTTTTACTGTACACCTTTAAAAACAGTTGTTTAGAACAGGTTAAAAAGGGTGCTCATGTAAGAAAAAGAGAAAATATCTTTCTATTGTTAATTTCACTTTTAAACATTGACCTTTCCATGTAGAAGTGAAGTCAGTCTCTTTACAGTCTTACACTGGTTTGTCACCAGTTGGTTTTGAAAGTGCATAATGTGCAATGAGAAAATTTCTAAATTCTCAGGACTTTCCCATGAACAGAGAAAGCATTTTCCCACCCAATTCTTTTAGAGGTTAGCTGTTTATCACTTTCTATAACAACTCAGTGATGGCTATAGAAGGCTGGTGGTTTTTAACCCTAAAACCTCAATAACAAGAATGACAGCTTCATAATCCCCCCACAGAGAAGTAGAGGAGCTTATTGAAAAACAGGTTCCAGAAGGCAGAAAGGAACTGTCTTAAGTTCTAATTTATATACAAATGCATGTATATTTATATATCCTCCCTGAATAAATGACCAGCAAGTGCTAATGGCTGTGATCTGTTTTTCTCCCTAACACCTCTTTATCTCGGAAGGATTGCAGGGTAACATTACTTTAAATTAGTTTCCATATACTTATTCTTCTGGGACCTAATCAAACAGAGCCCATGTCTGTAAACTCAAACAGTGAATCTCTGCTAGCTTTGCTGGAGCGTTGACTTCCCCATCAGTCAAGCTCACATCTTTGGAAGCATAAGATGTTGGTTAACAGCACTGCTGGGCTGCAGAGGACTTTGCTGTGAGGGAACCTGCCACAGTGTTAAAAGGAAGAAATTTAATTTGTATGCATCTGGTTGAACCTGATAGGAAGGTAGGCATAGGGGCCATGTGATTTTAAAATAGTGTAGGGAGTTAACAAGAATAGGACCCTTCTTCCTTCTCAGAAACACAAGTAATTGACTGCTAGAGCTGCTTCTGTTGCGGGTATTGATCAGTGACAGTTAGAGATGTTCTTTACAATCACTCGTCCTGTGAGGCCTAATTAACAAAGGCTGGCTTGCTGAATTAGATAAAACTCAATGTCCACTGAAATTAATGTGATGCTGTCTAAGCGTCCTTCAACTATTAAGGGAAAATCAAGTTTAAGTGGAAGAAATGAGGGAAGTCCTGTTAGGGGCTAAAACAATTGTGACTGGAAAAGTGGATTAAGACAACAGTTTTGCAAGGACAATGCAGAGCCACAAAGACACTCTCTTCAAGAAAGGTGCCTCTTCTTTATTTTATATTTTTAATGGTGCTTATGCTATTTACTAGCAAAGAATCCTTCCCCCCCTCCCCCGGGAATTACTTAATTGCAGAATTAGAGACTGAGAAATTAGAGCTTTTAAAAATGAAACCACTTCTTGGTGATACGATAACACCCAGTATATGTATGGATATTACCTTGCTAGGTGGTCAAGAAACTGAGGTTCAGTATTTTGCATTTCACTGTAAAAGTAGAATGAGTAATTGTAAAAAAAAGGTATGTCACTGATGAAAGGATGACTCTGGAGCAAGAAAAGCAGGTATCATTGAGACCCAGAGACCAATTTCCCTCACTCCTCCTGTCAGATCATAGTATGGAGTCATTTGCTTCACCATGAGATAAAATCAGTTACACAGGTTTTCCTGAAGCCACCAACACTAGAACTTTCAGGCTCAGTGTCGTAGATCCAGAGCAGAAGCAGGACACTAATCCTGCACTTAAACTGCAGTGCCAGTATAGGTTGTGAGCTCTGCAACCATAGTCCCCATATCGTCTGTGTGGAGGGTCCCTAACGGGGCGTTGGGTCCTACGTTATACACAGATTTACAAATCAGCTCTGAAAGGAGCCTGTTGTGGTTTAACTCCAGCTAGCAGAATACCACGAAGCCGCTCTCACAAATCCCCTCTCCCCTCCTCCAGTGGAGGGGAAGAATCGGAGAAAAAAAACAGATAAGGAAGCTCGTAAAACTGAGATAGGAACTATTTACTAGTTAAATCTAAATCAATATATACAGATACTACTACTAATAAATAATTAAAATACTAGAAAATAAAACATAATACAATATATACAGTTGTGCTGGGTTCAGTCAGGAAAGGGCTAACTCCCTTTACTCTGGTTGCCAGGGAACTCTGTTGCTGGACAGTAAGTGAAAACATTGATAAGGCCTCAGCTGGTGCTGGGGATGGCTTGTACTAAACTCAAGGTCTTTTGTCCGCTTCGGATACTGTAGCTGACCCAGACTGACACAGGAAGTATTTCATCCCATAGTACGTCATGTTCCGGTCTCTTTGGGTGGGGAAGAGGGTCCGGTAGCCATTACTCTTCCCTTCTCTCTCTCTCCCTTACTCCCTTGCTCGTCTCTCCGGGCACTTGCTAACCCTCCTGCGTTAGCTGCTTTGCCAGCTCCTGTGCTGGCTCATTCGTGTGGGAGCTGGTGGATTGTTTTGACTTTTCTGGCCGTGTTATCAGTGATAAGGTTAGCTCGGAATCTGCTGCGTAGGCTCCCGGGCTCCGGCGTTCAGGCCGCGGCTCTTGGGCTGCGATCGCTCTCGGGCTGTGGTTCTCGGGCTCTCTGGGTCTGATTTTCATTCCTCAACATCTGGGTGTGCATTGGTCAGTGGATGGTGGGAAATTGTATCATATTGTATATATTGTACTATATGTTTCATTTTCTACTATTTTAAGTATTTATTAGCAGTAGTACCTGTATATATTGATTTAGATATAATTAGTAAATAGTTCTTATCTCAATTTTACGAGCTTCCTTATTTCTTTTTCCTCTGATTCTTCCCTTCCACTGGAGGAGGGGAGGGGGATTTGTGAGAGCGGCTTCGTGGTATTTTGCTAGCCGGAGTTAAACCACGACAGTCCTTTTTGGCGCCCAACGTGGGGCTCGAAGGGTTGAGATAAGAACAGATCTGATTACTGTGTGTTAAAGCAGATTGTGTGATAAGTATTGGTTATAGAGATGTTGTGGTGGTTGGTCAGCACGTTAAGTTCTTGGATCTTTAAGTGGATGATAGAAAGGTGGGATTTACTGCCTTGGGTGCTCCTTATGATACTGATGATGTATGCTCTGACCAGATTGAAGAGTCTGATTTGGCTGGTCTGTATATTACTGGTTTGGGGAATAATCATGTATCTGTATGCAGTACTGGCAGCGTTTGCATGTTTTTCATGTAATGTCATAGGGACTTTCACTAATTATACCTTTTCCCTTTTCACTTCTGGGACACAGCCTGTAGAGGAGAAATCATTTAGTGGGTTGCATGTGAAGGAATTATTCAGTTGGGTGGATGTGTGGAAATTATTCCAATTTTCTCCCTCTTCTCTATGGTCAATGGCGCAAGTGTATGAGTATTTGGGAAATTTTTCATGGTCCCGGGGTGACCTATTGCTAGGGATCAGCTTGTTTCTGAATGTTCTTGTGCTCTTGTGTAAAGTTAAAGAAATGTTTTGGAATACTGCCCCATCTGCTACTGGTGTTTGGGGAAGAGGCAGGCCCTGTGTGCTGGCTTCATCCCCCATGGCTACATCACCGCTCACAAGTAGCCCATCCTCTGCACCGACTCCACCCCCACGGCGACGTAAACGCCCCTTGACAGACACTACAGCCACTGCACCGCCTGCGCCACCTCCACCCCTGCAGCAACATCAACTCTTCTCTATGGACACTGCAGCCACTGCACCGCCTGCGCCACCTATACCTCCGCAGCGATGGCAACTCCCCTCGACAGACACAGCAGCCACTGCACCCTCTGTGCTAGCTCCACCTCCCACTGTGGTTCCACCTCCCACAACAGTTCCACTTTCTGCTGCAGTTCCAGCTCCCAGTGTGACTCCACCTTCCACAACGGTTCCACCTCCTGCAACAGCTTCACCCTCCACTGTAGTTCCACCTGCCACTGCGGTTCCACCTCCTGCTGCAGCTCTGCCTCCCAGTGTGGTTCTGCCTCCCGCTGCGGCTCCACCTCCCACAGCAGCTCCGCCTCCTGCTGCAGCTCCACCTCCCACAACAGCCCTACACACTGCAGGGTGCAATGCAGCCGTGCAGACCCCTGTGTGGTACTGCCAGCATCAACCAGCACCAGTGTTAGTTGACCCAGTACAGAAAAAGAAATGGAAGCGTAAATCAGGGCGTCTGGTACAGGTCGATGGGGAGACAGCAGGGCCATCCCAAGGGGCAGTGACAGGGACAGAGGATGAGAGTGATGCAGATATAACCATGCGATCTTTAGCCATGAAGGAGCTCCGGGATATCCGGAGAGACTTTGGCCGTCAGCAAGGTGAACATGTTATTACCTGGCTGCTCCGCTGCTGGGATAACGGGGCCAATAACATTGACTTAGAGGGCAGAGAAGCCAAGCAGCTGGGGTCACTTGCTAGAGAGAGTGGCATTGACAGAGGAGTTGGGAGGGAGACACAGAATGTAAGCCTCTGGAGGAGGCTTCTGGATGGTGTGAGGGAAAGGTATCCCTTTAAGGAAGACATGCCATATCACGTACACAGATGGACCACCATGGAGAAAGCTATCCAGTATGTGAGGGAACTAGCTGTGCTAGAGTTAGTTTATCGTCATGATGGGAGGATAGATCCAGATAGAATCAGGTGTACACGACCCATGTGGCGGAAGTTAATGCAGAATGGGCCACCCTCGATAACCGCCGCATTTGCAGTATTCACTTGGGAAAGGGATGAAGACCCAATAGTGGAGGAGATAGTTCAAAAGTTCCGGGGATATGAGGACATTGTTTCTTCCCCCATGCGGGCCTGTGTCTCAGCTATAGAGGAGCTGTCCAAAGAGTTTAAACAATTCAGAAAGGAGATGTTCCAATCCCCACCTGCACAAGCCAGTGTCTCAGCCATTAGGAGAAAGCGTTCCTTTCCTCAAAGACAGGAATATAAAAGGTATCCATCACGCCGTACCCTGTGGTTTTACCTACGTGACCACGGAGAGGACATGAGGAAGTGGGATGGAAAACCTACCTCGCACTTAGAGAAACGAGTATGTGAACTGAAAGGGAAAAAGCACACCAGTAAGGACTCTTCCAAGAAAACTGTTGCTCCCGTAGCCAAACAGCAGCAGAGCAATAATCCATCCCTCCAAGACATGAGTGACTGTGAATCAGGTAACTTTTAGAGGGGCCCTGCCTCCAGCCAGGTGGAGGAAAGGGACAACCGTGTTTATTGGACTGTGTGGATTCGATGGCCTGGCACATCAGAGCCACAGCAGTATAAGGCTCTAGTGGACACGGGTGCACAGTGTACCCTCATGCCATCAAGCTATAAGGGGGTACGACCCATCAGCATTTCTGGTGTGACTGGGGGTTCCCAACAATTGACTGTGTTGGAGGCTGAAATAAGCCTGACTGGGAAGGAGTGGCAAAAGCACCCTATTGTGACTGGTTCAGATGCTCCGTGCATCCTTGGCATTGACTATCTTAAGAGAGGGTACTTTAAGGACCCAAAAGGGTACCGATGGGCTTTTGGGATAGCTGCTATAGAGACTGATGAAATTGAGCAGCTCTCTGTCTTGCCTGGTCTCTCAGAGGACCCTTCTGTTGTGGGACTGCTAAAGGTTGCAGATCAACAGGTGCCAATTGCCACTACAACAGTGCATCGGCGGCAGTACCGTACTAACAGAGACTCTTTGCTTCCCATCCAGAAGCTGATTCGTCAGCTGGAGAGCCAAGGGGTGATCAGCAAAACCCACTCACCCTTTAACAGCCCCATCTGGCCAGTGCGTAAGTCTGATGGGGAATGGAGACTGACAGTGGACTATCGTGGCCTGAATGAAGTCACGCCACCACTGAGTGCTGCTGTGCCGGACATGCTGGAACTCCAATACGAGCTGGAGTCAAAGGCAGCCAAGTGGTACGTGACGATTGACATTGCTAATGCCTTTTTCTCCATTCCTTTGGCAGCAGAGTGCAGGCCACAGTTTGCTTTCACCTGGAGGGGCATCCAATACACCTGGAATCGGCTGCCCCAGGGGTGGAAGCACAGCCCTACCATCTGCCATGGACTGATCCAGACTGCACTGGAACAGGGTGCAGCTCCCAAACATCTGCAATACATTGATGATATCATTGTATGGGGCGACACAGCAGACGAAGTTTTTGAGAAAGGGAAGAAAATCATCCAAATCCTCCTGAAAGCTGGTTTTGCCATAAAGCAAAGTAAGGTCAAGGGACCTGCACGAGAGATCCAGTTCTTAGGAATAAAGTGGCAAGATGGGCGTCGCCAGATCCCGATGGACGTGATCAACAAAATCACAGCTATGTCCCCACCAACGAGCAAAAAGGAAACTCAGGCTTTCCTAGGTGTTGTGGGTTTCTGGCGGATGCATATTCCAAATTACAGCCAAATTGTCAACCCTCTCTATGCAGTGACCCGGAAGAAAAACGATTTCCAATGGGGCCCTGAGCAGCGCCAAGCCTTTGAACAGATCAAGCAGGAGATCGTGCATGCAGTAGCCCTTGGACCAGTCCGGACAGGGCCAGAGGTAAAGAATGTGCTCTACACCGCAGCCGGGGAGAATGGGCCTACCTGGAGTCTCTGGCAAAAAGAACCAGGGGAGACCCGAGGTCGACCCCTTGGATTTTGGAGCCGGGGATACAGAGGATCCGAGGCCCGCTACACTCCAACCGAAAAAGAGATACTGTCAGCTTATGAGGGAATCCGATCTGCCTCAGAAGTGGTTGGAACTGAAACACAGCTCCTCCTGGCACCTCGACTGCCAGTGCTGGGCTGGATGTTCAAAGGCAGAGTCTCTTCTACTCATCATGCCACAGATGCTACGTGGAGTAAGTGGGCTGCCCTGATCACACAACGAGCTCGCATAGGAAATTCCAGTCGCCCAGGAATCCTAGAAGTGATCATGGACTGGCCGGAAGGCAAAGACTTTGGAATGTCACCAGAGGAGGAGGTGACACGGGCTGAAGAAGCCCCTTTGTACAACCGATTGCCAGACAATGAGAAGCAATATGCCTTGTTTACTGATGGGTCCTGCCGCATTGTAGGGAAACATTGTAGGTGGAAAGCTGCTGTGTGGAGTCCTACACGACAAGTTGCAGAGACTGCAGAAGGCCAAGGTGAATCCAGTCAATTTGCAGAGGTAAAAGCCATCCAGCTGGCTTTGGACGTTGCTAAACGAGAGAAATGGCCAGTGCTTTATCTCTACACTGACTCCGGGATGGTGGCAAATGCACTGTGGGGGTGGCTACAGCAATGGAAACAGAGCAACTGGCAGCGCCGAGGCAAACCCATCTGGGCTGCAGCATTATGGCAAGACATTGCTTCCCGCCTAGACAACCTGGTCGTCAAAGTGCGTCACGTCGATGCCCACGTGCCCAGAAGTCGAGCTACTGAAGAACATCGATACAACCAGCAGGTGGATCAAGCTGCTAAGATTGCAGTGGCTCAGGTGGATCTGGACTGGCAACATAAAGGTGAGCTGTTCATGGCTAGGTGGGCCCATGACACCTCAGGCCACCAAGGGAGAGATGCCACGTACAGGTGGGCTCGTGACCGAGGGGTGGACTTGACCATGGACGCTATTGCGCAGGTCATTCATGAATGTGAGACATGTGCTGCCATCAAACAGGCCAAGAGGGTGAAGCCTGTTTGGTATGGGGGGCGATGGCTGAAATATAAATATGGGGAGGCCTGGCAGGTTGACTACATCACACTGCCTAAAACCCGCCAAGGCAAGTGCCATGTGCTCACAATGGTGGAAGCAACCACTGGGTGGCTGGAAACATATCCTGTGCCTCATGCCACTGCCTGGAATACTATCCTGGGCCTTGAAAAGCAAGTCCTGTGGCGACATGGCACCCCAGAGAGGATTGAATCAGACAATGGGACTCATTTCCGAAATAGTCTCGTAGACACTTGGGCCAAAGAGCATGGCATTGAGTGGGTGTATCACATCCCCTACCATGCACCTGCCTCTGGGAAGGTTGAACGGTGCAATGGGCTGTTGAAGACCACCCTGAAGGCAATGGGGGGTGAGACTTTCAAAAATTGGGATACACATTTGGCAAAGGCCACCTGGTTAGTCAACACCAGAGGATCTGCCAACCTTGCTGGCCCAGCTCAATCAAAACTTCTGCGCACTGTGGAAGGAGATAAGGTCCCTGTAGTGCATGTTAAGAACATGCTGGGAAAAACAGTCTGGGTTATTCCTGCCTCGGGCAAAGGCAAACCCATCCGTGGGGTTGCTTTCGCTCAAGGACCTGGAGGTACTTGGTGGGTAATGAGAGAAGATGGACAAGTTCGATGTGTGCCTCAAGGAGATTTGATTCTGGGTGAAACTGGCCCATGAACTAAATTGTATGATGGACATTAACTGCTGCAAATAACCCTTGTTCTGAGCTCTATGTTGCAGTAATCACTCTGGCAGAGATCACCTGAATCTACAGAGGTCCAGCCTTGCCAGAAGGGCAGTAGTGACCTGACCCGAGCTGGCATCGGCGCCCAACGATCCCACGCAACACTTCACCTTTTCTGTCCTGAGTGACCACCTGATAGAACCCAAAGTCATGGACTAATGGACATTTTGCCAGTATGGTTCATAGACCAAGGGAATGATATCTGTGTGGGATGGGATGGGAAAGGGGAAGCTGGTTCATGTGAACTTATGGATGATATGAAAATAAGCATGACGTAAATGGTATGAAATAAGGGGTGGAGAATGTGCTGGGTTCAGTCAGGAAAGGGCTAACTCCCTTTACTCTGGTTGCCAGGGAACTCTGTTGCTGGACAGTAAGTGAAAACATTGATAAGGCCTCAGCTGGTGCTGGGGATGGCTTGTACTAAACTCAAGGTCTTTTGTCCGCTTCGGATACTGTAGCTGACCCAGACTGACACAGGAAGTATTTCATCCCATAGTACGTCATGTTCCGGTCTCTTTGGGTGGGGAAGAGGGTCCGGTAGCCATTACTCTTCCCTTCTCTCTCTCTCCCTTACTCCCTTGCTCGTCTCTCCGGGCACTTGCTAACCCTCCTGCGTTAGCTGCTTTGCCAGCTCCTGTGCTGGCTCATTCGTGTGGGAGCTGGTGGATTGTTTTGACTTTTCTGGCCGTGTTATCAGTGATAAGGTTAGCTCGGAATCTGCTGCGTAGGCTCCCGGGCTCCGGCGTTCAGGCCGCGGCTCTTGGGCTGCGATCGCTCTCGGGCTGTGGTTCTCGGGCTCTCTGGGTCTGATTTTCATTCCTCAACATCTGGGTGTGCATTGGTCAGTGGATATACAATATTGTATATATTGTACTATATGTTTCATTTTCTACTATTTTAAGTATTTATTAGCAGTAGTACCTGTATATATTGATTTAGATATAATTAGTAAATAGTTCTTATCTCAATTTTACGAGCTTCCTTATTTCTTTTTCCTCTGATTCTTCCCTTCCACTGGAGGAGGGGAGGGGGATTTGTGAGAGCGGCTTCGTGGTATTTTGCTAGCCGGAGTTAAACCACGACAGATAAATACAATTTATTACAATTTCCCACCATCCACTGACCAATGCACACCCAGATGTTGAGGAATGAAAATCAGACCCAGAGAGCCCGAGAACCACAGCCCGAGAGCGATCGCAGCCCGAGAGCCACAGCCTGAAGGCTGGAGCCCGGGAGCCTACGCAGCAGATTCCAAGCAAACCTTATCAGTGATAACACGGCCAGAAAAGTCAAAACAATCCACCAGCTCCCACACGAAGGAGCCAGCACAGGAGTTAGCAAAGCAGCTAACGCAGGAGGGTTAACAAGTGCCCAGAGAGATAAGCAAGGGAGTAAGGGGGAGAGAGAAGGGAAGAGTAATGGCTACCGGACCCTCTTCCCCACCCAAGAGACCGGAACATGACGTACTATGGAATGAAATACTTCCTGTGTCAGTCTGGGTCAGCTACAGTATCCGAAGCGGACAAAAGACCTTGAGTTCAGTACAGGCCATCCCCAGGACCAGCTGAGGCCTTATCAATGCTTTTCTTAGCAACTCCTTAGTAACCAGAGTAAAGGGAGTTAACCCTTTCCTGACTGAACCCAGCACAAACCAATCAATCACAGCCAACAAAATCTTCAACTAGATACTTAGAGAAGTCCACTAAATAATAATGATAAAATAATGCTTATGTTGCAGCATAATCAAGGATCTTATAATATCAGTGCAGAAGAAAAGGAGAGTACACAAAATTCAGTGGGGTTTGTTGTACTTATATAGTCAGTTCAGATCTGGTTCTACCTGAGCTATTCATTATCATTAATGTGGGCATTCAGCTGTGTATGTTTCCTTAGATAAACTTATTTTGTAGACCACCCTTTTTCATAACCTCTTCATATGTGGACTATTTATTTTCTCAGATAACCTTTCTATCTGTGAATGAAATCAGAGTACATTTTTCCTCAGGTACACCTTTGCATTTTTTCAAAACATGGGATCTTTCACATGTTTTTGTCAAGTGTAGTTTAAGATACCTTCAGTTCATATTCATCCAGATATATATTATTCCGCATTCCCAGATTTCCCATTTATAATTTTCCCAATTTCCTGGAAATTGGCGTTACATTACAACAGAATATAAGTTCATGTATAGTGTCTTTCACCTACACCTTACTGAAATCTTATTTATGGTACTTTGAAAGGTAGTTATTAACCATTTTCACTTAAAATTATTTGGTTTTCATCAGGCTATGACACCTGGACTCCTAGGTTTGTTAGGCTTCTTTACCCATGGATGATGAGAGCCTTTAGAGGTAGACCATAGCTCTGGAAAGGTCTGTTCCAGAGGCACATGCCCTGAGTCCCAGATGGTGAATTATCCTTCTGTCAGAGTCAAATCTACAGGTGTACTGCATAAGGAGAAGGGGAGTATACATTTATTTTTATGTGTAAAATCAGTAAGTTTATAGAAGTAACATTTAGGTTAGTGTAAATTCTCAAGTCTGAAACAGAGACCTGTAAGCTAAGGATGAAGGAAGTGTTGCTTCAGGTATACTCTGACTTTGGAGCAGACTTTGAATATCCAGTAATAGCAGCTGAAGTTTTTATTGTACTCTACTTCAGGGAAGACTACTTGACAGAGTGCCCCAAAATCTTATGCTCTCAGAAGTCAGCACTTTTGAGGCATACACTGGCTGAAAAGTCTACCAGCTCTAAACTAGACTCTTTTTTTCCCCTTCTTTGATTTTGGTGACAGTTAACGAAATCTGAAATGTCTTAAATGATACTTCATCTGCCAGTTTACGGCAATTGTTTACCATTAGTGGGAAAATTTTAGAGAGGAAGGAAGGATTGTCTCATCATCTTCAGGATACAATTAATCTGAAGAAATGTAACTTGGAAATTGAAATCTGTCATAATTAGCCCCCTTCAATACCTTTTTTCTGTCTGTAATTGTTATGCATTCATGTTTAAAATCCTTAAAGCTCAGTTTTGTCGGAAGTATCTGCCTTTTCGACAAGATACTGGAAATCATAGAGCTGAGATTTTCAGTTGCTTCATCCTTCCTATAACTTTTAAGACAAAGACCTCTGCATTGGCAACCAGATAAGCTTTGAATCTAAGAGTTTGCTCTTGAACTACAGCACAGGAATCACTCTAGTAGACCTCTGTTGCTCATAGGGTTGATTATAAGCTATAAGGTTATGTACATCAATGCACATCAGTTTGCTTAATATCCACAAGCATTCAAAGAGCAGTTAGTTTTTTAAGCACTTTGAAAAATGATCTTCTCTGTTCTGTAAATATGGGAATAATATAGATGCTGGCTGTCAAACGCCAGCAATTTACACATCCTCTTCTTTTTATACCATTATTTGTCAGAATCAGGTTTTTGTTACATGTAAAGTGAGTTAGATCAATAAGTAGAAATCAGCTTGTATTGCATTGATTTGCTGAGCAGTTTATGCATGAAGATGACAAGGAGTTGTGGTTGACACAGACCAATATCTAATTGCCTAATAAATTTAACACTTTTCAGTAAATTCTATGGATACAATAAGAGTATTAGAAATATTTTAAATAATTTTACAGTATTTTCAGTGACAATAAGAATATAACCTGGAGAGCTTGATCTAGAACCCTTGGCCTAAAAACATAGGCTTTATCTTGTAATCACCATTTAGTAAACTAGTACTAAGTCAAAGATTGTGCAGAAAGCAAATGTTTTACTTCATACTGTATTTCTAAAAGTGTGTGGCTAAACAACAGATATAGAAAGAAAATCAGCAAAGAAATCAATGAGTTTGATTGAAAATGTAAGTTAAATATTTAGAAAATGGGACTACAGAGCATAACTTGTCCTTCATTGATACAGTATCTGAATTCCATTTGTTCACCTTGTTTTATTAACAAACATTTATCCATTTTAAGCTCACAGCATTTGAATAAAAGATGGCATCTAAACTTATGACTGTGCTTCATTTTCTTCTAATTCTTGCCTTGTCATTGACAAGTGTTTCTTTTTTTTTTTCTTCCGGCTTGAAAAAATGTACAGAAGGAATTATTTGAAGTAAGTCAACTAGAATATTCCTCCTATTTCCTAGAAATATGCTATAATTTTTCTGGTTTTAAATACTGAGTTACTTTTGTACGGCTGTCATGAAGGACAATAGTTTAGGCTGCTTAAAAGTTCAGCATCACAGATACTACCTTAGCAATGCAAGAGTGATACAGTCAAGGGACGCTTAACCATCAAAGTCACTGAACAATGGCCAAGGCTTATCAGGAATCTCTAAGGGCATAAAGTGATCCAGGAGCTTGGGTGAAATGCACCACCACAATGGGTTAGCCAATATGATGCATTAGAATAAGGGAGTAGAGGCTGGAATGTCTTAGATGATTCTCATCATGCTTTTTATGCCATGTCTAGAAGCTAAAACTATTCAGAAAAGGGACTGCATGTTTTACCTGTTCAGGAAAGAAAAGAAAGATACCTTAAAAAAATTATGAAAATCACTTGAAACAATAAAATTTTTGAACATACATGAGTTAAAAAAATCAAAAAAACCAAAGGCATCAATTAATTGTAAATATTTGTGAAAATTTGAGTTTAATTAGCACTAATGTTCCTTATGTTACTGAATATAATTAAGTATTCAGTTTCTATGTTTTCAATCTGTTCTGCTACAGGAAGACATAAACCAAAAGGATGTGTAGTGGGAATTTTATTCACTATATAGGTAACATTTTGCAGTAAGGGAATCCTCAAGGTGGCATTATGAAGATATGACATAACATTGCAAGAGACCATCAGACTTTATTAATTGGAGATAATGAACCATTACTATAAGAAAAGTTTTAATGCCTTCTTGATATGTATGAGATTAAACTACTGATCATGAAGCCAAATTACAGTATCGTATAGTCAACATACACTAATTTATTTTATAAACATATACATATATTTATAGTTATATTTAATCTTATCCAGATCCATCTAATTGCTACAGTTGTTTTTTCTTTGTAGCTATGTGATAAAGTGAACTTCCCTCCAGACAGGTCAGGTGATTGGGCCTGTCCTGGTCCTGGAGGGGAAGGAGATTTGGTTTATGTGTATTTCACTCTTCCGTCATGGGTATGTGTGTTACTGGTGGGATGGGGCATGGTACCCTTGCCTCGCTCTACGTGAATTTCATTTGGTTCTACCTGAGCCAAGCAAGGTCTTATTTTATAACAGGATCAAGCATAGAGAAGACAACTACCTATTACATAGGGTTAAAAATAGGTCAAACATGGAGTTAAAAAACAGGTTTGCAATGGGCTTATTATGTTATATTCAAAATCTGCAGTTTATATCCACTAAACCAACATGCTGCATTGAATCAGTGTGATGCAGGTTTGGCATTGCCTCTAAAATTAAATATTACCCCTACAGTGTTTCTAAGGCCTCATTTAGGATATTGAAAGAAAGACACATATTTTTAACTTATATTAAACAGCAGTTAAATTTGTTTATTGAAGAATCCAAGTGAAAGATGACAGAACAATGTGTCATTGAGCTTAAACTATAAAACTGGATGAGAACATAATCTGTTCTCATCATGACTGTTTTTTCTTAGCTAGCATGGGTTGACTATCTCAGTTAAGAATACCTTTTAGAAAATATTTCTGATATCTCTCTCCAATGTTTAATTAGTACAGCACTGTTTCAAAAGTCTTGATGAAGTCTCATAAATTCAGATAGTTAACTGGGACATTTGACCAAAACTAAACTCAGCAGTTGTTAGAAAAATCTAGACTCTAGTCAGAATTGTCTCCTCTTCATTTTTATAGACAACATTTTTGTTCAGAGTTGGTTGGTTATTTGATTTGCTACACTATGATTCCAAGGTCCACAGATAACATGTAACTTCTGTCTAAATCAGTTTTGAAGAACCAAAGGGATATGAGTCATAATAAATGAAGGTTTAAGAAAGTTTATTTTTTTTCTTATATGTGGTTCTTTCACTTCTATTACAAGTATTTTTGAAGTATGAGTTCATTGAGCAACATAATATGATGTATGTTGAGTTGCATGAAAAAATATAGACAATTTCACTGATATCTAATGTGAAATCTAGCACCCTTCTACTTGCAGGGAAAAATAGTTTCTGTCTGATTTTTGTTTTGAAATGGTAACATGTTGAAATATTTATCTTAAGTTATTTTTGGAAGAAATGTTGGTTTATAGGATTGTACCTAGATGAATTTTCCTGAATTTTAGCAGTATGGGCTGAAAACTAAGAGAAAGTAAAGTAAATTCCTATAGATATGCAAATACTTCTAAATATATGTTTCAAAGTTGTGTTTTTGTTAAGGGCACTTGTAATATTCAATTTTCAGATTAGGAATCTTGCCTGGATCTGCTTGTGTATCAAAATTGTTATCTTCAATATGCAAAACAAACAAAAAAACCAATCTCTGTTTGAATCTTCAAATAACTAATTTCTACAAGTTCCCATTTCTACCTGCATTCCAAGACTTTGCCTGAGCTCTTCAGTGCTACTGCACAGTAGCTTCTATGAAGAACAGTCCTCTCATACCCAACATAGCTTAGGGGAAGTGTTGTACTAGAATTTTATAATTTTTTTCTCCTTGGATTTTCTGCTAGAATACCTATTTTTACCTTCTGCAATATAATAACTGAACAATATGAACTTATGTAAAAATATCTCACTAATGGTGCTCTTTGTAAGTTTCATAATTGCACTAAGAAGAACACATTTACAATGCTGAATAGTTCTTAAGACATTGCCATGCATGAAAATTATTCATATAGTAATAAATTTTCATTGCTTGTGGACAGGCCCTTAAAATGTTACTCATGAAAATCAAATAGAAACGAAGTAATGACTTGCAAATTTTGTGACCATTAAGCATTCATTTTCTCTAATACCCTGGAGTTAACAAGTAGCTGTTAAGTACATTCATGCTGTCTGTTTTCTGCAATAAAACAATACCAAAAAATGAACATTACATGGCAAAAAATCATTAATATAAGTTAAATGACATCATTATTGAGTTGTACAAAATCATAGTTCAAAGGTATTTATAACATGTAGCAACAAGTGTGTATGTAGTGAAACAATGGAAAGAGGAGAGGGAGAAGGGAGGAGTATGGCAAAAGAGAGAACACAGAATAAGATAGGCTAGGAAGATAGGAGGACAGAAAAGAAAGCAAAACCTAAAAAAGATGGATCTTCTGACACATGCAAAATTATCTCTGCTATCCAGAGCCCAGACAAGGAACATGTTCCACAGCCTTCAGTGTCTGAATAATCATAGAAATCACAGGATAACCGAAGCAGGAAGGGACCTCAGGACGTCTCTAGTACACCCCCTCACCAAGTCAGGACCTGCTCTGTGTTCAGACCAGGCTGCTCACAGGTCGGTCCAGTCAGTGTTTTCTCCAAGGACAGAAATAGCACAAAATCTTGGAGCAATCTGTTCTACTGCCTCACTGAACCTCTTTGTTGCAACTTGTGCCTGACGTCCCTCAACCTCCTCCCATGCACCGCTGTGAGGAGCTTGACTCTAGATCCTCAGTGACCCTTCATAAGCGTGGGGCATCTGTTAGGTGCTTCTAAAGCCCCTTCTTTAGATTGAACCAACCCATCTCCCCCAGCTTCTGCTCACAGGGCAAGTGCTCTAGTCCTACTACCTAGGGTTCTCCACTGAGGTCCTTCCAGTATGTCCATATTTTTCTTGTGTTGGGGCCCACAGCTGGATGCAGCATCTTGATGCGGTCTGAAGAGTTCCACATATGAGGGGATAACACTTTCCTTAAACCTGCAAGCTATGCCACTGTTCATACAGCTCAGGAACTGTTGGACACTTGGCTGCCATGGTACACTATGGTTTAATGTTCAACTCACTGTCCACCAGCAACCTAAAGACCTTCCTGAAGAGCTACTCCCCAGCCTCTCTGTACTCAATCTGTGTTATTACAGGAGCTCTTCCCTCCCTGGAGCAACACTTGACATTTACCCTTGTTGAGATTCATGGTGTTCCTGTTGGCCAATCCCTCCAGCCTTTTTGGGTCCCTTTGGATGGCAGCTCTGCCCCCTCTAGTATATGATCCAGTGCATCCCATTCCCACCCTGCACTTTGGTGTCACCATCAGTCTGTAATGAGTGTGCTCTTCACCACTGGCTTGGTGTCACTGAGATGTTAAACGAGACAGGTCCCAGGACAGGCCTGTGTGTGATAGAACACTTGCCACAGGACCATGGTTTACTGGGCCCAACTATCTGATCAGGTGCTCACCCTGCATGACCACAATGACCTAAGATGGACATGACAATGTGGGAGGCAATGTCAAAAGCCTTGCTAACTTCTGTGCAGAGAGAGCAACCACTACTCTCCCTTTGTACACAAATCCAGTCATTTTATTACAGAAGTTAGTCAGAATGATTTACCCTCAAAAAAATCCATGTTGACTGCTCCACAAGGCTTTAAATGTGCTCCAAGAGGACTTACTCCATGATTTTCCCAGGGACTGTGTGATCCCTGGGTGGATTGTTGGCCCTTTCTGGAGGTGGGTGCAACAGTTGCCTATCTGCAATCTTCAGTCACTTGCTTCAGCTTTCTGGGCTGCCAGTGCACACTGCTGGTTCATGTCCAGCTTTTTGTCCAACAACGCCCCCAACTCCTTCTCCTTATGGCTGTTCTCAAACCATTCTCTGCTCAGCCTGTAGTTGTGTTTGGAATGCCAACTGTATCCTGGGCTGTATCCAGACAAGTGTGGCCAGAAGTTCAAGGCAGTTGATTCTCCCCCTTTACTCTGCTCTCATGAGATCCCACCTGCAGTGCTGCATCCAGCTCTGGGGCCCTCAACATAAGAAGGATATCAACTGGTTGAAGCAAGTCCAGAGGAGGCCACAAAAATGCTCAGAGGGCTGAAGCACCTCTGCTATGAGGACAGGCTGAGAGAATTTGGGTTGTACAGCCTAGAGAAGAGAAGGCTCCAGTGAGACCTTATAGCAGCCTTCCAATACCTGAAGGAGCCTACAAGGAAGCTGGAAGGGGACCTCTAAGCATGTTTCCAAATCATGCCCTAGGCATGGCTTTCTATACTGTTGTATTTATATTTTTTGCTTGGAACTCACTGCAGTCAAATGGAAGAATAGCAGGAAAGTAAACCAACCATGCAGTGCAAAATTAGTGCCTTCTATGCCTTTAACCTATTAGTATGTTTAAAATAATGAAGGATGTGTAGGCACACAGTTGTCTACCAACTGTTCCCAGGAGAGTGTAGAAACCTACAGGATTCTGCTCCATAAATACTAAGCCAAAATATTTTGACTGATTATCATATAAAATGTGGAGCGTAAAGAGAAGTTCTACATCTTTCACACTTTGCAGATGCATGAGAAGGATAGCCAGAAACTGGCCAAAACAATATTTGATTCTCTCCTTTGATACTGGATGGTAATAGTTACTATATTTTATGAAAACTTTGAACAGTTTAGATAGTCCCTCTGAATGCTTAATTTCTCTTGTTATACTGCCTCATTCTGTCCTGAAATTTACTGCATAGTGTTAGTGGAGTTCAGACAGCTCCTGTCACCAAGATAAGAGCTGCTTTACCATGTATTCATCAAGCAGTTCTACATAGTGAAATCATTTATTAATCTGGTTAAATGTTCTTTTTTTGGACATTCCCCACCTACACAGATGGGTTCTTGTGAAATGGTGTCTGAAAGCAGAACTGATAGCTACAGGGATAACTGACACAAGGTTTTTTCTTTCTTTTTTTTTTTTTTTTTTTTTTTCCTTTATCTTTGTACTGTGTAATACTTAACTACAGGTAAGAGACTCAGAATTAAGTCATAAACCTAAAACTTGTCCTAAAGCCAATTTCTGTTACTATATGGTGTGTTCATGAGATCATCACCTGTCTTAAAATATAAATGATGTGATAAGATTTTAAGAGTTGAATACTAAACACTACAGCTTAGTGCCTTAACATCTACCTTTTTTAAGGGTGACTTTTAAATATTTGATAAATATTTCATGCTATTGCTACTTGTTCTGCAGCACAGAGAGATCAAACAGATACAATTGAACACAGAAGACCAGAAAAAGCCAAGCTATATAATCCAATTTAAGCATTTTTGAAATTGTTCTCTGCCCCAAAAAAATCAACAAAAAACAACCTTAGGTTCTAGAAATTTTAATTACCTTTTGTTGACGTCTAAGAAACAAGAGTTTTACAGAAAAAATACTGTTGAAGAGTCAAGTGAATCTTTGCAGTTAATGAACTTCACATGGTGTTGGTACTGGTTTTGGACTGTAGATAACTTTAGTGTAGACAAACTGGTCTGTGTAGAAAAGACATACATGTAGTTACTAAACATTTTGTTCTAATTGTCAAGAGCCTCAACTTGGATGAGATTTGGATTTGGTATCAATATTTAAGAATTAATCTTCCTCTTCTACTGCAGATGAGATTTTGGGAGACTAACACTTGGTCTGAGAAAGAATGGTGTAAAATGTAGCTCTTGTATGGCAATCTAATTCATCAGAATGTGATAAAGCATTTATAAAACCCATTATCTATACACATTTACATTTCCTCTTAGTTCTTAAAATATTTACCATGTTCTGAATAAAACAAATTAAATCATAATGTGTTAAAATTAGCAATAATTATTTCAGGAAAAAAAACACAATCATGCCTATATTTTCAGCAGTATAAAAACAATACCTGTGATTATGTTCTAAAAAACTATTAGGTTTCTTCTGAAGAAACCTAATGAAAAATATTTATTTTTCCTGGAACATTATGTTGTTTCACTTTGATTGAAAAGATTTTTTTGTTTGTTTTGCTTATGGCAATATTTCCATTTTAACTTCTTTTATACTTTTTCTTCCACAAAATTGTTCAATAATTCCAATTTAAAATAGAAAGTCAAATTTAAATGTAGAAATGTCTCATGAAATTATATTTCTATTTTATGGATGAATACACAAAACATGCATTAAGGTAAATGAGATATAAAGATTTACATCTGAGGAACAGAAAAATCTTTTTAATATATTTTCTGATTTTTGCTTATGTAGTTGAATGCCATATGGGGACAATCTTTCAACAGTTGATAGGTGAGACTGGCAACGTATAGCTAGCTACATACGGACCAAAGACTAAAGTAATTTATTTGTGTTATGATTTCAGCTTATTCTAGGCTATTGCTGTTATTATTATAAATAGTATTCATCAAAAAGAAACATATTATTATGTCTACAAGTGACATAAAAAGTTACGAATAGCTTATTAATTTGTTATCCTGGAGAATCCACTCACTGTCCACCTCCCATAACAGGGATTTCATTGGTCACTCTTTATGCCCCTGATCTGGACCTGATTGTTTGTCAGTCAGTGGGTGGTGAGCTATTTTGTCATATGTTGTATTTTCTATTATTTTAATTACTTATTAATAGTAGTATTGTTAGTATTAGGATCAATATAATTTTCACTTATATTATTAAATAGTTCTTATCTCAACTTTACAAGTTTTCCTTGTCTTTTCCTCTGACTCTTCCTGCACTGGGGAAGAGGATAGGTAAGCAAGCGACTGTGTGGTACTTAATTGCCAGATAAAGCTAAACTATGACACAGACTCCACAGGCCAGTAAAGGTGTGTAAAAAAGAGCAATCTGTAGAGCAGAAGTTCATCTTGTTTGTTCTTCATTTTCTCTAGATAAAACTTCTACAGCACAGAGTGATAATACAACAGAACAAAAAGATAAGAGCTAGGAAATTATTCTATCATAGATGATTCAAGAAACCAAAGATTCCTGAGACATTAGTATTAACTGACCAGTTAATCCATCAAAGAAATAATATAGGTATTTTGGATGTAACAATTGAACATCAGGATGTGGTCACCTGACTTCAATTCCCTCAGCCTGTCTTTCTCATTTCAAGAAATTCACTAATTCAGGACACCTAATTCTAGGGAACCATCCAGTAGCCCAAACATAGCTGTTTTACACTGTTTGTGATACTTCCAGATGTACCTGAGACATTCACATACATCTGGCAGATATGACAGGTGCTATCTTTGTCCTTCTGGAGGTGCAGCTTAAGGCTGGAGAAGTTACTCAAAGTCCTTCAAAGCAACAGTAGATGTAATCATGCCTAGAGATTAAATACCTACTTCAAACCAGTCATCTAGGGTTCAGTTCAGTTTCTGACACACCATTGCCCAGTGCTGCCTGAGACGCCCTGCAATCTGGCTTCCTCCAAAGCCAATGCTGAGACGATTTGAGGAGGTGATATTCACACCCGACCATAGCAGCCTACATTGAAGGGCTGAACCACTCCTTAGCAGTGCTTCTTGGTTTCCCTGGCCATGCAGGCAGGCTAAAATGCTAACTGAAACTGAATGCTTAACTTCCTGTATGAATAAAGGTGTATGAGATGAATGCCATCACCCTTTTTCTTTCTTGGTGTTTCACTTGACTATCCTACCTCACAGGTTGACATGAGGATAAATTCCCTAAAAATCTTGGAGCTGCGATAGTGATGAGTGCAGCATAAATACTTGTGTGAAGCTGTGCTCCTAAGTGAGAATGGGAGACAGATGCCAGATTAAAATGTCTTTCCAAAAGAGGAAAAAAGAACACTTAAACTCAGATATATGGATTTATTAAGTTTAGTGCTGAAAATGACCGGCCAAGCTTAAAAAAAAAGAAAAAAGGAAGGAAAGCATTTTCTGTTCTGTTAGTAGTGTTCACATATAGATTTTCCCCTTGAGCTTGGCTCAGAGAGTCACATAAAAAATAAAAATATGTGAAACCATTCACATTGCTCAAAGAAACTGGGATACTTCTATGAGTAAGTGGTACTTGATCATACAATTTGCATGAACAAATGAGGGTATGGTTGTATTTGCAGTGCAAATATGTATTCTCCCTCCCTCTAAATTTTGACCAACTCGTTTCAACACATCTATTAAGTGAGCCCCAAAGGTTAACTGACTACACCAGCTATTTTTTGTTTGATCATAATCTCCCTTTTTCTGAAGTTTTATGTGTCAAGAGAAGCAAAGCACTCTAACTTTCAATTAACGTAAAGACATTTGTATTTTTAACAGCACTGGTAGCAGAAAAAAAAAGTATGGATAATAGTGAGGCAATAAATAAGCCAAAGGTGTGAACTCATTATTAAATATATCAAAGAAAAATAGACTGGAAGAATAAAGTGTACAAATACCTGTGCAGTTGTTGAGGACTACTACATCTGACAAATTTATTAATTGGTGAAGGTGCCACCTCCCCTGTGCTGTTCAGTAACAGAAAACTGCTAGATACAAATAATGGAAGCTGAAATCAGTGTTTTGTAGCAATAAAAGTTGTTACTGTGAGCACAATACATGCCTAGCCTGAAATTTAGACTTGGTTAACTACCTAGAAATGTTGGTCCGCTCTGCAAATGAGGATGTGATTAACAGAATTTCATGGATTTTGGGTCAGTTTCATCTGAGTAAAAACATCATAGATACATCATAGCTACATCTGAGTGTGGGATTAGTGAGATTTGATTGACAGACTTGGGGACTACTGGGCCTTTCCAGGGAGTGATTAGTGTCACAGTGTTGTAGACACGGAAAGTAAGAAAGGTGAGACACATTTTTTAATAGTTTGTTCCAGATGCCTGAAAACAGCCATCTGACTAGGTAAGAAAAAAAAAAAAAAGACACAAGAAGGTTGATGGAAACATCCTGGTAGTTGTCACACATGGACAAGGTATCAAGAAGAAAGCAGTTCTACCTTGGTGTTTCTACATTAGTGTTTTCATCCAGGGAATCTCTCTGTTGCTCACCCTCTTGGCACTTCAGCTTGCAGCAGAGCATGCTCTCAGGGAATGACAAAAAGTCCCTTTCAGATGGAGCTAAACCAAGAGGTCTGCTCCAGGCATGTACTTAAAATCCTCCAAGCATTGATGTGTACTAACTGTACAGGACTAGCCTAGAAACAGTGTAAAATAAAACCACAGAAATGCATACATTGTGTATGTCAAGTCCACAACTCCAACCATTTTGTTGTACACTGCCAATGTGGTGTCCTAATTGCTACACTATAAACAAAACTCTTCAGATGTAGGTCATATTATAATGAGTTAGACAGATGCTGTACAGTGCTCTAAGTCATAGAATTAATTTTACGTTGGTTATATTCATTCTATGAATTTTCTTTCTTCAAGTTTTCTTCTCAAATAATTTTCCCTTCTGCTTTCCTGTTTCAGAAAAATTATCACACACAAAAACACAGATATGCATTTTTGTATTTATTTTATTAATTCATAGATGGTTTATTTCTGTCTCTTAATGCAAAACCATATTAAATCCACTATTATAAAAATATGCATTATGGAAAGGAACTCCTCTACAACTGAATGCTTGGAGCTCCACCAGAAATTACTCATCTGCACATGGTTGCAGCTTAAAAAAGGAATGGGTGGTATGCTTAGTAGCATACACATAGCTGAAGCACCTCTCCTATGAAGAAAGCCTGAGAGTGTTGGGCTTGTTCAGCCTGGAGAAGAGAAGGCTTTGGGGAGACCTTATTGCAGCCTTCCAGTACCTGAAGGGGGCTTACAAGGAAGCTCGGGTGTGTGTGTGTGTGTGTGTGTACATTTTACAAGGGCCTGTAGTGACAAGACAAGGGGTAATGGGTTTAAACTGAAAGCTGGGAGATTTAGATTGGACACCAGGAAGAAGTTCTTCATGGAGAGGGTGTTGAAGCATTGGAACAGGTTGCCCAGAAAAGTTGTGGATGCCCCATCCCTGTCTGTCTTCAAGGCCAGGCTGGATGAGGCTTTGAGCAACCTGGCCTAGTGGAGGGTGTCCCTGCCCATGGCAGGGGGGTTGGAACTAGATGGTCTTTAAGGTCCCTTCCAACCCAAACCATTCTATGATTCTATAATTTGTGATAAAAAACAATGTGAAAATGAAAATAATCCTTCTTAGCTATTTCAATGGGAACTTTTTTCCCATGTTTCCTTTAATTCTAATCTCTCACCGTATTTTCAGCCTAAAGCTCTCTTCCCAGCCAAGCACCTCTCATATTACAATGTCTGGAGATGGATAAGCAGTGGGATACAAGAGCAGAGAGGCTAAATAATGCATTGCTGCCTTGCAAGTACCCTTAGCAGTTATACAGCAGCTGCTTCAGACACACTTTTAAAAATGGGATGTATGAGAGTGGTGTTTGCTGAGGTGCAAATATCATTCTCAAATCCTACACATATAATAAGGTAAAAATTTTATCAGACCTTGTGGTTGTTGTTAAGTGTAGAATTTTATAACAGTTGTGAATTAACCACTTATGGAAATAGTTGTCCTCTGTTATTTCTGGGACAACTGGAATTTTCTGGTGAGTTTATTCCAATCTCTCTCCTTTCAGTTTTTGGTGGATGTTTGGGAGGTTGCTTTGGTTTTATTTTTTTCCTTTTTTTCCTCAGTGAGGGGGTTAATTCCTTTCATGCAACAACACAAGTGAATTAGATTTCATGAAAGGAAATTTTACAAAATTAAGGGAAAAATTAATAGGGCAGTGAGAGGAACTAATAAAACTTAAGAGTCTGGAGACAGACTGAAAGATCTTGTTAGAATTGCTTAATGAAGCAAAGATAGAACAATTTACAATTCCCCCAAACATGAAACTGTAGTGGGCAAGAAAAGAGTTCTGCTAAACAAGAAACTGGGTGAGGGGAGGGTGCAGAGAAGGATAATATTAGAGAGATATATATGGATTGGAAGCCTAAAGAAAGTATTTTTACCTTGTATTTTTGTCAACAAGAATAAAGATCAGGGTTTTCATGATTTCAGAATGTAAAAAAGCAGAAATATTAAAATACATGAAAAGTTTTAATGCAAAGTAAAAGATTAAAGTCCTACAGTGGTTAATATTGTGGAGATTCATAGTAACAGTCTGAAAAGCAAAGGCCTAAATATGCAGAAAGGCAAACATAGAGGTATTAAGAAAAGATAAATGAAAAAATCACTCAGCAAACTAATCTACCTCTTTTTAATGCTAAAATTTCTAGAATTAATGAAAGCTGAGAATCAATAATTGAGGAGGAAGAGAGGAAACACCCCCCTCAAATAACCCATAGCTACCAATGTAGACTACAGAATTTATTTTTGTTTTACCATGAAGAATAATAACTTGCCAACACCAATGTTTTTTCCAAAAACATTTCAGAAATTCTGCAGACAGAAGAATTTATTTCTAAGGCTCCCAGTATGATAGCTTTTGGGATAAAAAAAATGATTATTCTCCTGGTATTTTTTAAATCTCTTTTTCGAGATTAAACAAAAATACCCAAGGGAATATCTCAGGAACATCAGTGGAATCTCCACTGTTACGTAGGACAAGATTTGTAAGAAATTGTTCTTATACTGGGGATAGGCTCAGTAGATTTTTATACCTATTTTATATTATCTCATGTAGCTTTAGGTAATGTTAAGATGTGGGGTTTTTCCCCTCAAGACAGGGAAACCTGTTCCCTACCATACAGGGATATTTTCCCTCCAAAAAATGACATTGACAGAGACCCCAGCACTATTATTTTTTTCTTTCTGTGTTATATGCATTTATAGAGAATGTAATATTTAATTTCTGATTTGAGATACAAATAAAGAATATTGACAGAACTTATTCTTTCCTTTCAAACCCTCAGTCTGCCAGGAGAAAGATAATATAATTAAATATGAAGTCCTTTTTTCTAATAGTAGTGATAACCATCATGACTTCAGTACCTGTGGGTCTCAAGGCGCCTAACCAAACATAACTAAACCAAATAAAAGAAATGATGACATGGTTCAGTAAATTTCAGAACCCTTAAGAAAAATGAAAGAAAAAACCAAAACCACCACTCTGGAATGACACAAACTAATTATTCAGTGAGGAAAATTCTTATTTTTTAATCATTAGCAGTACGTTATGACCAATTAACTTGCTATGCTCTTAATCCTTTTAGAAATGGAAAGTGCACCGGATGGATTTCCAAGATGGCAATATGATTTCATAGATCCTATTTGTTAGCAGATGAATAAGATGAATCCTTGTGTAATCTGCACCGTGTCATAGAGTTATAACGATGAAACAGATTGCTTCACATTTGCGAAGTTTTCAGCATGTAATCTACATGCAAGTGGATTGGTTATGAACAGTCTTATTTTTGATTAATCACAGTGTTTGTGACTGTATCTGGGGCAAATTCAACTTTTGATGACTATGTCCTGCTTACAGAAATTACCAGTAGCTTTAATTTGGTTAAAGTATCAATTTTGTATTATCCTATGTCACTTTCAAGTGACATAATCGACTACTAACCAGCTGGCATGTTCCACTAAAGAACTGGCTAGAATGCTGTGACAAATGAGACAAGCATTAACTACACGGAGGAAGTTCTGTGGAGCTTGATGTTCTCTTATAATGGATTTCGAAATAAGCAGGAAACAACAATTCATGCAACTCTAATATTTACAACCCTAATACTTAATTAATAATTTTATAGTACTGTACATACATTTAGTTAATTGTAGAGTGTGACTTCACTAGTAAATTAACACTATTAATATTTTAGATAACAATCTCTGAGGCCAGAAAACTGCATGATAGTGATGAGAATGCCGCTCTACTAGAGCTTGTTTTCATTGAACATTAATTTTGAAAGTGTTCCTTTACAAACCTGAAGGACTGCACTTCTCAAAAAGAACATACAGAAATAAACAGAACAAGTGAACCAGTTATGGTTTACGTTATAAAATATTAGGTTTAAAACATAGTAATCTGCAAAAATAATCAGCCATCAACACCAATTGTACAGTAGGTTTTAACCATTTCTCTGCATCAGGTGTTTGGTCTATGATGTGTTTTCTGACATGTTTCAGTTTGCATATAAATGTTAAATTATAAATGTCGTATTTCTAATTGGAAAGAACTCCCATCGGGTTTGGGAATATTATGCTGCTTTTTTTTTTTTGTTTTGTTTTCCTTCCTAGAAGAACATAAATAAATCAAATAGAATATGAATTTCTTCTGTACAATTTAGCTCAGAATTTTGTTCCTTCAGCTTCAATTTATGACCACTTTATGCACGTGATACTATTCCTAAAACATATGACGAATTTTTCATAGGTTCCTATTGCCTTTGGTTGCCCTTTCCTCCCACTTTGAATGTCTGGGAGTTTCGTGCTTGCAATATCTCAGGGAATCAAGCCCAGGGTTTTTAGGAGATACAAAGGAAGCTGCTGCCTTCCACACTGTCCTGAACACAGCATATTACAAGGAAAGCCTGAGATCCCACTAAAATTGATATGAATGCAGTCTAAATCCACTAAAAAAATTGGGCCAATTGAGCTATTTTTTCTCCTCTTCCTCTCCCCCCACCCCCCCATTACTTTTATTTCCTCCTTCTTCACACACATCCACATCCCACACCCCCTTTTTTTTAAACTTACAATCAGCCCTTTCTAGTTTACTGATGTGTGCAGAGCAGGTTATGGTTAATAGTAACAGCATAGCATTCTGAGATTAATGTTGTTATTCTTGTGTCATAGGGACATCAAAAGCAGTATAAAAACATTCAGAGTGACAGGTGGCATTTGCTTTGTTACTCTGCTTTTGCACATGTCTGTGACATCTCTTCCTAGACACAGTGGGGCTTTGATTCCTTGGTGTTTTGTATTCATGTACTTTCCACAGTGTTGCTATGGATCTACAGTATGCTAGGAATTGCAGAAATTCAAAGCATGCATGTAAAGGGATAAATGATAAATTGTTGATGGGGAAAAAATGACTGTGGTCAAGCATGGGAAATAATCCATGAGAGATTTGTATTCCAAAAAGAGCCTAAACTCCCATGGAAACATAAATGATCACTATTGTTTGTCCTACAATTTTCAACCATTCCAGAGAGGTTTCCTACTAATACTAATCTTAAAAATAGATGGTAGTTAGCAGAGGCCACAAATGCACCCTCTCATAGCTGGGTAGTATATTTTAATCCTGTAAGTGTCATTGTGCCACTCTCTGGTTCAACGTTGGTTTCCCGGTTTAGTATTCAGAGAGCTAATTCATTTTGTTGCTGGCAGCAGTGCATTAATGATCAAGCTACGACAATGAACACTGTCTGCATAACAAATGCGTCTTTCTCAAGCTGCAGTAAATACAAAGTGATTAACATGAAATAACTGCTCCAGCAAACCGCTTCTCTGCTTTTAAATAAATACTAGTGTTTTTATTTAACCCTGCATTTGTCAGATATGTCTTGAATGGGCTTGTTTGCATTTATGTTTTGTCTAAGTTAAAAGCAAGGGTGGGGGGATTGCTACCTTGGAGCTTCTTTTTACAGAAAGCATTCTATTGGAGATCTGCTGTTAGCATGCTGGATGCAAATGATTATTAATACCCTGTTCCCTGCTTCTGACATTTACTAAGGCAGAAGCATCAAATAGTACTAAATCACATCATGCTTCCAGCTACCTTAATCCTGCCATACTATCTAAGCTAATGAAAATAAGGTTTGAGCAGGTTAATGTTGCAGTTCTTAATAACCTTAAAATCTAAAAGAGCACAAGGTGGAGTTGGTTTGCCTCCCAGGTCAGACGAGAAAGTATGAAGAGGGAGGGTTGTGGAATGAGAAGAATCAAACTGAGGTTGCCCTCCTCTCACTGATCCACCCCCAGTTTTTCTTCTTAATCCTGGCATAATAAAAGATCTGAGCAATGTCACTGTATTATGAAAAGATGGTATTATTCTATTCTTAGAAGGAGTAAGACAGAGACAGAGGCAGAGACAGAGATGGAGGTGATTGATTTGACGTCAATGTCCCTT
This sequence comes from Rhynochetos jubatus, assembly GCA_027574665.1. Lineage (NCBI taxonomy): Eukaryota > Metazoa > Chordata > Aves > Eurypygiformes > Rhynochetidae > Rhynochetos > Rhynochetos jubatus. The sequence goes on from CM050649.1 coordinate 59,978,702, forward strand.
ATCCTCATTGCCATTCAGTCCCTGTTGGGGGAGTCCCTACCTGAAATGTAACAGAAAAACAAAAATATAGCACCCTACATGAAACACTTTGAAATGGTTCTCTTGCCATCCAGACAATCCTCTGAAGCCGTGTTGTTCACATTCCCACTGTCATCTCGCTTCATCTCATTATAATGTGCCAGTAGCGTAGGCTTTTTTCTCCACAACTGTCTTTTAGAGACAGAGTTTTATTGCAAGATATCACATAAGAGAGCTCAGGTATTCTTTTTTTTTTTTTTTTTCCTTGTTAAGGCACTGCTGTAAGGATTTATTGTTTGCATGTATTTTTAAAGGACTAGAAACACTAGAAATTTCCCTCATTTAGATCATATATGAGTCACTTTTACAACCAGGTTATAGAACTTGAACGGTTATATTTATTGTGGAAATAGATCTTTTTACTGTTCTATGAAGCTCATTTAAAGGTATATCTCAGTGAAAAATAAACATTATGCTGATGTGAAGCATAATCAAGAGGAAGAGAAAAAGAAAATCAGAAGAGAAAACTTTGCTGTCCTCAAGGAGAGTCACAAAAAGTATTAACCATATCTTTTGTTTTTTAAGACATACGGATTCACGTTAAGTATTGAATAAAATTTAGGTAGGGGAAAACCAAAGAAGTGTCTTCAGACACTGTTTAAAAATTTGGAACCAGTTCCTTTTTCACTCATTAAATATAACTCAGGTTCATTGGAGCTTTAAATCAAAGGAAAAAAATCCCTTCTGTTCCTAAGAATACAAACTGCATAGATTGTTAAGAAGAAATAAATATTTGCAAAACATCTTTGCTTGGAGCAGGATGCATATGGACGTGTGACTATAATATAACCTACCAAAGACAATGAGTAGAGGAGAAAGGAATGGCTGGTAAACAGGCAAAACAAATATCCAGAGGTATTCCCTTGACAATCAGAGCCTCAAATGTAATCACATTTAAATACGATAAGATCAGTAGAGCTGTGCTGATTCAGAGGTATAAAGATTCCCATAGCTACAGACCTCCCTCTTCCAGTTTGGTAAGCTGTGATAGTTCAAAGAAAATGGCAACCAGAGAGTGAGAGAATGAGGTGTACCTGCTGTGCTCAACAGAGGAAGATCTGGAATAACTACAACCAAAAAGACCCGCTGGCATTTAAGTACTCACAAAAGAGGTAACATCTTCTGTCTCCCATTTCTGCAGTACGTTAGGTGTGCAATGAACTGGCATAAGCACTTCCACCCTGCTACTTTACTCCTCCTGGTTTTTTTATTTCTGTTAAAGCTTGTGGCGTGGAACTATAGACAGACTCTCCCATGTAGCAAAGCTAGGCTCAGGAAGCCTGAGAACACACATGCATCTGTCTTACAGGCAAATTTTACAGGTCCAGCTGATCTTTGTCCTTACTCCTTCAAAATCATAAGTACTGATGCCTTAAAAAGACAGTTAAATTCGTTAAATCAGATTCACATTAAAGCCATTTAGCTATGACTTTTTGTTCCCACTTTTCTTTTCTTAAACTAGCGATTATATTCCAGGCTTTAAATGCTAGACCAATAATGAAATTTCTGTAATTAATAAAAAATAAGCTTTTGATGAAGATTATGAAAGAAATCACCATACCATGAAAATAAAGCAAGAATGCTGGCTCAAACTCACAGTTGTCAAGTCAGTTAAACCAATTTCAATGGATTTATCAATTAAATAAAATAACTGACTCCCTGACAGACGAATTAATGAATTAATGAACAGTAAAGAAGGTATAAAAGTGATTGTGATTGTCATGCACTGCTGGTAAGATGAAGGCTTCAAGCCAACATCAATTTTTAGGGAAAGTTTTTTAATTAACAATAAATTGCTGGAGGGGTGCGGTGGGGGGCCACAATCACTGTTTCTGCTGTTTTTTATTGCAAAAGGTCCAGGAATTCCCATCAAATCAAGGTGTGGTTCTTGAACATCATGTACAAAGCCATATATAAAAGAAAATATCTATTACTTTACACAGTTCACTTAATTTATAGATTGCTGAGGTGACCCTTACTCTTTGCCTACACTGTTTGAAAAGTTAAGTATGTGATTAGAAAATCAATAACATATTATGTCTCTCACACTGAGAAATAAATTTGAAAGCATACATAAACCTGCATCGTATGGGTTTTTACAAGTTATCCTACAACCTTATCTATGCTAAGATCATGAAAAAATTACGATGATAGTGATGGGATTTTTTTTAAGAGAACTTTTCTGTTAAGTATCCATTTTGAATCTTCTTTTCTCTGCTCTGGCTTTTCACTAAACCAGTGTTAAGTCATAAAAGCTTTGCTTGTCGCATGCTTTATGGTTACTCAAGTAGGAAAACCAGCTGTGATTGGAGCTGAGGTAAAGATTTTAACTGTAATGAATTTTACTTCCAGATCCTGGTCTCATTTTCATTTCAAACACTTGTCATTCAGGTAGTTCTTTCTTTTCTCATTTTTCCTTCTTTTTTACCCATTCATGGGAAATTTTCAGTGCAAAGTCAAAACAACAAACAGGTCAGAGTTCAATAAGTCATTTTGGTTTTGTGTTGGTAGTATTAGCATACTTTTGCCAAACACTTAATGTTATACTATTCAACTCCAACATCTTTCTAATCCAGGTTCTGCATTCTGCAACCATCCTACATTATCTACATTATTTATGTAAATAATAATTATTTGCATAATTTACTACAGTTTTTCCCAATTTCATCAAAAATATTTCTTCTTCCAGCTTTATTTCCTGCCTGTTATTAATTTGACTAGTGTTTGCATTATGTATCCTCAAAAGCATTGAAAGTTAATACTTAAGTTGTATGCTGTACAACATTGCATTAAGTCCTCTGAAAGAATTATGTTGACTGGATGCCAGATTTTGCTTTGCTTATACAGTCTCCACTGGAGTTCTGTGGTATATGGTAAGCTACATAACATTTGGGGATAACAGATTTTTGAACAGCTTTTGGCAACCACTGTGAAACATTAACAAGAAGCATTAAGGAAGAAGAGAGGAATAGAACACCACATGGAGTTTGCATTAGTAGAGTTGTGATAAATTGACAGTTTACTGCTTGCTCTTTTATTCATGTGCTATCACTGGGGAGCATTGGGCTGCTGAAGTAAACATCATGGATGGGAGAAACACACAGATCATGTTGCATGGTTTCAAGGAGGGAATGATTTGGGAATTTATCAGCATATTCTTAGTGATTTCATCTTCCCTAGTGCCAGGCAACAATTGCTGCCCAAATACTCTTGTAGGTTCTTAATATCTTGCTTATATGTCTTCAAAGATGCTACACTAAATATAGGGAAATGCACAATAATACTATTTCTTTTATTACTATGAATTGATAACGTTAAGAATGGTTATCATACTATATGATGTATCAAACTAGGAATGTGGATCTCTATAGGACATCTTCTGCCAAAAGGCTAATTTAAACTATTATTTCATGGAATTTTTAAGGATCAGAAACTCTTCAGATGAGATTGTATTACAATAATTGTGATCTAAATGTCCACATTTTACCAAATTCTTCTTATAAAAAGAGGTATCTATTTACTTCAGTAGCCAGAGACACATTTATATTGAATTCTGTGTAGAAAGCAGTTTACAATAGGTTCTATAAAGGAGGTCTTTGAGCAGCAAAAAAATGTTGACATTAGTGTATGTTCTTCCAGTTTTCTCCTAGGTAGAGTACAAATGCAGAACGTATTGCCAACAATCAGAACAAGAAAGAAAGAAAACTAAAAAAAAAAAAAAGGTATTGCTTCCCTTCCTCAGTAAAATCTCCACTGTTTGTTTTTGGTTTTACTTTGTTAGATTTTTATTGCTCTTACTTATTCACATAGAGTGAAAGGAAATGAGGTTCCTGACAACCTGTTTTGATGCCGCTTGATACTGAAGTGATGAAGAGCTGTTGGATTCCTACTGGTTACCCCTGTGGATTAATGAAGGGTGAGACAGAAATTGCAGAGCTGACATGCAGAATGACCTTACCTGATAAGACGGTGCTGCCTTCACTGCAGTAGGTGAGAAGGGCAGGCTATATGCAGCAGGCTGTTTTTTCTGTACCTTAATGAGAAAAATTGACCTGTTTATCCACCAGTTGCCTTCTTTGTTTTTGATTCAAGCCATTTTTGGAAAACCTTTTCTGTTCTTAAATGTTGAATTCAAGCAGAATGCTCCAAAGAATGGCTTATTGTCATCAAAATCCAGCAGATTGTCACAATGTAGAAAAACACCTGTCAATAGATGTAAGACAATTTTGTTTACTACTAGACTTGTTCAACTAATACAATATGACTGACAATTTACATTATGTATGAAGTTGTATATAAGTGAACACAGGCTCCTATTTCCCACCTACTAAACTGTTTTATTGACTTATATACACCCTTTCTATAGGTTAATTTTGCTTTTATTTTTCTATTGTATCTTTAGGACATATTTTTGTGAAAAAGTAAATGATAAAAAATCTTCAAATTGCAGCTTCTTTTTTTTAATGTACAAAATGAGCACTTTGATAACATCACTTTCCTTGTCTTTAATTTGATGCTAAAAGACAAGTATTTTCTAATACTTGTAATAGAAACACAAACTGTGTATGTCAGACCATACAAACAAAGTGTCATTTAAGGTTGCTGAATCAAACATTGAAAAGTCAGGAGATTCAAAAATAAAGGTGGAATGCACACTTAAGTTATAATTAAAGTGAACAATTATCTGTTCCACTGCTCTTTTTATGGTTTTCACAGGTTTTGACTCTAGTATCTTTGTGCAGTTCAAATTTCTCCCCAGATGCTTGTTTCAGCAACTCATTTCTCATTCAGCCATTAGACTCCTGCTGTTCCCTGATTTTCCTTACTTAATTTCCAAATCACAGAAACATAGCAGCCCTTCTTTCCCCTAGTTTGGTACCATACTCAAACTTTCACTGTTCCCATCATCCAGGTTGTCAATAAATACTTACGCTCGTGTTCATCCCTGAGAAATGCTATTTCTAACCACCCATCGTGGGACTTCACACTGCTGATCACAATCCTTTGCTCTTGATGATCCAGCCAATTTTCAATCCACCTTTTAGCTGATTTATTCACTTCATATCTCAAGAGTTTGGCTGTTAGAATACTATGGGAGACCATACTAAAGGCTTTACTAAAGTCAAGGTAAACAGCACACACAGCTTTCCCTTTGTCCACTGGGCCAGTCATCTAACCACAAAAGGTTAGATGGTTAGGTTTTGTCAGGCACTATCTCCTCTTGGTAAACCCACGTTGACTGATTCCAGTCACCTCCTTGCTTTTCATAAGGCTGGTCACCAGTTCCAACATTAGATGCTACATCATCTTCTCAGGTACTGAGTTGAGACTGACCAGCCTGTTTCTCCCAGATACTTCTTCCTGTCCTTCTCAAGGGTGTGAGATTTGCCTTTTTCTCATTGTCAGGATCCTCCCCCAGTCACCATGATCTTTCAGATAATAGAGACTGACCTCACAGTGACATTGGCTGTGGTCTCATGGACTTTGGATGCCCAGCAATACAAAGTGTAAGCTCACTCCATCCTCCTGTGCTCAGGGTAATGTTCACTTCTGCAGACTGCCACTAGGCCTCCAGGCAGGCTTTCAGCTTACCAGTAAAAACTATGGCAAAGCAGGAATTGAGAACCTTCTCTGCAGCCCTGAGAAGAAGGACTTGGGGGTACTGGTGTACGAGAAGCTGAACATGAGCCAGCAGTGTGCGCTGGCAGCCCGGAAAGCCAACCGTATCCTGGGCTGTATCAGGAGAAGTGTGGCCAGCAGGTCGAGGGAAGGGATTCTGTCCCTCTGTAAGACCCCACCTGAAGTGCTGCTTCCAGCTGTGGAGCCCTCAACATAAGAAGGGTACCGACCAGTTGGAACAAGTCCAGAGCAGAGCCACGAAGATGCTCAGAGGGCTGGAGCACCTCTCCTATGAAGAAAGGCTGAGAGAGTTGGGCTTGTTCAGCCTGGAGAAGAGAAAGCTTCGGGGAGACCTTATTGCAGCCTTCCAGTACCCGAAGGGAGCCTACAAGAAGTTGGGGGGGGTTTTTTACAAGGTCCTGTAGTGACAGGACAAGGCGTAATGGGTTTAAATTGACAGCAGAGAGATTTACATTAAATATCAGGAAGAAATTCTTCATGGATAGGGTGGTGAGGCACTGGCATAGGTTGCCCAGAGAAGTTGTGGATGCCCCACCCCTGGCTGTCTTCAAGGCCAGGCTGGATGAGGCTTTGAGCAACCTGGTCTAGTGGAGGGTGTCCCTGCCCATGGCAGGGATTTGGAACAAGATGATCTTTAAGGTCCCTTCCAACCCAAACTATACTATGATTCTATGATTCTAACCTCTGATTTTTCCGTGCCTCTTTTTACTACATGCCCTGACCAATGGACTTGCAGTTTCTTAAGCCTTCTCTTGACCACCAATTTTTTTTAAAGAATCCTTTATTTTTGGCCTTCACATCTCTTAGCATTTTCAGCTACAGTTGAGCTTTGGCTTTCCTTACTCCTGCCTTTTTATAGAGATCACTTAACATTACAAGATAACTTAAAGTAGTATATCAAACTTTTTCCAGCACCCTAAAGTCTCAGACCCAAAAGTCACTTTATTAAAGTGACTGCAGATGGCTGATTCAGCACTCAACATCCACAGACCAACTGTCTTTCACAGTACATACTGGAAGAAAGTAGACTGAGTTATTTGCTGTAGGTCATTTCCACGCCAAACTTATCCTCTCTCTTGTGCAAAATACAAAGATTTCGGTTTGTACAAATTGTCTGAGATGTTTTTTTACTGAATGTTTTAAGCAACTATATTTCAGTTCATAGGCTAATTATTAATTGCGGACTGAGGATATTTCTTTTAGTAGAAGCTTATTATTCACTGATCTTCATGCAGCAGTACATAATTCCCATCTAGTACGATGTCGCAGACATCTTACTGCTTGGCAGAAATCAGTCTTGACAGCTCACTCAGACTCTGGGACTCTGCGTAGCATCAACATTCACAAGGCAGTTGTGTTCAGTTAGCAGATAATGATATATATCAGTGTTACCATACTTGCAGCACATAAGTAGTAAGGACAGTCCAAGTCTCTCAAACCAATTCACTTACCACTTTGGGATATTTTCATTGCGGTGGATCTGCAAGTGCTTTCCTCAAGGATTTGCATAGTGGAGTCCACAGGGTAGCAATAAGCTTCCAACAAAAATCAAAAAACCACGTTTTGTTAGTCTCTAGGTTCAACAAAACTCCACCTGATGAGCAAGGTGGTTAGTCAAAGACAGTTTTTCATAGAAATGTTGCAAAGCATTGGCATATCACGTAGTACAGCTTGAACAGATAAGGACTGATGGGATATAATGTGTATTGAGATTAGGGTCCAGGTGTTGGTAGCAGGGGGCTGCAGGTTGGCCTCTGTGAGTAGATGTCAGGGACTGGCCTGTGCAGGACACAGCAGGCTCCACCTGGCCCCAACAGACCCACGATAGTGGTGCCTCTGTAAAAATATATTTAGAAAAGTGCAAAGTGCCACACAGTAGTAAGAAGTGAGGGGAAAAAATGAGAAACAACCCTGTGAACATCAAGGAGAGAGAAGGAGGAGGGGAGGAAGTGCTCTAGGGGCTGGAGCAGAGATTCCTCTACAGCTCATGAAGAGGACCATATCGGAGCAGGTACCACCAGTGCAGTCCATGAGGGACCCCATGCAAGCATAAGTGAATGTGCCTTGAAGAAACTGCAGCCTATGGGAAGGGCTGCAGACATCAGTAGCAAGTTCCTGAGGTTCACTAGTCAGCACTGGCTACATGGCCCTGCAAGGATCTCTGAAGCTGTTGCCTTCTCAGTAAGAATGCCCAAGATATTTGGGTGGTGAGAACAGTGGGCATGCCCATCCTGGTAAATCTCAGAAGACAAGAGGGACCTGTATAGGTGATATATACATGAAATACATAACTTGATGTTTATATACATGAAGCACTCTTACCCAAACCTTTCTTTCTTATCACCTCCTCATTTTCTTCTTCCACAATAGACCACATCATTTCCCTTCACACTCAGCCATGACTTGACTCATTCATAGGCATATGTCAGTAAATCTGGTCCATTAGAGAACAGGTATTTGTCATCCTGAAAGTCAGTGACATTGCCTCCAGCAGTATGGGGCAGCCTTGCAGGATTTAACATAATTTTTAGAGACAGGTGTGCTGAGGGAAGGACAGAAAGATGCAGTATATTGTTGGAGATAAGTCCCAGTGCTGGCCCTAACTTCTTGGCTAGGGAGACATTTTTGGCTATGCAAAGACATAAACTTATGACTGCAAATCTATTCTAGGACAGGAACTCCTGCTAGACTCTTAATTCTGAGTGAGCCCTGTAGGGACACATTACTTCTTTGGCAGCATCACAGAGGCAATCTGGACATGTTCTGTGAGAGACAGAAAGATAGATAAAGCAGAAAAATTGAATAGTTACTGCCTTACAATTTCAGTAACATTTCTGGCCTGACTCAGAAGCCCACAATACTTCATTGAGTTCACTTAGCTGCAGTTTACCAAATGGAACAGTTGCTGGCCCTTACGAGAGCTCAGCATCACCAATCACATCACAGCATCTTTCCACTGCACAGACACGTTAGCAGGAAGTGTGGCATTAAGCTGAATCATTACATGAGGTTTTTAGACAATTGCCATGCTCCATCTTTTTGGTTGCTGTCCAGTTCCATCTTTTTTCTAATGCCTGGGAATTTTGATGTGATGTGGGAGCTGAAGTGGCCAGCATTAGCTAATGTTATAATAGGAAACCCAAATATTTCTGTTCCAAAGGCTTACAGACAATCATGAGATTTCAAGTTAGAAATTGTTGAGACAAGCAGAGTGGTAGATCGTTACTTGGAGCAATTCATGGACAGTCCTGCTCACTGAGTTCTTACGCTTTCTTACCAGATTTGAGAGACTGCAGCATGCCCTCTTCTGTCCTCTTCTTTCCTTCCATTATGGGGTAAGTAGCTCTTGAAATAGGGTATGTGGTTGTGATAATGTGGTTAAATTATTTGTAATAGCTTCATACACAACCTTTCCCTACCTCTTCTCATGTTGCATAGATGAAATCTCTTTCTTCTCCAGTTTTTCTGAAGGATTGCATGTAACTTTTTTGTTTGTGCTATAGCTTGCTAACTAATTGAAGGTTTTGTCTTACTTGATAGATGCTGTAATAATTTGCTGTTCTTTGCTTCATCTTAAGGATGTGAATCCTAGAAAAGTGTGGCTTATTTTTGCAGAAATTAATGTAGACATAATGACATTAAAATTTCCTACTATCAATCAGTTATTAGGTAGAGGTCCCTACTGAAATCAATCGGAATTTAACATAAAAGAAGATGGTTTAGCACATCCTTTTAATATCGAAGTAGGGAAGTTTGGTTGTTTGTTTTTTTTTTTTTTTGCTCTGTCATTAGTATAAATTACAGTTCCATTTACAGTTTTTTTCAAGACTTGGATTAGTGTTATGGAATTCCACATGAAAAGTTTTTTGTTATCTAAAATAATTTATATAAGTTAAATCTTTCATAACACATTTGTAGGACATTGAAATATGGTCAAATGGAACACAGTCATGTATTCACTTACTCTACTTAACACAGAGACGGTGTTGTGCAATCAGCTGCTACAATAAGAATTACCGGCTTCCATATCTAATTTAATATTGTCCTGTGGCTTCATTAGGAAGAAGGTATGCATACAAAGTGTTCTGCTTTTCCAGATGGCTTTATATGCAACATTCGTAGTACTGCTAATGAAGTAAATAAAAGGAAAACAAATCCCTGTTGGATCCTAGTTTGTTTATTGATATGAAAGGTCTCATTAAATGAACCGCTATTGTGTACAAGTACTCCACAACATTTTGGATATTAACATTAAAAGAAGGAGCATGGTTGGGAGCATATAGTGTTTTCTAGCCTTATCCTACTACCAGAATTATCTTGCTCTGAAATAAAATTTGAGACATTTAATTATTAAATACAAAATTAACATTTTTGGCTTTCCACAGCAGATTCATATTTAATATTTAAAGTTCTGTTTCAAGAAAACAATGCAAAGGTTATTATTTACTATGTGATTGACAATATTGTTGCAGCATTATTTTTTGAGCCATTTCATTTTTTTCTCCAATTATGTATTATATGCCTCTTACATATAATCTAAAAGCTTCTGAAAATATTTTTCGTATCTTAAAACCAAGAGAAATACAGATAACAACAGTTTCATCTGCTATGTGTAAATATACTGAAAAAAATGTCCTTGTTATCAGATGGCTAAGAATATTTCTGAAATTTTTTTGATAGATGTTTATGAGCATAAAACGGAAGCAGTCTGACTTTTACAGATTTCTTTGTTGAAGAAAGTACATAATGGTTAGACAGTGATTATAATATAGTAGTCCCTAAGCATACTAACACTTTGGTTTCATTTTCAGGGAGAGATAAAAAGGGAGTTAAATTTTTGCTTTTAGATAATAATAGCCATTGAGCCTACATTTATAACCTGAATCTATAAAAGAATTATTCATAAAGTTCTAAAATTACAAGAAAGTTGGGTAGGGAGAGGGAATTCATGCAAGTAATTAACACCAAGAAGAACTATAACTGCAGCAGATCACCGTCCTTTCTAAAGCTATTGTCCTTCCTAAAGTTAACATTCCCTTTAGCAGTGCACTATATAGGTGTGTGAATGTTTCTGGAAAAGCAGGACTCATGAATCTCAAATAAAAAACATAGATCTACTCTTATAAATGTACTAAATGCACCTCTACTGGGAGAGAGGATCAATGAAACTTCAATTTTTCTTTACTATCAGGCTATGGAGCATTTAATGCCACACCCAACCATGTGGTTATTCAGCCCTAGCTCACTTGTACAGAATGGGTTTGCTTCCTCCTCTGAAATAACCTTTAATCCAGTGGCCAATATTCTATGCAGACCAACTACACCCTCGCTGTCAGGATAAAGCACATCAGACAGAGAAGTAAAAGTCACCCTTTCCCTTATAATACTGACTTGAGAGGCTGACAACACCAGATTTTCCAGTCTGGTACTGTGCTGAGTCCATAAAATGTGCCAGTCTTCCTAACAAAGTTATGTATGTCATGTAAACTAGACTAATTACAAGTCATAACAGGGACAGATTTAGTTTATCTGTTTATTCTACTCCTGATCATGACCCTCTGATTTTTCTTTTTATTTCTTAGAAGGCATGTCTTTACTTCCATAGTTTCAGCCTTTCAAATAAATCTGTAGTGGGCGTTTGGAGTTACATAGAATAAGCCTCAAGGCAACCCCCCAGAACAAAACTTCATACTCTGTGTCACTTATTGTTAATATTTTATATAAAAATGGGAGCTTACTTTTTTCTGGTCACACGGTTCCCTTCCTAATACTTTTTATTAAGCACATCAAATTGGAGAAACTTGTTAGGTCATATAATTACAAATGAATCACATACAGTTACTCAGCCATTAAAATGAAACTCTAAAGTTATTTTTGAGTTTGTTAAAAAAGCTTCTCCTGCCAAAGGTTGTCCATTTCAGACAATTGGTAACTGAATCTTACGGTCACCCCTCATGGAAGAAGTGTACTTTCATTATTGTCATTTGGTGCATGGGGGAGGTAACATCCTTGGAATTCTGACTTCTATCCAGGATCTTGAGGAAGCTTGATGAAAAAATTTCCTGTACAAAAGTAAATAGTGTCCTTGGTTTAGTATGAATTTAAAAATTTTCAGGGAATTTTAATTAGCCAGGTAGATGATAGAAAATAATGGCATTCTCATGCAAATTACTTGTATTAACAATGATAAATGCTAAGTCTTTTGGAAATGTTGGGCAGATGTGCTGGTTTTCACCTGGATAGAGTTATTTTTTTTCAAAGTAGCTAGCATGAGGCTATGTTTTGGATTTGTGTTGAGAAAAATGTTGATAACACACTGATAGTTTCAGTTGTTGTCAAGCAATTTTTAGATTCAGCTAAGGACTTTTTCAGCTTCTCATACTGCAACTTTATGTCTAAGACACAGTCCAGACAGCTGACCAAGCTGACCAAGGGGACATTTCATGCCATCAAATGTCATGCTTGGTATATAAGTTGTATGGAAAGGGGCATTGAGAAAGAAATTGGAAGAGGGGCACAAGCCCTCAGCCTCTTGCAGCGATGCCTGTCAGGCGTGAAGGAAAGATATCCCTTCAAGGGAGGTGTTGGATGTTTCCCAGGCAAATAGACCATTATAGAGAAAGGCATCCAGACCTGTTGCTTACAGATAGTTAACACCTGTCTCCAAGGGGGAGAAGGATCCTGGCACAGGAGTTAGCAGGTCTCATTGAGAGAACTTTGAACTACTTTTGAAAGGGGAGTGGTATAAAACCAGGCTTGCTGTAGATAAACTTGAGGGTGGTATGTTAGTGTTGGAGGGATGGTGTGTTGGTGAGGACCTTTGGTCTGGTGCCTCAATGGAGGTAGGGGATGGAAACCCATGCAGCAACAAAAACACTAGTTTTATTGATATGCCAGAAACCAGGGAAAGCACCTCAGAATATTCTCGTAGAAACTGGGGCTTCTCTCACCAAAAAGGTGGCAAGATGAGTAGCCCAACTGAAGTGCATCTACAACATTGCACATGGCTTGGGCAAGAAAAAAGAGGATCTGGAAGCCGTTGTCTGGCGGGAAAATTATGATACAGTTGCCATCACAGAAACACATTGTTTTTAGCTGTCGTGGTTTAGCCCTGTTTGGCAATTAAGCACCACCAGTCACTCTACCACACCACCCACTCACCCCCTCCCAGTGAGGAAGGGTTGGAGTAAAAACAAGGGAGATTCATAAAAGCTGAGATAAGAACTATTTAATTATATAAATGAAACTTTTAGTGTTATTAACAATACTATTGCTAATAAGTAATAAGAACAGAAAAAAAACCCAAATTATACAGGATCTCACCACCCATGGATGGACACAAACACGTTCCAGGACAGCAAGAAAAAAATAAATCCAAACCCCCGAGCCTAAAAGTGGAGGGAGAAAACCCTTTGCCTGAGCCCAGGAGCCAGAGAGCAGGGAGAAACTGCCTACTCTCCTTCCCAGAGCAATTTGCCTGATAAAAGAGGCTACTTCTCTGCTAATCACCTACCACAGGTCCGAACAAAATACCGTGCTGCCAGACTGAACCTCTGAGCCAACCCATACACACCTTCTGGGTCACACTTCTCACAGTCCAAAAACTGCACACCTTGGAAACTTCCCCCCTTCTTGTGCCACTGGTACAGGGGCGACACTGACCACTCAGCTTGATGTATTATGGAATGAAACAAAATCCTATGGACTGGAACCAGTACACTTGTACAATGGGAGTGCTGCAATGGATGGCTATAAACTCTTCAGAAGGGACAGGCAAGGAAGGAGAGACTTTGGAGTAGCCACTTAGGTCAAAGAGTGTTTCGATTTTCTAAAGTTTAATGATAGTGACAACAGGGTTGAGTGTTTGTGGGTGAGAATCAGGGAGAAGGTCAACAAGGCAAGTATGGTGGGAGTCTGTTCTAGAACACCCAACCAGGAAGAGGAGGCAAATGAAATATTCTATAAGCAGCTGGTGGAATTCTCAGAACTGCTATCCTTTGTTCTTGTGGGGACTTCAGTTTACCAGATTTCTGCTGGAAATACGATACAGCAAAGAGGAGAAAGTCTTGGAGGTTTCTGGAGTGTGTGGAAGAGAACTTCCTGACAGCTGGTGAGGGAACCAATTGAAGAAGGTTGGCCACTGGACCTGCTCCTTGAAAACCCAGGATTGTTGAGGGATGTGATGGCTGGAGACTGTCTTGGGCACAGTGATCATAAAATTGCAGCGTTCTTGATTCTTGGAGAAGTAAGGATGGGGGCAGCAGAACTGCTACCTTGGACTTGCATAGGGCTAACTTTGGCCTGTTTAGGAGACTGATTCACGGAGTCCCTTGGGAGGCAGTCCTGAAGGTCAAAGGCATCCAGGAAGGCTGGACATTCGTCAAGAAGTAAACCTGAAAGACACAGGCCATCCCCATTTGCCAAAAGAAGAGCCAGTGGGGAAGAAGGCTGTCCTGGCTGAACAGAGAGATTTGGCTGGAACTCAGGACAAAAAGGAGAGTTTATGACCTTTGGGAGAAGGGGCAGACCACTCAGAAAGACTACAAGCATTGAGGGGGGGGGGGGGGGGGGGACGGGACGTGTTGGGAACATAGTGACTAAGGATGAGGAAAAGGCAGAGGTACTTCTTTGCCTGAGTCTTTAACAGCAAGACCAGTTGTTCTCTAGGCACCCAGTCCCCTGTGATTGTAGACAGTGATGGGGAGCAGAATGAAGCCCCCATAATCCAATGGGAAATAGTTAGTGGTCTGCTACACCACTGAGACACACACAAGTCTATGGGACTGGATGGGATCCACCCAAGCGTACTGAGGGAGCTGGGGGAAGTGCTCACCAAGCCACTTTCCATCATCTATCAGCAGTCTGGGTTAGCCAGGGATGTCCCAGTTGACTGGAGGTTAGCAAATGTAACACACATCTGCAAGATGAGACAGAGGGAGGATCCAGGGAACTACAGGCCTGTCAGTCTGATTGGCTTTGGTGTTGTGGAAGGTTATGGAGCAGATCATCACATGACACATACAGGACAACCAGATGATCAGGTACAGCCAGCATGGGTTTATGAAAGACAGGTCCTCCCTGAATAACATAATCTCCTTCTACATCATGGTGACCCACATAGTGGAAATTCTTTGGATGTTGTTTACTAGGACTTTAAATAAAGTGAGCCAAGGCCAATATGAGGTTCAACAAGGCCAAGTCCTGAGTCCTTCACTTGAGTCACAACAACCCCACACAATGCTATGGGCTTGGAATTGAGTGACTGGAAAGCTGCCCAGTGGAAAAGGACCTGGGAGTGTTGGTCAACAGCTGGCTGAATATGAGTCAGCAGTGTGACCCAGTGGCCAAGGCGGCCAATGGCATCCTGGATTGTATCAGAAATAATGTGGCCAGCAGGACCAAGGAAGTGATTGTCCCCCTGTACTCAGCACTGATGAAGCTGCATCTCAAATACCATGTTCAGTTTTGGGCCCCTCATTACAAGAAAGACACTGAAGTGTCGGAGCGTGTCCAGAGAAGGGCAGTGAATGTGGTGAAGAGCCTAGAGAACAAGTCTTATGAGGAGCAGCTGAGGGAGCTAGGATTGTTCAGCTTGGAAAAGAGCAGGCTGAGGGGAGACCTTATGGCTCTCTACAACAACCTGAATGGAGGTTGCAGAGAGGTGGGGTTTGGTCTCTTCTCCCCTGTGACAAGTGATAGGACAAGAGGAAATGGCCTCAAGTTGTTTCAGGGGGAGGTTTAGATTGGATATTAGGAAAAATTTCTTCACAGAAAGGGTTGTTAAGCACTGGCACGGGCTGCCCAGGGGGTTAGTTGAGCCACCATCCCTGGAGGTATTTAAGAGATGTTAATGAGGTGCTTTGGGACATGGTTTAGTGGTGGATTTGGCAGTGTTATGTTAAGGTTGGACTTGATGATCTTACAGGTCTTTTCCAACTTAAAAGATATTATTATTCTATGACTCTGTGACCGGGTACCTGAGGAAATTAGCTATGCTGGAGGTGATTATTGTGACCTGGACAATGAGCAGTGACCCAAAGATCCAGGTGAAGTCCAGTGCACACAACCCATATGGCAGAGGTTTGTACCAGGTACACCATTGTCATGTGCTGACTTATTTGCAATAATGACCTAGAAAGATGGAGAGGGAAAAGCATTGGATGAATTGGCTAGCCAGTTCTGGGAATACAAAGAAAATAGCTCTTCCTGCCCTGTTTTGGCTGTGGAGAAACTGTCCAAGGAGTTCCAGCAACTGGAAGAGAATAGGTCCTACTCCCCACCAGTATGGACCACTATCTCAGCTATTAGGACTAAGCGTTCTTATGTTCAAGAGAGAAGACACAGTGGGTATACACCAAGGAACACCCTATGGTTTTAACTATTGGGCACACAGAAGTCAGGAAGAAATGGGATGGAAAATGTACCTGGATCCTAGAGACTCAGGTATGTGAGTTGCAAGGAAGAACAATCACAAGTGGTGGTTCTTTCAGGAAAATTGTTGCTCCAGTCTCCAGTAGGCAGTTTCCCAGACAGATTGAAAAGGCTGTTCTTACTCTTGATCTCATAAGAAGGAATTCTAATCAATCTTTACAAGATTTAAGTGGACAATCCTGTGGCAAGTACTAGAGGCGCCCTGCCTCCAGCTAGGTGGAGGAAAGAGACAACCTTGTTTACTGGACTGTGTGGATTTGGTGGCACATCAGAGCTGCAGGAGTATAAAGATCTAATGGACACAAGTGCACAGTGTACCCTCATACCATCAAGCTATAAAAGGGGTACAAACCATTAGTATTTCTGGTGTGACTGGGGGATCCCAAGAGCTGACTGTATTGGAGGCTCAGATGAGCCTCACTAGGAGCGAGTGGCAGAATTCCCCATTGTGACTGGCCCAGAGTCTCCGTGCATCCTCGGCATAGACTACCTCAGGGAAGGGTATTTCAGTGATCCAAAGGGATACTGGTGGGCTTTTGGTATAGTTGCCTTGGAGGTGGAGGAAATTAACCAGCTGTCTACTTTGTAAAGTCTCCGTAGAGACTTCAGCTGCTGCCCAGGTGAACATATCATGACCTGGCTGCTTCGCTGCTGGGATAATGGGGTGAGTAGTATGCAACTAGAGGGGAGAAAAGCTACAGAGCTGGGGTCACTTGCCAGAGAAGGGGTTATTGATAAAACAATTGGACGTAGACCACAAAACATCAGCCTCTGGAAATGACTCCTGACCAGTGTGAAGGAGAGGTACCCTTACAGAGAAAGTGTGCCACAACAGCTACGCAGATGGACCAGCATGGAGAAAGGCATCCAGTATCTAAGAGTACTAGTGGTGCTGGAGATTGCTCACCGGGACCCACACAACACACGAGCATCTACCGACCCAGATGAAGTTTACTGTACCCGGCCCATGTGGCAGAAGTTAACGCAGAGTGCACCACCCTCATATTCTACCGTGCTCTCAATAACTTGAAGAGAGGATGAGGCACCAACTGTAGATAAGATTATCCGCTGATTCCAAGAAAATGAGGAAAGTCTTTCCTCCCCCATACAGGCCTGTGTCTCAGCTGTAGAGAGACTGTCTCGAGTTTAAGGAACTCCAAGAGGAGATGTTTCAATCCCCACCTCCACGGGTCAGTGTCGGCTATCAAAAGCTAGCTTTCCTCTGCTCCAAGACAGGAATACAACAGGTATCCCCCACGGGGTACCCTGTGGTTTTACCTGAGAGACCACAGAGGAGGTGGGATGGAAAACCTACCTCTCTCCTGGAGGAATGAGTAAGCGAACTGAAAGGAAAAAAATCTACTAGTGGGGACCCGGCCAGAAAAGTTGCTGCTCCCGTATCTAAACGGTATGAACAATCTGACATGGCCAATAATCCTTTTCTCCATGACATGACTGAGTCACGTGAGTATTAGAGGGGCCCTGCCTCCAGCCAGGTGGAGGAAAGGGACAACCATGTTTACCGGACTGTGTGGATTCGATGGCCTGGCACATCAGAGCCCCAGGAGTACAGAGCTCTAGTAGACACGGGTGCACAGTGTACCCTGATGCCGTCAAGCTATAGGGGGGTACAGCCCATCAGCATTTCTGGTGTGACTGGGGGCTCGCACCAACTGACTGTGCTGGAGGCTGAAATAAGCCTGACTGGGGAGGAGTGGCAAAACCACCCCATTGTGACTGGCTCAGATGCCCCACGCATCCTTGGTCTAGACTCCCACGACAGCAGGTAATACGGGAAGAGAGGTAAGTCCAATGTGTGCCTAAAGGGAAATTGATTCTGGGTGAAAATAACCAGCGAATTAAATTGCATGATGGATATTGACTGCTATATAATGTCCCTGCCGCTGTATGTCATCATTACTATAGCAGGAACTCCTTGTCGCTAACCAAGCTAGGTGCAAGGAAAAGAGTTCATTGCAATCTTGAACCCTATAAAGCAGTCCAAAGTGTTCAGGGATGTAATAGATAATAACTTTAAGTTGTAACATGTTTTGAGTGGTGTGTTATAGGAATTGCTGCAGCAGAAAACCACCTGAACCAACGGACGACAAGCCTTACAAATAGCAGTGCAAGTGCAGCAGTGACCTGACCTAAACTGGTTTTGGTACACAATGACCACACCCAACACACCACGTCTCCTGTTTCAAGTGACCACCATAACAGATGGAGCCCAAAGTTATGGACTAAGTGAACTCAATGCACACTTTATGGACATTATGTAAGGATGGTCCACAGACTAAGAGAAAGATATCTGTAATACATCAAAGGGCAAGAAACTGGGAGATGATTAAGGAGTATACATTGGATCTTGTGGGATCTCAGCATGATGTAAATGGTATGAAATAAAGAGAATGTGTTGTTTTGCCTGGGACAGAGTTATCTTTTTCACAGTAGTTAGTATGAGGCGATGGTTTGGATTTGTGCTGAGAAGAATGTTGATAAACTACTAATTTTTTTAGTTGTTGCCAAGCGATGTTTATATTAAACTAAGGACTTCTTCAGTTTCTCATATTGCCCCTGTCATGTAAAGAAGCTGGGAAGACGCACAGTCTGGACAGCTGACCAAACTGACCAAAGGGACATTTTATGCCATCAAACATCATGCGTGGTATATAAGCCTGAGGAGTTGGCCAGGAAGAGCAATTGCTGCTCAGGGACTGGCTGGGCATCAATTGGCTGGTGGTGAGCAGCTGTATCAACTATATTTATTTTTTAATTTTCCTTTTTTTATTACATATTACTATCATTATTAGTAGCAGTAATATTTTCATTACATATTATTCTTATTAACAGTAATAGTATCATTATTTTATTTATTCTTAATTATTAACCTGTTCTTATCTCAACACGTGTTCTCATATTGTTTTCCTCAGATTCTCTCCCCCATCCCATCAAGGGAGAGGGAAGGTAGGCGAACAGCTGTGTAGTACTTAGTTGCTGACTGGGGCTAAACCATGATAATAGGCACTTGCACATTCTGCTATTGGGGGAAAAAAATCATGTATCTCACCCATCCAAGAATATTAAATATATTAGATTGAGCAATCTATCCCCTGCTTAGGTATGAAGCTGCAAAATACTTTATGTCTGCTTAATTATGTTTGCTTGCATATGTGTACCAGTTAATTCATGGTATTCTTTTTGATGACATCTATGTGATATCAGATCAAGGAAGATGGAGGGAGGAAAGGTTTTATTCTTCTGCTAATGACTTATATTTGCACTAATCTTCTAAAGGGACACAAAGACTTGTTTCCATAATACAGAAAAAATTATTTTCAAAGTTCAATGGATATTTTGCCACATGTTCTATGCTATATAAACACTCTTCAATTTTTTTGTTTGTTACTAAACTGTAGTTGATGAGCAGGCTATTTTCTAAATAAACTCATAACTAATAGAAGACAGAGCTTGAGCAGGTAATTACAAAAATATGACTAGGGAGATAATTTTTTATCAATCAATTATTACAATTATTCCTTTATTGGAAACAAGAGGCTCTGCAGAGGATTTTGCCAAGTGAGTTATGTAGAAAAAAAGAGTCAGATCTTAAAAAGTGAGAAGGAATACAAAGAGTTTATCATCCCTTTTTTTTTTTTTTTTTTTTTTGATGAATAAGTCTAGTTATTGTTGTGTTAAGAGCTAAGGAAGGTTGAAGGATGATTTTCCAAGGAATGCAGAATAAACCACCAAACCAGATACCCTATTTTAGAAGCAGGGAATACGCACTTTCAACAAAAATTGCAACACATACCACAATACTTTAAAATCTATGATGTTATCCATAAAACTGTAAAATCCTCTAACAGTCAAGAGTTTAAGCCTCAGGCAGTGCATGAATGGTAAACATTTAACAAAAACAACTCCCATCTCATTTTTCCTCCCCTTGCTGTGTGCAGTTTAATTCATTTTATTGTTTCATATTTCAGTTGATCTCACACTACCTTTTCCCTTCCCACAGTACTAGTCAAGAAAGTGCATGGTAATTAGATAGCATGCCTCTGGCACAAGTTGCTCACTGCAGTGGAGTCAGAAGGAATTTCTTCCAGTGCACAGTTCGGAGTTGCGTTATGGGATAATTTAATTTCAAACTCCTATGTCTTTTCTGTGATGAAAAAAAAGACCAGGAATAAGGATGAGGGAGACGCAAAGAAGAAATTCACTGTTTTTTTCCTTAGAACACCCAGAATTAGGTATGGCTGAAGACACAGTTGACCAAATGAGGCTTGCTCCTGCCTTTGCAGCTGCTTTTAGAGTAAACCCGCCAAATTAGTTTCCACTGCATACAAATTTTTTTCTGCTCATTTACATTCCTTCCAGCTCTTGCACTTTCCCCAGCCGAATACATCTTTTTTCCAAGCAAACTCCCACATCTAATCTTCAGAGAATTTTCCCATTGGAGCAGACGTCTGGATTTCCCTCTACCCATCTTTTAAAATAGGCAGCAGACATATGACAGGAACCAGGGGCAACAGTTCTAACTGTTCAGGACAGAGGTCTTAACAATATTTAAAGAAAGATTCTTCTGGAAGCTTTATAATGTCTCCGTATAGGAAAAGGCAGCAGGAATAAAATAGAAAGGAATGTAAGTATCAGCTGTGTGTCTACAAGAAAATCCCCTTCCAATATAAAATGAAGTTCTATTCTACCTCCCTCGTACCACAGAACTCAGTACACCAAAATCTTTCCTTTGGCCTCACAAACTAACTGTTCTCCAAGCATGTTCAGAAGGTATTTTTAGTGCTTGAGTTCCTGATTTATCAGTATCTTTGCTGGAGTGGATGTTGTTAATGGCCTATGGAAAACTGATAAGCTACATTTTTCCAAACGTAACTATGGTGCATAAAGTAAATGGTCACTGAACTGCAGAGATATACCTAAACTAAGCTAACTACACGGTAAAATGTATTTTGGGGTATATTTTCTCTTAACTCATCTTTAGAAATACCAATGAAGTTTTGCTTTCCTGAGTATCCAGTTGAGGTTGGCAAGACTGTTATTTGAGTATTTTGCAGATGTCTTCTACACAGATGAAAAGAGCGTGAGGTAGGCAGTGGACACCTGTCCTAATAACATTATTTTGCCAAAAATTCCCTGAGGGAGCCAACAGAATTTTCCAGCTGGCCCAGCACCTGACTTTCATTAATGATTATACAGTGGCAAAAGAGATACTCCTAGCATGCAGATAATGCCAAATCTACTCCTGATTTGGCCATAACCCTGAAAAAAGGTCACATCCCAGCAATGATAAAGAGGATGATAGCACTATTTTCCGTCTTCCTGGATGGTGAATTTTGTACATTAAACTGGCTGCACGTTACTGGGCAGGACTGTAACAGAGATGGGGGAACAGATTTGGCACATGGGCAGGCACTGGTTAGGAATGAATTAATTGACCTACAAGGGTTGTGTATTGTCCACAACATGTGCATGACATGTCCAGTTTAGCGTTCTTATGTATACCAATAAATTTGCTAAAACTTGGCTTGGATATGACACAGTTCTATGTGGCTTGCATCAGTCTGTTCCCAGACCATTGCTATGCTCCAAGATCATGCAACTATTTAGATTATAAGGGATTTCTGGAAGTCATTTAGTCAAAACAAGGCTAAATTCAAAGTTAAATCAGGTTACTCAGAGTCCTATTCTATCAAGCTTTAAATATCTCTGAGGATGGAGATTTCACAACCTCTTTGAATCATAGAAAACCAGAATTATTTAGGTTGGAGCTTTAAACACTCCGAGGGAGGAGACATACACAGCATCTCTGGGAAACCTGTTCCAATGCCTCACCACTCTCACCATCAACAATTTCTTCCTAGCATCTAATCTAAATCTACTTTCTTTCTCTTTAAAGCCATTATCCCTTCTCCTATAACTTGTAGCGCCTGTAGTCCCTCTGCAGCTTTCTTTCAGGCCCCTTCAGGTATTGGAAAGCTGCTATAAGGTCTTGCTGGACACTTCTCCAGGCTGAACAAGCTTAATATTCTCAGCCTGTCCCCATCAGAGAGGTGCTCCAGCCCTCTGATCATTTTCGTGGCCTCCTCTGGACTTGCTCCAACAGGTCAATATCCTTCTTATGTTGAGGGCCCCACAGCTGGATGCAGTACTCCAGGTCGGGTCTCACAAGAGCAGAGTAGATGGGGAGAATCACCTTCCTCAACCTGCTGATCATGCTGCTTTAGATGCAGCCCAAGATACAGCTGTATTTCCTGGCTGCAAGCATGTATTGCCAGGTCATGTTGAGCTTCTTATCAATCAACAATCAAACATCCTTCTGCTGAGGGCTGCTCTCAATCCATTCTCCACCCAGTCTTCATTTGTGCTTTGGGCAACCTGTTTCAGTGTTTAACAACCGCCCTGCTGATATTCCCTGCTGCCAGCTTATCTCCAGTCAGAGTTTCCCTCTTTGCAAGCTTGTCAAAAGCCTGGTTTTTGCTTTTTTTTTAAATTTCTATCTGAAGGTAGCTAGGCTCTGTCTTCTTTGTAATCACCCATTAGGTAATGTAAAAGAGGAATTAGGTCCCTCTTTAGCCATTTTTTCCTCAAGGCTAACCTTTTCACTAACTCTCTCCAGTTTATCAACATCTCTTGCATCAGGGAGCCCATAAGTGGCAGATACTAAAGATAAGACCTCACAAGGAGTACATATGAAAGCAAAATAATTTCCTTCAACATGCTGGCTGTAATCCTGATAGTAGAGTCCAGCATACAATTAGGCTTTATCTCTGCAAGAGTTACTGCTGATTCAGTCTAGCCAGTCTCCAACCTGCACTGACACATGGAGTTATGCTGTAAAGTAAACCTATATCCTGCTGTTTCCAGCTGTTCCTGAACTGTCATTTTGTTTTCCCAGTATGAGCTTGGACTTGACTTTACCTCAGCCTCTCTGATGATCACTGGACCATCGAAGGACCCTGTTGCTATCATTAACTGTGTTCTGCTCAACCTGGTTAGACCATGCTCCATTCCTGCAGTCACTGCACCTGCCTGGTCAGTGCTGGGTCACCTATGGCTCCCAACTCACCTTCCCTGGGGAGGAGCCCTGCTCTAGCCGCTCCCTGAAATGGTCCTTAGGACAGGACTTCCTGACAGTTCTTGAACAAGCCAACGTCAGTTCTGCTGAACACCATGATCTTCAGTCTGCTACTGGTCTTCCTTAATTTCCTTTTAAATTTCCCATCCCATGGTCACTTCGGCCAAGGCTGCCATCAGCTGATAATTTTTTCCTTATTGGTGTGTGCATAGCAGTTCCTCCAGTGCACTTCCCATTGTTAACCTTTCCAGCACAAACATTAAAAATTGTACCCAACACAATCCAGGAATTTCTGTGTCAGCATGAGGGGAAAGTTCAAGGTCTTCTATGGAAAAAAGCACCATGTGATCATGGGGCTTTCCTTAGTATTTCAGCCTGGGGAGAGGCAGGGAATGCAGGAGATAGTAAGCATGGGACAACTGTGCAAGAAGGCAGTAGCGTCATAACCTATGAAGCAGAGGGAATATGAATATCCATCTACAGATGGTCAGACTTTTCTCCACTGTCTGTCTGTACTGGACACTGTCTAGTTACACACTCAAAATAACAGCTACCAAGGATTTCAGAAATATGTATAAGTCTGGTACTACATTACTTTTCAAAGTGTAATGTGACTGATATTCTGACATAACTAGTGGCTAGGAAAATCTGCATCACTGGGCAGCCCAGATGTCAACACAATACTGGCAATGCAATAAGGTTTGCAGAGAAAGTGAGAAATCATATTTTTTAAAGCCACTACAGCAAAGGACAAGGGGTCCTGTGACCCCTTATTCAGCTATAAGCTGAATAAAGTTTCAAGTATTTCCTTTTTTTCTTTCTTCTTTTTAGGTTATATTCTGTTTTTGACTCTTCATTGCTGCTGCATTTTAATAATTCTATTTGCTTTGTAAGTTGCAATACTTGTGAACAAAATTGCAAGCCATTTGACAGGAAAATAATACCTGTTCCTGATAAAAATGTTGAAGAATAATACAGTAAAGCAAAATTTAAGCAGTCATTGTAAACCTTAATGAAATCTATCAGATAACTTTTAATTTTCTTGATTAGTTTAAGCAGACTATGATCAACTTATTTTCACAGCTTCCTATTGCAACCGTGAATTTAGGTGTTCTGTTCATTCATATTGTAAGATGGAAAAACAAAACAAAAAGCCCCAATAATATCACTGTCCTACTCTCATAGTTTAAAAAGGCATGCATAGATGGAATGTAGGTTGTTGCATGAAAGATCTGGCAAGGTACTGACATGGAAGAAAGGTGGGAATTCCCGTTACCTAACTTGAGTATCTACTAAACCACCCACCTAAGCTACCTTTATTGTCAATGGGAGATATGTTGACAATTTCAGGGTATGATTCACCCAACCTATTTTAGATGCCAATTTGAGGATGATACAAACCATAATCTATAAACAACTATATGTTTCTTCTGTCTAAAAAGGGAGAATAACTTGACTATTCAGATGTAGATGTTTATATTTAACCATATGAACTACACCCAGAAATTCTTCTTCTATTAACTTTGACAGAACATGTAAACACTAAAGGTCCTACTGATTTCCTTTCCCTTTTCTGTTATGGGGTAAGAATATTTCTCCATAACTTGCCCTGAGAATTTCATTGTAGTGCAATAAACAGCATGAGACATGGCCCTGGCCTCTCCTCCAGTACGACGTGCATGTTTTTGAGAGACAACATCCAAACCATTCACTTCTGCACAAAGAAAACCATTATATGTCCTATTAAAATCAGGTTTCCTACAGCCACACATAGAGAGCAGAGCTTGTCCTTCAGTCATACTTACTGGCTATTCTATACTAGTAAATTGGATAAAGTCAGGGAATGTTCCTGTACGCTGAACCTCAACTATCCATGCTCTTATATTGTTAGAATGGTCCCTGGCATGGTGTTTGCAATGGACTAAAAGGGATTCTCCCGAAGATCTTCTGGAGTCATTATAGGAATTAGTAGAAACAAGGGATAATTCTCAGTATACAATCTGCATACAAGTACCCTTTTTTGGGAGTTAAGACAATATAACCATACAGATGCAGCACCCTGCATGTCAATAGATCTCAGTGCTAGAGAACAGTTAACCTTCTGGGAACGTTTGTTTTTCTACTGCAGACAAAATTCAACCCCTAGGTGAAGGAGTTCATGTCTCTGTTTCAATTTAGCATGGTTGTCAATATTTTTCTTCTTAATGATAGAAAAAATTTTAGCTAGAGACTTCATCTGTAATCTCTTGCTCCACCGTTTCCAAGTACTTTATTTTGCAGCCAGATGACGGATCAAAGTGGAGAAGGTTGTAATGTCAAAACCACTTGATTTTATTACCTCTGTATAAAGTAACTGGGAAAATATAGTATGTGTTGACACTTCAGCTTCAAAACTGTCAAGAGGTTTAAAGGATGATGAAGGATAATAAAGAGATATATCACAGATTGATGAAGTTTCAACAAGTCTCTCTAATAAACGTAGCTGTGTATTTCACATAGGATCACCAAAAATTATTATTGGAGGTGCAGATTGCTGAGATTTATGCATGTTTAACCTTAAAGTTAAAAGTTAAAAATAATTATCTATACCAGTGGCATAGCATTTTTGGTGTATTTTTCATAATTTTTTCTTCCCTTTTTTCTCCTATTCACATTGAATTCATTGTGCAAAATAACTTCTGTCAAATGTGCAATACATTTGTAAAGAAAAGCTACTAACATATACTGAAGTGTTTTATGCTATGAAATGATATGTAAAATGCACGAGATTAAGAAAATAGTATTGTACTGCAGGCTACATCTTAATTTAAAATAAATGGTGACTGTAATTAAAAGAGCAACAAAGGTAAACTAAAGTGCAGTACAGCAGGGTTTTTTCACTCCTTACACTCAGTGGTTTCCAAAACCCCTTGCAGCTGTTTCCTAGAAGAAGTACATGGGTTTAGGTTGCCCCTAAAACAGAGGAAATAATGGAGTTTGGACTCATTTTAACATAAATAAGTGGAAGTCAAAAGAAGGCAAGAATTTGGTCCAACATCCAATTACACTGTCACCTTAGCATCTTTCTTGGTCTTTCTTCTTATCAGCTCTAATTCATACAGTTTGGGGTTTTTTTTTCACCTTGTATACATTTTTTTTGTCAGACCATTTTTAGATGAATAGTACTCAGTATCTACCGCCTAATAGATATCACCTCACTGCATGAAAATTTATATTATCTTCATTTTGTTGTGTTATGTACATATTTGTATTTTTTTAACAATTTTTACCATGTTTTGGTGTTTTCAGTGTATTCTTGGCATGAGAAAATAAATCTTTTTTTCAGAATTCATTTATAAATCTTTAAGGCATTCCTTAGTTTTTTACATCTGAGGCACTTCTTCCTCTCTCAGAAGATAAGTTTTTTTTCCCTTCCTTCTTTTATAACAAAAGTTAAGAGATCAAACAAAACAAACCTTCTAAGAAGTGTACTTACTTTGTTATAGATTATCTTT
Source organism: Rhynochetos jubatus (assembly GCA_027574665.1). Taxonomy (NCBI): domain Eukaryota; kingdom Metazoa; phylum Chordata; class Aves; order Eurypygiformes; family Rhynochetidae; genus Rhynochetos; species Rhynochetos jubatus. The sequence continues at coordinate 60,005,441 of CM050649.1, forward strand.
CTTCAGTGACGGCACTAACAAAGAAAGGAATCTATTGGTCAAAATATGAATCACAGTACTCTTAGGTATTAGAAGGGTTTGATACATATATGTTTTTCCCAACTAATACATTAGAATAAGAGATGTAACAGATAAAATTAACCAGACATTTAGAGTTTTTCTGGTGAGACATTGCTTAAGAATGCTGACTTCATATTTATTAATATAATTAATAATCTTTCTAATAAGGTTTAATGGAACAAAGTTATACTGATTTTATGCTATGAATGTTTTGAAAAGTTCTAGTTATTTCTGCAATCCAACATAATTATTAAATATTTAGCTGACCAACGATGTATTCATAAGAGCTAGTTTGAACCTAAGAAGTAAGAATTTGAAAATCGAACCCTGAAGATTGCCCTTAATGCTACTATAATCAAGTCAGTTTGAGCTTTTCACTGGCAGTAATGCAACATACTGTGTTAATATACCAAGTAAGAATTTTCTATCAAAATCTTTTGGATACTTATCATAACGTTCCTCAATCCTAAAAAATTAGGTCATGTATCTCAAACTGTGTTAAGAGGTATTTCAGAAACTAGCAATGAAACAATTCTTTGACTCACTTTGTATATTTGTGTGAAGTGCATCTGAAAACTCGTAACCTGTGTATCAGTATCAGTTACCTACTGAACTTTAATTTTCCTCCCAGTCTTCAGAAGACATTCCAGTCAAAATGTGCACTGTATCTTTTATAGCCAAGCTAAACCCCAGCTTGTGATAGTTTCCTTTGATACCTCTGAGACATGGCTCTGCATGGCTATATCTGATGGGTGTTGACATTTCCAGTTTGCAGTGACTGGTAAGTTACAGGCATTCTGTTTCTGGGGTACAATTTGGAATACGTCTCTTTTACCATATTTTGCCATATTTTACCGACTATTACAAGAAGATGCCAAAGAATGAACATAATGCTTTCACACTAACCTGCAAAGCTTCAAAGCTTTGTTAGGATATTGGTAAGGCAAATTCCAAATCTGCAAAGAGAATTCTAGGGGAAAGCATTAGCCAGAGTATTCTTATTCTCAAGGGAGCTATGAAAGATTAGCATGCCTTGTTCCCAAGAGTCTTCACTAAAGAGTGAAGGGTATTGAAAATGCCCCCACAGTTATTCTTTGTACCTAGAAGAATGCAATTAAGGGTTGCTTTTTAACTTTTTTTTCTTTCCTTCCCCGGCCCCGCCCCCCCCCCCCCCCCCAACCCCCCCCCCCCCCCCCCGCTCAGTTTCTTGGCTTTCTCTCCTGCAGAAGGTTAATTGCAATATAGGTATATAATTAGATGCACACACGAGACCTTGGTAATACACAAGACTGAAAGATTATCTTGTATTTGTTTACTGAGAATATAGTCCTTTGCAGAATTCTTGCCAACTTCATGGCTGTGGATGCAAACCTTAATGAACTGATTTCATACATTTCTCTATCTCTGGATGTCTGGCCACAGTGACACCTTCTTTTTTTTTTTTTTTTCCTTCATTTTTCTTAAATTACATTCCTTCAAAGACTAGCCACGTGGATACTACAAACTAACTATGTATTTCTGTTTCTGTGATCTTCCTTTATATCTTAATTTCTCATTGTTTTGTTAAATATTTGTTAAGTAGTTCTGGGTAACATATTCATTAAAACAACACAGTGAGTGTAGAAACATCAGTAGAGAAACAAAGTTAATGAATTTTCCTGTGAACGGTTTTTCTAGGGTCCTTTATTATTTCTTCATAATATTTTATCCAAAGGCCTAAATTATTTGATTTTCTGCCCTGGTTTTATCCTATGATTTAAAAGTCTCCCTTTCTCAGTGTTAATTTTCAGTGTGAATAAAGGTTTCTGGAAGCTTTACACTTCCCAAATTGTCTTTCATTATTTGCTATGACTCTTTTCAAAATCTGTTGTGATATCTCTACTACAAAAAATGATACTTAGAGGTTTCCATAAGTTTTCAGGGATAATAGTGGTACTAATCCTTTCTTAGACCTAAGAGAGATTCTGGCCAAGCAATTTTTTTGCAGACTGTTGGCTGACCACAATTCCCTAGTTTTCAGCCTAAATCTTTTTTTCTTCCTTTTTTCAGTTTCTGTTCCTACTCCTTCGCTGGTGTTGAAAAAAACCCACCCCATCCCTTGCGCTGAGGGTTTCACTGTGGGTTTGCTCCTCTTACTCTACTAGTTCTTTCTTTAAAATCTGAAACCACATATTGATTTTTTCTTCATATTTTTTTTGTTCAGATGCGCTAAGAGTACACTTGTAATACAGATGTTTTGTATTGTAACACATTGATAATATCTATTATATCAAGCATAGAAGTATCGAGAAATCTGAAAGGAAAATATAAATGAGTGGTGGAAGGATGAAGAGTAGTCTGATAAGCTGAAGAGTAAATTACTTCATCCGTGCACCTGTCAGTTCATATATTGAATATAGCTTATAAATTTGCTTCTTGATATAAAACTTTCACCAGTGAAATGTTTACAGGAGGAGGAGGAAAGACATATTTTAAGCTCCACTAGAAAGTTGCCCTTTTCCTGATCCTCATTCATCACTTCATTACACCTCAAGAGACATCAGTCAATCAAGTGACAATTCCTTAGCAGTAATACAGATGGTTATTACCTTCACCTAGAAATATTCTGTAAATATAATTTCTGGGTAAGATCAGTGTTTTACATAACGTCTTCTTAGCAGGAATATTTTAGTGATCATATCTTGACTAACAAATTTGGAATAGAGTGTTTCCTTCACATGAAGGTAAAATTAAAACCTGTTGCCATCGGAGCTAACACAAAAAGTGTGCATAGGTGAGATATTGCACCTTCATTGGTCATCACCACATGATTGTGCATCTGCAGTCATCATCTGAAGATTCTGCTCAACATAGACATTTTGACCCAAAGATATTGGCAAATCGCAAACACTTCTGGTTCAAAGAACTAGAAAATCCCTGTGGGATTTGGAGGTTAACAGTAATTCCTCAAAAGACCACTTCTATTATGATTGTGATATTGCCCAGCACCTGGAAACTCTACTGGGGACCTTCAAATTACAGATAAATACTACCAAACTTAGACATTCAGTGAGCTGAGGTACACCTAATTTTTTTAGAACAAGTTTGAAGAGATATTCAAGCACACATACATGTAAATGTCACATAGTTCATCTAATTAAATAAAATACTTTTTATTCCTACACATTTTTCTCTTTGATTCCATTTTTTTCAGAGGTGGAAAAGTTTATTTTTATGATCTTTCCAATGGTTTCCAGTGTTCCTGTGGAGTCTGACAAACCTGATCATTCTTTTCTAATAAGGTAAATCACTGTCAGGAGTTATATCCACAGGTTCAATCAACCTAAGCCTGTGATCTACTGTTTCATTTGATTGTGACTGCATAGTACAGTATTTCCGTGATTGTTCTATCCACTTTTTCTTGCACAAAGATTTTTTTCGTGCCTTCTGACATATAATCCTGTGTCGTCATAAATCTTTTCAATTTATATGAGGCTATCCTCAAAATTGTTTTAGCAAAGCCTTAAGCCTTTTCAGTTTTGGATTATACAATTTACACATGATCCAAATTCTTCTTATCTTTCCAAGCAGTTCCATACAAGAGCTCAGCAGATGCCCAAACATCTGCAGTGCTGGGTGTCTTTCTTTCTCTCTTTTATTTCTGTCTGAAAAGCTAGTATTTTGAATATACAGATTACAACCCTTCTAATACATCCTGAAAAGGTGGATAAATGAATGTGCAACATTTGCTGGAACAGTTGCCTTGGAAAGTTGGCAAAACAGGTGGCATGGTTTTGTATTAATAAGTTTCATCTAATAATTAATGAGTATCACCAAGTTCCTCATGTTAAATAAAAAATAACAATCATTCTTCTTGCAAAAACTATCAACAGCTGTCTTTTCCTCAACAGTCCTGCGCAGAAACACAACATATATACAGGGGCATAAAGAAGTAGCTCCATTGTCATTGCAGTTCCTCTATTACACATGTATAGCAAATACCACAGCTGTGTTTAAATCACACTGTCTTCAGTTCCTCCTCTCGCAGGGCACAATCCTTCTATAATGATGTTGAAAATCCATAATCACAACCCCCCTCTGCTGATTTTGTGATGGTACCATCCCTACATGCTTGTGCCAGACACAATCTCCCTTTTCTCTACCCTCTCAATCTTCTGTCTGCTTAAGGTATTTAAGTCAGCTGGTTGCGTGAAAGCAGTAAATTGCATTTATGCTATTGTGTGCTAATGATCAGCCTTTTGAGTAGAAGGCACATTATGGATCACTATTTCCACAGGCAAGAGATAACTCCCTTGTGGTGATAAAATTCTGCTCAATCCTTTGAAGTACTCTAAAAATTCTGAGTTAGCTCTATATTATCTACAAGTTTATGCCTTTTTCTGGTAGCCTGTGAATTCTCTTGAGACAGTTCTATGTCTCCGGCTTTATTCTTTCGTTACTCTTTTTTGTTTGCCTTAGTCTTTATGGGTCAACATTGTATCGTATGCAAAGATTTGTATTAGTAAAAATGACATGAAAAATGAAGAGGCTGTTTTAACACATCTCTAGGAAAAAGTAGGTGCAATCCTGAGTCATAATTCTATGCATTAAAATGTTGACAAAGTATATTTTAAAATTATCTTTTATTTTTTTATACTACTTGTAACTATTAAAACAAATATGGTATACATATATAATAGATCTAAGTCAACGGCCTAAAAGTGGTAAGAAATTGCTTTCTGATTTTGATGGCTACTGCATAAAGCCCTGGGGTTTTTTTATGTTATTTGCATCTTTCTATTTGTTTCTAGTAGTCCATTGTTGTACTATTCTGTCTGCTAGCGAGAGGCTGAAGTGCAGCAAGATATTTTGGCAAGCTGGGTACTTCTAATCCCCTCATCAATGCTCTTTCCTCTTCTACTCAAGATCTCCTTCTAGCCTCCAGGGCTTTCTTCCTCTCAGCCCTACAGACTACACCGATCTTTTGGGCTCCTTACATCTGCCACTGCCACAGACTACTTCTTATCTCACCAAGTCAGGAGCAGCTGCCATTAGAGATCTGACATATTTTCCCTTCTTGACAAACCCCACTGTATTCTGAGGTGCCAAAGTTGTGCACTGCATTCAACTCTGATACCACACTTCTGGCCATGGCTGCCTATTTTAACCTATTTCTGCACAGAAAAAGGCTTCCTGGTCCATGAAAGAATATGATTTTTTTTCATTCCAAAATAGAACAGGAAATTGATATCTTTTTCATAAACACACTCCAAACTAGAAAAATTGATGAAGGTAGTGGAAAAATTTCAGGTTTGAAATACTTGTTCTTCATCTTTTCTTAATATAACTGACTGTCATTCTCTGAAGGAAGATATCATGAATTCATGGTGAATTGTTTTTTGAAAGTCCACAGTTTCTGTTAAAAATGTTCAATGGAATATTTTCAACCTGTTTCACCTGTATGACAAATGATTCTTCATGGATATTTAACAGGAATGCTGAATTCTAATCAGAAACCAGTAAATAGTTTAGAATAATATTCAAAAGACAAAAAATATAATATTTGAAATTGTGTAGGAACAAAACTGTTGAAAATCAGCTGTAAAGAATACTCCACGTGCAAAGAACTAAGACAGCAAAACCCATACATGCCATATTTTCCAGAACTGTAATCCTGAAATGTAAAGCATGACTGAGAAATCATATCTGATTGTCATGAAAGATCTTCTAATTCCTGTAGAAAATACAGGCTTGAGAATATTTAGAAAGATACAGAATTAATAATAGTAAGTCTTCACTTTGAAGGTAAAAAAAATTCAAAACAAACAACCCCCAAACAAACACACAACACCGAACCACAAATACATAGACAAGTCGACAACACATAAGAAAACCTGAGAGGCCAGCCTCATAGAAAGCAGTCCAGGAGTAAAAATGGAAGTAAGTAGATACACAATTGCTAAATGTCTAGGAGTCCAAAACTAGGAAAGTTGTGTTCCTTTACATATTGATTGACCAGGAAGAAAAATAAAACAACTGACCTGAAGAAACCAGAAGGAATTAAAAATAATCTTCTGAATACAGGAGATGGTATTGTTTCATTTAGTTCTAGAGCATTTAATAGTAAAGATGTGGTCTTAATCAATCTCACTTGCCACAAAGTTCTGTTAGCAGACCTAAAAGCATGAAGAAATAACAAGGGGAAACAGATGTTAAGGGAAACTTAAGATAACCAATTGACAGGAGAGTAACAATGGATCTCATTGATTTTGTGGTATCTTTTGTAAAACACAATTAGTTTGCTTATTTCAGTACTAATTTCCAACTATCTGCTCGTCAAAGCAGAGCCAGAAACAAGTAAGCTGAAAATTCTTAATTTTTTTTCTTACCTGTATTTTCTGTCTGAAATTTATATCTATCTTTCTCTGTTGTGTCTTTAGGATTAGCTTATTATTATTATTATAATGTATCTTGCAACTAGTTCCTTTATTGCGATAAGAATTTTGCTCCATTACTTACTGCTTTAAATTTGGCCTCTTCTACCTAAGTACTAAAGGTTTGTCTGTTGCTTTTGTATCTAATTAAGACTTTTCTGATCCTAATATATATTTAAATGCACAAAAATATTTTAAAATTGCATTTCAGGTCTCATGATCTTCATACATTCTCTGCAAATAGAGAAATTATGGCTTTTCCTCTGTGATTTTACTTGAAGAGAATTAATAAGGAGAATGAATAAATCTCTGAAGGAGAATCCATTGAATTATTGTTTGGAATCTGCTAATTCAATGTGCCAAGATACAGTTGTGCTTCCCCAGACAGGTGGTCAAAATTTTCATGTGTGGAAATCTCTAACATTTTTAAAAAGTTTTCTTTTCTGACTGTAATTGAAATGGAAAGCTAAAATGTAGAAGGAAAAATCCCAGGGAAACTACTACACCTGCAACATAACTTTAAACTTGGACTTCAATTGCAAAAATGTCTCTGTATAAGATGTTCCCTCTAAAAAAAATAGTATTTTGAGACTCTATTTGGTTTGTTTAACCAGAAGACTGTCTGGACAACTGAACCCATCAAGTGTCATAATGACAGGTCTGAAGGAAATACTTTGAGCAATGTCATACCTGGGAGCACCCAGATGCTTAACGGAACCGAAATCTCTAGCCTTCACACAGCATAAACCTCAGCAACCACATCTCCCAGGGCAAGGCGTCAGCTCCCCTGCCCCAGGCTCTGCCCTAATTCAGTCTTGTGTTTTAGTAAAATTTTTCCGAAATGTCTTTTTTTGTTGTTTTGACAAGAGTAGATTTTGCACAAAAAAATGTGGTAGAGTTTGGTTTTCTTGTTGTTTGCTTGCTTTGAATCCTTGACCCATTCAATTTCCCAGGATATTTCTCCATGAGGTTAAGTATTGAGGCAGGGACTTGTCTGGGCCAATAGGCTCAGTCCTATTCTTAAAGTTGTTTGGATCAACATTCTGCCTCAAGTGTAAGTAAGCAAATTAATAATGCCCTAACTCGTTAGCACAAAATAAAGCACAGCGATGTTGCTTAAGATAAGAACAGTTTCCTCATTGAAACAAGCCTTTCACAACATAAAAGGAGAGTCTAGTCCTGATGGAAGTAATTTGAGAAAATACTCTTTCGCTGATTACTGCAATAAATCCAACCCATCACACTCAAAAAACCCCACAGAATTACCTTGATACACTACTGCTTGATTAGTCCTAGTTACGTAGATCTGGTGGACTTACAGTTATCCTCTCATTATCACTAGGTGACAGAAAAGTCAGTAGCACTATAAAAGACTACTAGTGTTTTATGCTATCTTTATCTCTTAAGACTTTGGGATGCTTAGAAAGAGATCTTTCTTAAAGTTAGCCTAGTCTAAAATTTTTAATACTAACAGAGGGAATAAAACCCACCACATCTTCCTCAGTGTGAAGAAATGTGAAGTACTGCTTTTCTAAAACCCATTACTTATCTGGATCAATATTTGAGCAAGACAGTAGGCAAGTAAAAGCATATATAGTATAATCATCTACCCTTAGGGATGCTACTTACAGATGGAAGCATTCTGGGTGCTTGTCCCTACTTCCTTACATATTTTTTGTCTGGTAGGTTGCCCAAATGAAATACGTGAACAGTACTAGGATCAGCCAGTAAAGCTTTATTCCCCTTTCCATGTGAATACTTAGTAAATAGGACACCAAAAGACTATTAATCCTCATGTTTACTATCTCTGAATCACTCTTGTATTCTTTTCTCTGAAGTTTCAGATGGAGTAACATTGATTGTTTCTAATATTGAGCATCCCAAAAAAACTGTAGCCTGCTGATTAGCTGACCCACTAGGAAATAAGAGGAATCTGAATTTCCTCAGGCAGAATAAGACCTTTGATCTCACACATTCTCAATGGATGCTCTGACCATTATACTACAGAAAGATCATATTGGAGAATCTGTTTGAAAATCTGTTTGTGGATCAGTCCAAGGCCATTTTGCTCAAGGGCTATAAAACAAAGGGCATCCTGCTAACAAGGTTTCACCGTAGCAAGTATAAGAAGAACAAGAAGGCTGTCCAGGGCTTAAAAAATACTGTGATTAACACCTTCCTGGGTATCAGAAAGAAAGCAAACAGTTAGTCCAAAAGCATTTTTAGATCCTCAAGAACTTCTATCACAATTCAAAACTTGCCAAAGACAGACTCTTAGGGCAATAAAAGACTATTTCTAAGTCAAGTGACTTGCAGCATTTTAGCTTTTCTAAAATTTCTTGTTCTTCTGCACAGTAAAAAGCAGGCAGACACAACAAACAACCATGAAAGGCTACTGAATTGTGAAAATTCATAGTATCTATAGTGACTGGGGCAAACAATCAAAACCAGAGTTCCCAACCAAGGAGCAATCAAGTGTTGACTATCAAATAATTGAACTAATTACAATGACCTTTTTAAAAATACCTCCTCGCCATTGTATACCTTAGCTCTGTTCTGGAAAAGTGGATAAAGAATGCAACCAATCTGTCTTTCACTGTCTACTTCAGGGTCAACTGAATAACATTTTACCACAATGATGAGGTTTCTATGAACTATGAAAGAACCTTAGAGACATAGTTCACATGTGACCCCTAAATGGATGAGTTGGAATGAGCTGAATCCTATTCACAGAAAAGACAAAGAAATGCAATGACCTTGATAAGCAGAATATTCAATATTTTTAACGTATCAGGGAAGTGTATAAAGATAAGTAGCACAAGGTCTTATGAAGGCTGTATTTGTTGTGGAATGGATTTTATTATGAAATATCAGTTATTGGAATGATTGGAATTATTCTTTTAAACTGAAATGCATAAATAACAGCAGCATACAATAAACATTATCTTATTAAGCATTTATCTTAGTTCCCTGGCACGCTAGTGTCAGAAGCTCCATTCCAAAACATTTCTGTTATTTATCTGCAACAAAAAATAGATAACACTTTTTACTCATATCTTTAAATGGTCTTCTCTTCCAGCATTCTTTACTTCTGTTTTACCTGAGTCATAGACACTTTTCTATTATGAAGTACTTCAACAGAGGTGTCAAAGTAACTTTAAAATTAAGAATATTACTTGAAGAGTTGCCGATGCTTCTAAATTTTTACCTTTATGGGTTCCATTGTGTGAATCTACCATAAAACTTCTCCATTCTCACTGTCAAAAGGAAAGATGTATGACAGTAAGAGCACAGTGCTAAGTTCTAGTGCTGGAGAATCAATAAAATATTAACCCCATACAAATGTATCAGAGATTCCAACCAAGTAGCCCAGCCTCAAACTGAAGACTTAGTGGAAAGTTACCATGCATGGAATGTGCAATCTGAATATGGTATAATTTTAGATATAGGTTGGTTTCTTTAGTTTCTGAAGAAACCAAGATTCACCTATCTCATATTTCAGCTAAGCAAGTGATATTTTATTTATGGGATTTCTGCAGGCACAACACCAAACCATCAATACATTTTGTAAAATGTCTAACATTTGTCGAATACAGAAATTGCGTCTCATCTGCATTATTCTCTGATTTCCATGAGCATGTAACTTGTTGTCATTGTTCCTCAGAGAAAGTAAGTTTATTTACATATGTTTTTAATTTCTGTGCTGAGTGATTTTCAGTAGCAGATTTCATTTAACTGTGAAGTTTGAAGAACATTTTGTTTTCCTCTCTTGGCTCTTCAGTCTCTTAAATTGTACATACCACTGTAGCATAAAAATAAACTACCTTTTATCAACATTTTAAAAGCCAAAACTCATTTTGATTATCCTAGGCTTTTGTGCATTGTCATTGTTCTTCATCTTATCTCTCTGTTCTGCATATATTTTGACAATCTTCTGCTCCTTTTTTTTTTTTTTTTTTTTTTTTTTTTTTTGAGTGTTCAGGAGATTCTCTTATTTTCTCACCAAGATTTATCTTGTAGACAACACAAATTTATAGTTCCAGGGTTTAGCTTTGAGGACTTGCAGATTTTCCCCATCATCACAGTGTTACCTCCATTATTTCCTACTGCCTCCCCAGCAAATACCATATTCTAGTTTTCCATTTATGAGCTCACCTAACATGGCCAAACCAGAGCTATTCTATTTTCCAAATTTTGCGTTTTTCTTCTTTATGATAATCTCAAATATACCTTGTCATGCAGATCTTATTAGCTGGGATTTGGTTTGGTTTGACACAACCATAGTCCTCATTGGTGAGCACCAAGGTTCCTATGTTAAATTTTTTCATATCATACAAACCATTTCTATGCAAAATGATTTTAACACTGATTAGTAAGAAATGCCAATTATATTTTGACTGCCCCATACAATCCTTCAATTTCAACATTATTTTAGCATTTTTTCTGTGAACAACTCTTTTGCCACATCACTCTTTCTTGTCCAAACATTTGTGTACCAAATTCATACAGCCTCCTACACATATAATTAGTCATATGTGCTGGGTTCAGTCAGGAAAGAGTTAGCTCTCTTTACCATGGCTGCTATGGAGCTGTGTTCCCGGATGCAGAGAGAAGTACTTATGAGGTCTTAGCTGGCACTGGGGAATGCCTACACTGAATTCAAGGTCTTTCTCTGCTTCTGATACTGCAGCTGCAATCCCAGCTCTCACTGTCTCACTACAGGCAGTGCAGGGGACACACAGTTCAGACAGCTGACCCAAACTGACCAAGGAAGTATTTCATTCCAGAGGATGTCATGCTCGGGGCATAGGTGAGGAGGGGGTCTGGCACCCGTTACTTTCTCTCTACTCTCTTGCTCATTTACTCACATACACTTACTAACACTCTCTCTGACTCCTGCGTTAGCTGCTTTGCTAACTCCTGTGCTGGCTTGTTCGTGGGGGAGTTGGTGGGTTTGTTTATTTTTCTCGGTTGTGCTATTGCCGATAGAGTTTGCTTGGAATCTGCTGCGACAGCTTTCAGGCTCCAGCCCTCGGGCTGCGATCGCTCTTGGGCTCTCTGGCTCTGACTCTCACTACTCAGCACCTGGTTGTGCACTGGTCAGTGGGTGGTGAGAAATTGTATCATATTGTATCATGGTTTATTTTCTATTATTTTAATTACTTATTGTTAGTAGTATTTGTATATATTAATTTAGATTCTATTAGTAAATAGGTCTTGTCTCAATTTTACAAGCTTCCTTATTTCTTTTTCCTTTAATTCTCCCTCTCCGCTGGAGGAGGGGAGGGGGGATTTGTGAAAGTGGCTTTGTGGTATTTTGCTAGCCAGAGTTAAACCACAACACCATAAAATGTCTTGATGAATAAAAGATGCAACTACAGTTATACTGAAATATTTAGCCATTCCCAACACCACATTCTTTCCCAAATGATTCCGTATGGTTTTGTTTTTTATTCTTCTTGGTTGGTTTGTTTGTTTAAATCTTCTATTACTGTCATGCTTTTGATTGGCTTGGAACTGAATGGACAAAAATATGGGGCGAAATAGTTTACCCTGTGAAATAAAGAATGTGAATGTCTGTCACAATGTGTTTTTAAGACCAGAGCTCCATGAATGTTGATATGCCATTGTCTTCCTATTAGGAAGAGGTTTGTGTAATACAGAGATCTTGGATAATAAAAGTTAAGAAATTCCCAATAAGTGATTATAAAATTACTGTTTTCTCTCTTAATTACAAAAGATGAGCAGTGAATTTTGCTAAGTAAGATCAATGAATAGGTAAATATTAAGTACAGAATTTTGGTTTCTGGTCCCATGCAATCAAATTGTTACAGTTCTGTTGCTCTCACTATGAAGGTGTTTTAAGCAATTTTTTTTTTTTTTAAATAAAGATATAATTTATTCTTTGCAATAAATTTACAATAAATTACAATAATTTACAATAAGTTTACGATAAATTACAACATAGTTTTAATAGCTATACTAATTACCAATAAAATTTGAAAAAATAATAGATATTTAAGTCCTTTGTAACTGCCTGGTACATATTTGTGTGTCTGATATCCTTCTGTGTAACATAAATATATCTGTATATTACTGATGAATTATATTAATGTTAAATGCATATTGAGGGTGAGGTTCATAACTGCCTCAGGTATGCCTTTATAAAAAACATGCAAGTTATCTTAGTCTTTTTAAAAAGCTGAATATATTAATAACATGTAATTGAAATAGAATTTTAATTAGCTGTAAATGGAATTGCTATGGAGAAATAATATGGCATGATGGTAATGAGAAATGTGTACAATATCATAATTGCCTGCAACAATTCCTCCTAGACACCACTTCTGTATACTCAGATTTTTCTCTATTCCACCATTTATAAATTCTGACAAACATTACGTCACATGGCCTCACTCATCACTGTGCGTGCAGTTTCACACACAAATCAATGATCATTGCTTCCCCAGAAAAGCACCCATGAAAGCCCTAACATGTTACGTTAGCAGCCTTCCAGTACCCGAAGGGGCCTAGAAGGAGCTGAGGGGGGACTTTTTACAAGGGCCTGTAGTGACAGGCCAAGGGGTAATGGGTTTAAACTGAAAGCGGGGAGATTTAAATTAGATAACAGGAAGAAATTCTTCACAGAGAGGGGGGTGAGGCACTGGGACAGGTTGCCCAGAGAAGCTGTGGATGCACCATCCCTGGAAGTGTTCCAGGCCGGTCTGGATGAGGCTTTGAGCACCCTGGTCTAGTGGAGGGTGTCCCTGCCCATGGCAGGGGGTTGGAACTTGATGGTCTTTAAGGTCCCTTCCAACCCAAACCATTCTATGATTCCATGATTCTATGCTCTTTAGGACTGTGTTTTAACATAGTGTCAAAGCAGGAGGGCATAGGGAAGTAGTTGTAAAGAACTGGAGACTATAGAAATACTCTTATTATGCATTGCCATGTGTTGATGTGCCAAATCCAGATGTCAGCTTGTCTTCTCAGGCTTTATGAAAGTGTTTTTGTGCTATATGTGCCAAGTAAATCATACATTTTTCAACCCCAGTAATATGAACATCCCCTGTAGCAAGCACATAATCTCTCAGTGAGTAAAGGAGTAGGTAAGATGAGTTCAGCAAGTAGCACAGAACTGAACCAGAAATGAGAAGGACAATACAAGAGAGAAGGAAAGAGTGAGCTACTCATCTGATGTACATCCAGATACAGAACTGTCTCTCTTCCACCTGCTCCTTGGAGAGAAACAAGCAATGGTTTACACTTGCCACACAAAATGACTTTCCAGAATTCAACACAGTAGGGGCAATTCAAGCTCCCAAGCTGTTGCTTTGCAGCTTAGCAGGAAATATTTTTCTGCTCCTTTCATTCCCTAGGGACATGTGTAAATCAATCTGGGATACTGGCACACACTACTTTGCCTGGATTTGTTAATTCCATGCGGACAACACAACATGGGTTCATCAGCCTCACCCCTATTCAACCTGTACCTCTCCACAGAGAAACCTTACAGTACAAAAACCAAACCAAAACAAAATCAGAAAAACCCCAAATCATATAGATTCCTCAGCAACAAAAAATAAAGACTATTGGTTAGAAGATTGGAAATAAAAAGCCACATGGAAAGTTAATAATAAATGATAATTTAATTGTAACTTTACAAGCACATGCTCCTTGAGTTGCTAAATCTCCCTACAATTTAAGGTATACTCCAGAGGGCAAAGCTGGGGGTTCTCTGTTTAGAGTAATCTCCCATGTTTCTAAGTATTGTCTTCAGTTCTGAATGAGTTTCCTGTTTCCCTTGCTTCATAATTTTGGAGTTTTGTTAGGGATATAGATATAATTGCCCTTGATGATCAAACATGGAGAAATGAGTTATGCTGCTTGATCAACTATTGAACTGTCATGGTTTAGACCTGTCTGACAATTAAGTACCAACAGTCGCTCTAACACTCTACACACACACACACACCCTGCCCCCAGCTAATAGTGAGGAATGGTGGGAGGAAAAACAAGGGAAGATCAAAAAAATTGAAATAAGAACTATTCAATTATATAAATGGAATTTATGGTATTACTAACAATATTACTGCTAATAAGTAATTAAAAGAACAGAAAATAGAAGATATGATACAGGATCTCACCACACGTGGACCGACACAGCCAGATTCCAAAACAGCAAGACAAAAAAATATCCAAATGGAGAGAAAAAGAATGATCCAAACCCCTGAGCCCAAAAGCTGAGAGACAATCCTCCTCCTTAGGCCTGGGAGTGGAGAGCAGGCAGGCAGAAACTTCCAAACCCCCCTCACAGATCAATTGCCAGACAAAAGGACACTTTTTCTCTGCTGATCCCCTCCATGAGGTGAAAACAAAGATGGAGCTACTGGCCAGGTATTTCTCACCAACCCCGCCCCTTCCAGGTCACTTCTGCTTCTCTCACTTTGCAAAATCTTGCGCCTTGCAAACTCTTACGGTCTGCAAATCCCACCCCACCTTTCAAACTGACCACTCTGCTTGATGTATCATGGAATGAAACAAGATCCTGTGGGCTGGTCACAAAGGAGCAGCTCGTCACTGCCTGAAACCAGCACATGAACTGGTTTCAGGCATGAATTAATATAATGTTTTATAAATTATTTTGCTTTTTGTTCTGAGTCACAAACAATTTGCAGACCAAACATGATCTTTACATTTCTCAAAGCTGCATTTTTAACACATGGACTGTATATTCATATAAAGAATTACTGGTTTCAGTAAGAAAAAATATTCAAATTTGTATTAGGCCAACCTTTTTCAAATATAGTATGCAACGAATATAAACTCTATCCATTAGAAAAATACAATAATATCTTTATTGCGATTCATTTCCCAACATCAAGTGAGTTAAATCATACTTGAAAATGCTATAGATAAGGATCTATCATCCTCCTCAACTGTCTTCCCTCTTTACATTATCAAAGTGCTCTTGAAGGATAAAGATGAAAAGTATACCCACTCAAGTTTTTGGACAATTAACACTCAAAATGAGTCAACTGAAATTTTCCTGTATATCTGACCGTCCCAAGTTCTGTTGTAAACACAGTTCTAAGTCTACTGAGGTTTAGTGCTTTCTGTTTGTATATTGTCTCACACAATGCAGTCTTTTTCTCTTAAGAAGGACACCTATGAACCAAAATAAGGAGTAACGAAACAAAACCAACCAAGCCCTGAGAATGAAGTACCAGCTGCAGACAAATTAACTACTGGAAGAAAATTCATATTGAAAGCAAAATTAAGCTTAAGTTTTTTTCCTCAAGGCATTTCTTCCTTTAGAGCAAATAGAAACGGTTGTTTCCAGGTCATAATAATATACACAGAATAGTATTTTAGTAGTAGCATGACCACAAACTGGACCAGTACAGAAGACTTGAGACTTTGGGGATTTTGTTTTCAAATTTTGTTGTTGTTGATTGCTTGTTCACAGTCCTGTGAATCTTTCTTCACCTCAGCTTTATTAAAACTTTAAAAAGAATCAAGACAAAAACGTAATACTTCAACATAATTTGAAATATCTGAAGCCATCCCAAAATTTCATCTATTGTTGCTCTCTTTTCTCCTACCATTTACTTTTGTAGCCCACTGTAAGCTCTGAAGAATGAGTTGTACTGCTACCAGTGCCCAAAACTTAGAAAGCTCTGTATACAATACACATCTTTCTCATTGTAGCTATACTCTGAGCCTCATGGAAATGCACAAGGTCCAACAGTAGTGCTTTCAAGAAATTACATCAGGACTAAATGCCTGGTTTTTCCATTAGACCATTATTTTCCAGTATAGATGTAGTTCTGACTGAAAAGTATTTCAAAAGCAATCATGCATCACATGAGATTATAATTTTTATTATTTCAGTAATTAACATATATAAACCAAGAAATACAAACAAACATAAATCAACTAGTTACAAATGGAAAAAATAACATAATTTAAAATGTGCCAATCATTATTCTTTGTGGATTTATAAGTCCTTAAAAGTTCAGAATATGAGTTTTATTTTAAAATTGTTTACATTATTAAAAGTATTAAGTACAAATTAATAGAGTTAATTTATCATGAACAACTGGTAATGAAATATAATCAGCTTGGTTTAAGAATATATATATGTCAAATAAGTTAGTGTAGCAATGAATAAAAACAGAATAGCAACTGTTTTGCCATTAAAATTAATATTTTTAATTTTAAAATATTAAAAGTGTGAAGACTATCCATGTAACACCCTGGCAGTGTCACTGAATCAATTACCTTGGTATGAGACAAAACTGAAACACAAGCGCATGAGATATACTGCATATCTGAGAAGAAATTGTCACATACTGGAAAAAGCGAAGTGGTAACGTAATAATTCAGTCTCAGGGAGGTTGTAACTGTATTTTCTCCATATAGTAATGTTGTGGTTTAACCTCAGCCAGCAACCAAGTACCATGCAGCTGCTCACTCACATCCCCCCTCCTGCAGTGGGATGAGGGAAAGAATCGGAGGAAAAGACAAGGAAACTCGTGGGTTGAGATAATAACAATTTAATAATTGAAACAAAATTAAATAAAAGAATGATACTAATATTTCTATACAATATCAATAATACTTATATTGTTAATAATATGTAATGAAAATAATGGAAAACAAATGATACAACAGCTCATCAATGCCCAGCCAGTCCTTGAGTGGTAAGAGACAAAGCCCCAGAGCCAAACCAAGCCCAAGAGAGAGAGGCACCCCAAGCCCACGCCCAACTTATATATTGAGCATGATTTTTTATGAAATTAAATATCCTTTTGGTTAGTTTGGGTCAGCTGTCCTGGCTGTGTCCCCTCCCAGCTTCTCATAGAGAAGAAACTGGGAACACAGGGGCAGTATCAGAAACTGAAAAAGCCCTTGACCTTACACCAACATTGTTGAGCAACAACTAAACACATTTGTATGTTATCAATATTCTTCTCAGCAAAATCAAAACACAGCCTCATATTAGCCACTCTGAGCAAAATTAACTTTGTCCCAACTAAAACCAGCACAAGTAGTTCTCGTTATCTCTAAAATGCCAGTATGGATAGAGATTAAGGTAGTCTTCAGTGACTCATGGCCATTCAGAAATTTCAGATATTAGTTTCAGAATTAGGACAACCTTAATAGTTGTATGTCCTTGAAGAAAATTTCTGGGAAATTTTTCAGATATAGGTTCCATAGAAAAGTTCTCAAAAAAAACCCTTTTTAGCCCAGTTTCAGAAGACAAATTTTGCAAAACTTTGTCTGCTGCAGTGACAAAATGAAAAGGTAATTGAACTCACTCAAATTACAGGAAGTACAAGTACAGTACAGTTAATGAGATCATTGTTAGACACTCTGCTGCTACTATGCGGTCAATTCATTACAAACTTCAGTAGAAGATTGGTTTTCAGGACCACAGTTCAGCAATACTCTGGAACAATGGTCTAGCAAGTTACAGTCTTAAAGGACAATTTCTTCTCTGTATCTATGCCATTGGGCTATTCATATATTCTGTATTTTCACTGTCTAAATATATATATAGTAGACTTTGGAGTTACAGTCAATGGAGAGAATAAAACACTTCTAAACAACTATTTATTTAATTTTAAAGAGATATTGGAACAGACTCCATATTGCATTCTCTACAAGTGTCTATTCTTTTTTCCAATTGTCTTTAAAGTAAGCCCAGGTTGATTAGCTCAGATATGGGGGTTAAAAAAAAAAAAAAAAAAAAAACCCAAAAAAAAACCACCCTACATTTTGCATTCCTAAAGATATTTCAGTTGTCCTTTATTTTGTTTCTGAGTCTGCATACCACATGCATGCTGGACTACTACATTGCTAAATGTGTAGATCATACTGTGTAGATTCTCCAGGCACAAAAAGGAGAAGAAGACCTCATGTTCTCACTGCTTAGGGATAACTCCCACTGGTGCAGCCTACTGAGAGCCACACACATAGCAGTTTGTACTGGGTCATCTCATGAATGCCTGGTGTGTTTACATGCTATCATATTATGTGCTCTCTTCCTCCTTTTGATTTAGTGGTGAAGCTACCAAGATAATAGCAATAGAGACATTGATGTGCACAGATAGAAATACAAGATATTTATGTTAGGAGTACTTTGGTTTAGAACAAATCTTGTCTCATTTAGATGTGCACTGTCCTCCAGAGAGTATGTCAGTAAGCCCCCATCTGTGGAAGCAACATCCACAAGGACTCTCTTACTACCTTTATGTACCACTACCCACTGCTTTTTCTAGCCTCAATTTGAGTTAATGTGTGAAAGGTGTAAATGTCTTCTTCATGATACCATCTTTTTCCTACTAAAAAAAGGTGTTTACTTACATCTAGGAGAAGTTATTTTTGGGCCGATGACATTTATCTCTAAACAGAAAAAATATTCAAATAGCATAAAATTCCTGTATGCTTTGATTCTTCAGAGTGCAAGACATACACATTCCCATGACTGATCATACTGCTACCAGTCTAAGGTCTCAGATTGTATCTGTGCAGTGTAAATATTTTTAAATTATACTGTAAATGAAGTTTTGTACAACATCCAGCTCTCTTTAGCTCATCTGGAGACATTTGTACATAATTCTTAGCACTTAGTGTTTAGGAATGAATCATAGCTCCAAATGGTCTCAGTCAGTTCAGAAATTTCAAAACACTTGTTCTAGACATGGATTTCAGAGGCACATTAGGCTGAATTTTGGTATTAGATGTCTCTGTAGCTACCTAGAAAAGCATGACAATAATTGCTTTATTTCCTCAGTGTCAACGTATTACTATTATGAGAATATCTGATTTTCTTCATTAGGTGAAGCAAATAGCTGAGTGTCTGAATCACAGTCCTAGTGCCTAAGAATTTTAAAACAGCCCACAAGATCTGATGCAACATACTCCAAAAGCTACAGCCTGAAGCCCTGCCTAATTATTATTAAAGTCTGACTCACTCATTGAAAACCGTGTGCATAATGCCGTAATCATTTTACCTAAAACTATGCTTTCTATGATCAGAGCCTGCTATCTGCCTTGTTAAAGGTATTCTTTCTTATGCTAGTTGTTATCTAAAAACCCCCACATTATTCTAAATTTTTCTCCCTACGTTAACCATTCTAAAAGTCCTGTAGTTTTTGTCTTGTAGGCCTGTTCCTACTAATCTTTCTTAAATAACTGGACACATTCTGACTTATAGGTAGCTTACTTACGTGGAAGTTATTAACAGAGATGAAGTGTAATTGAAGATGCTTTATTTAGATTATTGCCCATTCTCTTTTTCTTTTTTTTTTTTTTGTTAAGACAGATGCTTTCTGTAGCAGAGTACAAAACTATAGATGGAAAACCCAGTACTTGTACATCTTTGGTTTCTATTTCTGACATACTAATCTTTGTAGTTTAAAAAAAAAAAAAAAAAAAAAGAGGAATAGCACATCTAGAAATATGTGTCTGGCTTCTGAGACTGTGTCCTCTGACTGTCAATTTTCTGTTTTATAAGGCATGTAATGCTCTTGCTCAGAAGGGTGCTCATGTCAGTCCAGGCTGACCTCTTTTTTTCATTTGTCAATAACTTGCCAATGGCTTAGTGTGCACCTGCTAAATGAGTTTCCTTTCAGAGAAGTTTGAAGAGTGAAGTTGCCAGATGGCCATTTAACTTAAAAGCTCTCTCTGACTGAGGCCAAAAACAACTGGCAAAACAAAGAGAGGAATTGTCCACATGGAATACACAAGCAGATGCAGGACAAGCACAAGAGCTCTTTCCAAAAGGAAAATATACAGGTCAAATATGAGAACAACAGGGGCTAGAACAATTAGTGCAATATAACAATGGGACCTATTATGACAGCTCTATCAGAAGTGGCAATTTCTACCTCCTGTCCTGTCTGACTATTGTATTATCTGCACTTCTTAACTAAATTACAGCTTATTGGAGTTTGAGATTTGATACATATTTTTCTTCATCTGTTAGTTGTTGGGTATATGATACTAGAACAAACCTGATTATAAACCTGGGTTGTTAGAGCTCTTGAACTGTACCAGTGCTTGTGCTACTGGGAAGATGAGACTCATGGCAGCATAGTAGAGCTGGTTATTCCTCAAATCAGTTAGCAGTGCTGTTTCAGTCAGAAAGACATGGAGCATAGTGTTCATAGTACCCTCAGTGCTAAGGGTCTTGTCAGTTCTTCTGTAACCAGAAGCTGGACAAGATGTGAATACTTTAAGACTGTATTTTAGATGAGAATGAGGAAACATTTTAAAATATAAAGGTCCAGTATATTCACGTATCTTATGATCATGGAGGAACCTAACCACCAAAATAATAAACTGATATTATTTTTATTTCAAAGACTTATATGATCTCTCCCTCCATTTTCTGATATTTTCATGACTTAGAAGGCCTAAAATCTTAAATTTCCATTAAGACAAAATTTCTTACTTTAAGTTCCAGGATCACAAACATGCTTTTCCTTAGCTGTCAATAGCTGTTGTGAAGTTACACATTTTTCAAGATTCCAGAACTTGCTGCAAGATTTCCATATAAATAACCTAAGGGTTATAAGTAAAAACAATTAGCAACAGTGCAAGTTATATTCTTAGTTGAGAGTATAAAAAAATGTTTAATAGGTTGTTCTAGTAACCATCCTTCCTCAAAAGCCATTGGCTTGCTTCTTGTTTTACAAAGACCTCCTCAGGTCTTATGTTATACATATTGTAAAAGATGGAGCTATACTCATGAAAACTTTATTATCTTCCATAGATGTCAGATTATTTAGCTTCACAGAAATATAACCAGAGGCTTCTTCCTTCCTCAGAGTAGTTCATTACAGGAAGGAACAAAATTGTCACAGACACCAGTTTTGCTTAGCTTTGGTGTGGAAGGGGACAAATTAATTTAGGCTATTTTAATTGACATATAGAAAAATGATTGGAACATAAAATACGAAAACTGAAGACAAACATATTTTTTCCTGGTTATTTTATTTTCATTTCTGTCAAACTTTTCCAATACAAACAGAAATCTTTGTTATGAAGAAAATGATTTATTTCAAAGTAAGTAACAGGTATGTTTATTTCTTTGTTATTTATATAAAAAGACAATTTACATCATTAATCATACTGTGGAGAATAGGTAGTCATTTAAAATTTTATGTCTTATGTAATACTGCCACAGACTACAAAATAGTGAAAACAGTTATATAACTTAGGAAAAAAAATGACATACACTTTTACTTTTATTCCATTCAAAATTTTTGAGAAAAGAAGATATTCTTAATGTTACATATTTCTTCAAAGGCTTTACTGCAAAGATTATTTTTTGGAAGGAAAACCACTGAATTTTTCTTGTAGAATTCTGAGTTTTGACCAGCTTTGAATTTAATTCTCTAAGTTGAATCAAGAAGCATGGCAGCAACCCACAAAAGCTTTTGGAAAGTGAAGCAATTCAAATAACATGCGGAACAACTCATCACATTGTGCCATCTCTTGCATCTTAGTTACATCAGTCTCATTCCATACTGGGGAAAGGAGTGGGATAACAGTGGCTGTGAAGAGAGAGAATTAAGGGGATGAGTTATCTAGCTGTCAAAAACATGCAGTCCTCATAACATCACTAAAGTCTTTCCTAAAGGCTTCATTAAAAAAAAAATACTTTGATCTTATTTACTTCCCTCAAAGGCTTAGAAAGGAGGGAAAACTCTTACAAGAAAAGACAAAGAAATAATACCTCTTAATTTGTACTTGGTGCTGAAAATCTCCAAAGTGCCTCTACAAACATTGACTAAACATCACAACATCATTTTTGAAGGAGAGATGAATGCTTCTATGCTAATAAAACAGTTGAAAAAAAATGCTTTCCAATGTTAAATGTCTTGACTCAAGGTGAAAGAAAAACATAGTCAGAGTATTCAGAGGTTAAAGATTCATAGGACTTCATCCACATCCTGTGCTTAATCTAAATTCAGGTCTGAAAGTACCTTGTAATTAGCAGAAAAAGATAAAGCTAATTACATTGTTGATAAATTGTATTGTCACAGAAGCTTACAATTATACTGTTTGAAAACTTCCATACGATAGATTTATAAGAAATATATTTTTAATTATTTATTTACTTATTTACTTATTTATGTATTTAATTCCAGGATAGGTAAGGCTCCAATTCACCTCTGTGCAGGGCAGAAGAATCTTTCCAGCAGCTAGAAAGTTCATATGTCTTGTTAATAAGTTACCTCCTTTTCCTCCAGAGAATGCCAGGGAATTACTACATGGAAGACCTGAGTTTACGAAATCAACTACTGAGTGCAGTCCAAAGAATCCTTGAAGTTGCTCTAAAACACTATGTCTGTCACCTCTAGTTATCTACACTCTCTGCCTATGCTGGTTGTCAAAAGAATTTGAATTTTGATGTCAGGCTGCCCTTTTGTCATGGAAATTTTTTCATCTCGACAAAGGGAGAAGGTTTCCTTAACACTGAGTTACTTTGCCACCCATGTGGCATGAGTGCTTGCCACAGAAATCAAAGGGAGATAAAGTGGACTTTGCACAGTAAAAAACGACCTTCAGCCAGACTGTTGTGGCTTGACCTTGGCTGGACACCAGGTGCCCACCAAGCCACTCTATCAGTCCCCTCCTCAGCTGGACAGGGGAGAGAAGATATGACGAAAGGTTTGCAGCTCAAGATAAGGACAATGAGAGATCATTCCGCAATTACAATCACAAGCAAAACAGACTCAGTTTGGGGAAAACATAATTAATTTATCACAAATCAAGTCAAAATAAAAAGAAAATATCTTAAAAATGTTTCCCATCCCCGCCCCCCACCCCACCCCTTCTTCCTGGGCTCAAATTCACTCACAATTTCTCTACCTCCTCCCTCCCAGTGGTGCAGGGGTATGGGGAATGGGTTTTATGGTCAGTACATCACACGTTTTCTCTGCCGCTCACAGGGAGAATGTCTTGCACTCTTCCCCTTCTCCCATGAGGGATCTGTCTCACAAGAGACAGTCCTCCACAAATTTCTCTGACTGAGTCCTTCCCACAGGCTGCAATTCTTCATGAACTGTTCCAGCATGGCTCCTTTCCACGGGGATGCAGTACTTCAGGAACAGCCTGCTCCAGCATGGGATTCCCATGGGGTCACAGCCTCCTTTGGGCATCCCCCTGTTCCGGCCTGGGGTCCTCCCAGGCTGTATGTGGGTCTCTGCTCCCCTATGACCCTCCATGGCTGCAGGGGCACAGTATTACCTCTCACCATGATCTGCACCACAGACTGCTAGGGAATCTCTGTTCTAGTGCCTTGAGCACCTCCTCCCCCTACTCCTCCACTGACCTTGGTGTCTGCAGGGTTTTTTCTCTCCCACCTTGCTCTCTCTCTCACTTTGCTGCAAAGTCTCCTCTCTTCAGGTTTTGTTTTGTTTTGTTTTGTTTTTTTTTCTTAAGCATGTTATCACAGAGGCGTTATTACTCTTTCTACTTGTCTTGGTCTTGGCCAGCAGTGGGTCTGTCTTGAAGCCGGCTGGCATTGTGTCTGTCAGATAGAGGGGAAGCTTCTAGCAGCTTTTCACAGAAGCCTCCCTTGTACACACACACCGTCCCCTGAACTACCAAAACCTTGCCAGGCAAACCCAATAGCTCTTAGGAAGCTCCTTGGTCCACAGGATATTCTGTGGAGGTAATCTCTCACCTTTCCCTACACAGAGACATCTCCTATTGTAGCTGCATGTAGGTCTGCAATTTAAAGGCTACAAGAGAAAAGAGGGGTGGGGGGAAAGAAAAAGGAATTTTAAAGAATTAGGATGTGTCTACATGGAAGGGAAATCTTACACTTTCTCTTTGTTTGTCAACTCCACAACTGAAAATTTAAAGAGGTGACAACCGTGCATTTTGTATCTACAGCATATCTCATCTGTGAAGGGTTATTATTACTGCTTTTTGTGAGCTTTTGAGTTACTAAGGTCTTTGTCTGAAGTGAAAGAGCAATAATCATCACCCTTCACTGAAGAGATTTCATTCGTTCTGCAAGAAACAGTGTCTTCATAAAAACCCATGTGAAGATTGAATTAGTAAGCACATCAGCTTCAGTAGGTCAGCTTTCATTTCTGCCTGCTAGCCCTAAGGAGAAATATTAGCCTTTACCTCTCCCATGGAAGGAGGCCAGGCTCTCCGGCAGAAGATATCCTAAGGAACATCAGGAATGTACATGTCACAGAAATAGCAACGCACAAGCTCTATCGAGCTCGAACTTTTCCATTAGCTGAAAGTATTTTAAACTTTGAACACTTCTTCAGATTAAAAATAAAACAATTTTTTGAGAAATTTTTGAATATATTGGCCCTTCCCCCATGTCTTGGAGACACAAGTTTTTATTTAAAATTTGCATGATAAATTTATATGATTCCTGTGATGCTTCTGACAACAGTTTTTTATAAAACACATAAAATTTTCAAGTTTATGTGTACTTTTTGGTAACTGACCTGGGAAAAAGAACAGTGCACAGTTGTAATTTAACTTCTTGACTTCCACACAAGTACACATTAATTTTCTAGGCTACATTTCTAAGGAATGTTATGCATAAGCATATGAAGTTCTGCATGGTATCATTTTGTACTTCTGAAGTACTACTGGCACTGAATGTTGTATTAATACATTAACAGAGTATCATATTGTCCCTGACTCAAAAGAGATTGCACTTAACACGTTTCTAATTTGAAAATGGTTGTAGCTATGAAATTCAGAGTAGGCTTTCAAGACTCTAATCCCTCAAAGAGAGATGGTAACACTATGTCTCACAGAGTTCAAGAAGTATTTGCTTTGAGAATTTCATTTTTTATACATACATACATACGTACATACATATATATATAATTGTATTAACTTCACTGAATTGAGGGTGTCTCTTCCCCAACACTTCATTCTAGTCTCTTCAGTCTGTAAGATCTATCTGGATGATGCCATATTTCTATTCTTATTTTAGTTAGCCATTTGCTGTTTTAAACATTTAACAGCTCTAAATGCACTTAGGAATATGGAGTTATGTTTTCAGGACCTTAAGCTTTTGCCATGCTGCCCACTGAAAACGTACTCCTTGGTTCATAAACTTTGTAATATGGGCCTTCCTGTAGGTTACAATTAGTGATTTGCCCTGAAATCTTCATACTGCAAAACATGTTATTGCACAAATTTGTAATCATTAGAAAACCATAACAATCTATAATATTCATGTTAAAGCTTCCCCCCTGTTGGCACACAAAAAGCAGTGAAATTTATTGAGTATATTCACAACCACCTTCACTGCTATGGAGCTACTCCTGAAAGCTGACCACTTAAAGTGCCTACTCTGGGTTGTATCACTTTAACACTGCAGCCCCTAAAGTAAGCTCCAGAGACACCCAGGATTTTCCTTGCTTCACACAACAATATATGTCTAGACCCACCAACTACTCCAAAGCTTCTGAAGCAGCCAAGGAAAGCCCTGCCAGTGATCATTCATTCTGAGATCATTTGCCTATATCCCATAAACCATCCCATATACAACTCTCATCTTGGAGCTCCAGGTGAAGGGCCCTTGAATGGCCACCCATGGTCTTGAAAATGATCCTATTGCAGTGAGATCAAGTGAAACAATTTTTAGCTCATGAACTGGAGGGATAAGGAAAGAAGGAAGATGGAATAGCAGACACAGGTTTCATAAAGCTGTCACCCTTTCCAAGTTAATGCATAATGAACTCAGTAATTATAGAAAGAATAGGAAAGGTAAGGATTTTTACCTACCTAAATACAGCTTAAGAAGCTCAAGAAAGTAGAGGGTAAACCTTAATATTAATTAGATAATATAAAAAAATGTATCATATGAAAATTAAATCATATTTAAAAATTCAATCTCTCCAATGTCATTATTGTTTAGAACAATGAAACAGTCATAATAAAAATAGTCACAATAAAAAACAATCTGAACTTCTCCAGCCATATCTAAAATGTCAAAGTATTTTTCCCATAATGCCATACCATATATACTATATATACCATGCTGTGATGTGGTGGGCTGACCTTGGCTGGACATGAAGTGCTCACCAAGCTGCTCTCTTTCTCCCCTCCTCAGCAGAACAGTGGGATAAAATAAGATGAAATACTCATGGATCAAAATAAGGACAAGGAGATCGCTCACATTACTATCTCATGAAAAGCAAGCTCATCATTTATTGGCAATTAAAAATAGAGTAGGCTAATGAGAAACAAAAACAAAACTAAAAATACCTCTCCCATTCCCCTCCTTCTTCCAGACCTTCATTCCTGACCCTTCTAACCTCC